>OY970830.1:37903965-39153965 GCA_963853835.1 Calendula officinalis | reverse complement strand
TTCAAATTTCTTAATTGTCAATTTATTTTGTTCAATTTCAAGTTGACATTCTTCTAATTTACTTGTTAGTTCTTTATTTTTTAATTCATAGTAATCTTTCTCATCTACAGCTTGGAGCAGTTCTTCCTTTATCCTTTGATCAATCATTTGGTACACCTTTATCTGATGTTCTTGATCAGCAATCACACCATCAAATTCATAATTTCTTCTTAATGCTTTTGCTAAATCTTCATTTAATTTAGTGTTTTCTTTTTCTAAATTTTTAACAATTTTAATACATTCAGAAGTACAAGGTTTAGGTTTTACCTCAGATTTGCTGTCAGTAAAGGCCATTAGAGCTTGATTTTGAGCATGTTCTTCTGCTTGAAAGCTCCAGTCATAGCCTTGTCCTTGTTGTGAAACAAGAGCAGTTGATTTTGATCTTTTGTCTGGCTGAGGACATTCTTTTGCAAAGTGACCAAGATTGTTACAGTTGTAACATTTGACTTTAGTTTTGTCAAATCCAGCTTTGTCGCCTTTGTTGTAGCTGAGACTTGTCCTACCAGTCCTTTTCAAGAACCTTTTGGTTCTCAGGCTCAGCATAGCCATCTGCCATTTGAGATCCATCTCCTCAAGATCATCAGGATTCAATTGTTCCAAATGATCACTAATTAGTGCAGTATGCACATGACTAGTGAAAAAGGATTCTCTTGCAGCATCTTCACAATCTGCATCCTTTCTTGTGGCAGTTTCTTGACTGTGACCTGTACTAGATACAAATGCAGCATTATTAGAAGAAATAGAAGGGTTCTTTTGATTTACCTTAGTTTCAAATACTCTGAGATCATTGTAGAGTTCATCCAACTCCTTTTCTTCTAGTGCATCTCTTTGTCTATATATCACTGTGTACATAGCCCATTCTTCACTAAGAGACCTTAGGAACTTCATGTTAACATCTTCTTGATCCATCTTAACCACAACCTGGTTAAGTTCACCAATTAGTTTGTTGAATCGGTCAAACACTTGAGTGAGTGTCTCATTGGGCTTTCCTTTGAAGTTTTCAAAGTCTTGCTTGAGAACAGACTTCATGTTCCTCTTGGTGCTCTTGGTTCCAACGAATCTCTTCTCCAGTGCTTGCCACAACACCTTTGCATCATCATATTAAACAAAGAGGTGTTGATAGTCATTAGGAATGGCCAGTAGAAGAGTGCTTAGAGTTTTGAGTTCGATTCCTCTGTCTTTCTTCTCCTTTTCACATTTGAGTTTGTCTGCTTCAGTTGCAGAACTGGTTGCTTGACTAGGACCAGTTTTGTTTCCTTCAATAACAACTTCCCACATAGAATAATCAGTAATAAGCATGTATTGCTTAATACGATTCTTCCACATCCCAAAGTTATTGGGAGTGAGTATAGGGATTTTGTTAGCTTGAGTACTTTCATTGTTATCATTCATGATTAACAATTAGTGTGTTTTAAAATATTAAAACTTTTTGTTGTTCTTAAAATTCGTAGATCTAGAACCAATAAGCTCTGATACCACTTGTCAGGATCGATTAACTATGAAGAGTTAATAAACACCTTTAGATCTAATTGATAATAGAAGTTACAACGGATTAACACTATATCAATGTAATTAAGAACGATGAACTGTAAGAACAATATGCGAAAATATTAAGAACACAGTTTCACAAAAAGCTTCAATGTATATTATTGATGAACAATACACACGTACGTTTACAATTCGTAAGGAACTATATATAATAGTCCTTGAAGCCTAACTATTTACCCTAGTTATTCTAGGACTTGATTTACATTCGAATTATAAAAGATATACATTGAATTACATTCTATAACTATCTCTGCGAATATCTCGGACTTGATATGTTTCCAAAACGTATACCAGTAGTAACTGCAATCACCAGTAGTAAATAAGCATCGTCAGTAGTAACTCTGGTGACCAGTAGTAAGTCCAGATACAACGTCAGTAGTAACTACTAAGATCAGTAGTATCTTCAATATGTGCTTGATCAGTAGTAACTTTAGTTATAGTCTTCACCAGTATCAACTCATCAGTAGTAAGTGTTTCTGCCCCATCAGTAACAACCATAGTCTTCATCAGTAATAACTATGATCAGTACTAACTGCAGCATCAGTAATAAGTTGACCTGTGATTTGGTCTAACAATTTAATTACTATTATTGCCATTTGGTCATATGTTTGGTCTCAGAGAGAAAGATGTTCGAGGTGACATTCAGGTGGTAATGGTGATCACAGTCTTGTTTGGTTACCATTTAGGCATGTACATTCATCTAATGTAAACTCATTTATTGTCACTCATAGGAAACAATATCTCTACATACGGATAGTTATATAACTTTTAACATTTTTCACTTCCACATATCCCTTATTTGAAGAAACACTTTTGTTTAACTTTAGCTCAGACACTAACTAATATATGTAGTTGTATTTTATATTTTAGTTACTAAATTTAAAACTTGCAATTATCAATATATATATATCAAAGAATTATAATTATCAAAATAACCTACCATTTAAGTATTATAATTTTATAATATTGACACATTATCATAGACAACTTCTTTGGAAATGGATTATCATATGCAACAGCTCATAGCTTATTATCTTACTAGTTACTACTATCATGTTAAAAAAATTTAGTTTTTCTTCATAAAGTTTTAGATTTGAGTTTTCTGAAAGTGTTTCTTCAAGTGAATAAGATGGTGAGTTTATTCTTCATAAGTGGAGGTTTCAAGAAATACTGCATCTTATAGGTATCACCGTCCGACTCAAACTATACTAACTAATTTGTCGTTTAAAGAAAATGTTTGAAAAGCATAAATGATCGTTACTACATGTTTAGAAACGCTTTCTATTCGCCATGTGGGTACAATGAATGAGTGAAATATGGTCATAGTATTCCACGTGGTTTGTATAGCGGGTCCCACTTACTAGTCAATTGTCTGTTCTCCCACTCCCTTGTCTCTAACAAGGGGGACCACAACCCACTCTTTTTATAAGATTTTGCGCCTACGACGTCTTTGCTCGAATCCTAGAAAGAGAATGATATAATTTTTTAATGGCAAATCATAATTTACTCTTAAATATCATATATGTTCATTACGGGACTTGAAATTATCTGGACGGGGGCAAACACCTAATCGCTAGGTCAATGACCTTTGGTAAAGAGAATGGTATTGATGTATACAATTTGTACCTATTTCATATAGGTAGTGATTTATACACCACAACTTTTAATGCATATACCACAACTGTTGCATTAAGAGGTTGTAAGATTAGCTTTAAAACTTGTATATTGTGGTGTAGACATTAAAAGTTGTAATGCAGAAATGAACTCCCATTTCATATACCTACTTACTACAAGATAACATGTGTAATTCATTAATTCTCTTTCCTCATATCATACCTTAATTTCAATACTTAACATGATCATGTGGGTAAATATATAAGCAGACATAAATAATAGATACCAATATTATTTCTCATCCTAAGACTGAGTGTAATGGAAACTAGTTTGTTCATTCATTAGGAAACTAGTTTGTTCATTTAAGCTTCATAAAATGTTTATTATGATGGTAAACGGATATATACATGAACTAATACATATTGAGATATATGAGTGTCTTTAAGGAGGTGTACAAAATATGGTTACGCATGACCCACACTTTAGAGGGGTCTATTCTTTTATATAAATATCATGATTCTAGATTAATTGAATAAATGTAAGAATCGTCTCCCAAAGTAAATTTACGTAACAAAGCTACATTTTGAAATAATATGTTGGACCCTTAATACATTAAATAAAGAACATAAAGTGAAAAGGTAGTTCGCTTTATTAAGATAGATAGCTTAGTTCATATATAATATACGGTCTATTTATAAACATAAGATCAAATAAGAACAAAAAAACTGGAGGGATAGTAAGAAAGCTTAAATTCTAAAATCTAAATCAAATGAGTCATGCAACATATTATACTCTTTTATAATTCAATTGAAATGTTTAACAATATTTTGAGATATTAATGTCAACAAAATTACAGTATTTGATTTATGCATCTAATCTCGGAGAATCTTTGCCAACTCCGTCGTCTACGATTTTCTACTTTATCTGACTATATGGGTTTATGTGTGGTTTATTCAACACATCAGTCCAGCAACTGGCTCTGATACTATTTGTTACAATCTAGAACCTCGTAACACAATATTGTGGAGGCACACGGATTTGTTCAAGCCATGGATCGCTCAACCCAAAATGTCTCGTACCAAGAGAAGTATTCACACCAAGGAATATTTCGTTCTCATCTCCAACTGATGTGGGACGAACTTTTACACAATAACTAATCTTAACTATTGATAAATAATAATTAATTGCTAAAAATAATCACATAGTTTATACATCAATTATTTTTGTCATTTGATATTCACATAATATTTTGTTATTATTATGTTTTAATTTTTTTAATTTATTTATTATTATTATTTATAAAAACATTATGTGATAAACACACGTGATTGTATGTGATAATACAAAAACAACACATCTTAGTTTTTGTTTTTATTTTTTTATTTTTTATTCTTTTAATTACTTTTATAAATATAATTTAATAATTAAACGGGTTGACGGGTTGACCCATTTAATTTATCATCGACCCAACCCAACATGTTTCATAATTAGGTCTGTTGAGTTGACCAAAGACTGACCCAAAATATTTTTACCTCAACCCAAACCTGTTTATATTCGTGTCGGTTTTAAGTCGAGAATCGTGTCGGTTAGGAAACTGTCACCCCTAATTAAGGTGACTCGATTTCCATTAAAAGAAGGGGAGATGCATGGAAAAGACTAAAATGCACCCATGTAGATGCACGTAAACCTTTTTACCATTAGAAGTTAGATTATGGTGCTTAAGATCACTCATTTACATTTTAGTTTTTACCAAATTAGCATCACATCGGCTGATATGAAACATAAGTAGCAGCCAAGGAGTGCCAACAGAAGACATGGTGCCAACGATGTCGATAGACCAACTGATCTCCATTTGCACTGAAGGTAATCATTAGCACAAGTGAGACCAAACACATTGATAGTAGACAATTGGGTCACATTTTGTAAAAACAAAAGGGTAAGACCAAGATCATTATATAGACAAAGTTCGGGGACCAGAAACATATTACTTTCTAAAGTATACAGATGATTTACTTGGTTTACATCTAAAGAAGGTCAAATATCACTCCAAAAGAACAATTAAAAGGCAATAATAATTGATTATTTAATTCAATCTTGAACAAAAGTTTGCATCTTATCAATAATTAATTTAAGCTACTCTTTGTCCCTTATCAGGATATAAAAAAAGATTCCAGAATTCCACAAGGAATACCCACATTTATATTTAAAGTATATTGCAATTTTTCATCATTAATAGAAGTTATTAACAATTTTACTCTTACATTTTTATTAACTGTTTTTGGTGACCAAAAAAAGTGAATATTTTTATCCGTAATTTTAATTGTATTTTGTTGGTCAACCAAATTAATTCTAAATTCTGTTAACTGTTATTATGTAAATGTTTACATTGCTAAAAGTTAGCCCTCACATTAGGTGTTAAGAAATATTATTAAAAAGGAAAACACATAAGTGTGTGTATTCAAGCCTGTTAACCCTACCTAAGTGATAAACACCTCAAAGTCAATCCATACATCTTCACAAACCACTTCACAACCAAACCTTAAAAGATTAGAGATTCATATAATCGGTCTACATGTGATTATCCCGTACACATCTGAATAGAAAAATGATATTTTTTCCAACATTTTCTTCCTACTCATAATCCTACTACTTTTAAAATTGACATGTGTAATCTACTAATTTTCTTTCCTCATATTATCATTTGATTTTTGACACTTATCACAATTAAATTGGTAGGCAAATGAGTATGAACAAATGATAGAAACCAGTACCAATACTGATCTGAATATATTCAGTTTCAGCAATTCAACTTTTCATTTTTTTTAATCTAAATGTCCAAATTAGTTCTTTATTTTTAACAAAATTTTGAAGTGAACGTTCTTCCTAACCAGATCTTATTTATTATCATCTTTTAGAAAGTCAAATATTCACAAAGCTAATACAATCTAATACCTCAAATATGTATCTAACGAAACTTGAACACACATCTGTTAATTGACATGCCACTAATACACTCCTAGGCTAAAGATTTTTTATTTTTTATTTTTGTTATATGATTAATCACAAAAAAACACCCTAAATTAGGATGAAACTGTAAATAGTCATAGTAGAGTTGATTCTCCTTTCTCCATTGACAATTGACATGAAAAATTTTGTCCATTCCAAAGACCAGTTCCCACCATTCCACCATCACCCTTTTTTAGGGGATGCTTTTCACTTTTGAGCCCATAAACATCTTAATCAACATATTCTTTAGTACTTATGTTCTAAAATACATTACATATGACTAAATAAATTTGTGCAACATATATTACATGTTAAGGTGTAGTTAATGAACTCACACTTTTAAAAACACATTTAGGAGGAATTTAATTCATTGGAATTCTTGAGAATTTGAAGGAATTGGAATCAAATTCCTAAGGATTCGTATGTTTAGTTAGGCGGAATAGGAATACTTAATTAGAAAACATTCCATTAAACATGGGAATGCGAATTCCACCCAATGAAGGAAGGATTTTGAAATCCCATGAACAAAGGAATGTGTATATACCATATTCCCCTTAAACACCTTTGAATCTTAAACCAACCACCACCCACCACCACCACCACCACGGCACCACCAGTCACCAAAAACATTCCAGCGAACCAAACGCCCATGAATGAATGGATATATCGTGTAGGAAGTTTACTTTCCAAAAACAGTATTATGCCCCAAATTTGCCCGGGTTACACAAATTATGTTGTGGGATAAGACAGGGATCTTATTTAGCAAAAAAAAAAAAAAAAAGACGAAAACTTCATGTTATGAATTTTGGTGTATCTTTACTACAATTTTTATATCATATACCACACATTATAAGTTTTTTAATTAATTATATAATTATATTAAGTAAGGATTATGGTAGATACATTTGATTTGGTGTATAAAAAAGGGGCAATAAAACAAATTTAAAAGAGGGAAAGTAGTAGATATTAACATGTTTATTATTATTATTATTATTATAAATGTTATTGTAATCATCATCATTGTTATAACTTGATAAAGTATAATTCTTACTTTTCGTTTGAAAAGAGAGATGATTGGAAGTAGTAATTAATTTATATTTACATTCAATTATTGTAAGTACTAATTACATAAGTTTATTCATGCATTAGATCTAAAGTGCATATCAGCATATGCGTTGTGTATCTTATTTAAGTAACATATTTACAAATGAATTTCATCAACATAACCGTATGCGAAAAATGTATCATGACAAAATGTTTCCGTAAAAAATACAACTTATTAAACCGATAGAAACATATACTACATTTGATCATATTCTTAGCCAAAAGGCCGAGAAAGCTATTAGTGACTTTCAGAATTTCAAAAACAGATTTCACATTTCTTTCTTACCAAATAAAATGTGTGAATATACAAATAATTTGACAGGTGTCCATTTTTTTAAAATCAAAATTTCGTGTGACTGATAACTAGTTTTGTCTTATATAAATCTTGACGGGTTTTCCTTTGCATGTCATGCGGTTATACTTTCTTACGACTTGAATGTGACAAATGTATTTTCGTGCGATTTTTTTTTCTTATTCAAAAAAGACCAAGAAGATCCTCGAAAAACTAATTTTTTATTTAATATATTTCAAGTTAATTTTGTTTTTTCTGAAAAAAACAAAAATAAAAAATAAAAAATCAGCCATAAGTTAACCAAAAAATACAATTGTCACTTGGCATGACATTTCAGAAACATCACGAGTCACACAAAAATAAAACATCAAGGTCGCACATAAAAATCAACCTATGACATGAACAATTGACAATATATTTATAAAGTCGCACAATCGAACAAAAATATTAAGTCGCCCGCAAATTTATTAAAAAGTCCCAAAAAATAATCAATTCACATCGTTTATATCAAAAAAAGAATTTTATGTCCTATTTAATAGCTAATTCTTACGTACATCCCTTAGCCTACTCAGTATGAACACCACATGAGGTGGTGTGGTGATGACATGGCAAGCCACCACAATGTGGTGCATAGGGGATACCCCCCCCCCCCCCCAAACCAAATATGATCCTCTTCATGTGGTGTCCCGTAGCCACAGTCACGGTTTGCCACACCGTGGTTGTGTGAGACGATTCGTGGGGCCCTCTTTTAAATGTGGGAGTGTGAGTAAGTGTGGTATGGCGTGGTGAGTATTTTTTGCAAAATGATGTAATGTGATTTGCTTATGTGACATCTGATGTGAAAATAATTATGATGTGAGATATTGATACACACCCATCAACGTTTTTACCTCAGTTTATGAATTTAACATAAAAACTTCTAGTAGCGTCATATATACATATGTATTTTTTTTTTTGAACGGTAAAAAGGGAACCAGAGCAGGAGCTTCGATATAGCTATCACCCCACCCAAAAACCCAAACGAAGTATATATATAATAAATACTAAATACTAAAATAAACAAAAAACTAAACACTCATCCATTGATTAAAGGTAATTAACTTTTATATGAAACCTCTAATTTTTTATTAAAAATATTCAAACACCCCACTGAACCCTAAAGATTTCTTCAAAATTAATGATGATCCACCTTACTCTTCCAAAACTCCAAAAGTAGGTTTAAAGGATGATGATTAAAACAAAGAATGTATAAACCTTTAACGTATGATTGTAGCTTCGCTATTAATCAACTCTTGTGTCAAGAAAAAAAAAATACTCTCATCGTCCCTAAATAAATTTCTCATTTCTCCTTCAAATTTTATCCTTAAATAAAGTTCTCATTTCTCAAACTTAAGGGGCCCACTTAATATAATAATATTATTACTAATATTTTCATCACTAACTATCTCCTAAAATACTTTCTCTCTCCAATCAAACCTTATATTTTAATCAAAAGTAATACCAAATATCTCACCACTAATTATCTCCTAAAATTTTGTGCCCAAAAGAAATGAGAACTTTATTTAGGGACGGAGGGAGTACAATAGTTTGTGTTCTAAAAGCATATGTTAACCCGCATTGAATTCACTTAAATTTTTTTCTAAAAGTGAAGCAAAATACATTAAATAAGATTAAAGTTTCTATATTTTAGAGAGGCATTAAATATTTCTTTTAATTTAAATGAAAAGTTAATCTTTACTATATATATATTTTTTGAATTTTTGAATAGCAAACATTAACACACATCTTGTAAAATATGCATCAATCTACACCATATTATTCACAACAGAAGTTAAACCCATGACCACATGTTAATGAGGAATTTCTTTTGACACTGTATATTACTAGGCTACAACCTATTTGGTATCTTCAGTATATATAATAAGATTTTTTCAAATAAACAACGTCAATTTTCAGCACACCTTGCTATTTTTAGAAAATCTTTATCCTGTCTTGTAACGACCCGAATTATGTAAATAAATAAATTGTGTAAAAATATTATAAATAAGGATAAATCGTTTAAAATACGTGGGAATTGGTTTCGTGACATTTGGACATCGTTTGGTATAGTTACAGACGAAATCGGGTCGAAAAGGGCAAAGGAAAGTGCAGCCTTCGCTACCAGACCCAGATAGCGTCGCTATCTGGGTAATATCGTCGCGAAAAGTCAAGGGGTGCAACAGCAACCCGAATTAGCATCGAAGGGGGCCACGATCGGAGATAGCGACAGAATTAGCGTCGCGAAAGGGGGGTCGCGATTTAACACGGAACTGCCTTTAGCGGCGCTATCATGAGGATAGCGACGCGTTCTTCGTTGCTGCAGTCATAAATGCGGGTTTTGGCTCATAAAGGCTTTACACAAACCCTAGTTTCTCTCCCAGTAAGTGTGTGAACGTTTTTTTAGTGCAAAGGATCGTTTGGAACCGATTTCTTCATCAAATCTTGTGAAATTTCACTCCTAGTTGAAGATTTAAGGTATATCTTCACTTCTTTGTAATTGTAACTTTAGATCTATGGATTTTGAAGCTTGGGTATGAAACCCTAGTTCTTGGGTTTTTGATTAATGGTTAAATAAAGGTTGTATATACTTAATAGATGATATTTTAACAAAGGAAACAAGTATATGGTTAAGATTTGTGAGAATCTTAAGATTGATAAAACCTAGGGTTTTGGAAATCATCAAATTTGGGGGGAAGTGTTATAAAAGGGTTTCTAATGATAAAAGGGTTTATTTTTAGTAGTATGTGTTGTTAAACAACTTGTGATTGTTATAATAGGCTTTTGGAGAAGTCTTGGAAGGGTGCTCAATTATTGAAGCAAAGGATTGTGTTTGAGGAACACATTTGGAGCAATATTTGCTAAGGTGAATACGTGTGGACTTTGCTAAGTACATAGCCATGAAATTACATTTCGTTTACATATGTTGAGTCTATTTGATTAGTGTGTAGAATTATAGTATGCTTAGTTATGATGATTGATAATAGTATGCTTAGTGTGTAGAATTATAGTATGCTTAGTTATTTGATTAGTTAGTTATGTATTATTGATAATAGTTAACTAACTTGTTTGATGATTGATATGATAACTGAAGGTTTTGATTGAAATAACTATTGAGTTATGGTAAGAATGAGATGATGTGATGATGCGGGGGACCCCCGGTCATGAGGTGTGGAATGAGGGGCAGTTGGGTGGATTCCCATCGACTCATCCACGTTAGTAGTCTTACTAAGTGGAAGTAGTTCGGCGAGTAAGGCAGGTATCGGTAGATTCGGCGATTCCCTCTTGCCGGTATCTTGTTTCTAGTTAGTTCGGGGGCAACCCGATAACTAGATATGTATGTGCTTCTAGCTAGTTCGGGGGCAACCCGATAGCTAGATATGATTGCTATGAGAGCAAGATCAATAGGGTCACAATATGGTGACTAGACCGGATAGACGGGTTATATATATTTATATGTGTTTATATTTAATGTGATACTTGTTATTTTTTGGTCTAAAACCCATGTAGCTCACGAGACTTTCTTATCTCATGTACTCCATGATACTTGTTATATATATATATATATATATATATATATATATATATATATATATATATATATATATATATATATATATATATATATATATAGGGTATGGATCAATAGAAAAGTGTCCTAATTTGAAGAAGTTGAAAAAGCAATGCATTTTCGTAAAATATACATATATGTATACATATACATACATATATGTATATATACATATATATTCATACCATAGATATATATATGTGCATATTCATGCCCGATATATATACACATACATTTTACGTAACTTGCATTTTCAGTCGTAACTTGCATTTTCAGTCGGAACTTGCATTTTCATTTACGAAAATGCATATGCATTCCGTATAAATATGTGTATATATATACATATATACGGTATAAATATGAACGTATGTATATCTATGGTATGAATATACATGTATATATGCATATATGTATGTATATGTATACATATATGTATATTTTACGAAAATTCATTGCTTCTTTAACTTCTTCAAATAAGGATGCTTCTTTCTTGATCCATATTATATATATATATATATATATATATATATATATATATATATATATATATATATATATATAGTGTAGAATTAGAATCAGAACCAATTAAGGCTACATAACCAGCAGAACTCAATCTAAACCATTGATTTTTGAAATGAAATGGTCATGGAAGACACATTAATGTATTTGATGAGGGACCCCCAAATATTGGTTTGCATGGATGTCATTCATGCATGTATACATATATGTATAGATAACACTTATCTATACATATATGAAAACATACATGCGCAATAACATATATGTATACATGCATGAATGACATCCATGAAAACCAATATTTGGGGGTCCCTCATCAAATACATTAATGTGTCTTCCATGATCATTTCATTTCAAAAATCAATGATTTAGATTGAGTTCTCCTGGTTCTGTAGCCTTAATTCGTTCTGAAACTAATTCAACCATATATATATATATATATATATATATATATATATATATATATATATATATATATATATATATATATATATATATATATATATATATATATATATATATATATATATATATATATATAGAATATGGATCAAGAAAGAAGGAGGCTTATTTAGAGAAGTAAAAGAAGCAATTAAGAGCCTTGATTAATTAGAACATTTAAAAGGGCTAAAGGGCATGATTGTCATTTTACCCCCTCCTCCAACATATAAACCTCTCTTTTTTGATTTTCCCTCATTCGTGATTTTCATCTGTACTCATCTTCTTCCCTTCTCTTCCACAACTCCATCAATTGCTTCTCCTCAATAAAAACCCTAATAATTTCATGATTTCAGATCCAATGGAACAATAAGAACGTATTTGCCTGAATTAGCTTCCGTACGTGATACGTGATTTCAGATCTTCAATTTCGTGATATGAAGGTACTGTTACTACCAATTTTGTGATATGAATGATCTTCAAATTACGTCAATCAGCTTAAATAAGTGATTTCAGAACTTCAATTTCGTGATTCAGGCATTAATTCCTTTGTTTTCTTCATCAATTTCGTGATTCAATCAACTCCAATAAGCTCCAATCGTTTACACATGTATGTCCTTAACCATTAAGTGATTTCTCCTCCTCCTATATGAATGATTAAGGTATTTCTCCTCCAATAACCTCTAGGTCACGTGATTTCTAGTCCTCAATCAGCTTCTGTTCACATGATTTCTCCTCCTCGATCAGCTCCAGGTTGCACTGCTCCTATGCGAGCCCTAAATCAGTCTCGAATGAGGGAATCTGATCCAGATGCAAATCATACTTATGAATCAGATCCAGGTAACTCGCAGATCTTTGAACCTGTGTGAATTGGTGCTAATTATATCTGATATTTGCATTTGCATGTTCATATGAGATTTTAAACAACTGCCTGAAATTTGCATTTGCATTTTCGTCTGAAATTTTAAATAACTGACTGCATTTGCTTTTGAATCTTCATCTGAAATATTAAACTGATTACTGGAATTTTCATTTTCATCTGAAATATACAACAGCTGCTATAATTTGCATTTGCATGTTCATCTGAAATATAAAATAACTGCCTATAATTTGCATCTGAAATATTAAACAGTGACTGCATTTGCATTTTCATTCTTTCAATTGCATTTTCATCTTATGCACTTAGTTTCAAAAGTTTAACTGTGTTTTATTTTGTTTTGTTTTTTTAGATTTAGATCATGTTCCAGCTTCTCTTCGAATTGGTTTTGAAAAAATATCGGCCCTTGGTGATAAGTATTGGGTTCCTAATGTTCCCATTCCTAAAAGACCCATTAATGGTATGCAATTTGATTCTTTGGGCGATGCTTGGAATTTCTATAAAGAGTATGCTCTTTTAGGTGGATTTGAGCCAATTAAATCTACCCAGAATGCTCTCTCAAAAAGGAATGGTGGACTTGTTATGCTTAAGATTTTTAGGTGTTGTAAGCATGGTAAGAATGTAAATAATTGTAAATCTGTGGACACTTTGAAAGTTGCAAATGACGTGCATTTATCTAATGAAGTTGATGTTGGAGTTAGTGGACCTGTTGATGACAATACAACCATTGAAGTTCAGAAAAATAAAAAAAGAAAGTCATCTTCTAAGAAGACGGATTGCCATGCAGATTTGAGATTAAAACTTTTTGAAAACAAATACCATGTTTACCAATTCAGTGAAGAACACAACCACTTGTTGGTTCATCCCGACTATATCAAGCATTTTAATGTTTCTCGCAAGGTTACTTTTTCTAAAAAACATTTGCTACATAAGATGAATGAAGCAAGTGTTGGGCCCGCTTCTAGTCATCGTATTTTGTCAAAGGTTTGTGGAGCACAAGGAGTTGGTTTTACAAAGTTTGATGCTAAAAACTATAAGAGGGATGTGTTGGCATTCATTGGGAATAATGATTGCCAAATTGTCGTCGATTTGTTGACAAGAGGAAGCAATATGTTAGTGATTTTTCATTTGATTACTTTCTTGATGCTGATAATAGGCTTGGTGGGTTTTTTTGGGCAGACGAGACATCAAAGAGAAATTATTGTGCATTTGGTGATGTTGTGTCTTTTGATGCTACATATAGGACCAATAAGTAAGTTATGCATTTTCGTATTCTTGTGCATTTTCATATTCCTGTGCATTTGCATTTTCATATTATTGTGCATTTTATTTTCTGATTTACTTTTTGTTTTTTTAATAGATATAATATGGTTTTCATACCATTTACTGGTATAGACAACCATAAAAAGTGTGTCGTGTTTGGTGCTGCTATGTTGAGTAAAGAGAATGTTGCATCCTACAAATGGTTATGCAATGCTTTTATTAAAGCTTATCCTTCTCAGCCTAAGTTGGTATTAACTGATCAAGATCCGGCGATGAAAAACGCTATTGACTCTTGCTTTACCATGTCGAGGCATCGACTATGTATGTGGCATATAATGGAGAAACTCACTACCAAGGTATCCTCTATTATTACTTTTTATGCATTTTAAGATTTTTCATTTATTTTGTTGTTGTATTAACTATTTCTTTTTTATATAGGTTTCCTATGTTGTATGTAATGCTGGTTTTAAACAGAAATTATGTAGAATTGTATGGACAGATAAGTTGGAACCTGAAGTTTTTGATCATCTTTGGCATGCCACCATTGCTGAGTTTAATCTTGAAGATAATAATTGGCTCTCGGACATGTTTGGGTTAAGAAAATTTTGGATTCCAGCATATTTTAGAGAGTTGGAGTTCTCTGGCTTGATGCGTACTTCGTCAAGATCCGAGTCAGAAAATCATATGTTTAACCAGTTGATGAATTCAAGTTCAACACTTGTTGAGTTTTTATCTCACTTTGACACTGCTATGTATGAGCAGAGGTTCACGCAATCAAAAAACGACCATGAAAGTTCATATACTTCTCCCATTATGACCCATGATTGGGTTATTGAGAATGAAGCTGCTAGATTTTTCACCCGATCAGTTTTTGATGACCTTAGTCATGAAATTCGTTATTCAATAAACAAATGTATGTCCTTATCTTATGATGATGCTGATGGTTTAAAGAAGTTCAAAATCACCGACACTAGTGTTGATTCCATCCTACTTGATGATTCTATTGATAGAGTCAACGAGGCAAGCCTCTTTGATGAATTTTTCCCTGATCATAGTGAGGTTGTTAAATTGTTCAATTATTTTCTCCCATTACCTTTTGCATTTGCATTTTCATTTGAATATGCATTTGCATTTTCATTTAAATTCGCATTTGCATTTTCATTTTTAAGACTTCTTTGACATTTTACCAATTTTTCTTGTAGGTTGTTTATAATGTTTCTCTGGAGGAATTTACATGTACATGCAAACGATATGAAAGATTTGGACTCTTATGTAGACATATATTCTATGTTCTCTGGGTGTGCAAGTTCACTAAATTCCCAAGGAAATATATATGCAAACGTTGGACAAAAAATGTTGTTCCCCCTAAAATTTGTTTGAACCCTGGTGTAAAGCCTACTATTTCACCCGAGGATTTGGGTTTGAGTGAGCTTATTAGCAAAGTTCACTTGAATGTGGAACTATCATTGGATAAACTTGTTGGAAATAGGGAAAAACTTATAAGGTTTTTAAAAGCACAAGAAAAGCTTCTAGAGGAATGCGAGAAAGACTTTGATGCATCTGATGAGATTGGAACTAATGAGTTTATCAGTGAGATGGTAGGTTTTGAGCAACCAGAGATAGGTGATGTTAATGCCCCTCAACCTATTCGCAATAAAGGAAGGTTGAAGAAAAGGATCACTAGTTCGCGTGAAGACGCTATTTCTAAATCACAAAAAATAGGGAGAATGTGTGGTCACTGTAAAAGCCATGATCCGCATAATATCCGCACGTGTCCAGAAAGAAAAAAAGCTGAAGAAAGACAAAAAGTTGAAGATGCACAGAAAAAAAACGCAACCATATGATGATGCATGATTTTCTTGAGTGACACATTATTTTTTTATTAGTTACTTTTATATTCTTACCAAATGTAGTTAAATATACTTTGGCTTTTACATTTTCATTTTATTCCCTAAATTCTGAAATACTGATTATGTTTTCAATAATGTCAGTTGCATTTGCATTTTCATACTCATAGTTGAATTCAAGCAGTAGCTTTTTATTTTACATTATGTTTCTGCTTTGAAAACTTAGTTGCATTTGCAATTTCATTTTCATGCCTGCAGTTTCATTTTTATTTTATGTAATTTGAATTTTAACTTATGTTTTCGATTTAAATACTAGGTTGCATTTGCATTTTCGTACATGCAGTTGCATTTTCACTTTCATACTTGGAATTACATATCGCCTCTCATTTTATACAGTTTTTTCGTGAACTTATAAATAATAATTCTATTTCAAACACTAGTTTTTGCATTTTGCCTTTTCAGTATTTCCATTGTTTTGGCGTTTTCATTAAACCTAGTTATTCCATACAATTTTATCCGATTGTTATGCCACAATGATAGTTGCATTTGCATAGTTGCATTTGCATTTTCACTTTCATTACATATATCTTTTTCACAGTTTCTATTTACTTTTACCTTTTCATGTATCATCACCATGTGATCAATTATTGTGTACCTGCACTTGTTGTATTCAATATCATAACAAATACAAAGAAAAATAATCATAATCATAACAATATATACCACTTCTACAACCATCCATCATTCCATATGATCACAAACAAACCAACCATCAATTAAAAAAACAAACCAACCTCAAAAACACATCCAACAAACTAAATCCAGCAATCCATATTTATCAAAAGCCAACAAATTACCTAGTTTATACTTATACATATCAAACCGAACTTATATAACTACGTAACCTGTTCATGATTCTTACTTGAGCATCTTCAGCATTTGTTATCCTTTCTTCCTTTGTTAGTTTTTGATAATTTTCGACATATTTAACCACCACATTTTTTTGCTCATTTATATCAGCAAGCAATATCTTTGTAGCATATTTTTCTCTTAGCTTTTCCAGCTGCCAATTCTGATCAGCTTTTTTTTGTGTTAAACCCTGTCTTCCATTCTTTTGTATTCCATGATGGTGACATCTCTCCAAAGTAAGTTTCCATGTGCCTCATTGCAAAAACTCCAGAATCTGTGTAATTTTCCTTTGTTTTGTAATCATTTTTCACAAGTCTTGGTTTCATTTTATCACATAAATCAACTTTTTTAACTTTTGCTTCCTTCAAATAAAACTTCATATCTTCTATCTGTTATAATGTGTATCAAATTGAACTTTCATCAGTATATAAAAACAAATTTGACATTATAATTGCATTTTCATATTTTTGTGTAAATTCAACTGTCTTACCAGTGGAGCTGTTATGTTACCGTAAACCGAATCAACGTTTTTCTTATCCCTTGATATGTTGTCAAGTATGTGCAAGCTCATATCCCTTAGATCAAATACACACACAAATACATGGCATCCATCGATTATGGGGAAGAATACCTGTCAAAAGATTTTGTTAGCTTTCTTCCATTTTTATTAAATTTTCTAATATTATTCTACAAATAATATACTTACGAAATGAACATTATCCAGGGTTAGATAAGGGTTTGTAGCTAAGCTGCTCTCGACTAATTTCTTAATTTGTAAGCATCTTTTTGTCTTAAACTGCTCAATCTCTGCCTTCGTTTCTGCTCGGCTTTTCTTATTTTCCATATTTTTTGGATTTATGATATATTTATCCTGTCCATAGATTTGATTTATTAATTTATTTTCAATATATTTTGATTATTGCATATCCTTTTTATAGATGACTGATGTACCTTTTTTGTTGCGTAGCAGAATAATCTTCCTGGAACGAACTCCTCGGTGTACATTTCCTCTTCGTTAAGTACATTTACCCATGCATTAATAACTTGTGCATGTACATTTATACCTGATTTCAGAGTTTCTGCTTCAACCTTTGTCACCGTGCATCCCTTTTTCCAATCGTAAACTACCAAACTGTAAACTCAATTTTGTTAGCTAACATTTAACGTCAATAATTATAATACTAAATACATATTCAACTTACTTTTCGTCCACGATCCCTGAAAACAGCCACGACGCCACTGCTAGTTCAGATGTGCTTGATTTTGTGGATGTGTTTACAATATCATTTTTGTATGGCGATTTTAGGGCGGCTGATGGTTTCACTGTTCTTTTAGGTCTCTCAGAAATTTTCGGTTCAACTTCAACTTTCTTTAGATTTACATTTGAACTATCGCGTATCTTTTCCTTCCCTTTTTCAATCTTCTTCTTCATCTCTTCAATTGTTTCATCATCTCTTTCTTCAATTGCATTTTCAAACATCTCGGTTGTCTTCTTTTTCACCTTTTTCTACTTCTGCATTTTCATTGTTTTCCCCACTTTTATTTTTATCCGCATTTGCATTCTCATCTTCTGTCTTTTTATTTTTTTCAGCACTTTCATTTTCTCCTGCATTTGCATTTTCAGCATCTGCATTTGCATATTCAGCATCTGCCTTTGCATTTTCAGCATCTGCCTTTTCAGCTTCTGCATTTGCATATTCGCCACCTTCTACAATTACATTTTGATTTTCAACGTTTGCATTTTCATCATCTTCAACTGGTTGTGTCGGAAAATCCTGAGTTGTCTCCAAAGCTGTTTCAAATTCTTTAAGTTTTAAATCTCCCATTAAATTCTCTCTAAGTTCAGTTAGAGTTTTTACTATGTCTTCATCATATGGGTATTTATATTCTGCTTGCCACATCAACTCGGTTAGTTCTTCTTTTATGGAGATGAAGTTTTAGTACTTCGATTTTATTTCTGAGACAAATTCCTGCATTTTTAACAACAAAATTACATTAAAGAATATATATATATATATATATATATATTAACACAAATTATAATTTTATTAAAAAGTACTTTTACTTACCTCAACGCAATAACTTTTAGTACTACTTGACGAATCACTTTCAACATCATGTTCCTCCCTTTCTTCTCGTCGCTCTATTTCAATAAAATATGTTATGCGTTTAATAAATTTAGATGTTATCATTTATTAAATATTTAATATAAATTATTGTACATTATTTTTATATTTTATTACCTCTTTCCTTTTCCACTTTCTTTGTTTTTCCTTTCCCATCTTTTTTCTCCCTTTTATCTTTTCCTTTTAAACTTTCCTCTGTTGATTCTTCTATTCCATTAACTTTCTTTTCGACATCTTTAAACATTTTGTTTGTCCAAAATGCAACTTTTGGACGATCAACATCTTTTGGTTCATCGTCTAGACCAATCATTGAAGCATAACAAATCTACAATATTTTATTGAAAATATAGGTTAATATTAATTTTTTATATATAAACATTTTGAAGATAATTAAACTCGTACTTACCACTAACAAAAGCAACGGTCCGCTAAACCAACTACTTGGGTTATCTCGGTTCCACTTTGTTTTGCATGTTTTTAGGCATTCAAGCACATATCCACACCAATCTAACTTCTTTATGTCATCTACTTCTGTAGCCGACTTCAGAATGTTTTGATTAACTGCCTCGTTTGTAACCGCTTTCGCCATTAAATTCATTATCAAAACAAGCATATTCAACTTGAAATTCTGCCCAACATCTTCACTTTCTTGTATTTTATCAATTACATCTTTAACTGTAATATTATGTACGCCTCTCGATGTTGAAGCATATTGCTTTCTCCAATCTTTCACTTTAGGTGTGTCGTTATGTCCAACCCTGTTTACTGATTTCACTTTTTTCTCTCCAAACGGGAATCCAAGTATTTCATGCACTTTCTCTCTGTCTATTTTCACTCTTTTTTCTCCAATTATCATTTCCATTTCGTTAGGGTTGAAATGGTCTACTGCCCAATAGCTCAGCATTCCTGGGATTGTATCAATTTGGCATTGTAGGATTCCACCAAACCGAATTTCCTTTATCTCGTTACTTTTTTCATTAGATAATTATTTTACTAACATAACAAGTTGGTAAGGTGATTGTCTTGTTTTCAACCATCTTCCTGCAAATATTACATATGTTACATAATGCTTTTTGCAATAAGGGAATGAACTGACACACATACATAAACACTTTCAATTTTAAAACAATTATTTTTTGAAGGTTGCATTTGCATTTTCATTTCATCATACCTTTTCTACACTGTTTTTCATGTATTACATAATGTCAGTTGCATTTGCATTTTCATTTTATGTAGTTATTTCCTGAAATTTTACAAAACGGTTCTCTTTTCAAATACAATCCGTTGCATTTGCATTTTCATAGTTGCATTTGCATTTTCATTTTTATTCTTACTTTCTACACACAGAAAATGAAAATGCATACACACATACCTTTTTTCTGAAAATTTAAATGTTTTTTTGCAATAAGGGATTGAATACACACCTTCCGTTTGCTTCTCCGGTGTTGCTTTCTTTTGATTACTTTCTTCCTTGTCCTTTTTTTTATCCTTTTCCTTTACTATTTCCTTCTCCTTTACTACTTCGTTGTGTACCGCCATTCTTTTTCTTTTTTTAGGTAGATTTGCATAACACGGTGACTGGAAACCATCACTATCACCTTCTGTTTCTTCACTATCACCTTCTGTTTCTTCACTTTCTCCTTCCTTTTCTTCTCTTTCTTCACTTTCCTCTATTTCTGTAATCCACATGTTACATATGTTACATAATTCTTTTTCCAATAATGCAATATACACACACATACATAATCACCTCATATTTAAAGAATTTAACCTAAAAATGCATACACAGAAATGCAAATGCATAAACAAAAATGCAAATGAGTGATTACCTTCAAAAACTTCTTCTGTATTCTTTCTTCTTTCCGTTTCTAGCAAAAAATCATCATCATCTATGTTATTATTCTTCGTTCTTTTACCTTTGTTAACCCTAGATTGCATCGACTTCCATCTTGTACTATCTCTCGTTTGTGATCTTCTCATCTTGTATTTGTTGATGAAAGTATTGAATGTATGTCTCATTCACAACCTTATTTTTACCTGCAATTTAGGAAGCATATTAGCATTTTGTGTCAATAAACTTTTAATAGATACACATACGAAAATGCAAATGCATTTTAGCAGTTTGCAATACCCTGGACCAAACACAAAATGTGCTTTCTCGTATGAAAATGCAAATGCAACTGATGGATTCTCATATGAAAATGCATTTAATAGGGCTGCTACAACTGATGGATTCTCATATGAAAATGCATTTAATAGGGCTGCTACAACTGATGGATTCTCATATGAAAATGCAAATGCAATCACAATACCCAACACGAGCATACATTCGAAAATCACATCTATGTAACACTAATCACAGCTTTGTAACACATTTTACGTATGTATTAATCAAACACAGGTTGTAATCAAGTCACACAAATGAAAATGCATAAACAAGTTCAAGTATGCAATCTTATGTGACCGATAGACATAGAATCGGTCAAATCACACAAATTAAAAGCTGAAAAACCTTTTCCGTTCTAAAACCCTAGCTGAGAGACGAAGAATCGGGTCAAATCACACAAATGCAAAGTTGAGAAACCCTAGCCGAGAATTGTTTATGATAGAAATCTAATTTCATATTTACCTGATAAACCCTAGCCGAGAATCGCGTCGATTGGAAACGGTTGATTGAGAATGGCGTCTAAATTTCAGATTTCCGTTGTAAACTTCGATTAAGGATGGCGTCAATCGGTTGATTGAGATCGAGAAAACCCTAGGAAAAGAGGAGTGTAGTACAGAGAACGAGAGAACGAGCGAGAGCGACAGAACGAGAGAACGAGCGAGACCCTGTGAACGTGTTTTCTTGTTTAGGTGAGAGAGTGGGCCTTTTACAATTTTACCCCTCAATGCTTATTTTTCATCCGGAATTTCTAATGCGCGTGTTTATTAGGATCATGGACATTTGATATAATCTGGGCCTTTCAATTCATGATCTAAGGGCCCTAATCTATTCTCTATATTCTTTATTTATTAGTGGTTTCCTATGGATCCACACCCTATATATATATATATATATATATATATATATATATATATATATATATATATATATATATATATATATATATATATATATATATATATTGAGTTCCAATTTTGAAGTTGTAATTAATATCATGCATTTAATATTAATAATAATTAATATATAAACTCAATTTTAAAAATAAAATCATTAAATTGTAATATCAAGAGTTTTGAAATAAATATAAATAATTATAATAATAAAAAGTTCAATAAATAAGAGACTTTTCAAATTACATGAATCTTACACATTAGCATCTATAAATAGCCATTCTCATATTCCAAAAATTTTAACACTCTAAAGGTACATCCAGAAGAAATATCTAACAAGTGGAGTCAACAACAAAGATTTATAGGGCTTTTTTTATTTTATTTTATTTTTTTTTTTTTGAACGGCAAATCTAATCTACTCCTAAATAACCACCTATGTCCACTATGCGCTATTAATTGGTAATCAAACATAATGTTTATTATTTGTACTTTTTGAAGAAAAAAAATCACAGAGATGAACTCTTTATGGTTTTGTCTTATAGAGAGTATGTTAGCTGTTTTCGTTTAAAATTATACAAACTCTTTTGTATATATGTACAAAATTATTATTCGTTGTTTATGTACATTTTGTATAAAAATTATATTATATTAATGATCTAATAGTTATCATTATAGTATATGAGATTGTGTATGATATTATTACAATTATTTAAGATAGATATCTTATCATGTTAATAGTTACAAATTGTTGTTCATTTGATGGTTGTTAAATTTATGCTTACTTCTTTTGTATATGTATAAAATATAAAAATTGAGTTCCATTTTGATGCCATATTGGTTGTTTATGTACATTATGTATATAAAAATATATTATATAATGATCTAATAGTTATCATTATAGTATATGAGATTGTGTATGATATCATCAAAATTATTTAAGATGGATATCTTATCATGTTAATGGTCACAAATTGTTGTTCATTTGATGGTTGTTAAATTTTATGCTTACTTCTTTTGTATATGTATTAAAATATAAAAATTGAGTTCCATTTTGATATAAAAATATAAAAATTGAGTTTCATTTGATGGTTGTTAAATTTTATGCTTAATTAAATAATAGTTTATTCATATAACTAGAAGTTACATATTATAAGCACACTATCATGATGCAAATAATGTTGAGTTTTCAAATGATATTATATTTTACCCGAACATCCATTTTTATAAAAATTGAGTTCCAACTTTGAAGTTGTAATTAATAACATGCATTTAATAATAATAATATTATATAAATCCATTTATAAAAATAATAAATTAATCAATTGTAAGATCAAAAGTTTTACCATCAATAATATTTAATAAACACAACAAAATAATGTCCATGCATTTATGAATCATAAAAATAGTTGAATATCTAGATTATGGTTAAATATTAATTACATAGCAACAAACTTTATAGATTTATTAAAATCAATCAATATAAAAAATGCATGATGACATATATTTATTAAAAAATAAACCAGAACCGAACGAAAAAATGGTTTGGACGGACCAAGGACCGAACAAATGATGCTTAGAACCGAACCGAACAGGACCAAGAATTAGTCGGAACCGAACTAAACCGGGAACCGAGGCAATTTCTTCGACTCTTTTCAGCTTTTTCTCGCTTTTCGACCGATTCGGACCGCTCGGACCGAGAACTGATTTTTCTAAAAAATTAGAACCGAGAACCGAACCGCTGCAACTCGGTTCGGTCGGATCCGTATCTGCGATCCCGATCGGTTCTTGGTCCAGTTTGCACATGCCTACTTACGCATACGAAATCTATTTCAAGATAAAGAAATAATTGCAATTAACATACACAATCCATATGACTCAATAAAGAACAACAAACCCTAAACATCAATATACATAAGGAATATCTTCGCTCAGTTAGTAGAGTACCCGCAATCAAAGTAAACATGTAACCGATCACGTTTTTCGTACATTTTCCAGGTGATACCAGTAAATTGTACACGATATGCACTCAAAATAACTCATTATTGTGAACGAAGCCCGTGCATCGCACGGGCCATGCCGTCTCGTAGTGTGTATGTATGTGTGTGTGTGTGTATGTTTGTGTTTATGTGTGTGTGTGTTTGACCAAAATACCCCCATGTGCATCACATGTGATGTTAGTTAACTTAAAAAAATAGACGCACCTTTTCGTAAAGGACCATCGGTGAAAAACCTTTCAAAAATAAGGACCATCGGTGTAATTTTTGAAACTAAAGGACCATTGATGAAACTTGCTATAAACCTAAAAGACCATTCATGTAATTTACTTTAATTTAAATAATAATTTATTTTTACGTTAATCGTTAGAAAAAAAACATATAACCGATCAAGTTTTGCTCGCGCAAAACATCTTTACATTCAGTAGTATTTATTAATGTCTTTAACACAATGCCCTTAAAACACACATTAGAAAGAATCAAAAATACAAAAGACAATAAAGTAGGTTAGAAAAACAAAGTAATATTGATTTCATCACAAATAACAATTAAAAAGTGATTAAACTCACTTCCTTTAACATGCTTTATTGCCTCTCTTAATTAATACAATTATTAGCTTAAAATTAATCTATAAATATGAAATTAAAAGAGCATTTAAGGTTAATGGAGGAGATTAGCACATGATAGGAACTAGGAAGGGACAAGGAAAGAAAAGAGCAATTTTGGGTGGACTTCATGTGAAGACAATCATGAGAATTGGAAAAGATTTTGTTATTAGTGGGAGGGAGTGGAATCAAGTCTCCACCATCATTTTTTTTTTGTTAGATTCTTTGTTAATATGCTTCCATATGAAAGCATATAAATTTTGTTTCAATATTCTATGTTTAACATAAGCCCAATGCATTGATATATTATTAAAAAATATATTTTTTTATATTAAATCTTCATATTTTATCTTCATACACTCATCATTTGATTTGGATACTTATATTAATCAATAGAGTAGAAGGATAAATAAGAAGCAATACCATCTCTCAACAATTAATATCACTTCAAATTCAAATGACATGAAATGATGCAAAAACCAAAATAAAAAATAAACAATTATTAATGTTTAAACTTTAAAGGCTATATCGACAACTAATAATAGGAGTTGAAGATGATATATACACCATATATACCGAGCGTAGCAAAGGAAAGATGATAACAGTTTTTGTCAGCTTCCTATCTTGTTAACTATAAATGAAGTTTTTTATATCTTGTCAGCTATGTGTAAAGTTTCTTGTTACTACCTACGAGGATTGTATATAAACAACGGGTTTTCTAAATAAACCGATTACTTTTTACTAGTAAAAAGTTTGTATGTCGTTTTATGGAAGCGATTCATAGCATTATGGATATTTCATCATCCCTTTCATGATACTTTCTCTTCTTTAAAGGTGTTCTCGTTGATTTGATTCCTAATGTTTTCAAAATGATTATTTGGTGTGTATTAATATATGTACGCATGCATAAAATCAAAAGTTAATCTTAT
This sequence comes from Calendula officinalis, assembly GCA_963853835.1. Classification (NCBI taxonomy): domain Eukaryota; kingdom Viridiplantae; phylum Streptophyta; class Magnoliopsida; order Asterales; family Asteraceae; genus Calendula; species Calendula officinalis. The sequence goes on along the minus strand of OY970830.1, from coordinate 39,128,191 downwards.
TTTTGGAGAGAAAATGTTATCTTTGTGGTGATATTTTTTACCTAAATAAGCAAATTTTGACCATCTTCTTTTTAAAACCAACGCAAGTCTTTTATGATTTATCAACAAGAGTTCTTTGCTTTCTTGTTGGATTTATGGATATGCTTTTGGATAATGGAATTTGGGCCCATTAAGCCCCTTCCATTAGAAAAAAGAACTATCGCTTGCTTGATTTAAACATTGTCTAAAGGGGTTTCTAGCATCACAACTTTGTCCGTTTCCCTAGACGTGCACAACAAAATCAGTTCAGGCAAAATCAGATTGAAAACCGAATTAAACCCTATCATATTGGTTTGGATTTGAATCTACTAGATTGAAAAAGGTTCAAATATCCGTGGAGGAAATCGGTTTAAAAATCATATTAAAGGAAACATTAATATGATGTAAATCATTTTTATTTGAGTTTTGATAATAACAGCCGTAAAGGTTGTCTTAAGACAGACATTAAAAGCATGTACATTAATTTACAACTAACCTCTGAATTTTAGAATTCCCCCTATAAATTATTATACAATTTTTATGCACTTAAAGACAGCTCTTAAAGCTATCATTATCAAAATCATTTTTATAATATGGTTCTTTTGAAATTTAGAAAAATGAATAAAATCATCATTTAACGGTTATTGATTTCACCAGCCTTGAGCTTATTGGTTTAATTAAGGCGTTAAAAATAAGATTTATCATATCGTTTTTTTTCAAATTTCAATCAGCCTATAGTGTCTGAAAATCACCTTAGCCAAACACAAACCAAGACAATGTGTGTAAACCCATTACCTAAACAAATCCGCTTTACTAAGCCAAAAATTCGTTTGCACTAGGATTAAAATATGGAATTATTGTAATTGTTTTTTAGATTAAAAAAACAATACAAAACTTAGAAACCTAAACACAAAAACAAAAGAAAACAATGCTTTTGGTGCAAACTGCCTAAAAGCTGAATTATTTGAATGTAAATAATGACACAAATGGGGCTAGCTAGTGTTGAAGCATAAACCTCCGTATAATATTGTTGGTTGATTCATTAATTAATCTTCCTCGTCTGCACAACAACAATCAAACCAGCAAGAGAAAGAACAACAACTGCAAGTGCAGCAGCCACAACAACAACCGTAACAACATTGTTTCAGACTTTCCTTAAACTTTCTCCATCTTCTTGCTTTTGATGATTCGCGGCGAAAAGGGTTACAATTCGACATTTTAATTTAATCTTTTTTTCACATGTTGAGATCGTATGAATGAAGCGGTTGGTTGAGAGAGTTAAATAGATGGGCAGACGGCTAAAAGGAACATCAATTATGAGATTAATACAATGTGAAGTACGACTTTTTTGGAATCTTGTGTGCCAACTATGTAATGAAAAGCCGAAAACTAAAGAGATACTTGATTTTATTTAGAGGACGACTGAATTTGTTCAAAATTGTGGAGAAGTAACGAAACCGACATTTATTATGGTTATACAAATTGCACTTTAGTGATCAGTTTTCTCTCTGTGGTTTCACTCAAAAAATAGTTGGTCTTTCTGCTTAACATTACAAAACAAGATATTCAGACAAGTACGGAATATGTAATTCAATTTCAATCTGTACAATCAAGAATCAATTAGTTCGAGATCTAATATGAATTCCAACAATCTAAATTTATTTAAGATATTTACCATACAGTTCTCGATAGAGCAGATCAATCATATTAGTAGCAACTAGCGAGTAGAACTTGAATATAAAATAACCTTAAGATAAAACAAACACTACATACCTTTTCCTTTGTTTTGTTCGATTGAAAGAAGGCGAGTATGATAAAAGGGAAGAGGAACAATATAGAACAGAGGAGATTAGGGCTAGAAACAAAGGTGAAATGTTGGTAATTGGAGAATCTCCATTGATGATGATGAGACATGAAAGGTTCAATGAACATAAACCCTAGAGAGATGGAAGATGATTCCGTTACGTTGCGATCACGAGAGAGAGAGAGAGAAAGGACGTCCCGACCAATGCCTCTTTAGTTGGGCTTATCAGGCAGGCCGGGCCGGGCCGGGTCGATTATTTTGTTGCGGATATAAGAACTTTTTGTATTGAACCAACACAAATCGTATTCACATAAAAAGTTACACATAGTGATGCACAAACCAACCGCCAGTTTCGGTCAATACCTGTTTGGTTTTAACCCGGTTTTGGAGAGTGATGCGTGTATCCGGTTCGTACCGGATCCAAATCGGATCGGCGTGAAACCGATTCGATACCGGTTTGAATCCGATTCAATGAGATTTTTCATTTTTTGGCTCATTCTACTAGTGTCATGCGTTTTAAAATATCAAATAAAGTAATAAAAATAGAGTTTTAAACATTGAAGTAGGAAATCATGATACAATAGTTGCGTCGAAATTATAATAAAAATAAAACATTAAACAAGTTCTTCATAATAATATAAACATATAGTTGCGTATTGTAATCCACTAATTTTCTTTTATCGTATCATCTCTTGATTTTGACAATTGTTTTGATCAAGTGAGTAGGTACAAATTATAGATATGAATATATATTTTTATTTTATTTGACTTAAGATATAACTCAAGGTGGTTTGAGTAATGACAAAATCCCTAGAGCATCTCCGATGGTTATCCTTATAATAACTTATTACTTTTGTCACATCAATATTTCACTAATCAAAAACCTATTTATAAAAAAGTCTTTCCAATGATTAACCTTCATAAAAACTTTTTCTTATTAATATTACTAGTTTACCTTTATATAACTCAAATGTTTTATAAATGGCCCCTCATATATAATTTGATAATTTTTATAGCATTTTATATAATTTAACATACCACAAAAAAAACAAAACTAATCATCATGCTTGTTCTTTATCAAAAAGTATTGAAATAGGATAAAGTTATCATTTATAGTTATAAAAATAATACATGATTCACATATAAATATATATATGTTTAAAATGTAAAATTATTAAATACATGGACTAAATAAAAAAACAATGAAAGTTTATTAAGAAGTTTGAAGAATAAATTATTAAAGTAAGCTTTTAAAAATGCTTTCTATTCCGATGACAAAAAAACATCCAAAATATTATTTAAATAGTAATAAGTTTTAAAAAAAACTCTCATTAAAGATGATCTTAGGTAAATCATAATTGCATATGTTTAAGTGCAAATTGTATAAACAAAACGATGAGCTATATAACGGATGACTTATTTACATTCCTATTACTAGCAGGGTACCCGCGCAATGCTGCGGCGGGTACCTAGTTACTATATTTTGAGGCGAATAAATGTTGTTTGGTCGCATGTCTTTTGCATTAAATTGATTATCGAGAGGTCTTGTGATGGGCTTCTACTCCCAGATGTACTGGACATTAAATTGGCCTTGTCAAATTTCAAAATGTTGATGGGCCGTCATTCATGGATTGGAAACACCTATAAGAGTAATGTCCAAACATCTTAACCAAAGCTGCGAGTTTGGTTAGTGGTAAGTGATTTACCTTTGGACCTGTCCCACGCGGGTTCGAACCTTGTAAGCAGCTTTTTAAATATTTTTCAATCCGGCAAATTGAACATTTCTAATTATGGCAGGCTTGAATTCAGATATGCCTTAATTAGAAATGCAATTTCCTTTATAAAGTAGTATAGATATAGATAGTTATTTAACGAACATCTAATTGCATGTGTATTAGAGAAAAGTATATACAGCTTTAAAGGTTTTGTTAATTACGAACACATGGTTGTTTTTAAAATGTTAGTACATGCATAAAAATTGTAATTTCATTAATGCAAAGTATTTTCTAAAATACAGGGGCTGATTATTGATTGATATACAAGTTCTTAATTTATGTGTTAATATTTTAATAAGGTCAATTATTGATTGATGTATAAGGTCTCAGTTTATGTGTCAATATTTTAAAGGTTTGTCTAACTCATGCCCTAAGAGTATGAGATTAGAAGCATTGATTGAACAAAACATTTCTCAACATAGTGAAAAATGCATTAAATGGAGTCAAATTATTACAACAATTAAAGATTATTTCAATATAAACTTCAATCAATGCTTCTAATCTAATGTCCTAGAAAAACTCAATATTTTAATTTCAACTCTTAACGTAATCATTATAAATTTTCATAACCTAATAATCAAGTTCTGAATTTCCCTAACATTTCACGCCCCATATGTCTTTAGAGATAAACAATAAAGTACAACCCGATCTATATACAAATGATTAACGCTAAAGCTCGTAATAGCCTTTTCCGTGCCTCGATTATGGGTAATTTTGGATGATTTGAGGATTAAAAAAGAAGAAAAAAACATATAGTAAAGAGAAAAAAGAGGATACCCTTAGATCATGTCCCCCAAACCAGATAATGTTAACAGATTTTGGGGCCTCAAAAAGACCAAAGTAATCCGTGAAACCCTACTCTTGCGGATAGCCTTGGCTTTGTTGGCCGTGAATTTGATAGGCCCAGCTTCTCTTGTGAGTCTTTTACGCATAAATACAAACAGTTGGTGCCAAATGACAACAGAATTTTGTTCTTTAAAAATTATTGCATATCACCACCACTATTTTCAGTTTCACATGTCAAACAAGTTAAATATGGGATCTTGACTCTTGAGTGGCTAGGAGTAGTGATTACACCATAAAAACTAGTTCATTCTTAATATTGTTCAACATTTAAAGCCAAATGATGTAAAATAATAATTGTGACGTAGTAATATTGTAAGGATTTTGTTAATGACGGCCCTAAAGGGCTGTCATTAAAAGGTGGTTACGTGCATAAATCGTTTGTACTTTCAGTTGTAGGGGTTGATTCCTAAAATGCAGGGGGCAGTTATTGATTATTGTACAAGTTTTGATGCGTGTCTTGACGTCTTAGTGACAGCCCTTAGGGCTGTCATTATCATTTTCCATATTTTAACTATGAATGAACCATCACCAACATGAAAATTTGCAAGCATATAAGGCCACGATCATTCTTTTCGATTGTCAACAATGGTGATTGACATTTTAGCAACATGTGACCATCTCGATCCCCTACTCTACATGTTGTTTATCCATAGCTAGGCGCAGTCAAAAAAATTGGTAACTAGTAACATGTAAATTAGGATGGGGAAGGTGTCAGTGGTATCCAAAGCTCAAGTTTTTATCTTTTTTTTTCTTTTCTGGATTAAACATAGATCTAAATTAAGATGAGGTAGTTCTGATTGGAGCTATCGGTATTGTAATCATTTTTCCCTTTTTAGTTGTATTCTGTTTCGATTCTTTGTGTTTTCACTAGGTCCTTATGCCTCTCCCAACCGTGACGCGTCAGTAAACCCATCAGTAACTAGGGGTGATCAGAAAAAACGGGTAACCGGAATTGGAACCGGAACCGTTTTGGAACCGCCGGTTCCGGTTCCTAAAATTATGGAACCGCCCTAATAGGTTCCGGTTCTCAAAATTTAGGAACCGGTAACCGGTGGATAACCGGAACCGGTAATTATTCGGTCTATTTTGGTTAAAATATTATATATATGATAAATTTAATGTCAAAATTTAACAATATGAGAAACTTTGTGTAACTTTTAATGAGTTTAGTCATTAATCAGTCTAAATATAGTGTTCTAACGATAAAATATATAGACAATCACATGTTTAAGTGTTTGGAGTTTATGATTATTCAAAGATTAGTTGATAAAATAACAAAAAATGATTAATATTTAAGCTTTACATCTAATTTTAATTTTACGATTTTAGAAACAGGATAACCGGAACCGGCACCGGAACCGGAAGGAACCGGAGGTTCCGGTTCCGGTTCTGAAAATTGAGGAACCGGTACAAGAGGTTCCGATTCCGGTTTCGGTCGGAACCGGTGGGTATCCGGCTATGCTCACCCCTATCAGTAACGGCACATCATCCCATCCTTTCTGGCACACTACTGACACGCTCGTGCCAACTATAACCCATCACTAACACATCATTTCCACATCATCATTTTTAATTAAAATATAAATATAATTTATTATACAAATAAAAATGTAAATTTATAATAATTTTACAAAATAAAAAAAACAAAGAAAAAAGAAGTTAAAAAAAATACAAATAGTACAAGTATATATGCATAGAGTACAACATCTCAGCCCCTCCCTTCCCCCTCCCTCTTCCCCCTGGCAAAAATCCCCACGATGCAAGGCTAAACCCGTCGCCACCAGGATGAGATTCTACTGACGCGGCTCACGGCAGAAATGGTGCTAACGGCGTCATGCGAAGATGGGTTCAAAATTGCTGTTGACGGGTTACTGATGCATGCATTGGCAGGGCCTTACTAGTGTAAACTCATTTTGGTTTAATATTATGTATAGCATTGTGTCTTTTAAAAAAAAAACTAGTGATCACATGTAAAAACAAGATCACATAATATATATATTTTAACTATTTTCCTCAAAAAACGCAATGATCTTCGACATGAATCCAAACTCAAGAAAGAAACCATGTTCACTGGACTACAAATTAAACACCTTCGAAGTCAACATACTATTCCCACAATTGTATCTTTGCGATTTCATAGATAATAGAGATACGAGGATATTTTATCTTTATACGTACAATCAATATAAAATTTTAAATGATAATAATAATGATAATAGAAATTCAACAATAATTAAATTAACATAATAATTTTTTTTTTTTAAATAGTTGTTCTTTGCTTATTTTTGTAATATTAAAGTTTAAATAATACATTATTATGTATTAAACTTTAAAAATATAATGATAGTTCCAAGGGAAAAAAACAAAAAATGAAATCCAAAACAACCCAAAGCATGAATCGAACATGTGCTGCCAGGGACCATAAGTGCTTTATGAATTCAAGTGGAACCACTAAGGCAAATCTTCTTACAATTATAATTTCGTTCTTCAAATATATATTAAAAATAAAAAATGGTGTTATGAATAGTGAATTTGGAATGGTAAATGTATATATATGGATACTACTGTATCAGACAAATTTGATACAGTATATTTGTTAGGAAAAATACTGTGATATATGATTTTTTCTAATCAATTTTCAAACCCGTATAATTATATGTATATTCATATATAATTAACTAGCTTCAGAGCCCGCCCGACTGGGCGGGCATGCTTCGAAAGATATGTAGAAATATAAAAAAAATATTGATACCGTATAAATAACATAACAACACATAATTATAATGATAAGTTGGTACAAATTTTGAAACATGAATTAATGTTATAGAAAAATTTAGAGACGAAATAATACTTTTTTTTTTTTGTAAATCACGTGTATTGTTGAATTAGTATAATTGTCATTCTTAATTAAACCCGATATTGATGGTACATTCAACAATTTTGATTCTTTTTCAGTAAAAAGTTGTTGACTTAAATAATCAAACAAAACAAACTTCAGATCAGTAAAAAAATATATTATTTAAAATAAATAGATAAGAAAATATCCATTAAACAATTAGGATTTAATACAGTCAACTCTTTGAAACCATAATATGCATGCTTCCCTTATATTCATACAAATACAATGTCATTTAACAATTGGTCCTTTAGTCAGTAGGCAGATATTTCAAGCAAATAGGTACTTAAGTCCTAATTTAAACATTGGTTGACCTTAAAAAGTCAACTAAAAATTGAGAAATGAGAACTTAATAAAAAATAGAATAAAAATCTAAAATAAATAAATAAAAATCATTAAAAAAAATCTTGGTTAGGTTAAATATATAATGTTGCATACAATAACACATATTTGACTGTAAAACATATTAAGGCAATGTTTCAGTTTGAGTATTATAGTCCATATTTAATGTGTATTTGGTTTTTTTTTAATATGGCAATTCCTAATTAAATCAATTAGTTTTAATAAAAAAAAATCCTAAAATAACTAACGTATATAGTTAAGAGGTGATATTAGGAATATCTAAAACGTAATTAAGTCAATTCCTAAATAAGCATTTTTCATTAAAACCATTGGGAGAATACGTGTCTTTTTTTTAGGAATAATTATTTGGAAAAAAAAAAGTTGCTTATAATTAAGTCAATTTTTAATTTTCAAAAACGGGTTTTATAAAGTTTTAATATTATGAATTGTCATCATAAAAATAATGATTTGTGTTAGAAAAACTAAAACTATATAAAGAAAATTGGATCATCCTACTTCATAAATGAAAAAGAAATTTAGGAAAAATAATAGAAAAAAAAGTATGATACACCAAAATATTCAACAACTTAAAAGTAATTGTGTAAACCAAAACTCGAAATCATAAAGAAACAAATGAAAAGTTGTCTAAAAAAGAAAATAAATAGTTGAGCTATATGATGATTCTCAATCTTCTGGTTCGATCTTCACGTAGGTTTACGATAAACCACAACAGAACAGAACGATGAATGCATAATGATTTAGATCATTCACGTTATAGGAGGTTTTTTTAATGCATGATTAGCCACAACAGAACATAACGATGAATGCATAATCAACCAATACTGTTTTTTTTTAAAATCAATATTTGTTGACCATGCATTCATGTTAAGTTATCCCTTGCATTCATGTAAAAATATGATAACTAACCGATGTTTGATTAATTCATGTTTAATTAATACATGTCGTTTTTTGCTAACAGGTTGCACAGTGTTCATGGCTGCTAATGTGAATGTTGCTGCAAACTCGGCTGCTAATGTGATAAACAGGTTAGAGTATTGGTTATTATACCCGAATTTTTGTTTATTCAATTTTGAGAATTAGCGATTTATTTAAAGAAACTTAATTATTGTTCCTAAATCGCAGCTATATATTAGGAGTTTTGAAATTAAATCGGGTATAAATTCAAATCATTAAAGGTATTTGAAATTTTGTTTCTAGAATTTTGATACACCAAAATTACGTTTATTCAGATATGGCATTAATTACATGACTTTAAACGGTTTGTAGGCTTTGAATGATACCGGTTTGACTTATAAAAGTAAAAAAATGCTTTCTCAAAATTTTCGTCTAAATGTTGAAAAATTATAGGCCATTTAAAGTCAATAGTTTTTTTTAGGAATTTAAATTAAAGTATGGTAATACATATATTTTAAATGAATTTGCCTAAGGATTTTCGGAATAAAATCAAATCTGTGATCAGTTTAAATCCCGTGATTTTTTTTGGAAACAGCTATCAATAAAAAAAACTAACACAAAGCTAGACAAAACAAAGAGTAATTAATTACAAGGAATAACAAGCCATTCAGGCCAACTAACTTTAAATTTACTACGACGATTACAAACCCAAAGAAACGCTACTTCTTTTATAGACTCCACAAGCATACTTCTTCTAATTTCGCCACTACTAAACGTGATCGCATTCCTGTACCGCCAGATGACCCAAATCACTGTTAACGCGACTGCCTCTACAATCAATTTAGATTTAGCACACAAGGAGCTAGCATCTAAGTGATACAAAAAATCATCCAATGAGTCGGCATTAATATTGATGACCTGTAACCATTGACCAACCGCCCGCCACACACTCTTCGAGACTTCACACTCCCAAAAAATATGATCCGAATCTTCATTACCATCCCCGCACATAACACATTTAAGATCATCGAACGGGATTCCCCTCACCGCCAGATTTATTTTGGTAGGAATCCGATTAAGATTGATCTTCCAAAATAAAATATTCACTTTGCGGGGAACCAAAGAACTCCACCTAGTATGCACATTAGATGAGGGAAGCAATAAATTATCGAGCCACCGACGAGTACTCTTAACCTCATACTCTCCATTATTCCCAATATCCCACTTCCAAACATCCGGAACATCCGAAAGACCTACACCATCTAATAACCGAGCCAAACCAAGTACTTGCGCCTCTTCTCTCCCACCTCGGATTGGCCGACGCCACTCCCACACTAAACCATTATGCTGAAAACGATCCGCCACCAAAACATTACTATTTTGCTCAATCAAACACAACCTAGGAAAAACCGAGGCCAACGTCCGCGACCCGACCCACAGATCCTTCCAAAACCGTGTAGACTTACCATCCCCCACTTTCTTTTGAAGATGCGACAGTAAGTCAACCCCACTATCTTTAAGCCTTTTAATCATTTTTAACAATTGAGCCCAAGGAGAAGTACCTAAACCGTGACAATTATTCAAATCAATAGCTCCATTATCACCATATATCAATTTAACAACCTTCGACCACAACATATTCTCATTTTTCACAAACCGCCAAATCCATTTCATCACAAGGGCAATATTAAACGCATACAAACTTCCGATATTTAAACCTCCATTTTGAAATGAAGTCAAAACCATCTCCCAATTAACCCAATGAATCTTCCGCTTTTCCTCGGAACCACCCCAAAAAAAAAGAAGCTCTCAATTTTTCTAACTTATGTGCAACACTCTTTGGCATCACAATCAATTTAAATCCCGTGATTATCCCCATATGTTAATTGTCCTTCCGTAATTATAGTGTTTCTTGTTATACTGCAGGAGGAAGTTTGAATTTTCGGTTTGTTATAGAATGTAGGGAGGATGCCTCCTGGCTAATATGGGAATTACATGTGGCATTAGGGACCAATGAGAGAGTTTGAAATTGATTAGTTGGCAAAACAATTTCAAACCTAGGCCTCATATATAGATTAAGATGGTTGTTAGAGGGTGTTTGGGATTGTGATTTGAAGTAGATTATTTGCTTATTGCGTTTTGAAAACGCAAATAATCTAAAACTAGTGTTTGGCAAAAGATATGAAATAATCACTTAGTTGCATTTTGGAACTTTCAAAATGGTGTTTTGAAAAAGTAGGTTTGTAGTTACTTATTGCGTTTTGAAAATGGAGTTTTGAATATTATCTATTAACTAAACAAATAATCAGGTTTGTCAAACACTAAAAAACAGATTATCTGATTATTGCAATTTCAAACAGCATAATCAAATCCAAACACTACTTTTCATAATCACATTTTGTAACCGCTGATTATCTGATTATTCATTTTCAAAATACATAATATATTTTTAATAAGCAATCCCAAACACCCCCTTAGTTTTGCGTTTTCTTTGTGAGAGCTGAACAACGATTTAAAGAATCTCCAAAATAAAGTTGTGCTGAATGAGATTTCGATTCTCAAAACGCGGTGTTTGAAACAAGAATCTTGAGCTGGGAAGTTGTCTCACATTGGAAAATATCAAACCAAAGTGTGGTTTATAAGGTAGGAAGTGAGATAAAGAATTAACCTTCTACTTGGGTTTTACCTGCACACATATGACTGATTGACCGAAACACTAGATCAATTCTCGAATCTGAGCGGTTCGATTCAATACAAAACCGATAAAAATCCGAAAAAAGTTGAAGTCTCGGTTCTATTCTGAGTATCATCGATTCGGTCCTCGGTCTGACCAAAATCATTCTTGTCGGTCCGGTTCGGTTCTTGGACCGTGCACAAGTCTAGCTCATACCGAGTTAATTGTGACTTACTCGGCACATACCGAGTACTTGACTTGGATTTTGACTTGCAGTTACGATTTGAGTATATAATTCTGAATTTCAGTTACGACTTCTTATTAATGGATTGCATTAAATGGGTTTAATATTTTTAGAAAATGAGTTACAATTTCTACCTAAAATGGGTTTAATGATGTTATACAACCCGTTACAGCATATATTTGCAAACATTAAACGATACGTATTGCATGCCTGACTGATGGCACGTAGTATGCTACAAGATCATTATGTACGTATAAAAGTTTTTTATGGTACTCTTTAAACGTGATATTTTTTACATTTTGTGATTTATCGTGAATATAAATAAATGATGGATGACACGTACCAATGCATAATTTATGGGCCCTGACAAGTGTGTGAGAAAAATAGGAAGAGTCACGAGAGGTCCCAAAAGGTCACGTGCATTTTTCCACTTAGGGACACCTTAGAAGCTCTCTAACTTACTCTCATACTTCACTATGCATGACGATTGACGACAAATTGTCGATTTTTATTAGTGAATTCGATACTACATTTTTGAAGACGGTGCATCAAATACGCGATGTCTACCTATATTAGACAATCTTTCTAAAATCGGCTTTATAACATATCTTAATTTATATAGCTTCCAAATGGGAATAGACCGATCAAAAACAATGATTGTACCTTGTGCATTGAAGCTTGTACCTTGTGCAGGATGAAATCCAAAAGACAGCGAGTTGTATACCATACAAATGACTTTCAAATTTCAATACAACGGACGTTGTTTTGTGTTATGTTACTATCCCCTGTCGATATTAAAGCTTTGTGATATGTCACACAATTTTTGGCAGTATGTGGTGGTGTTCAAATCATTCTTTTAGCAGGAATTCCCATAAAAAAAAAAGTAGAGCGAATTACATCTAAGGTCCCTGTGATTTACCACTTATTGCAGTCACAATCCCTAAACTTTATTAAGTACACTGGGAGTCTCTGGTGTTGCCAATTTGTTGCACCCGTAATCCCTGAAGCAGACGGCCGTTTATTAGGTCTGTTAAATCCCACATGTGCAAAGCACATGATGGGTTATATGGTAAATTTTACACCCCTTCTTCATATTTAAACCCGAGTAAATTACATGGAAGGTCCCTGTGGTATACTACTTATTACAGCCTTAGTCCCTGAACTTCATTTATTACACCGGAAGTCCCTGATGTATACACTTTGTTACACGCATGTAGGCCTGTAAACGAACCGAACGTTCAACTAACCGTTCGCGAACCGTTCGGCGGGAGTTCGTTTATGTTCGTTCGTTTAACTAAATAAACGAACACAAACAAGATTATGTGTTCGTTTAGTTAAACAAACGAACACGAACAAATGCCCATTCATTCGTTTACGTTCGTGAACATCCGTTCGTGTTCATTTGATATATCGTTCGTGAACATCCGTTCGTGTTCGTTTGTTTACGTTCGTTTGTTTCATGTTCGTTTGTTTTTGTTTCGTGTTCGTTCGTGTTTGTTTGTTTACGTTCGTGAGCAATGGCAAACACAAACCAACACAAAACAAACACAAACGAACACGAAACAAACGAACATAAACAAACGAACACGAACGGATGTTCACGAACGATATATCAAACGAACACGAACGGATGTTCACGAACGTAAACGAACGAACGGCATTTGTTCGTGTTCGTTTGTTTAACTAAGCGAACACAAAATCTTGTTTGTATTCGTTTATTTAGCTAAACGAACGAACATAAACGAACTCCCGCCAAACGGTTCGCGAACGGTTCGTTGAACGTTCGGTTCGTTTACAGGCCTACATGTGTGTAACAAAGTGTATACACTAGGGACTTCCGGTGTAATAAATGAAGTTCAGGGACTAAGGTTGTAATAAGTAGTATACCACAGAGACCTTCCATGTAATTTACTCGGGTTTAAATATGAGGAAGGGGTGGACAATTACCATAGTACCCATCATTTGCTTTGCACACGTGGGATTTAACAGACCTAATAAACGGCCGTTTGCTTCAGGGACTACGGGTGCAATAAAGTGGCAACACCAGTGACTCTTAGTGTACTTAATGAAGTTTAGGGACTGTGGCTGCAATAAGTGGTAAACCACATGGACCTTAGATGTAATTCGCTCAAAAAAGTATGTAATAATCGAAAGCCGCACTTAAATTTTTACATTTATTTAGAAAGAACCACCAAGTACAGCTTGTGAAAACTGTGGGTGCATATCATTTTCATGGAAACTTTTGTGCAGAAGCAGAAGGTGGTATTGTGATGTACCTTTTGTTGTACAACCTCACAGAAAATCATTATAGTGGGCATCATCAATCATATACAATATCCTCCCTCCTTTTTATTGCAATATATCGTTGTCCCAACTCTATTTGGACGATGAAACTTTCATAATGATGATATAAATTTAGAGGTGTTCACTATTCGGATATAATCAGATTATACAGATGAATAATTTGGATTAGATCGTTTGGATTCATTTTTTAAACCGGTTTGGACTTGAACCAAATAATAGTTTGATTTTTAGATTAGATTTGGTTGTCAATGTAAAATCCGGATTGTCCAAAAAAATGGAATAGTAATATACATACATATGTGTGTTTGTTTGTATATCTATGATTTTTAATTATTTATAACTTATTTATTTATATCTTTAATCTATTTATTATTAAATATCAATTGATTTAATTGGCTCGTTTCCTAATTCCACATATAACCCTACCAAATCTCTTTCTCTTCCAGTTCCATACATGCACATGACTCAACAATACATCAAAAAAAAGCTACTTTTCGTAAAAAGAAATCAAGCAAAATGTAACAAAGATCAAATGGTTTGGATATTTTAGCAAGTATGTTGATACAGATGGTTCCAATCGAGCAAGATGTAAGTGTCGTCCTAAGAATAGACCCACATATCTTCTTCTTTTTTTGAACGATAAGTTACTTAGTGGTTCGAGTCATACAGTGACATACAAGCGGGCAGTATGCATTCCTCGAACCTATCTCATTTTTAGGGGATAAACCCCACCTTATTTTATTTTTTTTCAAAGAATGCCTCCAACAAGTCTTGAACTCAATACCTCTTGAAGAAAAACCCAAAGGTTATCCTTGGTGGCCAATTGATCTAGACATTTTGAAAGAACCACCAATCTTTTTAAACATGCTAAAATATGTCTCAATCATGCTAAACATATTACAATCACACTATTAATAAGCAATCTACTAAAACTTGGTCGAAATATCGTTTTAGGATTGTACATTTAAACTTAATACTATTTATATTATGTACTTTTGTAATTTAATTCGGATAAAACCAATCCAACCAAATTGTAATTTCATTCGGATCAATTCAGTTTTTGAATTAGTTTGGACAGTTCGGTTTGAACTCTTAAAAACCAAAAACTATTTGATTTCATCTATTTGGTTCGGATAAAATCAAACCGTCCAAATGAACACCTCTGGAAATAGATCTGTTTTCTTAGAAAAACTTAAAAAACTTATTTTTGAAGAAATTAATGAAATTTTATGGTGATTAATTATTATGCATGATCTATTTGTTAAAAAAAAAAAATTAATATGCTATTTGAAGCTATAATGAACTTGGAGGTGATTCTTATATCTTTATTATTTGTTGGACAGTACATGCACTGTCATAGCATAGCTATAACAACATAATATATACTTTATGTGTTACTATATAATATTAAGTGTGCAAATCATGGGTGTTATAAGAAGATTCAAATTAATTTCTTGAATAAGTCTAACATGCTAATTAGTTATTCTTTTGAATATACTTTTATTTTTTTCTCCAAATTGGGAATATAGTATAAAAGATTAAAAGTAACTTCATACACGTATAATACGTGGTTTACCCATTAGGTCTCTCCCAATACTGGCGTATTATTAAACTCGTCAGTAGCGTCATATCACTCTCTTTTATACCGACGAATTACTGATAAGGTCGTGTCAATAATAACTCAACACTAAACTCATCCCCACTTAACCCCCACCCACCCTCACATCCGCCGCCGAGGACCATCAACTCGTCTCTGCCTTGATGATTGGCTACCGAAGAGTGGTGCCAACCACATCTTGCTAGTGATGAGTTTGGCAGTACAACGACGAGTGTGCCGACGTGAACGTTGGCAGCGTCCTTAGGATAATCAGGGATGGTATACGTTCACGAGCTAACTTAAGAGATAGTTTAAAGTTAAACAAGTGATGTTTATAACTAATGAAATGAGAATGAACAACTCTAGCTCCTTTCTTGGGGTGCAAATTGTTGGCACAAAGACTTGTCAAAGCTCGAATTCATGCATGCCTGACTCCCGGGCTCGTGCGGGCCCGTTTTTGTCTATTGGTTCCTGACCAGCTCGTGTATGTGCTGAAAATTCAGCATGCTTATTTGGAAAAGTCGGTGTGATAAAAATTTAACGTACTTATTTGGGAAAGTTAATGTGCTGAAAATTAAAATTTATTATACTTTCATAAATTTTAATGAACGGGTTAATATTTTATGAAAAGAACGGGCAGAAAGGTATTTATGGGTGGGGTTGATAGTATCAATATCAAAAGTCTTTTCATCTTGTCGAATATGTCCAATTCGGACTGTAAACCGATTTGAGGATTGTTTTTCTTTCTTTAATTTAATGATAAAAATTGTATTGCTTCTAGTAAAATTTTCACATTTTTATCTTTACTAATAAAATGATTAATATGTGTGATCTTATAATTTTTTTTCCTAATCTTATCATTTGATTTTAAAATTTATATTGATCAAATGAGTACTAAAATAAGTAAAAAGATTTAGCAAGAAACATGACAATCTCGCGTTATATATTATATGGGTAATCATGATGGTAAAATGAAAGAAGTTGTATGGGGTTTTGAGGGTGCATCAAGACTCAACAGTGACCATTGATCTTGATCGGGTGTGGGTTAAGAAGACAAAAGTACAAAAGTGCAAACCGGAGCTCGTGAATGGTTTGCATGTGAGACTTCTTACATTGACCCACTCACGTGTCGTTGCTCATTTTGGCCTTTTTTACACTCGGAAATATTGTTATTACAACTTGTGTTATATGTGGTAAAAAAGTTAATACTTCTTTCTGTCTTACGAAAATATAATATACATACTTTTAATGCTTATATAAATATAGAGCATTATAAAAGAGAGTGCCACAGATGATGATTTTGCATGTTTATTAATTTATGTTATAAGTTATAGCTAATAACCTAACAAGTTTTCTTGTGAAATGTATAGAAGACAGCACATGTAGTTTGAAGTACTTTGAACAAATTATGTGTTAGGTTTTCTATGCATCTAGCCACAATTTGTTTAAGGCGGAAATCAAAAACAACTTGGTAGAACATTGACCCGATTAAAACTATTTGGACCGTTAGGTTTACAATTCTAACGCAACTAGATATTTAATAACTAATTAAATATAATAAATTCAAAACTTACATTCGTAGCACCAGGAGATTGCAAACCTTGCGATCTAGTACGAGCCAGGTTATCACACCAATGCTAGGATCCAAGAGAGAATCACTCTATTGGTTCACACCCAAGGGTTATCACGAACAGGACGATATACCACACCGTAGTATAAAGCACCTTGAGAAAACACCAAAAACCTGAACCCGAAAACTCTTTCGGTTCGACCGGTAGCAGCACGGCGGCGCACAGTGGCGGCAACGGCGGCAGCTGATCGGCGGTCGGACGGTGGCGGAGGTGGTGCTCGGCCGAAGTAGGGGAGAGGCAAGGGGATCAAGTGATTAGCCCGTCTAGCCCGTTAGTCCGTTTAATTAAACTATTAATTAAACACTACGTTTTTCTCGTGTTCGTTGATTCCTCGAGGGCAACCCGAATAGGACTCTAAAATACCCGAACCGGAAAACTGGTTTATTTGATGTGTTGGACACCAATTCCAACAATCTCCCACTTGGACATCTCATCAACTATAAACGGTATGCGTAAGTGTATCCTTTAGAGTGTGCATAGCATATGCAGCTGCTGAACTCTGAACCATCAGAAACAATCCTATGATAAGTGATCATATGTCCTTCGTTGCGCGATATCATGTAACTAATGACATGGACTTGTCAATCACTCTAGTTACGATTATGTTTCCTGATTCGAGATTTGTGATGACGTTTTGACTACATAATTGAACTTTCAATTTAGTCATGACCTGCGCAGGTACTTTAGTGTCACATGAAATCAACAGGGGCCCCATAGATATCTCCTCTATCACTTTGATTAGAGGGAACGAATAAACCTTAACTACACCATCTTCCTTCATAGTCATCACATGACGCATGGAACTAATCTGTATAGCTACCAGTTACGAATAGCGTTGGAGTTAGACCAATGCATCACGAAATCGTACTAAGGAAATGATGCATCTTGGTTTGAAGACTCATACGATATTATCGCCTCACAATTACCCATGATGAAGTCCATGGGGGTAATTCTCTGAGCGTGGGTTTGTCCAACATTTAAATACCCCTTTTAAATACTCATGAGAGTAGCAACAATCTCCATGCAATGTTCATACCTTTGAACAATCTACTAACTCTCCCATGACATCTTAATTCAGTTCTCATTCCCATGAGAACGACTGACTGTGGACGTTTTAAGTATTCTCTTAGATTACTTTGGAATAGGTTCTAAACATGCAAAAGGTTGAAATGGAATAATTAAATGCTATATGAATGATAGAACACTTGCAAATTATTTAATCTCCATAAATAAATCATCAATTCATACAATTTAATTTTCACTACAAATTTCAAATGAATAACACTTTAAGATAAGTCAATATGAAATCTAATTCCTATCGTCCTCGCATGAGCATCATTGTAACGACCCGAAATTTGTAAATAAATAAATTGTACAAAAATATGATAAATAAGGATAAATCGTTTAAAGAACGTAGGAATTGGTTTCGTGTCGTTTGGACACCGTACGAGAAAGTTATGGGCGAAACCGGGTCGAGCCAAAGATTAAAAAGTGCAGCCTGGGCTGCTATGGGAGTTCACGGCGCGAACTATTGTTCGCGATCGTGAACTCGGTACAGCGATTTGGGTCATTCATCGCGAAGTAGTTCCCGGACCGGTAACGATCGCGAACTATGCGAGCGTGAAAGAGTTAGCGACGCGAACTCCTGGTAACGATCGCGAACTCTGACGACAACAGCATTAAATTCGGGAAAACTCATTTATTACACACATTTAACCCTAGTTTTTCCTTCTCACTGTGTGTGTGCGATTTCTGAGTGAAAGGTGTTGTTTGGAGCTCAATCTTCATCAAATCTTGGTGATTCTTGCTCCTAGTTGAAGATCTAAGGTAAATCTTCATCTCTCTTGTGATATAAGTCTTAGATTTGAGTATGGAAGCTTGAATCATAAACCCTAGTTATGGATTTGTTCATGAATGGTTAAATGGAAGTGGGATAACTTAGATCTATGGTATTTTAACAAGGAAAACGTGGTCATGTCATGGATACACGAAAATGTGGTGATTTATGAACCTAGGGTTTGGTAATTTTGGGGAAAATGGTGCTAGTAATTAACTAGCCATGGATTATGTAGTTAGTATAGATGATTAATGCAAACCATTGTATTGGTTTTGATAATAGATTGTCGGTTGGAAGATTTGAGGCATTCAAATCTCGAGAAGTGATATTGGTGATTAAAGAACGCAACAACTGGTTAAGCTTGGCTAAGGTGAGTACATGTGAACTTTCAAACCGGGTACATAGCTAGTAAATGTTTTTATGATTAAATGATTTTTTATCGAGTTTTTAATTAATTTAGTCATTTATGTGATATATGATGAATTGCTTGTATGATGGTTACATGATTGATTGAATAAGAAAAGATGGAGTTATAAGCTCATAACGATAAAAGATAAGAAATGATGACGATGATGATATCCCTAGGGCCGTAGTAGATTGGAGGCATTCCGGTTATTACGATACCTTAAGGTTAGTGGTAGATTGGAGGCATTCCGATTACCCAATACCTATGAGTCCCGGTAGATTGGAGGCATTCCGATTACCGTGGAAATGATGGTCTTGATAGATTGGAGGCATTCCGATTATCTTGACATTGGCCAATGATGAAAGTGATAAAGTGACCCAAAACAAACTTAGTAATATTATTTTAAGATTAAATGATATTATTTGACTATTTGTTTATCGGGTCTAAAACCCATGTATCTCACGAGGCAATTTTGTCTCACGTACTATGTTTGTGCTTTTGCTATGTATTCAGGTTCGGGATCGAAGATCTAGGAGGCCCGTTTAGAAGAGGCCTTGTTGAGATTAGCTCGGTGTTGATGATTAGAGTCCTTATCCTATGGTTAAGATATAATTTGTAACACCGTTTTTGTAAACTCTGATAATCTCGAACAAGAAACCTTTTCGTTTTTGTCAAACCGGTGTCAAGTTGACACCGATACAATATTATGTATTTTGGATTAAATGTTAATTAAATATTGTTTTGAAAATTGAGGTGTTTCAACTTGGTATCAGAGCTATAGTTTAAGTGAACTAGGTTGAATTGACCATCCTAGACTTAAACTGAGCTAGTAGGACCGTAGGTTCCATAGGATACTTATGAAATGACTATTGAGACCTTAAAGTGTAGGCTCGATAGGGTTGACCTTAAGGGAATAGGTCATATTGGTTGTGGAACGGTCAATGCCACCGTTACTTTAATGAACTGACTACTAAATGATTGATGTCTTATTATAGCAAAATGGTGAGAACTAGAAGTGCAAGAGGCCCACTTGATCAAGGGCAAGATTCGAATAACCTTGTTGAACCGGTATTTGGTCCTCCACCTCGTGACGAAGTGGAGAATTCGGGTGTTGATAGGAACACTCACACCCCGGTCACCGTGGAACACCTCCAAACTATGTTCAATCAAATGAGGGACATAGTGAACGAGGATGTGAACCGAATCCTCAAAGAGCATAAGGCACGTGAAAGGCGGGAGGAATCTCCACCCCGCACGAAAAGCAAGTCAAGTAGTGTTGCTCAAACCGAGAGGTCCTCAACGGAAGAAGGAGAGAGTGACCCCGAGCCAAGGGAAAGGAAGGGGTGCACGTAATAAAATTTTATGGCTTTTAAGCCCGATAACTACTATGGTAGCTCCGAACCAAAAGTCACGATCCGTTGGATCCGTGAAACCGAGCAAGTCCTTGAAGCTAGTAAATGCAAGGACGGTGATATGGTGATTTATGCTTCTCGGTTGTTGAAGGATGAGGCACTCGTGTGGTGGGATACCGTGTATGAAACATTGGGAAAAAGGGCGATGTACAAGATGATGTGGGAGGAGTTTGTGAGTCGGTTGAAGGCAAAGTTTTGCCCCGAGAGAAATTTGGAGAAACTTCAAGAAGAGTTTGTTCATTTGAAGAAGGGTGGTTTTAGTGTCGATGAGTACACTAGGAAGTTCACGGGGTTAATCCCGTTTGTGATCAAATTGTATCCGGATGAGAGATCCCGGATAGTTCGGTATGCCAATGGACTCCCGTGGGAGTATGAGTTGGAAGTAAAGAGGGCCGCCACACTAGATGAGGCTATTAGTGCGGCGAGGAATGTGGAGGAAGTGGGCCAAAGGAGAATCAACAAGAGGCCAAAGTTTGAAAAGTTTGAAAAGAGGAAGTTTGAGGGGAGCTCGGGTTCGGTGAAGAGAGGAAAGTTCACCCCGACCATCTCTAAACAAACAAGTGTGGGTGCATGTAAGAAGTGTGGCAAGGACCACAAGGGGGAATGTTTGGCGGATTCAAAATCATGTTTCAAATGTGGAAGGCCGGGGCATATGGCAAGGGATTGCCGGGCCAAACCGTTGTTTGAAATCGAGTGCTATTCGTGCCATGAAAAAGGGCACTATAGCAATGCATGCCCGAAGAAGGGAAGTGAGACCATGGTGTCAACCGCTCAAAAGAAAGCGGAGCCGACAAAAGTCAAGGGACGGTCCTTCCAACTTACCCGAGATGAAGCCAAAGAAGCCCACGATGTCGTTTCAGGTACCATACTCGTAAATTCTATTCCCGCCCGGATCTTATTTGACTCGGGTGCTACTTATTCGTTTGTGTCGCATGATTTTGTTGTGGTGTTGAATGTGCCGTTGGAACTTCTTGATGAAATATATGATATAGAAATTGCGGATGGTAAAACCTCCATAGTTCAACATATGTGTCGAAATTGTGAATTGGAAATAGATGGGAGAAAGTTTAAGGTGAATTTATTACCCATGGAAATTGCGGGTTTTGATATAGTTATAGGTATGGATTGGTTGGGTGAGAATCAAGCAAAGATTTTATGTGGGAAGAAGATAGTCTCGATTAGGACCCCCGACAATGAAAAAGTTTATGTGTACGGTGAGAGACGACACCATCTACCATGTCTTATGACCGCGGTTAAAGCTAGGAAATGTTTAGCCAAAGGATGTTCGTCCTTTTTAGCATATGTATTAGATGGAAGGAAAGAGAAGAAGTCGGTGGAAAATGTAAAGGTGATTCGGGATTTTCCCGAGGTATTTCCCGACGATTTACCGGGATTGCCACCGGAGAGGCAAGTAGAATTCCGTATTGATTTAGTTCCGGGAGCGACGCCGATAGCTCGTGCTCCATACCGTTTGGCTCCCACTGAAATGCGGGAATTGATGTCCCAGTTGTAAGAGTTACTCGACAAAGGGTTTATTCGTCCTAGCTCGTCTCCATGGGGTGCGCCCGTATTGTTTGTTAAGAAGAAAGACGGTTCGATGAGAATGTGCATCGACTACCGAGAGTTGAACAAGATGACTATTAAGAACCGATACCCGTTGCCTAGAATCGACGACTTATTTGATCAGCTTCAAGGTGCGGACTATTTCTCGAAGATCGATTTGAGATCGGGTTACCATCAAGTTCGAGTGAAAGAAGGAGATACCGAGAAGACGGCGTTTCGTACACGTTATGGGCATTACGAGTTTTTGGTGATGCCGTTTGGGTTGACTAATGCACCGGTCATTTTTATGGATCTTATGAATCGGGTTTGCAAACCATTCTTCGACAAGTTTCTCATCGTATTTATTGACGATATTCTTATTTATTCAAAAACCGAAGAAGAACACGAGAGTCATCTAAGACAAACGTTAGAAGTGCTACAATGAGAGAAATTGTATGCTAAGTTTTCTAAGTGTGAATTTTGGATTCGAGAAGTCCAATTCCTTGGTCATGTCGTGTCCCGAGAAGGAATCAAAGTTGACCCGTCAAAGATTGAAGCGGTTATGAAGTGGGAACCGCCACGAACTCCAACCGAAGTGAGAAGTTTTCTCGGCCTTGCCGGATATTACCGTCGATTCATTCAAGACTTTTCTCGAGTGGCGACACCACTCACATTGTTGACCCGAAAGAGTAGTGAGTTCGTGTGGGGAGAAAAGCAAGAAAGAGCATTCGCCACATTGAAAGAAAAATTGTGTAACGCCCCGGTTCTCACGTTACCCGAAGGGATGGAAGACTTCGTCGTGTATAGTGATGCTTCACATAAAGGTTTGGGTTGTGTTTTGATGCAACGGGGGAAAGTGATTGCCTACGCCTCGAGACAACTAAAGAATGCGGAAGAAAGGTACACGACTCACGATTTAGAGTTGGCGGCGATAGTGTTTGCTTTAAAGTTATGGAGACACTACTTATACGGTACGAGGTGTACGTTGTACACGGATCACAAAAGTCTTCAATATGTTTTCACTCAAAAAGACCTAAATATGAGGCAAAGAAGATGGATCGAATTGATACAAGATTATGATTGTGAAATTGTCTATCATGCGGGGAAGGCCAACGTGGTAGCCGACGCCTTAAGCCGAAAAGTGTATGAAAGGCCGATTAAGGGAAAGCTAACACGTATTGAAGTAGTCTCGAGTATAGTAGAACGAATCAAGAATGCCCAACGGGAAGTGATGGAAAAAGATGAGTTAAGGCAAGAACGATTGGGAAAGAACCAACATTTTGTGGAAAATAAGCAAGGGTTGAAAACCGTGGGTGGACGAATTTGGGTTCCCAAGTTCGGGGGTACCCGAAAGGAGTTACTAAACGACGTCCATAAGTCTAAGTATTCGATCCACCCGGGAAGTACAAAAACGTATCAAGATATGAAGAAGATGTATTGGTGGCCCGGGATGAAGGCAAGAGTGGCAAAGTATATTTCTAAGTGTGCCACGTGTGCACAAGTAAAAGCCGAACATCAAGTACCTTACGGGGTAGCTCAATCGTTACAAATCCCGGCCGGAAAATGGGATGATATAACAATGGATTTTATTGTTGGATTGCCAAAGACGAGCAAGAACCACGACGCCATTTGGGTCATAGTTGACCGGTTGACCAAAAGTGCATTATTCTTAGCAATTCGGGAAACCATGCCACTTGAGAAATTGGCAAAGTTGTATGTGGATGAAGTAGTAAGACTTCATGGAGTCCCGTTGTCGATTGTGTCCGATAGAGACGCGAGGTTTACCTCGAGATTTTGGAGATCGTTGCAAGAGGAGTTGGGAACGAAATTGCGGTTGAGTACGGCTTACCACCCGCAAACCGATGGTCAAAGTGAAAGAACTATTCAAACGGTTGAAGATATGCTAAGATCATGTGTGCTAGATTTTGGGGGTAAATGGGATGAACACCTACCGTTAGTTGAGTTCTCCTACAATAATAGTTACCAATCGACTGTTAAAATGCCGCCTTATGAGACGTTGTATGGAAGGAAATGTAGAACTCTATCGTGTTGGCTTGAAGCGGGTGAGACGAAACTCACGGGTCCCGAGATTGTGAGGTTGACCAATGAAAAGATTGGGATAATCCAAACCAATAAGAAAATCGCCCAGGATCGACAAAGAAGTTACTCGGGATTGAAAAAGAGACCGTATGATTTGAATGTCGGAGACATGGTGATGTTGAAAGTATAGCCTTGGAAAGGCGTAATGCGGTTTGGTAAGAAAGGCAAATTGAGCCCAAGGTATGTTGGCCCGTTTAAGATTTTGAAACGGGTCGGTTTGCAAGCTTTCAAGTTAGAACTCCCACCCGAACTTCAAGGTGTTCACGATACGTTTCATGTAAGTTATTTGAAGAAGTTTGTGGGTGAAGTTGAGAATATAATTCCGTTGCAAGAGTTGCGGGTTGATGTCCCGAACCGGTTGATAGAAGAACCCGAAGCGATATTAGAGACAAAGACCAAGAAACTTAGAAATAAAGAGATTGAGTTGGTGTTGGTCAAGTGGAAGCATTCCCTTGGACCAAACTTGACATGGGAAGTCAAGGATGAGATTCGGAAAAGATACCCGAACTTCGTGAACTATGATGAGATTCCGAGGACGGAATCTCCTTAAGGGGTAGATAGTTGTAACGACCCGAAATTTGTAAATAAATAAATTGTACAAAAATATGATAAATAAGGATAAATCGTTTAAAGAACGTAGGAATTCGTTTCGTGTCGTTTGGACACCGTACGAGAAAGTTATGGGCGAAACCTGGTCGAGCCAAAGATTAAAAAGTGCAGCCTGGGCTGCTATGGGAGTTCACGGCGCGAACTATTTTTCGCGATCGTGAACTCGGTACAGCGATTTGGGTCATTCATCGCGAAGTAGTTCCCGGACCGGTAACGATCGCGAACTATGCGAGCGTGAAAGAGTTAGCGACGCGAACTCCTGGTAACGATCGCGAACTCTGACGACAACAGCATTAAATTCGGGAAAACTCATTTATTACACACATTTAACCCTAGTTTTTCCTTCTCACTGTGTGTGTGCGATTTCTGAGTGAAAGGTGTTGTTTGGAGCTCAATCTTCATCAAATCTTGGTGATTCTTGCTCCTAGTTGAAGATCTAAGGTAAATCTTCATCTCTCTTGTGATATAAGTCTTAGATTTGAGTATGGAAGCTTGAATCATAAACCCTAGTTATGGATTTGTTCATGAATGGTTAAATGGGAGTGGGATAACTTAGATCTATGGTATTTTAACAAGGAAAACGTGGTCATGTCATGGATACACGAAAATGTGGTGATTTATGAACCTAGGGTTTGGTAATTTTGGGGAAAATGGTGCTAGTAGTTAACTAGCCATGGATTATGTAGTTAGTATAGATGATTAATGCAAACCATTGTATTGGTTTTGATAATAGATTGTCAGTTGGAATATTTGAGGCATTCAAATCTCGAGAAGTGATATTGGTGATTAAAGAACGCAACAAC
The DNA here is from genome assembly GCA_963853835.1 of Calendula officinalis. Classification (NCBI taxonomy): domain Eukaryota; kingdom Viridiplantae; phylum Streptophyta; class Magnoliopsida; order Asterales; family Asteraceae; genus Calendula; species Calendula officinalis. Next base: position 39,102,436 of record OY970830.1, on the reverse strand, counting down.
TGGTTAAGCTTGGCTAAGGTGAGTACATGTGAACTTTCAAACTGGGTACATAGCTAGTAAATGTTTTTATGATTAAATGATTTTTTATCGAGTCTTTAAGTAATTTAGTCATTTATGTGATATATGATGAATTGCTTGTATGATGGTTACATGATTGATTGAATAAGAAAAGATGGAGTTATAAGCTCATAACGATAAAAGATAAGAAATGATGACGATGATGATATCCCTAGGGCCGTAGTAGATTGGAAGCATTCCGGTTATTACGGTACCTTAAGGTTAGTGGTAGATTGGAGGCATTCCGATTACCCAATACCTATGAGTCCCGGTAGATTGGAGGCATTCCGATTACCGTGGAAATGATGGTCTTGATAGATTGGAGGCATTCCGATTATATTGACATTGACCAATGATGAAAGTGATAAAGTGACCCAAAACAAACTTAGTAATATTATTTTAAGATTAAATGATATTATTTGACTATTTATTTATCGGGTCTAAAACCCATGTATCTCACGAGGTAATTTTGTCTCACGTACTATGTTTGTGCTTTTGCTATGTATTCAGGTTCGGGATCGAAGATCTAGGAGGCCCGTTTAGAAGAGGCCTTGTTGAGATTAGCTCGGTGTTGATGATTAGAGTCCTTATCCTATGGTTAAGATATAATTTGTAACACCGTTTTTGTAAACTCTGATAATCTCGAACAAGAAACCTTTTCGTTTTTGTAAAACCGGTAGTTGACACCGATACAATATTATGTATTTTGGATTAAATGTTAATTAAATATTGTTTTGAAAATTGAGGTGTTACAACTTGGTATCAGAGCCATAGTTTAAGTGAACTAGGTTGAATTGACCATCCTAGACTTAAACTGAGCTAGTAGGACCGTAGGTTCCATAGGATACTTATGAAATGACTATTTAGACCTTAAAGTGTAGGCTCGATAGGGTTGACCTTAAGGGAATAGGTCATATTGGTTGTGGAACGGTCAATGCCACCGTTACTTTAATGAATTGACTACTAAATGATTGATGTCTTATTATAGCAAAATGGTGAGAACTAGAAGTGCAAGAGGCCCACTTGATCAAGGGCAAGATTCGAATAACCTTGTTGAACCGGTATTTGGTCCTCCACCTCGTGACGAAGTGGAGAATTCGGGTGTTGATAGGAACACTCACACCCCGGTCACCGTGGAACACCTCCAAACTATGTTCAATCAAATGAGGGACATAGTGAACGAGGATTAGAACCGAATCCTCAATGAGCATAAGGCACGTGAAAGGCGGGAGGAATCTCCACCCCGCACGAAAAGCAAGTCAAGTAGTGTTGCTCAAACCGAGAGGTCCTCAACGGAATAAGGAGAGAGTGACCCCGAGCCAAGGGAAAGGAAGGGGTGCACGTACAAAAATTTTATGGCTTTTAAGCCCGATAACTACTATGGTAGCTCCGAACCAAAAGTCACGATCCGTTGGATCCGTGAAACCGAGCAAGTCCTTGAAGCTAGTAAATGCAAGGACTTAAACTGAGCTAGTACGATCCGTTCCATACTTGATTGTCATACATGGACTGAATCTCACTCTCCATAGCCACTTTCCACTTTTCGGCCTCAGGGCCTTCCATAGCTTCCTTATAACTCAATGGCTCATCGTCATCAACTGGTAAACTATTTCCAGTAGATGCATCACCTTCAGCAATATTGTAATCATAATAATCACCAAAATGCTCAGGAGGGCGAACAGTTCTAGAGGATCTACGTGGAACGGTAGGAGTTACATTATTTTCTTCAACAGGAATCTCATCCTCTGGTTGAGTGCTAGTGTCAACTATAGGTTCCACTACATCTTCATTGGTTGACTCTTGACACTCTTCAAGATCAATTTTGCTCCCACTGTCTTCTTTGGATAATAGCTCTCTCTCAAGGAAGAATCCTCTTCGAGATACGAACACTTTGTTCTCTTTCGGATTATAGAACCGATATCCAAAAGACTGTCATGGGTACCCAATGAAGTAGCACTTCTCTGATTTGTTATCTAGCTTGTCGTGAGATTCATGTCTTACATAAACTTCACAACCCCAGATTTTCAAATGTTTGAGGGAGGGAGGATTCCCTGTCCACATTTCAGAGGGAGTTTTGGCAACCTTCTTAGTTGGTACAAGGTTCACGATATGTGCTGCAGTCTCTAAGGCATATCCCCAGAAACTCACTGGAAGTGTTGATCGACTCATCATTGATCGCACCATGTCTAAAAAGGTTCGATTTCTCCTTTCCGACACTCCATTGAGTTGTGGAGTTCGTGGAGGAGAGAGTTGGGATACTATTCCACAACTCTTTAGATAGTCGATAAACTCTTGACTAAGATACTCTCCGCCCCTGTCAAAGCGGAGCATCTTAATCTTCTTGCCCAGTTGATTCTCTACTTCTTTCTGATATTCTTTGAACGTTTCAAAAGTATCAGATTTATGTTTAATCAAATAAACATAACCATATCTACTGAAATCATCAGTAAATTTGACGAAGTATCGTTCACCATGTCTAGTGTTAGATTTGAATGGTCCACACACATCAGTATGTATGAGGTCCAACAAATCTTTGCCTCTTTCACACGACCCTGTGAACGGCGCCTTTGTCATCTTGCCAAGTAAACAAGACTCACACACATCATCTGATTTTAAGTCAAATGATTCTAACACTCCATCCCTTTGGAGTTTAGCTATGCGTTTCTTGTTTATATGCCCTAAGCGACAGTGCCATAGACATGACTTATCCAATACACCTTTGGATGAATCAACATTCAATATTAGATTTCTATTGTTTACGCAACCAACTTCATATATACCATTACAAGGAATAACTTTAAAGTAAAACACATCATTTTTATAAACCAAAATAGAACCATTCTCATTATCAAAAACGAAATTAAAACCATCCTTAAACAATGCGTATAATGAAATAATGTTGCGTGCCATACACGGCGAAAAACAAACATCTAATAAAATAATTGAACGACCAGTACTAAGCATGTGATCATAATCTCCAATCAGGGTAACAGCAGTCGAGACTCTGTTTCCCATGATTAGATTCAGCTCACCATGCTTCAGCTTCCTATATTCTTTAGTCCTTGCATATCATTGCAAATGTGAGTACCACACCCCGTATCAAGGACCCAAGAATTTAGACGTAGAAGCACTGTGAAGTTCAATATAATTGTACCTAAGATGCCATACTCTTGGACCATGTGATTCTTCACATTATCTAGGTACTTTGGGCAGTTTCTTTTCCAGTGAACCATTTCATTGCAATGAGAACACATTAAATCCTTTTGTGTTATTAGTGAACTTCTCGTTCTCTTAAGCTTTCTATGGGTATGTCCCACCTTAGTTTCCCATTTTCCACTGGGGTGAGAAGGTTCACTTGTCGTAGCACCATTTGATTCAATGTTTAAGATAGGAGTATCAGAATTAGGGTTATGAATGCCTAACATCTTCGCTTCAGCAATTATTAGCAACCTGCATAACTCTATGAGTGTAATGTCTTTATTATTCTTATCGTAGTCTGATACGAATGAAGAATATGCCGGAGTAAGCGAGCTCAACACTATGTCAATTGCTAATTCCTTAGACACATTTACACCCTAATCTTTCTGATATGTAGCCTCTCACCATTTTGATGAGGCTACATACAAACTCTCTTTTTCTCACTTTGCAATTCGGAATGAGTCTTAGGTTTTCAACAGCAGCTCGTGAATTATTCAGATAATCCACATAGTTAAATTTCGTAATACCGTTACGAGATGAAACTTTTGAGATAGATAATCGAGGACGATTTTACGGTGAAAGTGGAAGTGGTGGTGGAGGAAGTGGGACATTGTTCATGTTATTGTTGTTGGAAGTCATTTACAAAAGAAACAATTTCTTTGTTATTGTATTCATAAATAATCCTTATAATAATTTTCTCAATCTTTATTCATAAGGCTAGTATACAACCACTAGTTATTTGATGTGAAGAGGGATGCCGTATTTTACACCGAATAATTTCGTGTTGTAGGCAAACTATTGTCAATTTCAATCTCATGAAATCCCTAGTTCTTTGAGATTCATTCTCTTAGGAGAATGGCATGTTAATCTCGAATCAATGCTCTTTCTAATCTATATGACAGGGATGCCGTGGATCATATATTAGAAGGTGAAACAACCATAAGACACCCACGTAGATTCCCGGCTCAAGTTCGCTTGGGTATCGCGAGAATCGTTCCACTCACAAAATAATCTCATAATTAACGTACCGGTTAACCACACGAGTTCCGTTAATCAGATTATAATGTGGGCGCGTGTCGTCTTATGGAGAGCACACGATGTTCACATTTATATTAAACGGGAAGGATTTGTTTAATTTTATGATTATACTTTTAATCTTAACATCATCCTATTATGTCCGTTCGGTAGCTCCATTCTAAGACAGGGGAAGCGGCGGGGAAGGTTGTAACACCTCAATTTTTAAAACATCTTTTAAACATATTTTTAAATAAAAATAATACAATGTCCAATGTTCCCAAAATACGGTTTAACAAAAACCAATAAAAGTTTATCAGAGTATTAAAACCGGTGTTACAAATACTATATCATAACCATAGGATAAACGAGAACTACCTACGAGCTCCCAGGCTAACCAACACTAGGCCACTTCTAACGCGACCCTCTAATCCATCGATCTCGAACCTGAGTACATAGCCAAAACAAAGTAGTACGTGAGACAAAATAGTCTCGTGAGATACATAGGTTTTCGACCCATTCTCAAAAGATTTATAAAAATAATATTTATATCAAAGTAAATACTTATCCTCATCATTTCTATTAATTTAATACTCATCTTCTATTCATTTAATCGTATAAACTAATAAGCTTACCATAAGCTTACTCATCATGTATTCACATACTTGTAAGCTATCTCCAAGCTTACACTTTCTTTATCACATACGCAACGGACCTCTCCGAAGCCAACTCTCCCGATATGGGATGTCATAGGTAAACTATCAAGGTAATTGGGAACCCCCATCTTACCGAGATTCATAAGCTCTCCCCGTTCCCGGGTCGTCATGCTCACCCAACACTGGGTGTCGTAAACTGTGACATTCTACTCTTTGCGCAGGGAGGTACCACCCCAAGTAGACGTCTCATGCTCCCCCATTTCTGGGCGGTCTTATTCCGGATATCTCATTAACACTTATGAGCCTTAGCTCCTTTCAACAAAATATGAGCATTAGCTCTTTTCATCAAATTCATCATTTATTAAAATACACCTATTCTAAATCATCATATTATTCTTTTTACTTATTCAGTTTCAATCTCGACTTTACCAAGTCCTTTAATAATTTAAAACGTATTTATCATTTATGAAAATCATATTACTTTGACTCTTCTTTGACTAGGATACATGTTTATTACTAGCCACTCTATACTCATTCTCTTAGTAATTCGATAACTACTTTTATTAGTATAATATACTAACCGATACTTATTACTTAAAAATCATTGTCTCAAGCCTTATTAATACATACTATTATTAAATCGATTATCAAGCTCTTTTAAGCCATTATCTCTATTCGTACATCTTATTTATAAAAAAAACACGTTAATTACTTTTTATCATCAAAATCTCTTTCAAAATCATTAATCATATAAACATACTCAAATAGCCCAATACTAGCACTTTCTCAACATATCATTCTTTTCTTTATTAAAAACGTTATTAATAAAGACTCTTAAAACATCATAGTTTCCAAAAATCATTTGCTATGTACTCAGTAAAAGTCTCATGTACTCACCTTAGCCAAGCTAACTCCAAATCGTGTCTAATAACACGAATCCTTGCTTTCCAACTCGTGAAATGTCACCAAACTTTAGGTCTTCTTGACCTACCATCAATATCATTACAATAACTAGTTATTATCGATAACTAATCACTAATCAATCCATATTCACATTCCTAACCACCAAGTTCATCCAACTTGGTGGAATCTCAAACCCTAGTTCAAGATTTCCATCAATAAACCCAAATCCAACTTGTACACATCGATTACAAGCTTACAATGAGTGTTCTACACCCATGATTAGTCATCTTCCCCAAAGATGACATGGATGGTTCCCCAAACCACCATTTCTACCCATACAAAGTTCACAAACTAACTACCAACTATCAAGGATCAAGAATCCTTACCTTTGATGTTAAGATCCACAAGATTAAAGAAGATTTGAGCTCTAGAACACCAAAATCGCCCCCTTTCTTCTCTCAAATCGGCTGCACCAGTTTAGGGTTGAAGAGAATGAGAAAAACCCTAAAAACCCGTTTTATACAGAACCAAACAGTTCGCGATCGCGAACTCAAGTTCGCGTCGCGAACTTCGCGCCTCGTGAACACTTCGCGATCGGTAACTCGTCGGGAACTCTTCACGTCTGGCCACCAAATTCCCTGCCTCAACTTCACGAACGCGAACAGAAGTTCGCGTCGCGAACTTCTCAGGTAGCCAGGCTGCACTTTTCGGTCTTCGCCTCGACCCGGTTTCGTCCATAACTTTCTCATACGGTGTCCAAATGACACGAAACCAATTCCCACGTTCTTTAAATGATTTATCCTTGTTTATCATATTTTTACATAATTTATTTAATACAAAAATTTCGGGTCGTTACAAGGTCAGTGCAAGGCGTGTTAAAAACGCGACCCCGTTTGAGATCATATCTCTCCTGTTCATCCTTTATATGCCTTAGACTATGGGTGAGCCTACTAATGACATAAGTGATAATGTATTTAACTTTAGTTATAATCTATATAAACTATTATATAATTATATTCTATGATAATTAAAACCTTTTAATTTCATTTACTAAAGTTTATATAGTATAATTAATTTTATAAACGTGCGAGGACGCGACGTTTTAATTACTATTATAACTATATCTTATATAATATTTAATAAACCTTTATTACATAATATTATATATATAAGGGAGGAATATCAAATCACATTTGATATATATAGGAATTTCGGAAATTAATATATATGTATATTCTAAATTAAACTTTTAATTAATATATAATATATGATTAATTACCTTTTTAATATTTATGCCATTATTTCTATTATAAACAATTATAAGTAAATAAGATAAATAATAAAATAATTCAAAAATCCAATCCCTTTTATAATTTTAAAATTTCCGAAAATATTTAAATATATATAAATATATACCGAAAATTATTTTCGGATACATCTATATCCATATTTAACATATCTTTTAATTTTTAAAATCATATCTTTTAAATCTTATTAAAATTTCGGATATATCCCATATCCCTAATTTAAATTTCCAAATTTTATCTTTATTTAAAAAACCCTTTTAAATAATTATCTAGATTTAGCAAATCAACTATTTAGGCATATATATTTTCCGAAAAATACATATATCCATAAATATGATTATTTCTATTATTTAAATATTAAATAAATATATTATATAATATTTTACATATTTTCAGAAAAATATATAAATATACATAAAATATATATATATATTTTTTTTAAATCTTTTGAACAAAGTCTAGATTTGATAAAATCTTTTTCTTTTAAATTCTTGATAATTACAAACTTTTGAAATTATCCATATTAATTTATTTTAATAAAAAAAAGTTTTTAATATTAAAATAATATTTCCGAATTTCGGAAATAATAAAAAAAAAATTTAATTTTCGGTAATTAATAAAACGTTTTTAATAATACCGAAAATAATTAAAATAATTTTAATGGATTTCGAATTTAACGTATAGCACAATTAGACTTGTAAACCAATGGCGCTCTGATACCACTGTTGGGTTTTCTATGCATCTAGCCACAATTTGTTTAAGGCGGAAATCAAAAACAACTTGGTAGAATATTGACCCGATTAAAACTATTTGGACCGTTAGGTTTACAATTCTAACGCAGCTAGATATTTAGTAACTAATTAAATATAATAAATTCAAAACTTACATTCGTAGCACCAGGAGATTGCAAACCTTGCGATCTAGTACGAGCCAGGTTATCACACCAATGCTAGGATCCAATAGAGAATCCCTCTATTGGTTCACACCCAAGGGTTATCACGAACAGAACGATATACCACACCGTAGTATAAAGCACCTTGAGAAAACACCAAAAACCCGAACCCGAAAACTCTTTCGGTTCGACCGGTAGCGGCACGGCGTCGCACGGTGGCGGCAGCGGCGGTGGCTGGTCGACGGTCGGACGGTGGCGGAGGTGGTGCTCGGCCGAAGTAGGGGAGAGGCAAGGGGATCAAGTGATTAGTTGTTAGGTTAAACCCCTTAACCCTAATATATATACTTGCCAAAACCTAATTATGGTAATACCATAATTGTTCCAAAGCCCACTTTAATTAACTATTAATTAAGCCCACAAGTATTAACTAAACTATTAGGGTGTGCTTGGTTGGAGATAATAAGGGGTGGACAATGGTATTGATTACCATTATTGATGCTTGGTTTGATTCAAGGTAATCAATGATTACTCACTAGTAGGTAATACCTCATTACCTACCAAATTGGGGGTAATGAATTAGATAATGCTCTAACCCCACTACTTTTTATTATTATATATTATAATATATTAAATAAAATATTATAATATTATATAATAATATATTATTATTATTATTTTTATATATATTATTATTATATATAATATTATATTATATATTAATTATTATATATTTATATATTATATTATAAAGTATTATATATAATATTATAATATTATATAATAATATATTATTATTTTTATTATTATATTATATTATATTTATATATATTATTATATATTATATATTAAATTATAATATATTATATATAATATTATATTATTATATAATAATATATTTTTATTTTTATTATTATATATTTATTTATATATATATATATATATTATTATATATTATATTATATTATATTATATTATATATATTATAACTATTTTTATTTTTTTATTATTATTATATTATTTATATATTATATTATTATATTTATTTATTTATATTATCATTTATTATATTATGTATATTATTATTATTATTATTATTATTATTATTAATATTATTATTTTTATTATTATTATTATTATATATTTATTTATATATATTATTAGTATATATTATATTATATATTTTATTATTATTATTATTAAATTATATAATAATATATTATTATATTTATTTATTTATATTACTATTATATATTATATTATGTATATAATGTATATTATTATTAGTATATATTATATTATATATACTTCCTCCGTATCAAAATAAGTGACACACTTTCTATTTTGGGGTGTATCAAAATAAGTGACACACTTTGAAAACTTTCCTTATTTGGTAAAAATATTGGGACCCATACCCACTAACTATCCACTTTAATAAAGTAAAATTACCCTTATACCCTTACTTTTACTTTTAAAACTCATTTATCTCACTTTATTCAAGAAAAGTGGGACCCATTCTCCACTAACTATGTACTTTAATTTATTTTAACCCATACTTTAATCTTTTACCTCAAAAAACGTGTAAGCCAATTTGTGTCACTTATTTTGATACGGAGGAAGTATTATTTTTATTATAATATATTATATATATATATTATTAAAGGTATACTTGATAAACCAAGTAACATCAATGGTTAAGGGAATACTAAGGAATGACAATTGTATTCCTTAGTATTCCCATTGTCTTTCCCTTTCCCATTACCCACTTTGAACCAAGCGCCCCCTTAATTAATTCTTGGCCCGATACCTTAATCTAGTTAATTACCCATCAACTAGATTAGCCCGTCTAGCCCGTTAGTCCGTTTAATTAAACTATTAATTAAACACTACGTTTTTCTCGTGTTCGTTGATTCCTCGAGGGCAACCCGAATAGGACTCTAAAATACCCGAACAGAAATACCGGTTTATTTGATGTGTTGGACACCAATTCCAATATTATGATAACCCAAATGGATAAACAGTTTATAACAGTGTGTGTGTTTTTTTCTTTTTTCTTTTTGGTAATTAGTAATTTCAAGGCGACTAGTCTCAAGCTACAACCTGTTTTGCGAATATAGTACTATTCTAACCAGTAAAAATCAATAATTTTATAAATGAGTAATTTTATCTTTTCGAATAAATATTAATCACGATCACATACAAATCACAATATTTTTTATTATATGGCCTTTGCTTAGTTTGTCATTCTAGGGGTGAATAACCTTGCACAATATATGAAAATGTTCGAATTCAACTAAGTGCATATAATTCACTTAACAGTCGTCACGAGGCTAAGACCAAGTGACGATGGGCTTACCAGATGTAGAATGTTGGTTCTTTAGAAATGGAGTCACTACTACAAATTATATAACTACAGTAGGTTACCAAAAAGCTTGTAACCTGTTGGTATATGAGTGACATGGTGGTAAATATTGAATATTTACTATTAGAATTAAAAAATATAACGGCGTAAAATGTCACCTTAACATCGTAAAATTTCACTTTACCATTTTCAAAATTATTTATAAATTCTTTAATTTTACTTTTACTACCATCTAAAAATAAAGAGAATTGATATTGGTACCACAACTTGTCAGGATCGATTAACTATAGAGAAGTTAATAAACACCTTAGATCTAATTGACTATAGAAGTTGCAGCGGATCAACACTATATCAATAAATTAAGAACAATGAACTGTAAATAATATGCGAAAGTATTAAGAACACAGTTTCACAAAAAGCTTCAATGTATATTATCAAGTTAACAATACACACGTACGTTTACAATTCGTAAGGAACTATTTATAATAGTCCTTGAAGCTAAACTATGTACCCTAGTTATTCTAGGACTTGATTTACATTCGAATTATAAAGATATACATTGATTTACATTCTATAACTATCTCTACGAAGATCTCGGACTTGATATGCTTCCAAAACGCGTATCAGTAGTAAACTGCAATCACCAGTAGTAAATCCATATCATCAGTAGTAAGTTTGGTGATCAGTAGTAAGTCCAATATCAACGTCAGTAGTAACTACTATTGATCAGTAGTATCTTCAATAAGCCTTGATCAGTAGTAACTAAGTTATAGTCTTTCACCAGTATCAACTTCATCAGTAATAAGTTTCTGCCCCATCAGTACTAAGTATGATCAGTACTAACTGCAGCATCAGTACTAACTGCAGCATCAGTAATAAGTTGATCTGTAATTTACTCCAACAATCTCCCCCTAAACTTATTGATTTCTTTTTAATCACATAAGTTTCTTTTGTTCTTCTTCTTCTTTCTTTCTTCTTTCCAATGTCCTTTGATTTTGTTGAAGTCTTTGCTCAATGATGTATTTGCTGTTTCTTTTTGTAAAATAATTTAACTTGTTTTGGAACATAACAGCATCATAAGGTTTCATCAAAGTATTTATGAATATCTGATACATAGTCTTCTCAGAATGTGGATATTCTTTTTCATATAAGTACAGCTCACATACTTTGCCTGATTTTTCAAAAAAATACATAGTGGCAGTAGGAATGACATTCCAAGCATACACATTTCCTGGATCTGTAAATTGTTCTGGATAATTGTCTGGATAAAATGCAGCATCTATCATTTTTGTTAAGTATCCAGCACCAGACTCTTTCCATGATTTCTTTGTCATTCTTGGTTTTCCAATAATCAGAAGCTTGATTACATCACTTCTAGAGCATGATCTGATCAATGGTAACCATCCAGTAAATCTCTGCACAATTTTATCTTCCTTTATGACCTCTATAACATTGTTTTGCATAACCCTCCAGTTGATAATTGGATTGTTCTGCAAGGGAGCAACAGGCATTTCAAGAACAGGTACAATTTGTGTTTTTGATTTCTTTTGAGTGCTTTGTTCTTGATCAACAATTTTTCTTTTCTTTGATTGGGGAGTTGAGGTATTACCAGTAGTTGATACACTACCATCTTTGATTAATTTTGAACTGATTGGGATTAAGGCTTTGGATTTCTTTTCTTCTTCTGCTTCTTGCTCAGCCAAATCCTTCTTCTTAGCAGTGCAATATTTTTCAATTATAGTCATCATCTTCATTCTTCCAAATGACTTTGCACTATGTCCTTTTGTTTTTAGATACTCAATCATATTGGCCTTCTGTTCAAACACATCATCAGTTAATTCACTTTTAGTTTTCTTGCATTCAGAGACCAAATATTCAAGGCATTGTATATGTTCTTCTTCAACTTTTCTGAGCCTTTTGAATTCTGCCTTTTGAGCTTTTATCTGAATTTCCTCTGCTTGAACAGGTACTTGAACAGGAATTTCACTTTGAACCTTCCTTTTATTTTCCTCAAGTGCTTGATACATCTCCACTTTCTCCAAAAATTTCTTATGTTTTATTCTCCATCTAGATTGCTTATCTGCTCTGACATGATTAATCTTGTTTACCATGTGATGACCTAATGCTCTATTGGGATAATCCTCATCATAGACTTCTTTTCCTTTTCCAATGCAAGCAGATGGTGGAGGTGGAATGTATTTCATATCAGGGATACCCATCATCAGAAGTTTTTGATAAAACAGATGTAGTTGTTCTTCTGATAAGATTTTAGGGTGTGGAGGAAGTGTACATTCATCTACCTCAAACCAATTCACATTATCATCAATGTCAGGTATGATAAGTGGTTGATCAGGTGTTGGTGGTTTTGAGATGATTACATGTCTTTCTCTTTCAATTAGCTCTGGTAGCTGTAATTCTTCCTCTTCAGTAGTAACCAGAGTAGTTACTACTGGTGTGGCTTCAGGAGTTACTACTGATAGGGCATCAGTAGTATTTGGTACATTCATTTCCTCTTCTTCATTTACTACTGCTATGATATCAGTAGTAGGAGTTACTACTGATACTTCTTTTTCAGTTTGTTCTTCCATAGGAGCAGTAGTAATAGGCTCATCTTCAGTGACCATCATTTCTGAGCCTTCATCAACTGTTGTTTCTTTTAAATTTAAGAGAGAGGATGCTGCTGCTGCAATTGATTCATCAATCATTGTTTGAATATTATCCTTCTCCCCCTTAGTGAGCTCTACTGGTGGAGCCTCACTATCATCAATCTTTTTCTTCAATTTTCTGATGATTTTAGTTTGTTGATGAAGCCTGTGCTCATAGAATCTCATTCTCTTGTTGATGGTGTTCATATGCCTTTTCATTGCAGCCATTGTTTTCCCTTGATTTGTGAGATAAGTAAGACAATCTTGTACAGTGGATTCAAGAGAATCCACTTTATCCGTCAATTGTTTTGTTTTAATACTGCCCTCACTCCATCTAGCAAGATCATCGGGCTCACTAACAGGTACATTGGCTTTGAGGTTTTCCATCCTATCCATCAATTCAACAGATCTGCCCTCATCACTTCTTGGTGATTCATTGGGTCTTTTAGACATCCTCTTCTTCCTAGAAGAAGCAGAGATGCCCCCCCTTGTGGTTTCTTGGCACCGGGGTCCTTTAAGTAACTCCTCAAATGAGTCATCACTTAAAGTTGCCGAGGTCTGGGTCTTAGTGATGTTCCCACTATCCTGTGCACCCACCTTTGGGGCATCAGTAGTGAGAGCCCTCGCCTCATGTCCTCTCTCCTCCTTGGAGGACAACTCTTTGAGTCTGGGGTGTGACTCGATTTGTCCCCTGGTGCCCTTTAAGAAAGATTTCTTTCTTTTATAAATTGTAGAAATATTTTGGGTTTTGTCTGGTAGGTCTTCCACAGAGTGAAGAGTAGCACTCTGCAGATTTATTTCAAGTTCCTGGGACACATTCAGGACTTCTATGTTAGTGGGTGATTGAGTGGCTGTTTGGGGTGGTGTTTGGGCTGTTTTTGGGGGTGATGGAGTGGGTTGAGGTTCAATTTGGGTTGTATCTTTGATTGAACCCTCTCCAGTATGTGTTTGATCTTTGATCATATTAGGAAACAGAGGGGTTTCCTTGCCCGAAAATTTAAATTGTTTTCTCATATTTGAGAAAACTTTCTTGTTCAACTCAGGTATTATGAAAATGTTTTTGGGAGTTGACAAGTTTTGTAATTCACAGTTTATGATATGTTGGAGAAATCTGGGATACATTAAAAATTTTGAAGAACTAAGATTTCCCAACATACCTTCAAAAATCATGTATGAAAAATTAAATACTTGGTCTGTTCATAAACAGACAACAGCAGAGACTATTGCCTTATTAAACTCATTCCAAGTACTTCTTTTTGGAGAAATACAATGCTGAATTGTATGTACTAAAAATTTCCATTGTGGGGAGAGAAGACCTTTTTGAAAAGTTACTATATTCAGTCTTCCCTCATAACCCATTTTATTTAAAATTTCAGCAATGTATTCCTTAGGAAGAGTAGACATACCTGAATCATCATGTAGTTGTAGATGGTGTCTGATTGATTGTTCAGTTACTGTTATATGCTTTCCATCTACTTTTGATTTGATCATCGATGTGGTTGTTCCTCCTGTTCTTTCAGCATTGGTCCAGAAATCAACCAAGTGCTGTTGATTTGCTTTTGGTTTAACGGTTAAAGCAAACTGTATGTAAGAATTTCTCAAAAATTTAACTATTGGACGAAAATCTTTGGTTCCGTCAGGATTCTTTAGGAATGCACATATGTTATGAAATTCTGAATATTTAAGATCGGTTCGCACATCGAGAGATTGTAGAGTTGCCATTGATGTTGATTTTGAGAGAAAGATGTAAGAATTTTGTTACTGATAAAGGGTTTTTGATCGAAAGCTAGGGTTTATCGAGAGGATTTTGCAAATCGAAGTGAAGATAATGCTAAATTAATCGACTGCCGCCTTTTATATCTTTCGATTTAACCTGCAAAACGACTAAAATGCCATTCGAATCATAACATAACGGTTATTTTCATGGGGGTTAGTTTGGTAATTGTGATTCTGAAAGACCAGTAGGAAATGTGATATCAGTAGTAAAACGTCAGTAGTATCTACTAACATCAGTAGTGACTAAGGATTTTGACATCAGTAGTAACTATAGACATCAGTAGTAATCACACGACCAGTAGTATATGTGAATACCAGTAGTACTGACTAACCAGTAGTATTTATGTAAACCTAATACACACCAGTAGTAATTAACTACCAGTAGTATTTTGTGCACATGCCTACAATCAGTAATACAGATCTACCAGTAGTAAAACACTTAACCAAATAAATAACTTTTTACAACAAAACTTTACACATGACTTTAAGTGAGATTTTAATTTATCAGAATCATTCCAATACTGCTAACCAAGAAGTTGAATCTTCCTACATCAAAAGCTTTTGTAAAAAGATCTGCTAATTGATCATCAGTATGGATTTTAACCACTTTGATTAATTTCTTTTCATTACAGTCTCTTATAAAATGAAATCTTATTTCAATGTGTTTAGTTTTAGAGTGTTTTACTGGATTGTTCACAATACTAATAGCACTTTGATTATCGATAAAAATAGGAGTTTTAAGGATAGAGATACAAAAGTCTAGAAGCTGGTTTTGAATCCAGAGTACTTGAGCACAACAAGCAGTTGCAGCTACATACTCTGCTTCAGCAGTTGATGTTGATACATTTGTTTGCTTCTTACATTGCCATGACACCAGTCTTGATCCAAAGAATTGACATCCACCAGTAGTGGACTTTCTGTCTTGACATTCACCTCCATAGTCACTATCTGTGTAGGCTATGAGTTCAAAGGGTGAATCATGTGGATACCATAGACCTAGTGATGGATTACCTTTCAAGTATCTGAATATTCTTTTGACAGCTTGCAAGTGTAGTTCTTTAGGTCTTGATTGATATCTTGCACACACACAAACACTATACATAATGTCAGGTCTTGATGCATTTAAGTACATCAAAGAGCCTATCATTGATCTATATAAGTGTTCATCTACATCCTCCCCCTCAACATCAGGATGTAGGTGTTTGTGTGTTTCCATTGGAGTACTTGCACTTTTGCAGTCTTTCAAATCAAACTTTTCCAAGATGTCTTTGACATATTTTGATTGATTTATCAAAATACCATCTGTTCTTTGACTGGAGTCCAAGGAAGAAGTTCATTGGACCCATAGTGCTCATCTTGAATTTAATCTGCATCAGTTCTTTAAATTCTTTGCATAATACATCATTTGTTGAACCAAAAATGATATCATCGACATAGGTTCGGGATCGAAGATCTAGGAGGCCCGTTTAGAAGAGGCCTTGTTGAGATTAGCTCGGTGTTGATGATTAGAGTCCTTATCCTATGGTTAAGATATAATTTGTAACACCGTTTTTGTAAACTCTGATAATCTCGAACAAGAAACCTTTTTGTTTTTGTAAAACCGGTAGTTGACACCGATACAATATTATGTATTTTGGATTAAATGCTAATTAAATATTGTTTTGAAAATTGAGGTGTTACAACTTGGTATCAGAGCTATAGTTTAAGTGAACTAGGTTGAATTGACCATCCTAGACTTAAACTGAGCTAGTAGGACCGTAGGTTCCATAGGATACTTATGAAATGACTATTGAGACCTTAAAGTGTAGGCTCGATAGGGTTGACCTTAAGGGAATAGGTCATATTGGTTGTGGAACGGTCAATGCCACCGTTACTTTAATGAATTGACTACTAAATGATTGATGTCTTATTATAGCAAAATGGTGAGAACTAGAAGTGCAAGAGGCCCACTTGATCAAAGGCAAGATTCGAATAACCTTGTTGAACCGTTATTTGGTCCTCCACCTCGTGACGAAGTGGAGAATTCGGGTGTTGATAGGAACACTCACACCCCGGTCACCGTGGAACACCTCCAAACTATGTTCAATCAAATGAGGGACATAGTGAACGAGGATTAGAACCGAATCCTCAATGAGCATAAGGCACATGAAAGGCGGGAGGAATCTCCACCCCGCACGAAAAGCAAGTCAAGTAGTGTTGCTCAAACCGAGAGGTCCTCCACGGAAGAAGGAGAGAGTGACCCCGAGCCAAGGGAAAGGAAGGGGTGCACGTACAAAAATTTTATGGCTTTTAAGCCCGATAACTACTATGGTAGCTCCGAACCAAAAGTCACGATCCGTTGGATCCGTGAAACCGAGCAAGTCCTTGAAGCTAGTAAATGCAAGGACTTAAACTGAGCTAGTACGATCCGTTCCATACTTGATTGTCATACATGGACTGAATCTCACTCTCCATAGCCACTTTCCACTTTTCGGCCTCAGGGCCTTCCATAGCTTCCTTATAACTCAATGGCTCATCGTCATCAACTGGTAAACTATTTCCAGTAGATGCATCACCTTCAGCAATATTGTAATCATAATAATCACCAAAATGCTCAGGAGGGCGAACAGTTCTAGAGGATCTACGTGGAACGGTAGGAGTTACATTATTTTCTTCAATAGGAATCTCATCCTCTGGTTGAGTGCTAGTGTCAACTATAGGTTCCACTACATCTTCATTGGTTGACTCTTGACACTCTTCAAGATCAATTTTGCTCCCACTGTCTTCTTTGGATAATAGCTCTCTCTCAAGGAAGAATCCTCTTCGAGATACGAACACTTTGTTCTCTTTCGGATTATAGAACCGATATCCAAAAGACTGTCATGGGTACCCAATGAAGTAGCACTTCTCTGATTTGTTATCTAGCTTGTCGTGAGATTCATGTCTTACATAAACTTCACAACCCCAGATTTTCAAATGTTTGAGGGAGGGAGGATTCCCTGTCCACATTTCAGAGGGAGTTTTGGCAACCTTCTTAGTTGGTACAAGGTTCACGATATGTGCTGCAGTCTCTAAGGCATATCCCCAGAAACTCACTGGAAGTGTTGATCGGCTCATCATTGATCGCACCATGTCTAAAAAGGTTCGATTTCTCCTTTCCGACACTCCATTGAGTTGTGGAGTTCGTGGAGGAGAGAGTTGGGATACTATTCCACAACTCTTTAGATAGTCGATAAACTCTTGACTAAGATACTCTCCGCCCCTGTCAAAGCGGAGCATCTTAATCTTCTTGCCCAGTTGATTCTCTACTTCTTTCTGATATTCTTTGAACGTTTCAAAAGTATCAGATTTATGTTTAATCAAATAAACATAACCATATCTACTGAAATCATCAGTAAATTTGACGAAGTATCGTTCACCATGTCTAGTGTTAGATTTGAATGGTCCACACACATCAGTATGTATGAGGTCCAACAAATCTTTGCCTCTTTCACACGACCCTGTGAACGGCGCCTTTGTCATCTTGCCAAGTAAACAAGACTCACACACATCATCTGATTTTAAGTCAAATGATTCTAACACTCCATCCCTTTGGAGTTTAGCTATGCGTTTCTTGTTTATATGCCCTAAGCGACAGTGCCATAGACATGACTTATCCAATACACCTTTGGATGAATCAACATTCAATATTAGATTTCTATTGTTTACGCAACCAACTTCATATATACCATTACAAGGAATAACTTTAAAGTAAAACACATCATTTTTATAAACCAAAATAGAACCATTCTCATTATCAAAAACGAAATTAAAACCATCCTTAAACAATGCGTATAATGAAATAATGTTGCGTGCCATACACGGCGAAAAACAAACATCTAATAAAATAAATGAACGACCAGTACTAAGCATGTGCTCATAATCTCCAATCAGGGTAACAGCAGTCGAGACTCTGTTTCCCATGATTAGATTCAGCTCACCATGCTTCAGCTTCCTATATTCTTTAGTCCTTGCATATCATTGCAAATGTGAGTACCACACCCCGTATCAAGGACCCAAGAATTTAGACGTAGAAGCACTGTGAAGTTCAATATAATTGTACCTAAGATGCCATACTCTTGGACCATGTGATTCTTCACATCATCTAGGTACTTTGGGCAGTTTCTTTTCCAGTGAACCATTTCATTGCAATGAGAACACATTAAATCCTTTTGTGTTATTAGTGAACTTCTCGTTCTCTTAAGCTTTCTATGGGTATGTCCCACCTTAGTTTCCCATTTTCCACTGGGGTGAGAAGGTTCACTTGTCGTAGCACCATTTGATTCAATGTTTAAGATAGGAGTATCAGAATTAGGGTTATGAATGCCTAACATCTTCGCTTCAGCAATTATTAGCAACCTGCATAACTCTATGAGTGTAATGTCTTTATTATTCTTATCGTAGTCTGATACGAATGAAGAATATGCCGGAGTAAGCGAGCTCAACACTATGTCAACTGCTAATTCCTTAGACACATTTACACCCTAATCTTTCTGATATGTAGCCTCTCACCATTTTGATGAGGCTACATACAAACTCTCTTTTTCTCACTTTGCAATTCGGAATGAGTCTTAGGTTTTCAACAGCAGCTCGTGAATTATTCAGATAATCCACATAGTTAAATTTCGTAATACCGTTACGAGATGAAACTTTTGAGATAGATAATCGAGGACGATTTTACGGTGAAAGTGGAAGTGGTGGTGGAGGAAGTGGGACATTGTTCATGTTATTGTTGTTGGAAGTCATTTACAAAAGAAACAATTTCTTTGTTATTGTATTCATAAATAATCCTTATAATAATTTTCCCAATCTTTATTCATAAGGCTAGGATACAACCACTAGTTATTTGATGTGAAGAGGGATGCCGTATTTTACACCGAATAATTTCGTGTTGTAGGCAAACTATTGTCAATTTCAATCTCATGAAATCCCTAGTTCTTTGAGATTCATTCTCTTAGGAGAATGGCATGTTAATCTCAAATCAATGCTCTTTCTAATCTATATGACAGGGATGCCGTGGATCATATATTAGAAGGTGAAACAACCATAAGACACCCACGTAGATTCCCGGCTCAAGTTCGCTTGGGTATCGCGAGAATCGTTCCACTCACAAAATAATCTCATAATTAACGTACCGGTTAACCACACGAGTTCCGTTAATCAGATTATAATGTGGGTGCGTGTCGTCTTATGGAGAGCACACGATGTTCACATTTATATTAAACGGGAAGGATTTGTTTAATTTTATGATTATACTTTTAATCTTAACATCATCCTATTATGTCCGTTCGGTAGCTGCATTCTAAGACAGGGGAAGCGGCGGGGAAGGTTGTAACACCTCAATTTTTAAAACATCTTTTAAACATATTTTTAAATAAAAATAATACAATGTCCAATGTTCCCAAAATACGGTTTAACAAAAACCAATAAAAGTTTATCAGAGTATTAAAACCGGTGTTACAAATACTATATCATAACCATAGGATAAACGAGAACTACCTACGAGCTCCCAGGCTAACCAACACTAGGCTACTTCTAACGCGACCCTCTAATCCATCGATCTCGAACCTGAGTACATAGCCAAAACAAAGTAGTACGTGAGACAAAATAGTCTCGTGAGATACATAGGTTTTCGACCCATTCTCAAAAGATTTATAAAAATAATATTTATATCAAAGTAAATACTTATCCTCATCATTTCTATTAATTTAATACTCATCTTCTATTCATTTAATCGTATAAACTAATAAGCTTACCATAAGCTTACTCATCATGTATTCACATACTTGTAAGCTATCTCCAAGCTTACACTTTCTTTATCACATACGCAACGGACCTCTCCGAAGCCAACTCTCCCGATATGGGATGTCATAGGTAAACTATCAAGGTAATTGGGAACCCCCATCTTACCGAGATTCATAAGCTCTCCCCGTTCCCGGGTCGTCATGCTCACCCAACACTGGGTGTCGTAAACTGTGACATTCTACTCTTTGCGCAGGGAGGTACCACCCCAAGTAGACGTCTCATGCTCCCCCATTTCTGGGCGGTCTTATTCCGGATATCTCATTAACACTTATGAGCCTTAGCTCCTTTCAACAAAATATGAGCATTAGCTCTTTTCATCAAATTCATCATTTATTAGAATACACCTATTCTAAATCATCATATTATTCTTTTTACTTATTCAGTTTCAATCTCGACTTTACCAAGTCCTTTAATAATTTAAAACGTATTTATCATTTATGAAAATCATATTACTTTGACTCTTCTTTGACTAGGATACATGTTTATTACTAGCCACTCTATACTCATTCTCTTAGTAATTCGATAACTACTTTTATTAGTATAATATACTAACCGATACTTATTACTTAAAAATCATTGTCTCAAGCCTTATTAATACATACTATTATTAAATCAATTATCAAGCTCTTTTAAGCCATTATCTCTATTCGTACATCTTATTTATAAAAAAAACACGTTAATTACTTTTTATCATCAAAATCTCTTTCAAAATCATTAATCATATAAACATACTCAAATAGCCCAATACTAGCACTTTCTCAACATATCATTCTTTTCTTTATTAAAAACGTTATTAATAAAGACTCTTAAAACATCATAGTTTCCAAAAATCATTTGCTATGTACTCAGTAAAAGTCTCACGTACTCACCTTAGCCAAGCTAACTCCAAATCGTGTCTAATAACACGAATCCTTGCTTTCCAACTCGTGAAATGTCACCAAACTTTAGGTCTTCTTGACCTACCATCAATATCATTACAATAACTAGTTATTATCGATAACTAATCACTAATCAATCCATATTCACATTCCTAACCACCAAGTTCATCCAACTTGGTGGAATCTCAAACCCTAGTTCAAGATTTCCATCAATAAACCCAAATCCAACTTGTACACATCGATTACAAGCTTACAATGAGTGTTCTACACCCATGATTAGTCATCTTCCCCAAAGATGACATGGATGGTTCCCCAAACCACCATTTCTACCCATACAAAGTTCACAAACTAACTACCAACTATCAAGGATCAAGAATCCTTACCTTTGATGTTAAGATCCACAAGATTAAAGAAGATTTGAGCTCTAGAACACCAAAATCGCCCCCTTTCTTCTCTCAAATCGGCTGCACCAGTTTAGGGTTGAAGAGAATGAGAAAAACCCTAAAAACCCGTTTTATACAGAACCAAACAGTTCGCGATCGCGAACTCAAGTTCGCGTCGCGAACTTCGCGCCTCGTGAACACTTCGCGATCGGTAACTCGTCGGGAACTCTTCACGTCTGGCCACCAAATTCCCTGCCTCAACTTCACGAACGCGAACAGAAGTTCGCGTCGCGAACTTCTCAGGTAGCCAGGCTGCACTTTTCGGTCTTCGCCTCGACCCGGTTTCGTCCATAACTTTCTCATACGGTGTCCAAATGACACGAAACCAATTCCCACGTTCTTTAAATGATTTATCCTTGTTTATCATATTTTTACATAATTTATTTAATACAAAAATTTCGGGTCGTTACAAGGTCAGTGCAAGGCGTGTTAAAAACGCGACCCCGTTTGAGATCATATCTCTCCTGTTCATCCTTTATATGCCTTAGACTATGGGTGAGCCTACTAATGACATAAGTGATAATGTATTTAACTTTAGTTATAATCTATATAAACTATTATATAATTATATTCTATGATAATTAAAACCTTTTAATTTCATTTACTAAAGTTTATATAGTATAATTAATTTTATAAACGTGCGAGGACGCGACGTTTTAATTACTATTATAACTATATCTTATATAATATTTAATAAACCTTTATTACATAATATTATATATATAAGGGAGGAATATCAAATCACATTTGATATATATAGGAATTTCGGAAATTAATATATATGTATATTCTAAATTAAACTTTTAATTAATATATAATATATGATTAATTACCTTTTTAATATTTATGCCATTATTTCTATTATAAACAATTATAAGTAAATAAGATAAATAATAAAATAATTCAAAAATCCAATCCCTTTTATAATTTTAAAATTTCCGAAAATATTTAAATATATATAAATATATACCGAAAATTATTTTCGGATATATCTATATCCATATTTAACATATCTTTTAATTTTTAAAATCATATCTTTTAAATCTTATTAAAATTTCGGATATATCCCATATCCCTAATTTAAATTTCCAAATTTTATCTTTATTTAAAAAACCCTTTTAAATAATTATCTAGATTTAGCAAATCAACTATTTAGGCATATATATTTTCCGAAAAATACATATATCCATAAATATGATTATTTCTATTATTTAAATATTAAATAAATATATTATATAATATTTTATATATTTTCAGAAAAATATATAAATATACATAAAATATATATATATATATTTTTTAAATCTTTTGAACAAAGTCTAGATTTGATAAAATCTTTTTCTTTTAAATTCTTGATAATTACAAACTTTTGAAATTATCCATATTAATTTATTTTATTAAAAAAAAGTTTTTAATATTAAAATAATATTTCTGAATTTCGGAAATAATAAAAAAAAAATTTAATTTTCGGTAATTAATAAAACGTTTTTAATAATACCGAAAATAATTAAAATAATTTTAATGGATTTCGAATTTAACGTCTAGCACAATTAGACTTGTAAACCAATGGCGCTCTGATACCACTGTTGGGTTTTCTATGCATCTAGCCACAATTTGTTTAAGGCGGAAATAAAAAACAACTTGGTAGAATATTGACCCGATTAAAACTATTTGGACCGTTAGGTTTACAATTCTAACGCAACTAGATATTTAGTAACTAATTAAATATAATAAATTCAAAACTTACATT
Organism: Calendula officinalis; assembly: GCA_963853835.1. Classification (NCBI taxonomy): domain Eukaryota; kingdom Viridiplantae; phylum Streptophyta; class Magnoliopsida; order Asterales; family Asteraceae; genus Calendula; species Calendula officinalis. The sequence continues at coordinate 39,078,735 of OY970830.1, read as the reverse complement.
CGTAGCACCAGGAGATTGCAAACCTTGCGATCTAGTACGAGCCATGTTATCACACCAATGCTAGGATCCAATAGAGAATCCCTCTATTGGTTCACACCCAAGGGTTATCACGAACAGAATGATATACCACACCGTAGTATAAAGCACCTTGAGAAAACACCAAAAACCCGAACCCGAAAACTCTTTCGGTTCGACCGGTAGCGGCACGACGTCGCACGGTGGCGGCAGCGGCGGTGGCTGGTCGACGGTCGGACGGTGGCGGAGGTGGTGCTCGGCCGAAGTAGGGGAGAGGCAAGGGGATCAAGTGATTAGTTGTTAGGTTAAACCCCTTAACCCTAATACATATACTTGCCAAAACCTAATTATGGTAATACCATAATTGTTCCAAAGCCCACTTTAATTAACTATTAATTAAGCCCACAAGTATTAACTAAACTATTTAATTAATTCTTGGCCCGATACCTTAATCTAGTTAATTACCCATCAACTAGATTAGCCGGCTAGCCCGTTAGTCCGTTTAATTAAACTATTAATTAAACTATTAATTAAACACTACGTTTTTCTCGTGTTCGTTGATTCCTCGAGGGCAACCCGAATAGGACTCTAAAATACCCGAACCGAAATACCGGTTTATTTGATGTGTTGGACACCAATTCCAACATTATGATAACCCAAATGAACCCAAATGGATAAACAGTTTATAACAGTGTGTGTGTTTTTTTTCTTTTCTTTTTGGTAATTAGTAATTTCAAGGCGACTAGTCTCAAGCTACAACCTGTTTTGCGAATATAGTACTATTCTAACCAGTAAAAATCAATAATTTTATAAATGAGTAATTTTATCTTTTCCAATAAATATTAATCACGATCACATACAAATCACAATATTTTTTATTATATGGCCTTTGCTTAGTTTGTCATTCTAGGGGTGAATAACCTTGCACAATATATGAAAATGTTCGAATTCAACTAAGTGCATATAATTCACTTAACAGTCGTCACGAGGCTAAGACCAAGTGACGATGGGCTTACCCGTTGTAGAATGTTGGTTCCTTAGAAATGGAGTCACTACTACAAATTATATAACTACAGTAGGTTACCAAAAAGCTTGTAACCTGTTGGTATATGAGTGACATGGTGGTAAATATTGAATATTTACTATTAGAATTAAAAAATATAACGGCGTAAAATGTCACCTTAACATCGTAAAATTTCACTTTACCATTTTCAAAATTATTTATAAATTCTTTAATTTTACTTTTACTACCATCTAAAAATAAAGAGAATTGATATTGGTACCACAACTTGTCAGGATCGATTAACTATAGAGAAGTTAATAAACACCTTAGATCTAATTGACTATAGAAGTTGCAGCGGATCAACACTATATCAATAAATTAAGAACAATGAACTGTAAATAATATGCGAAAGTATTAAGAACACAGTTTCACAAAAAGCTTCAATGTATATTATCAAGTTAACAATACACACGTACGTTTATAATTCGTAAGGAACTATTTATAATAGTCCTTGAAGCTAAACTATTTACCCTAGTTATTCTAGGACTTGATTTACATTCGAATTATAAAGATATACATTGATTTACATTCTATAACTATCTCTACGAAGATCTCGGACTTGATATGCTTCCAAAACGCGTATCAGTAGTAAACTGCAATCACCAGTAGTAAATCCATATCATCAGTAGTAAGTTTGGTGATCAGTAGTAAGTCCAATATCAACGTCAGTAGTAACTACTATTGATCAGTAGTATCTTCAATAAGCCTTGATCAGTAGTAACTAAGTTATAGTCTTTCACCAGTATCAACTTCATCAGTAATAAGTTTCTGCCCCATCAGTACTAAGTATGATCAGTACTAACTGCAGCATCAGTAATAAGTTGATCTGTAATTTACTCCAACAATCTCCCCCTAAACTTATTGATTTCTTTTTAATCACATAAGTTTCTTTTGTTCTTCTTCTTCTTTCTTTCTTCTTTCCAATGTCCTTTGATTTTGTTGAAGTCTTTGCTCAATGATGTATTTGCTGTTTCTTTTTGTAAAATAATTTAACTTGTTTTGGAACATAACAGCATCATAAGGTTTCATCAAAGTATTTATGAATATCTGATACATAGTCTTCTCAGAATGTGGATATTCTTTTTCATATAAGTACAGCTCACATACTTTGCCTGATTTTTCAAAAAAATACATAGTGGCAGTAGGAATGACATTCCAAGCATACACATTTCCTGGATCTGTAAATTGTTCTGGATAATTGTCTGGATAAAATGCAGCATCTATCATTTTTGTTAAGTATCCAGCACCAGACTCTTTCCATGATTTCTTTGTCATTCTTGGTTTTCCAATAATCAGAAGCTTGATTACATCACTTCTAGAGCATGATCTGATCAATGGTAACCATCCAGTAAATCTCTGCACAATTTTATCTTCCTTTATGACCTCTATAACATTGTTTTGCATAACCCTCCAGTTGATAATTGGATTGTTCTGCAAGGGAGCAACAGGCATTTCAAGAACAGGTACAATTTGTGTTTTTGATTTCTTTTGAGTGCTTTGTTCTTGATCAACAATTTTTCTTTTCTTTGATTGGGGAGTTGAGGTATTACCAGTAGTTGATACACTACCATCTTTGATTAATTTTGAACTGATTGGGATTAAGGCTTTGGATTTCTTTTCTTCTTCTGCTTCTTGCTCAGCCAAATCCTTCTTCTTAGCAGTGCAATATTTTTCAATTATAGTCATCATCTTCATTCTTCCAAATGACTTTGCACTATGTCCTTTTGTTTTTAGATACTCAATCATATTGGCCTTCTGTTCAAACACATCATCAGTTAATTCACTTTTAGTTTTCTTGCATTCAGAGACCAAATATTCAAGGCATTGTATATGTTCTTCTTCAACTTTTCTGAGCCTTTTGAATTCTGCCTTTTGAGCTTTTATCTGAATTTCCTCTGCTTGAACAGGTACTTGAACAGGAATTTCACTTTGAACCTTCCTTTTATTTTCCTCAAGTGCTTGATACATCTCCACTTTCTCCAAAAATTTCTTATGTTTTATTCTCCATCTAGATTGCTTATCTGCTCTGACATGATTAATCTTGTTTACCATGTGATGACCTAATGCTCTATTGGGATAATCCTCATCATAGACTTCTTTTCCTTTTCCAATGCAAGCAGATGGTGGAGGTGGAATGTATTTCATATCAGGGATACCCATCATCAGAAGTTTTTGATAAAACAGATGTAGTTGATCTTCTGATAAGATTTTAGGGTGTGGAGGAAGTGTACATTCATCTACCTCAAACCAATTCACATTATCATCAATGTCAGGTATGATAAGTGGTTGATCAGGTGTTGGTGGTTTTGAGATGATTACATGTCTTTCTCTTTCAATTAGCTCTGGTAGCTGTAATTCTTCCTCTTCAGTAGTAACCAGAGTAGTTACTACTGGTGTGGCTTCAGGAGTTACTAGTGATAGGGCATCAGTAGTATTTGGTACATTCATTTCCTCTTCTTCATTTACTACTGCTATGATATCAGTAGTAGGAGTTACTACTGATACTTCTTTTTCAGTTTGTTCTTCCATAGGAGCAGTAGTAATAGGCTCATCTTCAGTGACCATCATTTCTGAGCCTTCATCAACTGTTGTTTCTTTTAAATTTAAGAGAGAGGATGCTGATGCTGCAATTGATTCATCAATCATTGTTTGAATATTATCCTTCTCCCCCTTAGTGAGCTCTACTGGTGGAGCCTCACTATCATCAATCTTTTTCTTCAATTTTCTGATGATTTTAGTTTGTTGATGAAGCATGTGCTCATAGAATCTCATTCTCTTGTTGATGGTGTTCATATGCCTTTTCATTGCAGCCAATGTTTTCCCTTGATTTGTGAGATAAGTAAGACAATCTTGTACAGTGGATTCAAGAGAATCCACTTTATCCGTCAATTGTTTTGTTTTAATACTGCCCTCACTCCATCTAGCAAGATCATCGGGCTCACTAACAGGTACATTGGCTTTGAGGTTTTCCATCCTATCCATCAATTCAACAGATCTGCCCTCATCACTTCTTGGTGATTCATTGGGTCTTTTAGACATCCTCTTCTTCCTAGAAGAAGCAGAGATGCCCCCCCTTGTGGTTTCTTGGCACCGGGGTCCTTTAAGTAACTCCTCAAATGAGTCATCACTTAAAGTTGCCGAGGTCTGGGTCTTAGTGATGTTCCCACTATCCTGTGCACCCACCTTTTGGGCATCAGTAGTGAGAGCCCTCGCCTCATGTCCTCTCTCCTCCTTGGAGGACAACTCTTTGAGTCTGGGGTGTGACTCGATTTGTCCCCTGGTGCCCTTTAAGAAAGATTTCTTTCTTTTATAAATTGTAGAAATATTTTGGGTTTTGTCTGGTAGGTCTTCCACAGAGTGAAGAGTAGCACTCTGCAGATTTATTTCAAGTTCCTGGGACACATTCAGGACTTCTATGTTAGTGGGTGATTGAGTGGCTGTTTGGGGTGGTGTTTGGGCTGTTTTTGGGGGTGATGGAGTGGGTTGAGGTTCAATTTGGGTTGTATCTTTGATTGAACCCTCTCCAGTATGTGTTTGATCTTTGATCATATTAGGAAACAGAGGGGTTTCCTTGCCCGAAAATTTAAATTGTTTTCTCATATTTGAGAAAACTTTCTTGTTCAACTCAGGTATTATGAAAATGTTTTTGGGAGTTGACAAGTTTTGCAATTCAATGTTTATGATATGTTGGAGAAATCTGGGATACATTAAAAATTTTGTGGAACTAAGATTTCCCAACATACCTTCAAAAATCATGTAAGAAAAATTAAATACTTGGTCTGTGCATAAACAGACAACAGCAGAGACTATTGCCTTATTAAACTCATTCCAAGTACTTCTTTTTGGAGAAATACAATGCTGAATTGTATGTACTAAAAATTTCCATTGTGGGGAGAGAAGACCTTTATGAAAAGTTACTATATTCAGTCTTCCCTCATAACCCATTTTATTTAAAATTTCAGCAATGTATTCCTTAGGAAGAGTATACATACCTGAATCATCATGTAGTTGTAGATGGTGTCTGATTGATTGTTCAGTTACTGTTATATGCTTTCCATCTACTTTTGATTTGATCATCGATGTGGTTGTTCCTTCTGTTCTTTCAGCATTGGTCCAGAAATCAACCAAGTGCTGTTGATATGCTTTTGGTTTAACGGTTAAAGCAAACTGTATGTAAGAATTTCTCAAAAATTTAACTATTGGACGAAAATCTTTGGTTCCGTCGGGATTCTATAGGAATGCACACATGTTATGAAATTCTGAATATTTAAGATCGGTTCGCACATCGAGAGATTGTAGAGTTGCCATTGATGTTGATTTTGAGAGAAAGATGTAAGAATTTTGTTACTGATAAAGGGTTTTTGATCGAAAGCTAGGGTTTATCGAGAGGATTTTGCAAATCGAAGTGAAGATAATGCTAAATTAATCGACTGCCGCCTTTTATATCTTTCGATTTAACCTGCAAAACGACTAAAATGCCCTTCGAATCATAACATAACGGTTATTTTCATGGGGGTTAGTTTGGTAATTGTGATTCTGAAAGACCAGTAGGAAATGTGATATCAGTAGTAAAACGTCAGTAGTATCTACTAACATCAGTAGTGACTAAGGATTTTGACATCAGTAGTAACTATAGACATCAGTAGTAATCACACGACCAGTAGTATATGTGAATACCAGTAGTACTGACTAACCAGTAGTATTTATGTAAACCTAATACACACCAGTAGTAATTAACTACCAGTAGTATTTTGTGCACATGCCTACAATCAGTAATACAGATCTACCAGTAGTAAAACACTTAACCAAATAAATAACTTTTTACAACAAAACTTTACACATGACTTTAAGTGAGATTTTAATTTATCAGAATCATTCCAATACTGCTAACCAAGAAGTTGAATCTTCCTACATCAAAAGCTTTTGTAAAAAGATCTGCTAATTGATCATCAGTATGGATTTTAACCACTTTGATTAATTTCTTTTCATTACAGTCTCTTATAAAATGAAATCTTATTTCAATGTGTTTAGTTTTAGAGTGTTTTACTGGATTGTTCACAATACTAATAGCACTTTGATTATCGATAAAAATAGGAGTTTTAAGGATAGAGATACCAAAGTCTAGAAGCTGGTTTTGAATCCAGAGTACTTGAGCACAACAAGCAGATGCAGCTACATACTCTGCTTCAGCAGTTGATGTTGATACATTTGTTTGCTTCTTACATTGCCATGACACCAGTCTTGATCCAAAGAATTGACATCCACCAGTAGTGGACTTTCTGTCTTGACATTAACCTCCATAGTCACTATCTGTGTAGGCTATGAGTTCAAAGGGTGAATCATGTGGATACCATAGACCTAGTGATGGTTTACCTTTCAAGTATCTGAATATTCTTTTGACAGCTTGCAAGTGTAGTTCTTTAGGTCTTGATTGATATCTTGCACACACACAAACACTATACATAATGTCAGGTCTTGATGCAGTTAAGTACATCAAAGAGCCTATCATTGATCTATATAAGTGTTCATCTACATCCTCCCCCTCAACATCAGGATGTAGGTGTTTGTGTGTTTCCATTGGAGTACTTGCACTTTTGCAGTCTTTCAAATCAAACTTTTCCAAGTGTCTTTGACATATTTTGATTGATTTATCAAAATACCATCTGTTCTTTGACTGACTTGGAGTCCAAGGAAGAAGTTCATTGGACCCATAGAGCTCATCTTGAATTTAATCTGCATCAGTTCTTCAAATTCTTTGCATAATACATCATTTGTTGAACCAAAAATGATATCATCTACATAGATTTGTACCAGTAGTATATCATCTTTGACTTTCTTTGTAAACAAAGTTTTGTCAATGGCTCCTCTTTTAAAGTTGTTCTTCAATAGGTATGATGATAATGTGTCATACCATGCTCTTGGTGCCTGATGTAGGCCATACAGAGCTTTATCTAGTTTGAACACATAATCACCATGTTTTGGATCATCAAAACCTGGAGGTTGGCATACATAGACCTCTTCTTCAATTTTCCCATATAGAAATGCACTCTTCACATCCATTTGATAGACTTTGAACTTCTTGAATGAAGCATATGCTAGAAATATTCTTATGGCTTCAATTCTAGCAACAGGAGCATATACTTCATCATAGTCTATTCCTTCTTCTTGAGTGTATCCTTGGGCTACAAGTCTGGCTTTGTTCTTGATCACTATACCTCTTTCATCTTTCTTGTTTCTGAAGATCCATCTTGTTACAATGGCTCTTTTTCTTTTGGGTAGAGGTACAAGTGTCCAAACAGTTAATTTAATTGAAGGAGTTCCTCTTGCATTGCCTCAATCCAGTTTGAGTCCTTCATTGCTTGTTGGATCTTCTTTGGTTCATCCTGAGACAAAAAGCATTCAAACATACATTCATTAGCAATTAGACTTATGTTACACATGTTTGCAGTTAAGCTTTTGTTTAATTTGCTTCTTGTTTGCAGTGGTGAGTTAACATCACTTAGAACAAGGTCTAATGGATGGTTCTTCTGAGTCCTTGTGGTTGTAGCTTTATCAACTACTAGTTGATTTTCAAGATTGGACTCATTTGTCTCAGGCAGTTGTTCCTCTAGTGATCCTTCATTGTCATAGATGTTTGGTTCATCATCATCTTGGTCAGAGTTACTACTGCTATTGTCTTCATTGAGATCAGTAGTATTGTTGTTGTTACTGGTATCAGTAGTAACTTGAGAATCTAGGTTATTGTTAGGACCAGTAGTATTTTGAGTACTATTACTGGTATCAGTAGTATTTGAATTACTACTGTCCTTATTCTCAGAATTACTACTGGTTTCAGAATTTGAGTTATTACTGGCATCAGCATTAACTATTGGAGCAGTATTAACTACTATGTATCTCATCTCCTCTTGACCAGTATTGACAGATGATGTTCCTTCCTTTTGAGTGTGACAATTTGAATTACCTGCATTGAAATCCATGTTAGAATTAAAAGATTTGGTTAGATTGTCTATGTTAAATAGCCAATCTGGACCATTTCCTTGTTCATTAGACACATTTTCATTAAAGGATACATTGATGCTTTCTTCAATTATCCTTAGTCTTTTGTTGAATACTCTGTATGATTTGCTTTGAGTAGAGTATCCCACAAAGATTCCATCATCAGCTTTGCAGTCAAACTTACCAATTTGTTCTATTGTAATCAGAATAGTACAAGGACAACCAAATGATTTTAGAAAACTTATAGAAGGTTTTCTTTTATTAAAAAGTTCATATGGTGTTTTAAAATGTGGCTTCACTATTAATACTCTGTTTTGAACATAACAGGTAGTATTAACAGCTTCTGCCCAAAAAGTGATTGGTAATTTTGAATCTGCTAACATTGATCTTGCTGCTTCAATGATGGTTCTATTTCTTCTTTCAGCTACACCATTTTGTTGTGGAGTTCTAGGTGAGCTGTATTGCCTGTCAATACCTTTAAGATCACAAAAGTTAATTAAGTTAGCATTTTTAAATTCTGTGCCATTATCACATCTTATGGCTTTAACTTTTTGATCAGATGTGTTCTCCAGTTTGACAATTAAGTTCTTTATGAGTTCACTTGTTTCATCCTTTGTCCTGAGAAAGAACACCCATGTATATCTGGAAAAGTCATCAGTAATAACAAGACAATATTGTTTCTTTCCAATACTCATTACATTTGTAGGTCCAAATAGGTCCATATGTAAGAGTTGTAAAGGAACAGAAATAGAGTTCACAGATTTGGACTTATGAGAAGTTTTGTGTTGTTTACCTTTTAGGCATGCAACACAGTGATGATCACACATGAATTGTTTTTGAGGTAGTCCAATGACCAAATTTCTTTTTACTAAATTGTTCATGTTTTTGAAATTTGTGTGACACATCCTTCTATGCCATAGTTCTGATTCAGTGGTGTTTGCCTTGGATATAAAACAGTTGACCTCATTTGAAGAAATGAGTTCTCCCCCTATATCCAGGCAATACACATTGTTTCTCCTTGGAGTTCTTAAAACAACATATTTTTCATCTAAAATAAAGTCAGGAGAAAGAATGATGCACTCAATGTCTGTGAAAAGAATTTTATTCTTTTTATCACACACTTGAGACACACTGACAAGATTGTATTTTAGTTCAGCTACATAAAATACATCATCAAAGGTAATTTTGCCATTTGTAACAGTACCTTTACCTGTGATCTTACCTCCCTGTGGGTTCTCACCAAATGCCACATATCCTCCATCAAATAACTTGAAATCTTTACGAATTTGCAGATTTCCAGTCATGTGCCTTGAGCATCCACTATCAATATGCCATGTTCTTCCTTCTTCTGGGATCTGAATGCTCTGCACAAGTGAGTAAAGGATTAGTTAATTTTGGGAACCCAAGCTTTATATGTATTGGGTTCATCCTTTGAGAAATAAGCTTTTGGAGATTTAACTTTAAACATTTTTGGTGCCCATACTTGTTTATTACTGGTGTTTAGTTTTACTACTGCTCTTTTAAACGTATTACTGGTGTGAGAATTTTCTACTGATTTTGGTTTATACCCATGATGTTTAGCTTTTGAATGCTTTACTACTGATGGACCAGTAGTATTTGGGTACTTACCATGTTTAGAATGACCAGTAGTGTTTTTAGGGTTGACACCAGTAGTATTTTTGAAAGTTGGTTTGGGAGCAGTAGTATTTTTGTAATTAGGGTTTTTACCAGTAGTGTTTTTGTACTGGTACCATACAGCATTACAATTAGGGTTAACACCAGTAGTAAAATTGTTAAAGTTTTTACTGGTGTTGGAAAATTTAAAATATTGTTTATTTTGATTTGATTTTCCATTGTTCTTGAAGTAATTGCTGTTCTTTGGGCTTCCAACTCTTCTGTTTTGCACAAATCTTGATGCAGTTCTTCCAAATCTTGGTGTTTCAGCAATTGGAATTTTATTTTTACTTACTACTGAAGGACCAGTAGTACCTTTTAATTTATGTGTTTTTGCCTTTTCTTTGAAAGTTTTAAATTCTTTGAATTCTTTACAATTTATTGGATTGAAGTGACAATCCTTTGCTAAATGATTCATTTTGTTGCAAATAACACATCTTAATTTCTTACTTTTTGCACCTTCAGGTATTCTCTGATCTAAGAGTTGAATTTTATTTCTTTCATTTCCCCTTTTTAAAATTTTTGGTATATTTTCTGCATTATATTTAGGAGAATCTTCTTCACTTTGTGCTGTGTGAAAACTTGTATCAATTGATTTTGGAGATTCAATTGGAGAAATTGTAAATTCAATTGTTTGGTTATCATTAGAAGAATCATTTGATTCAGATGTTTCATTATGTGATTCAGTTTGATGTTCAGTTTTTAATTCATTAATGATTCTTTCTGAACTGTTTTTAAGTGGATGAATGAATTTATATGGAGGTGGTACAGCATGATATCCCACCCCATGGACAACTTTTTCTGTAGTTTGATTGTTCGTTAGTTCATCAAGAATTTTTGTACTTCTTTCAAACTTTTTAATTGTTAATTTATTCTGTTCAATTTCAAGTTGACATTCTTCTAATTTGCATGTTAATTCTTTATTTTTTAATTCATAAAACTCTTTCTCATCCACAGCCTGAAGCAATTCTTCCTTTATCCTTTGATCTATCATCTGGTACACCTTTATCTGATGTTCTTGATCAGTAATCACACCATCGAATTCATGATTTCTTCTTACTGCTTTTGCTAAATCTTCATTTAATTTAGTGTTTTCTTTTTCTAAGTTTTTAATAATTTTAGCACATTCAGAAGTACAAGGTTTAGGTTTTACCTCAGTTTTGTTGTCAGTAAAGGCCATGAGAGCTTGATTTTGAGCATGCTCTTCTGCTTGGAAGCTCCAGTCATATCCTTGTCCTTGTTGTGAGACAAGGGCAGTTGATTTTGATCTTTTGTCTGGCTGAGGACATTCTTTTGCAAAGTGACCAAGGTTGTTACAGTTGTAACATTTGACTTTAGTTTTGTCAAATCCATCTTTGTCACCTTTGTTGAAGTTGAGACTTGTCCTGCCAGTTCTCTTTAAGAATCTTTTGGTCCTTAGGCTCAGCATAGCCATCTGCCATTTAAGATCCATCTCCTCAAGATCATCTGGATTCAATTGTTCCAAGTCATCACTAATCAGTGCAGTATGCACATGACTAGTGAAGAAGGATTCTCTTGCAGTATCCTCAGAATCTGCAGCCTTTCCTGTGGAGGTTTCCTGACCTTGACCTGTACTAGATACAAATGCAGCATTATTAGAAGAAATAGAAGGGTTCTTTTGATTTACCTCAGTTTCAAATACTCTGAGATCATTGTAGAGTTCATCCAACTCTTTTTCCTCTAGAGCATCTCTTTGTCTATATACTACTGTATACATGGCCCGTTCTTCACTTAGAGACCTTAGGAACTTCATGTTGACATCTTCTTGATCCATCTTAACCCCAACCTGGTTAAGTTCACCAATTAGCTTGTTGAATCTGTCAAACACTTGAGTGAGTGTTTCATTGGGCTTTCCTTTGAAATTTTCAAAGTCTTGTTTGAGAACAGACTTCATATTCCTTTTGGTGCTCTTTGTCCCAACAAATCTCTTCTCCAGTGCTTCCCAAAGTACTTTTGCATCATCATACTCAACGAAGAGATGTTGATAGTCGTTAGGAATGGCCAGTAGGAGAGTGCTTAGAGTTTTAAGTTCGATTCCCTTGTCTTTCTTCTCCTTCTCACACTTAAGTTTGTCTGCCTCAGTTGCAGAGCTGCTTGCTAGACCAGGACCAGTTTTGTTTCCTTCAAGGACAACTTCCCACATGGAATAATCTGTAATAAGCATGTATTGCTTAATACGATTCTTCCACATCCCAAAGTTATTGGGAGTGAGTATAGGGATTTTATTGGCCTGAGTGCTTTCATTGTTATCAGTCATGATTAACAATCTGTGTGTTTTAAAGATTAAAACTTTTTGTTGTTCTTAAAATCGTAGATCTAGAACCAATATGCTCTGATACCACTTGTCAGGATCGATTAACTATAGAGAAGTTAATAAACACCTTAGATCTAATTGACTATAGAAGTTGCAGCGGATCAACACTATATCAATAAATTAAGAACAATGAACTGTAAATAATATGCGAAAGTATTAAGAACACAGTTTCACAAAAAGCTTCAATGTATATTATCAAGTTAACAATACACACGTACGTTTACAATTCGTAAGGAACTATTTATAATAGTCCTTGAAGCTAAACTATGTACCCTAGTTATTCTAGGACTTGATTTACATTCGAATTATAAAGATATACATTGATTTACATTCTATAACTATCTCTACGAAGATCTCGGACTTGATATGCTTCCAAAACGCGTATCAGTAGTAAACTGCAATAACCAGTAGTAAATCCATATCATCAGTAGTAAGTTTGGTGATCAGTAGTAAGTCCAATATCAACGTCAGTAGTAACTACTATTGATCAGTAGTATCTTCAATAAGCCTTGATCAGTAGTAACTAAGTTATAGTCTTTCACCAGTATCAACTTCATCAGTAATAAGTTTCTGCCCCATCAGTACTAAGTATGATCAGTACTAACTCCAGCATCAGTAATAAGTTGATCTGTAATTTACTCCAACACAACTTTTAATATTTATACCACACTGTACAGATTTTACAGTTAACTATACAATTATGTTATGCATTAGTTGTGGTACATACATTAAAAGTTGTGGTAGAAAAATCACCCCTAAAAATAAAACCCCAGTAAAAACACAAGTGATAATTTAATACTATATTTTTGGTTATATATAAATGCCACAAGGTATATGCCTCTCTTCAACACACTCCTACCTCTGTCAATGAGTTTTTCAAGTTTCAGAAGCTTCACATTAACAATTGTGATCACCATTTTAGTATGGAGTTCATCTACTCATCAAACTTGCAACGCAAGCAGAAAAGGTAGGCATTGGAGGCAGACTTCAACTTCACTCTCCAAGAAGAAATCCAGCCACCACCACCACCACAAGGGCGGTGGCAGTGGCGGCAAGACAAAGTCAAAATCTTCTTCGAATAAAGCACCACCGCCGCCGGAAAATGACAATGGCAGTGGCCCTGCCGCCGCCGTCGCTACTTATAATGTGATGAATTTTGGCGCCAAAGGAGATGGAAGTACTGATGATACAAAGGTAAATCAGTACTCTGTTTTCTTCAAATTTTTGAAAGTTGGATCATTATAGTTTTTCATATACTCTTATATATAAAATTAATTATTAATTATTAGTCTATATTTATATTTTTAAAATCCTATTAATAAAATAAAAATATAAATGGTTTATTATTTTGAATTGTTGGGAAAATGTTACATTATGTTGAATATTATTATTATCCATCATTACTTGAAATTACGAACTTTGGTTATCCAGAATTTCATTTTATTTGTTTTTATTAATTTGTGTTACGGACATTCGGGCAACAATTAAACTTTTTAATTAAATTACGCATTAAGTAAAACATTATACGATTGATAGCTGTTACTATTTTTAGTAAACTAATATTGGTTTTAAAGAACATAAACCACAAGTGGTGTTCTAGTAGTAAGAGTTTGCTTTACATTAACGGAAATGTTTAAAATTCTCAAGTTCAAAACTTATGAGCATAAAAAATATACCTTATTGTATTATAGAGATTCATCTGCGCCGATACTATTTTACCCATAAAACGGATGATCACTTTGGGATTAAGCGAATTTCAAAGCGAGTCGAAACTCACAGAGAAAAACGAACATCAAAAAAATTCCAAACACTGTTATATCTAGTTTTTCTTCCTTTTTTAATATGAATTAAAAAAGAAAAAAAAAAACGAAAGTGAAAAAGTTTTGGTTGGTGGAAACGTGGAAGAACACATGTCCATCATAATCATAGTAAATAAAAACAAAAAGGGTAAATATAACTATGTTTATAAAATGAAAGGCAACAGAGGGACCACTCCTAAATGATTCTGTTATTCTCGTTATAACCATATGATTCCGTCCAAATTCCAAACCAACACCTGTAAATTCTGAACACATAATGAATTATATAGTTTTAAGCTTTCAAACCTTAAAGATTATATATAAAAAGATTAAGAATTCCAAATCTAAAATCTTGTGCCACGATTTTCACATGTGTTAAAAATTACTCCACATAACGTACTCTTTTTTCAGGGGTGAAAAATGACTTAAAAAGGCCTAAAGTCCTTATTTTGAAAGTCTTAAAAACTGCGTTAATTTTTTTTTTTTTTTGGAAACGGCAAAATGTTAAAAGGCCTAAAGATCACTTTGGGATTAAGCGAATTTGAAAGTCTTAAAAACTGCGTTAATTAAACTTTATAACACTATACTGCTTTTTCAATAAAATGAAAAGGATACTAAACAGAAAAGTTGAATAGTTAGTGTAGTAGTAAGGATGACTAAATCCAACTTCAGTCACTATAGTCACTTCATTACCATAACGGATTAATAAATTACATGACCTAATCTTTAATCTTTGTAATAGTGACCAAACTCAATACCAAATATAAAAGTATTCAGTCACCTGACTAACCAAACAAAGCAAAATGTTAAAAGGGGGAGGGACACGTCAGAAAGGGGGGCGCACGAAAATGGTCGCCCATTACGACCAATCGTGCATTTAGAAATGTGAAATAGAACTTAGTTTTGTCAACAAGGCTTTTTAGTTTATTCTTATTGTAGAATATATTAAATATCTAACTAATAATTTAACATTATTAACATAATTACCTACAAACCAATGATATCAACTATTTCGATATGCTGTTAAAAGAAAAACTATTTCCATGAGTTCAGTCGTTTTTAAAAACAAGAATTCATGAAATTCGTTAATCATTTAAAGATGATTAAATACTTATAATAATTAATATATTAAACTATTTATACTGAAATTTGTTTATAAAACAGGCGTTCGAAGGTGCTTGGGCAGCTGCATGTAAAGTGAAAGGATCAAAAATTATTGTGCCATCACCATACAAATTCCTGTTGGGCCCCATTACATTTTCTGGTCCATATTGCGAACAAGATATTATTTTCCAAGTAAGTTATTCTCGTGAATCTACAACTTTCACTTTCTACCCTTCTACCTTATACAAATTACAAACTCGTATCCAAACAGTTTCAAACGAACTTAAAGCTATTGCATATGCAATTCAATTCAATTATATTCTTTATGGAAATAATTTATTACATTAAACTCCTTATCACATTAACATTTTGATGATGTTATGAAAACATATTTGTTTTATAAACATGGAATTGTGACAGATTGATGGTACAATAATTGGTCCATCAAGCTTCAAATCTTATGGATCAGGGCTGTTTCAATGGATTTTATTCACAAAATTAGTACGTCTCACCATTCAAGGGGGAGGAACCATTGATGGCAGTGGCTCTATTTGGTGGAAACAGACTCCATTATTCGACAATGAACTCAAACTAAAAGTACCCATCAATGGCACAATCCAACAAACCACCAATTCAACGGTATTTAATTCTTCTAACTACATAACTGAAAGTAGACGGGTTGGGTAATATTCGGGTTGAAACGGTAAATTTTAAGTAACCAACAATCACTTTTTAAATGAACGATATAGGTAGTTGTATATATTGAAAATACACTTGGTTGACTTTCGAATAGTCAATACCAGCCCAGGGAATTCATTTCTACATCACAAGTTTTAATTCCTATACCACATTGTACAAGTTTCACAACTAACTGTACAACCAAGCTAATCAATGATTGTGGTACATGCCATAAAAGTTGTGGTGTAAATATCACCCCTATTATGTAAACATGTTGGGGCCGTTTGAGTTTACCCACAAACACTTCTATACGAATTGCATTTCCATCGCAAAATATTGATTTGCTTTAGGCCCTTAAATTAATACAAATTGCCTTTCCACCCAAATTATCGATCTACTTTTCGGCCTTGGATACATTTCCACCCAAATTTCTCCAAATAAGCAATTCAGAATGTGGCGAACTTTGATCCACATGACTTATTTCATTTTAAGCTAAATCTTTTGATTTGACCGATTATTAATAGAAATTTGACCCAAACCAACCGATTTACTTTATAAAAAATTTATACGCAGATAAGCGGGTCGCTTGGAGGCAAAATGCCAAGCATAAAACCAACTGTAAGTTCCATTTAGTCACAAAATACGTCATATTAATTATAGCTATATATAGTTATACACATCTTAGAGTTATGTATTGAAACAGGCATTAAGGTTCTATGGGAGCTTTGATGTAACGGTTACCGGAATAACAATTCAAAACAGTCCTCAATGTCATCTGAAATTTGATAATTGTGTGGGAGTCTCGGTTTATAACTTCAAAGTCTCATCGCCTGCTAATAGCCCCAACACAGATGGGATTCATTTGCAAAACTCTAAGGATGTTTTGATCCATACTACCGATCTATCATGTGGTAATTTTTGTTTTATTTTTCCCATTTTAATAAGTTACAAGCTCTACTTAGTTAGTGATTTGTATTAATTTAAGTGTAATAAGATAAACTTGTTGACCAAAATGTAATCATAATAAATATTAAACAAGTTAGGTTAGTACAAAATAATAACACTCACTCTTTCTTTGTTCTTGCAAATCAATTCTGATTTTATCCGATTTTAAGGTTTTGATTGTAGCATCGAAATACTTTACGACTTTAGAAGCAAATGAGACCAGTAAATTTCTAACAAAGATTGAATTTTGGTTATTTGTGTAGGAGATGATTGTGTATCTATACAAACAGGGTGTTCAAACATATACATACATAGTGTAAATTGTGGGCCAGGTCATGGAATAAGTATCGGGAGTTTAGGAAAAGATAACACAAAAGCATGTGTCTCAAATGTAACCGTTAGAGATGTCGTTATGCATAACACCATGAATGGTGTCCGGATCAAAACATGGCAGGGTGGATCCGGGTCGGTCCAAGGAATCATGTTCTCAAACATTCAAACATCTCAAGTACAAATTCCAATAATTATCGATCAATTCTACTGCGATAAATCCACGTGTAAAAACCAATCGTCTGCTGTTGCGTTATCGGGAATCAATTACCAACGTATAAGAGGAACGTATACGGTTAAACCGGTCCATTTTGCTTGTAGTGATAGTATGCCGTGTACGGATGTGAATCTAAATGGTATAAACCTAAAACCGGTCCAAGAAAAATACCATCTTTATGACCCGTTTTGTTGGAAGACTTTTGGTGAGTTGTTATCGCCAACGGTGCCCCCAGTGGATTGTTTGCAAATTGGAAAACCATCAAGTAGCCACGTGCAGGCTGATCATGACACGTGTTAGTGGATTGAAGATTAGTTGTGTGTGGTCAGTTTGACTCTCTGGCCCCTTGAAGATTGACTTTTGGAAAGTAAACAAATGCATATTCTTTGTAGTATTAGATTGATTATACATATGTTAGTAGGATGTAAGTTGTTGATGCCGTTGAGGGTGTATTGGGGCAACTCTGGTGTCATATAGATATAACTAGGGGTGTCAATCGGGTTTATCGGGTCGGGTTTAGCTCTTATCGGGTCGGGTCCGTCGGGTTTTGAGGTAAAATATTTTAACCCGAAACCAGACCCTATAAGGAATCGGGTTGTCTGGTTCGGGTTTGTCGGGGTTCGGGTTTGTCGGGTCAACCCGGTCGGGTTAGTCGGGTTAAATATCCAATTTATAAGATTAGTTTTAAATAGAGAAATCGGGTGTCAAAACTTGTTCTACAAGAAACAAAACTCAAGTAAATATATATAAATGTCAATGGTCAATAAAATGATCATAGGGGACGAAGAACAGAAGTTAAAATGATTATAGAACTACAAAAAAACTAAAGAAATTAATAATATATAACTTTAGAAACAATATGTATTACTTTAAAATTTTGATGTTTTGAATGCTTGGCTGCTGAGCCTTTCTAATGTTAATGTTTATTCAATACTTATTTAATTTACATAAAAATAAAATTATGCTTGGTGCTCGGCTGGTGCGGCTTCCAAGCATGCTATATATATTTTAAAATCCTGCATAACTTTTAAGTTTTAAATTAATAGATAATATTTCCCATTAAACACCTCTATTATTTAATATATCTCGAATTATTGTGGTAAACAAATACTTTAAACTTTAAAGAAATTTTTTTGAACTTTAGTCAGGTCTAATCGGATCAACCCGAAACCCGACAAAGGAAATTAATCCACACCCGATACCCGACCCGATGTTAACGCCGGGTTTGTCGGGTCGGGTTAAAATACCCCGATATCAAAAAATGACCCGAATATACCCGACCCAACTAGCGTAATCCGGTTCGGGTTCGGGTTAGGGTCGGGTCGGGTTGACCCTTTTGACACCCCTAGATATAACTATATAAGTCTTTGTTTTAGTCGTGTGAGATAAATAAATAGATTTTCTTTAAAACAATATAGTAAAATAATTGGGTTTTTTGTTTTTCTAACACCTTGTTAGTGGTTTGAGTCCGGCAACAACATCTAACTATCTAAGCAGACATTATGCTTTCTTTCTTTGTAACCACACCGAAGGAGAAAAAACCCGACATTTTTCCGCCTAAAGAAAAGGTTCAACAAGACTCGAACTCTAGATCTTGTGAAGAAAACCCCAAAAGTTTAACCATGGTGGCAAGTTGATCTACACTAATTGGTTAAAGGAATTGGTTATAAAGGCCGTCCTTAAGAAATTATTACAAGTATTGTTTTTTTTTTTTTTTTTTTTTTTTTATTACATGTATTGTTAACTTGTATTTTGAATCATAAAAAGGAGATTCCTTAAATGCAATAGGTAGTTATTAATTAATACACAATTATTTATTCATATCCGAACATTAACAAATGTAAGTATGTCATTATCATTTCCGTAATTTTTTACTATAGAAAAATATTAATATGAATATAGAGGTGTATTCTAGGAAGTCCAAGGGTTTTGCATAGTCCCAAGGAACAAATCCTAGCCATTGGATCAAGATGGTCAAGATCAAATCTCCCACCTAACAGCCACCTACAGCCACCGCCGACGGCCACCTCCGACCGCCGTCCGCCGACCGCCGACCGCCGCCGCCGGCCGCTGCCGATCGCCGTCGTCCGCCGCCGTCCGCCGGAGGTGGTGGTGGTGGCTGACAGTGAAGGTGCTGGTACTAATGGGGGTGGTGGTGGTATTGATGTATCGAAGCACATGTGCTTCACTAAAACACATCATTTTACTTCGAAGCACATGTGTTTCAGGTCACGAAACACATGTGCTTCAAGTCACTAAAAACATGAGTTTCTAAACACACAAGGGAGCATACGAAGCACATGTGCTTGACGTTATGAAACACATGTGCTTCACTACACGGAAAAAAAATCAAAACAAGTGACGAACATATCATTATGAAGCACATGTGCTTCATAAAGCCAAGCACATATGCTTCATAAAGCCAAACACATGTGTTTTTGTTCCTGAACACATGTAACTTACAAGCAATTCATTTGTGTTTGAATCACGAAGCACATGTGCTTGACGTTATGAAACACATGTGTAACACCTCAAATTTTAGTATAAAATATTGGCCAAAATAAAACATTTTATAAATAGAAGAACATCCTCAAATTTGGATTTACAAAAACCTTGGTATGAAATGAGAGTATAAAAGTAGGTGTTACAAAATAGATCATAACCAAGCTAAGACTAAATCCAATCTAGTGTTCTTCTAATCTAGGTCCCGCATCTCTATCCATGCGTACCTAAGCCTTCGATCCCGAACCTGAGTACATAGCAAAACAAAACAAGGAGTACGTGAGACAAAAACGTCTCGTGAGCTACATGGGTTTAGACCCGATAATAGATATAATCGTATGACATATAAACAACATATAAGTGAGTCATCCATCTATCTAGTCACCCTATTGCGACTCTAACACTTTGCTTTCCTAGCAATCATATCTAGTTGTCGGGACATCCCCAACCAACTAGAACCACATTAACTCATTAACCGGGGATCCCCCGCATTAACAAGCTTCAAGGTAAAGGCAAGAGGGAATCGCCCAATCTACCTATACCTGCCTTACTCGCCGGACTACTTCCAGTTAGCAAGACTACTATCATGGAATGAGCCGATGGGGATCCGCCCAAATGCTCCCCATTCCATACCTCATGACCGGGGATCCCCCGCGTCATCACATCGTCTCAACCTTACTATAACTCAACGGTTATATCAAACAAAGCCTTTGGCTATCACATCAATCATCAACAAGTTAGTTACCTATATTCAACAATATGCACTAACTATATTTGCTAAATTCTACACAATTATCAAATAGACTCGACATATATAATAACAAGTATTTTCATGGCTATGTACTCAATAAAGTCCACACGTACTCACCTTAGCAATAAGATGCTCCAACCGAATTCTTGTCACCAAAACTCTTGCTTCCACACTTTCACCGACTTTCCAAGATGTCACCGAAAGCCTAATACAATGATCATACAATGTTCAACATCACAATCTACTAATAATGTATCCATTTTTCACTAGATACCATCAACTAACACTTTCCCCCAATTATGGTGATTTACCAAACCCTAGGTTTAACCAACCCTTAAGATTCTTACAAATCATAATCATACACTTGTTTCCTTTGTTAATATAGCATCTATTAAGTGTATACACCATTTATATCACTATAACCCATAACCCCAAGAACTAGGGTTTCAACCCCAAGCTTCTAAATCCTTAGATCTAAAGCTACAACTACAAAGGATTGAAGATATACCTTAAATCTTCAACTAGGAGTGAGTAATCACAAGATTTGATGAAGAAATCAGCTCCAAATGATGGTTTACACCCAAAATCGTCCACAAACTCGAGAGGTAGAAAACTAGGGTTTTTCCTTGCAATAAATGAGCTCAAACCCGACTTTAATGCTGCACGACCAGACTTCACGACGCGAACTAGTTCGCGTCACTAACTCTGCTTATCGTACACATACTTAGCGATCGCCATCTAAACGCGAACTACTTCGCGCCTCATGGCCAAACTCCCTGGCCCGACTTCCCGATCGTTACCACAAGTTCGCGTCGCGAACTTCCTAGGGCAGCAGGGCTGCACTTTTTCATCTTTACCCCGACCCGGTTTCGCCCATAACTTTCTCGTACGGTCTCCAAACGACACGAAACCAATTCCTACGTTCTTTAAACGATTTATCCTTATTTATCATATTTTTGTACAATTTATTTATTTACAAATTTCGGGTCGTTACAACTATCTACCCCTTAAGAAGATTCCGTCCTCGGAATCTCATCATAGTTCACGTAATCCGGGTACCTCTTCCGAATCTCGTCTTTGACTTCCCAAGTCAAATTCGGCCCAAGTGAATGCTTCCACTTGACCAACACCAACTCGATCTCCTTATTCCGAAGCTTCTTTGTCTTCGTTTCTAATATAGCCTCGGGCTCCTCGATTAACCGGTTCGGGCCGTCAACCCGCAACTCTTGCAACGGAATAATATTTTCGACTTCCCCGATAAACTTTTTCAAATAACTTACGTGAAAGGTGTCATGCACACCTTGAAGCTCGGGTGGAAGTTCCAACTTAAAAGCTTGAAGCCCGACCCGTTTCAATATTTTAAACGGTCCAACATACCTTGGACTTAATTTTCCCTTTTTACCAAACCGCATCACACCTTTCCAAGGTGACACTTTCAACATGACCATATCACCGACATCCAAGTCGTATGGCCTTTTCTTCAAACCCGAATAACTTCGTTGTCTATCTTGGGCGACTTTCATGTTGGTTTGTATAATACCGATCTTTTCATTTGTCACTCTCACGATCTCGGGACCCGTGAGTTTCGTCTCTCCCGCTTCCAACCAACAAGATGGAGTTCTACATTTTCTTCCATACAACGCCTCATATGGCGGCATCTTAATTTTCGAGTGATAGCTATTATTATACGAGAATTCGACTAACGGTAAATGTTCATCCCATTTACCACCGAAGTCTAACACACACGATCTCAACATGTCTTCGACCGTTTGAATCGTTCTTTCACTTTGACCGTCGGTTTGCGGGTGATAAGCCGTGCTCAACCGCAACTTTGTACCCAACTCTTCTTGTAAAGATCGCCAAAATCTCGAGGTAAACCTCGCGTCTCTATCGGACATAATCGATAACGGAACCCCGTGGAGTCGAACCACCTCATCAACATACAACTTAGCCAATTTCTCAAGTGGCAACGTTTCCCGAATTGCTAAAAATAACGCACTCTTGGTAAACCGGTCAACTATGACCCAAATGGCATCATGACCCTTACTCGTCTTTGGTAACCCTACTATGAAATCCATAGTTATTGTTAAGGCAAAAAGCCTTACCCCTTTGGATCTTAAGATAACAAAACAACCTAGACTAGCTTTGATTAATATGTAGAATAATATAGCTAAGTCTAGGTCTGATACTGAGTGACCAGTATTAGAACTCAGTATCAGTACTCAGTATCAGATAGTGATACTGAGTAGAAGGACTGAGTGATACTCAGTATAGTAACGGACTAAGATCAAATCCCTTGATCTTAGTCATTTTCCTTGCTTAGTCCTTCGGTTACTCCTTTGCTCATTATGTAAGATCTCTATAACATTATAAATAGAGATCATCTTGCAAAGGAGTACTTACCAATTTACTTTACACATTCACATCTTTTGTAATTGATCAGTGGTCTTGTTATTCCGCAACAAGCCACACTTAGTGGATTTATACATTGACCATATTCTTGTGTTATCACTTTAATATTTCTCTAAGTATAATATTCTATCAATTAACATCATAAACCAGGGTTGTTGTGACCTAACAACTGGTATCAGAGCAGGCTAAATAATCTTTTATTTAGTTGATCTATAACCCTGGCAGCCATTTCCTACATATATCCCTCCAACACTCAAAAATCCAAAATGTCTACAATTATTGCACCAGTTATGTCTGGAAAGGGAGTACCCATCTTTGATGGAAAAGACTTCCATCAATGGAAGCTCAAAGCTCAGTGGTATCTTGAATCTATTCACCATGAGATGCTCACTGTGCTAAATGATGGTCCCATCATTCCACAAACTGTGGAACCGGTTGCTGCTACTGATGATGCTCCTGAGGGCATAAGATCTGTACCTAAACTAAAGCACAATTGGACTGACACTGACCGTCAGTTGTATGCTTTAGACTCCAGAGCTAAAGGAGTGATTGGTAATGCTGTTACAAAAGAGATACTTAATGCAATTATGAAATTGCCAACAGCAAAGGCTATGTGGGATAGCCTATCAGTCACTTATGAAGGTACAGCAAAGGTGAAGTTGCAAAGAAAAAGCAACATGCGAAGGAAATATGAAAATTTCTTTTCAACTCCAAATGAAGACATCGCCACTCTCTATAACAGGTTCAATACTGTTATCCATGATTTAATCAGTGTAGGCATTGTGAAAGAGGAAGGAGAGCTTGTTCAAAAGTTTCTGGATAGCCTTCCTCAACAATTTCTTGACATGACAAACTCTGTCAATGCTGCTAACAACATTGAGTCATACACTCTTCAAACTTTGTATGGATTAATGCTGAATCATGAGGAGAATAATGCTGCAAGACTGATCAACTGGAAGAAAACTGACAAGTCTTCCACTGGTATGGCTCTAGTTGTGCAACAGGCTTATACTGTAACTGAGCCAGAAGAACCAGAAGTTGATCTTGCTGATGCTGAGGCAGAAGAGCTTGAAACTCAAATGGCTCTCATGTCTATGAAGCTGGATCAGTTGAAGAAGAAGAGGCTTGGTGTTAGCTCTTCTAATACTGACCCTAGATCAGGTCTGTGCTATAGGTGTGGAAAGCCTGGACATATTGCTGCAAATTGTCATACTAAGTCTTCTGAGACTGACCAAAATGACAAGATTGCATACCGAGCAAAAAGATATAGAGACAAATATGTCAAGCTGAAGAATTGGAGCAAGGGAAAGAGGGCAGAAGGAAATGGAGCACCTCATCAAGCACTTTACTCAGAAGCATGGATGGATGAAGAGTTAAGTGATGATGAAGAGGAGATTGAGAATAAAGCCTTTATGGCTTTCACTGAAGATGATTTGAAGAGTTCCTTTGAAAAGGACATCAAAGAGGCTGAGAGGATGAGTGTTCATACTGATTGGGATTCCACTCAGTTGTACAAGGTAAGTTCCTTTCAAACTTATTCAGTGAATGAAAAAACCAAGATTTTTGAGTATATGCTTGTTGATCTTAAAACTTCTGTACAAAAAGAAAAAACTTTAAAATTAACAATTAAAGAACTTGAAAGGGTAAATAATGAAAACTTGGATAAACTAGCAAAATATAAAGATTTAGAACTAAATTTTTCAGATTTAAAAGACATTAACCAAAGATTAGCTGATAAAGCTCATTTACACAAACTTGAAAAAGAGAAATTTGAAAAACAGTGTAAATCTTGGGGAAATGCTTCAATAAAATTAAATAAATGTTTAAATGAACAATTTCCAGAAAATGTGAGGGCTGCACTTGGTGTTGATCCTAAATTTAAAAGCAGGAACAATTTTGCTGATTTATTTGAAGAGTTTTCTACTATGAACCCTATTAATTTTGTAAAAGCTAAAACTTTATGTGAAGTTGGATGTCAAACTGAGTCAGATGATGAAGAAAATGAAATTTTAGAAAAACCTATTGGTCCTTCCATCTGCTCAAAGTGCTATACTGAGCTACAAGAACTCAGTATTAAATTTCAAATAACAGAAATTTCTGATACCGAGCTACCAATAGTTCAGTATGACACTTCTGCTGTTCCACCTTTTGAATTATTATTTAATACAACAACTTTTGAATTATATAATGATAATAAAACAACTTCTATCTCACATGTTTCTTCAAATACAGAAGTTGCAGGAACAGAAACATCAAATACTGAGACATCTAAAGTACCTGTTAAAGTTGTTCCTTCAAAACATGATAAACAAAAGACAACTTCAACTAGGTCTTTGGTTGGCAAAGACAATAAGTCTACCACTAATAAAATTAGAAAGACTTCTCTGCCAAATAAAAATAAGCAACCAGATCATCCATCTCCTAAACCAATTAAAAACAATATTAATACATCTATTAGAAATAACAAAATTAATGTTTTAAAAACACTTGGTGATCAGGTCAAATCTTTAAGTAAACAATTTGCAAAACTCGTTCATACTGACCTACCAAAAGTGAAACATTTTTCTAAAATACCATATGAAAATATGTTTAGAAATAGACCTAGGAAATGTTATAGATGTCATCATATTGGTCATAAGGGAGATGAATGCTGGACTGATCTCTCAAGTCCTAGGTACTCAGTACCAAAGAAAAGGAGAGAAACTAAGTCAGTATCACCAAATAAAACTTCTAAAGTTACCCCTGAAGTGATACCGACCTCTCCACATAAAGAGATCAAGTCAAATTGTGTTTATCCCACCAAAGGTCCCATTCAAAAATGGGTTCCTAAAAGGAACTAATTCTTATTTTGTGTCTTGTGCAGGGTGACAGAAAGTGGTACTTAGATAGTGGCTGCTCAAGACACATGACAGGCAGTATGGAATACCTTCTTAATTATACTCCAGAGAAGGGTCCTTCTGTCAAGTTTGGAGATGACTCGGTGGGGAAGACAAGAGGTTATGGTGTGATCAAGGCAGGCAACATAACTTTTAAAAGAGTTGCCTATGTAGAGGGTCTTAAACACAATCTGCTCAGTATTAGCCAGATGTGTGATGATGACAATGAAGCTCGATTCAGAAAGGTTGCAGGAATCATCTACAATGATAAAGGGCAGCCTGTACTCATTGCTAGAAGAGAAAAAGACGTATATGTGGTCAACCTATCTGAAATAGACCCAACTATTCGAGTATGCCTGCTTTCTAAAGTCAAGCCAGAATTACATTGGCTATGGCACAAGAAACTCTCTCACATAAATTTTAGAAATATCAACGAGCTCAGTATGAAGAAACTGGTGAGAGGTTTGCCCACAATTACTTATTCAAAAGATAAGTTATGCTCAGCATGTGAAATGGGCAAGCAGAAGAAGAGTTCATTCAAGTCAAAAGTCAATCATTCCATCAATGAACCTCTTACCATGATACATATGGATCTTTTTGGCCCCATCAGCACACCATCTTTGGCCAAAAAGATCTATACTCTAGTCTTAGTTGATGAATTCTCAAGATATACTTGGGTCATCTTCCTCAAGACTAAGTCAGATGCAACAACAGAAATCATTGCCTTTATAAAAAGAGAGGAACTTCAAAAAGGCAACAAGGTCAAGCAACTTAGAAGTGACCATGGTACTGAGTTTAAGAACTCAGTATTAGCAGATTTCTGTGAAGAAAAAGGAATCATTCAAAACTTCTCTGCAGCCTACACACCCCAACAAAATGGTGTTGTAGAAAGAAAGAACAGAACGCTGATTGAAGCTGCAAGAACTTTATTATGCCATGCTGGACTGGCACTGAGTTTCTGGGCTGAAGCTGTAAACTGTGCAAATTTCACTCAGAATAGAGCCACTATAGTCCAAAGACATCTGAAGACTCCATATGAGTTATACAATGGCAAGATTCCTAATGTGGAATATTTCCACATCTTTGGGAGTAAATGTTTTGTACTCAGTACAAAACAAAATCTCAATAAATTTGCTCCCAAAGCAAATGAAGGTGTGTTCATGGGCTACTCTCCACACTCCAAAGCTTTCAGAGTGTATATCATCTCAACCAAGATGATTGTAGAATCCATTCATGTCACATTCGATGAAGATCAGAATGAGCATTCTACCTCAGCAAGTGAAGACATAAGTGGCATAGATATTCTATGCAATCCAGAACACTCCATTGCTGAACAGCCTAAGTTTCATCCACACTTTATTCCTAATAAGTTTAATGAACCTGATCAAGTTCAAACTCAGTATCACTCAAATGCGTCTAATACTGCGGTTCCCATAACAGAGGACCTTCATACTGAGTTTCCAACCAATGATCTGAACCACTCTATTTATGAAGAAGGTGAAACATCCAACACTTCACAAGAATCCACATCAATTCTGCAAAATGAAGATGAACAGCAACCTGCACTCTCTAATACTGATCAGAATTCCACTCAGTATCAGACAGACAACACGTCAAATCAACAAGATATTGTTGATCCTATTTTAAATGCTCCCTTAGGAAACAATTTAAGGGAACACAGAGACCATCCACACTCAAACATTATTGGTCCTATTGGAGAAGGTGTCCAAACAAGAAGAAAATTAGAATTTCCAACCCAAGCAACTGCAAACTTTTGTTTTTTCTCAAGTTTTCTATCTACCATTGAACCAAAGAAAGCTGATGAAGCTTTATTAGATGAAGATTGGGTAGAGGCTATGCAAGAAGAGCTCACAGAGTTTGAAAGAAACAAATTTTGGAACTTAGTACCACCTCCTTCTGGCAAAACTATTATTGGTACTAAGTGGGTGTTCATAAACAAGATGGACAAGGATGGTGTTGTCATCAGAAACAAAGCAAGGTTAGTTGCTCAAGGTTACAGGCAAGAAGAAGGCATTGACTATGATGAAACTTTTGCACCAGTTGCAAGAATTGAAGCTATTAGGTTGTATCTTGCATATGCAGCCTTTAAGAATTTCAAAGTTTATCAGATGGATGTCAAAAGTGATTTTCTAAATGGAAAACTACAAGAAGAAGTTTATGTTAAACAACCTCCAGGTTTTGTTGATCCCAAATTTCCTCATTATGTTTTCAAGCTTGATAAAGCTCTATATGGGCTCAAACAAGCTCCAAGAGCCTGGTATGACACCTTGTCTGAGTATCTTATTGAAAATAAGTTTACAAGAGGTAAAATTGATAAAACATTATTTTCAAAAAGGAAAGGTTCTGACATCTTACTCATTCAGATATATGTAGATGACATTATCTTTGGTTCCACTGACAAGTCAATGTGTGACTGGTTTGCGAAGATAATGTCAACTCAGTATCAGATGAGTATGATGGGAGAACTTACTTACTTTCTGGGTTTACAAGTTGAACAAAAGCCTGATGGCACTTTTATAAATCAAAGTAAGTATGTGCATGACATGTTAAAGAAATACAACTTTGAAAATCTATCTTCCATGCACACTCCTATGGGTACTCAGGATAAGATAAGTAAGGATGAAACTGGTAAACCAGTATGTCAATCCACATACCGAGGTATGATTGGTTCCTTACTTTACTTAACTGCTAGTAGGCCTGATATCATGTTTGCCACATGTTTGTGTGCTCGGTATCAGGCTGATCCTAAAGAATCACACATGAAAGCAGTTAAGCGCATCTTTAGATATCTTACAGGTACTCCTAACCTGGGTCTTTGGTATCCCAAAGACTCAAACTTTGACCTTGAAGGGTACACAGATGCAGATTTTGCAGGTTGTAGATTGGACAGAAAGAGCACAAGTGGAGGATGTCAATTTCTAGGTGGAAGACTAGTTGGCTGGTCATCCAAGAAACAAAATTCGGTAGCAACTTCCACAGCAGAAGCAGAATATGTTGCTGCAGGAAGTTGTTGTGCTCAGTTATTATGGATGCAGTATCAACTCTTAGACTATGGGTTCAACTTTCATAAGACTCCTATTCATTGTGATAACAAGAGTGCTATTGCTATCACAGAGAACCCAGTCCATCACTCCAAAACCAAGCACATTGATATCAGACACCACTTTATTCGAGATAATGTGGAAAAGGGTAAGGTTGAAGTAGATTATGTACCAACAAATGAACAATTGGCTGATGTATTTACTAAACCTCTTCCTGAGGAAAGGTTTATGTATTTACTAGGGCAATTAGGTATGTTGAATCCTTAATCTTTATTAAATTTCTTTAAAACTGAGCGCTCAGTATCACTCCTGTATTTACTAGGGCAATTAGGTATTGCAGCCACCGCTGACCTTCCAGGTCCAGAACAACCTCCACCTGCTCAACCAATTGAGGAACCTCATGTTCCTCTTGATGTGGAGATTCAATATGCACAAACTGCACTGGAAGGTGCTCAGCATGACAGAGGGGTCGGTATTGAAGAGGTTGGTGCTGCACATCAACAAACACATGATCCTGCACCGACCTCTGCAGATGCTCGAAGGGAATCTGACAGAGTCTCAGGTATGAATTTCTAAAAATCCTTAAACTTATATAGATATATTTCACTCCCAAATAGAGACTAAATATTGGACAGTACCAACTCAATACTGACCAAAGTCTCAAACGATCTTTTAAATATATATCCTCTTATGGCCAACATAGCTAGCCCACTGCTGCTATGCAAAATTCATATACTGAGCACACAAAATTGATCGTTGTCAGTCTACAGTTGTCTCAACATTTAAAGAGACAATGGTGGTTGATGTCATACTGACACCCACTGGTGCTGCTTGAATAATGTCCAACTTATTTTTGAGTTGGGTAGCATCATTCAAGAAATGATCACAAACCCTTAAGCCACAAAATCCAAAAATATTCAATGGGGTTTAGCCACATTTCTGTTATCACTCTCATACCGAGTGATAAACATTGAAAAGAACAAGAAGCACATCCCAGGCTTCGAATTCCCACACCCAAACCTTTTAGTAAATGTGACTTATCCTATACTGAGCTACTTAAATTTTCACACTCATCTTTACTAAAATCTTCTTACACATGCTATGCACAAGTCCACAATATTTCATCCTATACCAAATGAAATACAGACTTCACAAACTCTGTTTATATGATTGTAGAATTAAACAACACCACAATTCTATTTGATAAACCTTTCATTCTAACCATTTTTGTATTTTTGTTTCTTTAGCACCATCTGTGCAGGGCATTCAGGCATCTCAAGCTGCAGCAGACCGAGTGACTCTGCAAGCAATCATGCAGCACATTCTGACCATCCAACAAACTCAAAATGTAATACTAGCCAGAATGGACAAGATGAGTGGTGATATTGATGTAATAAAACAGTCAGTATCACTCCTTCAACAACCACAGCAACCTCCACAAACTCCACCAGGTTCACATGGTGACCACAATGAAGAAGGAGAAGGAGAAGGAGGTGCTGGTGATACTGATGCTGCAACTGAGCCCATGCCCTCCCCTACTCTTGAACAACCTGAAGGGGACATGGGTGGTGATACTGATCCTCTTCCCTCCTCATCAAATGATAACAAAAAGGGGGAGAAAAGACAAAGAGATTCTGAGGTTGATCAAACTGAGCCTTCTGCTCAGGGGGAGAAAAGAAGAAGATTGAATGAAGATCAACCTCCACAACATCAGCATAGCCCTCATACTGAGCCATTTCGCATTCAGTATGAGAGAAGAAGACAAAGAACAAGGTCAGAATTACAAGTTCAAGACCCACTTGAGCCATCTGCTCAGGGGGAGACTCATACTGACCAACCACAGCAAGCTTATACTGAGTCACCTGCTCTAGAAGAAAATAACTTACAAATTGTGGTCTATAGACCTTTTGTGTGGCCCATTGCTGATGATGAAGATGAAGAACATCCAGTGGAATCAGAAGATTTTTTTAAAGTTTGCATTGGATGAAGCAAATAAAGAAACCTCTTCATCATCATTCTCAGATGATGAAGAGCATACAAGAAAATCTATCTCATCTCAGGTTGAAGGACCTTCTAGAATTCCTAGAAGACCAATAACCAGAAGAATGACAAATGTGGTTATGTCCTCAGAATCTAGTGAAGAACAAGATCCAGCTCCTCTGATCTCAAGACCTAGAAGATCTGCTCAGTTTACTGAGAGAAAGAGTGAAGCTGAGGATGAGATTGAGGCCCAAAGGTTCTTCCCTGTTAAGGAAGAACCTGAATCTGAGTCTGAAGATGTTCCAAGAAGATCTCATACTGTAATAAGAACTGGAGATGAATTACTTGAACAATATTGGAACATTGTGGCACAAAGAACAAGATATAGGGAAACAAGGATGAGTATGCTGAGGAAGAAAGCATTTCCAACTGTAAGAGACATATACTGGCTAAATGAGTTTGTCAACAAAATAAAGGTCAAAACTGTTGATAGATCAATTGTTGCAACTTGTACTGGGCCAGTCAGTCCTCCAATGAAGTTTCTCCTCCATGACATTCAAAATATGGGACTTCATGATTGGATAAAAATTGCTAGACTGATCAAGGAAATGCCTTCAAGATCTTCTGAAGCCCAAGTGATGATGGATGAAATCTGGGCTGTATCTGCTATATGCTATGAAAAAGGCATTCTTTATGCAGCAGAATACAGGGCACTCAGTGTGATGACTGAAGCTATGAGGAACAACAAACCTGAGTGTCTTAATACTTTCAGAATAATTCCCACATATACTGTTCCCCCTAATCTCATTTTTCAGGATCAAAAGAGTACCATATATCCAACATCTGGATACATGTATACTGACTCAGATGACAGGGAATGCTTCATTACTGAAGCAGATTTGGCAACAGCTCCTATCAGCCATTTGGTGGGCCTTAAATGGATGATAACCAAGAAAGAAGATGCTTGGTTTAGAAAAAAGATAGTTGCTGTACTAAACAACAGGCAAGATGAACTGAAGAAAAGAGAAGAGTTCATCCATGTGAAGAAAGAAGTCTTCTACGAATTTGAATCGATCAACAAAGACTAAAGAAGAAGACTTTGCAGCCTGTAGCTTATTGTGTTTAGTTTTTCTTTGTAATTGTTTTGTTATCATTAGATAGGGGGAGATTGTTAAGGCAAAAAGCCTTACCCCTTTGGATCTTAAGATAACAAAACAACCTAGACTAGCTTTGATTAATATGTAGAATAATATAGCTAAGTCTAGGTCTGATACTGAGTGACCAGTATTAGAACTCAGTATCAGTACTCAGTATCAGATAGTGATACTGAGTAGAAGGACTGAGTGATACTCAGTATAGTAACGGACTAAGATCAAATCCCTTGATCTTAGTCATTTTCCTTGCTTAGTCCTTCGGTTACTCCTTTGCTCATTATGTAAGATCTCTATAACATTATAAATAGAGATCATCTTGCAAAGGAGTACTTACCAATTTACTTTACACATTCACATCTTTTGTAATTGATCAGTGGTCTTGTTATTCCGCAACAAGCCACACTTAGTGGATTTATACATTGACCATATTCTTGTGTTATCACTTTAATATTTCTCTAAGTATAATATTCTATCAATTAACATCATAAACCAGGGTTGTTGTGACCTAACAGTTATGTCTTCCCATTTCCCGGCCGGTACAACAATGATTGAGCTACCCCATACGGTACTTGATGCTCGGCTTTCACTTGTGCACACGTGGCACACTTAGAGATGTACTTGGCCACTCTCGCCTTCATTCCGGGCCACCAATAAACCCGTTTCATATCTTGGTACGTCTTTGTACTTCCCGGGTGAATCGAATACTTCGACTTGTGCACATCATACAACAATTCTTTTCGGATACCCCCGAACTTAGGAACCCAAATACGACCGCCTACGGTCTTCAACCCTTGTGCATTTTCGAGAAAATGTTGGTTCTTACCTAACCGTTCTTGTCTTAACTCGTCTTTTTCCATAACTTCTCGTTGGGCATTTTTGATTCTTTCGATGATGCTCGAGACGACTTCTATACGTGATAAAATTCCTCGGTTCGGTTTTTCATAGGCCTTTCGGCTCAAGGCGTCGGCCACTACATTAGCCTTTCCCGCGTGATACACAATCTCACAATCATAATCGGCAATCAACTCGATCCACCTTCTTTGTCGCATATTAAGATCTTTTTGAGTAAACACGTATTGTAGACTTTTATGGTCCGTGTACAACGTACACCGAGTACCATACAAATAATGCCTCCACAACTTCAAGGCAAATATAATCGCCGCCAACTCCAAGTCGTGTGTCGTGTACCTTAATTCCGCATTCTTCAATTGTCGCGAGGCATACGCGATCACTTTACCTCTTTGCATCAACACACAACCGAGCCCTTGATTCGAAGCATCACTATAAACCACAAAATCTTCCATACCATCCGGTAACGTAAGGATCAGCGCGTTACATAACTTTTCTTTCAACAACTTAAACGCCTCTTCTTGTTTCTTCTCCCACACAAACTTCTCACTTTTTCTCGTTAACTTCGTGAGTGGAATCGCGATTCTCGAGAAGTCTTGTATAAACCTTTGGTAATAACCGGCTAATCGAAGAAAACTTCTAACCTCGGTAGGAGTTCTCGGAGGCTCCCAATTTGACACCGCTTCAATCTTGGATGGATCAACCTTAATACCATCACACGTCACCACGTGACCTAAGAATTGCACTTCCCGCAACCAAAATTCACACTTCGAGAATTTTGCATACAACTTCTCCCGTTTCAACACGTCTAGAACAAGCCTCAAATGACCTCCGTGTTCTTCTTCGATTTTCGAATAAATCAAAATGTCGTCAATGAACACGATCAAAAACTTATCAAGGAACGGTTTACAAACCCGATTCATCAAATCCATAAAAATAGCCGGCGCGTTTGTAAGGCCAAACGACATCACTAGAAATTCATAATGACCATAACGTGTACGAAAAGCCGTCTTCTCGGTGTCGCCTTCTTTCACCCGAACTTGGTGATAACCCGACCTCAAATCAATTTTCGAGAAATAACTAGCACCTTGCAATTGGTCGAATAAGTCGTCAATTCTCGGCAACGGGTAACGGTTCTTAATAGTTACCTTGTTCAACTCTCGGTAGTCGATACACATTCTCATCGAACCGTCTTTCTTCTTAACAAATAGCACCGGTGCACCCCACGGTGACGAACTCGGACGAATAAAACCTTTATCTAATAGATCTTGCAATTGGGTCATCAATTCCGGCATCTCGGTGGGAGCTAAACGGTAGGGATCACGAGCAATCGGCGTCGCCCCCGGAACTAAATCAATTTTAAACTCGACTTGTCTCTCCGGTGGCAAACCGGGCAAGTCATCGGGAAATACCTCGGGGAAATCCCGAATAATCTTGACATTATCCATCGTCTTCTTTTCCTTTCGGCCGTCTAACACATATCCAATAAACGATGCACAACCTTTCGATATACTTTTCCTCGCCTTAATGGCGGTAATCACATTAGGCATGTGATGTCGTTTCTCCCCATACACATACACTTTCTCGTTCTCGGGTGTCCTAATCGACACAATTTTCTTTCCACACAAAATCTTGGCTTGGTGCATACCCAACCAATCCATACCGATAACCACATCAAACGCCCTAATTCCCATGGGCAATAAATCTACCTTAAACTTTCTACCGTCTATTTCTATTTCACAATTTCTATAAATACATTCAACCATAGACGTTTTCCCGTCGGCTACTTCTATCTCATAAACCTCATCTAACATCTCGGACGGCACATTCAATTTACAACCGAACTCATAAGACACAAACGAATAATTGGAACCCGAATCAAACAAAATATGAGTTGGCAAGGAGTTAATGAATAAAGTACCTGACACCACATCGTGTGCCTCCTTCGCCTCCTCCCGAGTGAGTTGGAAGGACCGCCCCTTCACCTTTGCCGGCTCCACTTTCTTTTGAGCAGTGGACACCATCGACTCGTTTCCCTTCTTCGGGCACACATTGCTATAGTGCCCCTTTTCGTGGCACGAGAAACACTCAACCTCGGCCAATGATTTCGACTTGCATTCTCGGGCCATATGCCCCGGCTTCCCACAATTAAAGCAAGTTTTCGACTCTCCTCGGCATACGCCGGCATGATTCTTCCCGCACTTCTTGCACGAGCCAACACTACCTTGCTTAGAGAAGCTCGAAGTGAACTTCCCCTTCTTGAACGAACTAGAGCCGCTCTCGGCTTTCCTTTTCTCGCCCACATGGGCCCTCTCGGCAACACGTGCCTCATTCACCTCCTCAACACCCCGGGCGGCACTAATAGCCTCATCGAGTGAGACCGCCCTCTTAACTTCTAACTGATAATCCCACGGTAGCCCACTTGCATACCGAACCACTCTCAACCTCTCATCCGAGTAGGTTTTAGCAACAAACGGGAGTAACCCCGTGAACTCTCTCGAATATTCTTCCACCGACATATCACCCTTTTTGAGGGTCACGAATTTCTCGTGCATCTTTTCCAAATCCCTTTCGGGACAAAATTTCTTTTTCAATCTCGTGGTGAATTCATCCCACGTCGTTTTCTCAATCACCTCCTTCCCGAGGGTCTCATACACAATATCCCACCAAACCATCGCATCTTCTTTTAACAATTGTGACGCATACGTCACCATATCGGTATCCTTACACTTGCTACTACCGATAACCCTCTCGGTCTCTCGGATCCACCTCATGGTTACTTTCGGGTCCGAACTACCCGTATACACATTTGGCTTACAAGCCATGAAGGATTTAAACGAACAACCTTCTTTCACCTCGGGCCTAGCCCTAGCATCACTTTGGCCACCCGTGGAGGATTTCCCCTCCCCGGTGCCACTACCCCCAGTTCTCTCATCCGATTTAGACTCGGATTCACGGTCTCCACCCGACCTTTCACGGTCTCCAATAATACGGTGCACTTCTTCGGCCACCGTTCCCTTGATTTAATCGATAATAGTTTGGAGATCCGCCATGGTTACCGGAGTTCTATTAGCTCCGACCTCTGACTCACCCATCCGATGCATCGATGGTTGACTTTCTTGTTCAACCACAAGCTCGACATGAGGTATCTCCTCCTCCCGGCCCTCCGGGGCTCTACCACTTCTACGCGTGGTCACCATTTCTTTCAATCAGGACTATACGAAAGACATTAAACATTTAGTACCTTGTGTACAACCCATTAGTCGCATAAGACTCAATATCCAAAATCATATCAAATTTCATCGGTCCCCTAGGTTCAACCCTAAACTTAATATAAAGTCTCAAGGTCAACCTATGATCTTAAGGAATCTTATATTCCTAATGCTATAGTCTAAGACTAGGATGGTCATCCAACGTAATTCACTTAAACTATAGCTCTGATACCAAGTTATAACACCTCAAATTTTAGTATAAAATATTGGCCAAAATAAAATATTTTATAAATAGAAGAACATCCTCAAATTTGGATTTACAAAAACCTTGGTATGAAATCAGAGTATAAAAGTAGGTGTTACAAAATAGATCATAACCAAGCTAAGACTAAATCCAATCTAGTGTTCTTCTAATCTAGGTCCCGCATCTCTATCCATGCGTACCTAAGCCTTCGATCCCGAACCTGAGTACATAGCAAAACAAAACAAGGAGTACGTGAGACAAAAACGTCTCGTGAGCTACATGGGTTTAGACCCGATAATAGATATAATCGTATGACATATAAACAACATATAAGTGAGTCATCCATCTATCTAGTCACCCTATTGTGACTCTAACACTTTGCTTTCCTAGCAATCATATCTAGTTGTCGGGACATCCCCAACCAACTAGAACCACATTAACTCATTAACCGGGGATCCCCCGCATTAACAAGCTTCAAGGTAAAGGCAAGAGGGAATCGCCCAATCTACTTATACTTGCCTTACTCGCCGGACTACTTCCAGTTAGCAAGACTACTATCATGGAATGGGCCGATGGGGATCCGCCCAAATGCTCCCCATTCCATACCTCATGACCGGGGATCCTCCGCGTCATCACATCGTCTCAACCTTACTATAACTCAACGGTTATATCAAACAAAGGCTTTGGCTATCACATCAATCATCAACAAGTTAGTTACCTATATTCAACAATATGCACTAACAATATTTGCTAAATTCTACACAATTATCAAATAGACTCGACATATATAATAACAAGTATTTTCATGGCTATGTACTCAATAAAGTCCACACGTACTCACCTTAGCAATAAGATGCTCCAACCGAATTCTTGTCACCAAAACTCTTGCTTCCACACTTTCACCGACTTTCCAAGATGTCACCGAAAGCCTAATACAATGATCATACAATGTTCAACATCACAGTCTACTAATAATGTATCCATTTTTCACTAGATACCATCAACTAACACTTTCCCCCAATTATGGTGATTTACCAAACCCTAGGTTTAACCAATCCTTAAGATTCTTACAAATCATAATCATACACTTGTTTCCTTTGTTAATATACCATCTATTAAGTGTATACACCATTTATATCACCATAACCCATAACCCCAAGAACTAGGGTTTCAACCCCAAGCTTCTAAATCCTTAGATCTAAAGCTACAACTACAAAGGATTGAAGATATACCTTAAATCTTCAACTAGGAGTGAGTAATCACAAGATTTGATGAAGAAATCAGCTCCAAATGATGGTTTACACCCAAAATCGTCCACAAACTCGAGAGGTAGAAAACTAGGGTTTTTCCTTGCAATAAATGAGCTCAAACCCGACTTTAATGCTGCACGACCAGACTTCACGACGCGAACTAGTTCGCGTCGCTAACTCTGCTTATCGTACGCATACTTAGCGATCGCCATCTAAACGCGAACTACTTCGCGCCTCATGGCCAAACTCCCAGGCCCGACTTCCCGATCGTTACCACAAGTTCGCGTCGCGAACTTCCTAGGGCAGCAGGGCTGCACTTTTTCATCTTTACCACGACCCGGTTTCGCCCATAACTTTCTCGTACGGTCTCCAAATGACACGAAACCAATTCCTACGTTCTTTAAACGATTTATCCTTATTTATCATATTTTTGTACAATTTATTTATTTACAAATTTCGGGTCGTTACAACATGTGCTTCACTACACAGAAAAAAATCAAAACAAGTGACGAACATATCATTATGAAGCACATGTGCTTCATAAAGCCAAGCACATTTGCTTCATAAAGTCAAGCACATGTGTTTTTATTCCTGAACACATGTAACTTACAAGCAAGTCATTTGTGTTTGAATCACGAAGCACATGTGCTTGAAGTTATGAAACACATGTGCTTCACTACATAGAAAAAAAAAATCAAAACAAGTGACGAACATATCATTATGAAGCACATGTGCTTCATATAGCCAAGCACATGCGCTTCATAAAGCCAAGCACATGTGTTTTTGTTCCTGAACAAATGTAATTTACAAGCAAGTCATTTGTGTTTGAATCACGAAGCACATGTGTTTGACGTTATAAAACACATGTGCTTCACTACACAGAAAAAAAAAATCAAAACAAGTGACGAACATATCATTATGAAGCACATGTGCTTCATAAAGCCAAGCACATGTGCTTCATAAAGCCAAGCACATTTACTTCATAAAGCCAAGCACATGTGTTTTTGTTCCTGAACACATGTAACTTACAAGCAAGTCATTTGTGTTTGAATCACGAAGCACATGTGCTTGAAGTTATGAAACACATGTGCTTCACTACACAAAAAAAAATCAAAACAAGTGACGAACATATCATTATGAAGCACATGTGCTTCATAAAGCCAAGCACATGTGCTTCATAAAGCCAAGCACATGTGTTTTTGTTCCTGAACAAATGTAATTTACAAGCAAGTCATTTGTGTTTGAATCACGAAGCACATGTGCTTGACGTTATGAAACACATGTGGTTTACTACACAGAAAAAAAAATTCAAAACAAGTCACAAAGCACATGTGCTTCCAGTCACGACCACCACCACCGGTCACCACCGCCGGCGGCCACCTCCGGCCGCCGTCCTCCGCCGCCGGCCGCCGCCGACCGCCGCCCATCGCCGCCGCCGGCCGCCGCCCATCGCCGCCGGCCGCCGCCGCCGGCCGCCCGCCGTCTCCGGCCGCCGGAGAAGCACATGTGCTTGTAGTGGTGGTGGTGGTTTTGAATCTTGATCTTGACCATTAATTTTTGTTGATCAAAGGGCTAATAAATGTGCCTTAAGACTAGATAAAATTAATGGACTACCTTGAACATTTCACTATGAATATAATACGATATAATTTATAGAACTCGAGAGTTACGTACGTAACTGATTATTTTCTTTTCATTGAGGATATAAGTGAGAAGCAAATTACTGACCACTGATGTGAAACTTTTATACAAAATTGAGTTTTATTCTTAATGTAATCAGTTAATCAGAAATAAAAATCTATTTATAACCACCACCTATAATAATTTGATACTTGAGAGGTGTAAACAAAATATCAAATTCAACGGCTACAATCCTTCCCCCTGTTTCTCTACCCTGCTGGAATCATACGACAGAACGACAAAAACGGACTTAAATCAGGCACATTTCTATATTCAGTAACCATTTCACAAAATCTAAAATTATTCATCGTCAATTCATTCTCCTGATCAATATAAGTTTAAGAATTAATTCAATTTGGCTTTTGATTCTTTCCAAATCAGGTAAGAATCCATACATTTGAAGAAAGGTTTCCACCTTCAGAAACACCCCCAATATTCAATTATTCCCCATTGTGTTCCCCAATCCTCTCCTTTTCCTCGATTTTTCACTGTTGAATCCAAATATTCTTCAAATTTGTTTCAAGATTCAAAAGTTCAAATTTTGCGATACGAAAAAGAGCCTTCTGATTTGAGGTTATTTGGGGTCTTTCCGACGAAAGGGCATTAACGTTTTGCTCTTTTGTGTTTCTGAATAAAGAAATTTTCAATAACGGTTCATTACCGAAACTTTCTTAGTTCATATTTTTTTTTATATATATATTGTGAATATATTATTAATTAATAAATAAGAAAAAAAAAAATATAGAACAAAGGTAATAAAAAATTGGTGAAATTCGTACAATGTCAGTTGCTGACGTTGCGTTGAGTCCGATTCATAAAAAGTCGGGCGCTGGTTGTTCCCGGAGCGGTGAATCGATCGTGATTTACCTAACCGTTGCGGGTTCTTTGATTCCAATGCGAATTATGGAGTCGGATTCCATTGCAACTGTTAAACTTAGGATTCAAACATGTAAAGGATTTGTTGTGAAGAAACAAAGGCTAGTTTTTGGCGGGAAAGAATTATCAAGAAACAATTCACGTTTAAAAGATTACGGTGTATCAAGTGGTGATGTCCTTCATTTGATCCTTAGGGTTTCGGATGTACTCGTGATCACCGTGGAGACCGCTATTGGGAAAATATTCGAGTTTGAGGTTGATAGATTTAGAAATGTGCGGTATTTGAAACAACTCGTGTCGGAAAAGGCGAAAGGAATTGGATTCATCAATGTTGAAGATCATAAAATTTTGTGTAATGGTGAGAAGCTTGATGATCAAAGGTTGATTGATGATATTTGTAAGAATCATGATGCCGTGATTCATTTGGTTGTTCAAAAATCGAGTTTAGATGAAAGAAACCCTAAAATAGATGAGAAGAACACGAATACGAAGAAACCACCGGATATTGATTCACCGTTGCAGCCGATCATCGTGAATCCGGGATCCAAATTGTCTTCAAAAATATGGAGTATGATAGATTCCACATATGAAGGGTTGGAAAAGGGTAGAAAACCGATTAGGTCATCGGAGGGCACCGGTGGCACTTATTTTATGCAACATCCGTCCGGAAATAGATACGTTGCGGTTTTTAAACCAATAGACGAAGAACCAATGGCGGTTAATAACCCTCAAGGACTACCCGTATCAACAAATGGTGAAGGGTTGAAAAGGGGCACGAAAGTGGGCGAAGGTGCATTGCGGGAGGTTGCAGCGTACATATTGGACCACCCGAGGAGCGGGCCACGGGGCCCGGGCAACATGGAGACGGGCTTCGCGGGTGTACCTCCGACTGTTATGGCAAAGTGTTTAAATGAGGAATTTAATCATCCGAGCGGTTATCATGGTGGGCCAGAAAACGTTAAGGTTGGATCATTACAAATGTTTATGAAAAATTGTGGAAGTTGCGAGGACATGGGTCCTAGAGATTTCCCGGTGGGCGAGGTTCATAAGATCACGGTTTTTGATATACGAACCGCTAATGCCGATAGGCATGCCGGGAACATTTTGATGAACCGTGAAGGTGGCCGTGTTGTGCTCATTCCTATTGACCATGGCTATTGCTTGCCTGAAAATGTAAGAATTATGATTCATTATTAGACCACAAAATAATAAAAACCGAAAAAAAGTTACACTAAAATAATAAAAATAAGTTGCAAAAGTGTCATTTTAACAAATCATTACTACTATATGTACTTTCATCTAAAAATTGACTCAAGTTTTTTATCTTATTCTCCTTGCAAAAGCTTTTATCTTATTCTCCTTGCAAAAGAATTTATTTCTGTCTACAACATTCTGATTCTTTAAATTCAAATTGAAAGAAATTAGAATTTTTAACTCTCTACGACGTCTAGACGATAAAACTATTTGTATTATTTTCAGTTTGAAGATTGCACATTCGATTGGCTCTACTGGCCACAAGCACGTGAACCGTACTCACGTGAAACCGTGGACTACATCCGATCACTGGATGCCGAGCAAGACATAGCATTATTGAGCTCAAATGGGTGGGATCTCCCGCACGAGTGTGCACGCACCCTACGTGTGTCTACCATGCTTCTCCAGAAAGGTGCAGATAGAGGATTGTCTCCTTATGATATAGGCCGAATTCTATGCAGAGAAACACTGAATAAGGAATCCACAATTGAAATAATTCTTCAGAAAGCTCAAAAGATGACACATCCTCCGACAAGTGAAGCGGCCTTCCTTAAAACGGTTTCGGACCTTTTTGATATAGAGCTTGACTTGGTTTTGGAGAAACGTATTTGAGGTCTTGAGTTTGTGTAGTTTTATATATATGCATGATGTAAGGTGTGGGATGACTACTTTGTATATACTTATATAATTTTTATGGGGGTTTTCTCCTTATAATACACAATCCTTTCTTATAAGGTATGAGGATTTCAATGTTTATCCATAATAATAACTCAAACTCAAGCTAACCAATTTTTCAAACGAGGATTATGCTATCCCGCGCGATGCTGCGGGGTTTAAAGCATACACTTTTTACGTTAAGATTTAGATAAAGTTAATACGATTTATTATTTTGTTTTCGTAAACAAATAAATGATGTCTGCTCATATTGATTTTAGTTACAATAACAAAATTATTTGTGATTTATTGAAAATTTAATATAATGTGAAAAATGTTAAAATACACATTTTATAAGACTTTTGGGGTTTTTAAGCTATATATGATTTAATAAAATTTTAAAGTTTAAAATTTGTTTAGGAATTGTGTTCTCAAGCGTCACAAACCTAAATACTTCCTCCGATTCAAAATAAGTGATACACTTTGTCTTTCACGGTTTTTGAGGCAAAAGATTATAATGATGGTTAAACTAGATTAATTGGATGGTTAGTGTGGAATGAGTCCCACATCTTTTGAATAAAGTAAGATTAATGATGTTTAAAAGTAAAAAAGTAAGGGTAAATGGGTCATTTCACTTTTTAAAGTACATAGTTAGTGGGTATGGGTCTAACTATTTTTTGCCAAATAAGGTACTTTTTTAAAATGTATCACTTATTTTGAATCACCTAAAAAGGGAAAGTGTATCACTTATTTTGAATAGGAGGAAGTATATATTTTATAAGAACCAAGGGTTTTTAATACGAGTAAATTACAATTTTTGTCCCTGTGGTTTTCCCGATTCTGCGTTTTTGTCCCTGTACTTTTTTTTTCATTTTTTTTGTCCCTGTGCTATGCCAAATTCCGTTTTTTTGTCCTTCCGTCCACCTGCCGTCTCTTTTTTGCCGTTAAAAGCCCTCGCGTGCTGAAAACATGAGGGCATTTTGGTCTTTTTCCATTTTCCATTTTCTATTTTATTTTTACTTTTTTATTTCTCCCTCATCTTCAACATCTTGTCTGTTCTGCAACATAGTCACCATGAACACAATCAAAGAAGAGGAAACAACACAAACATGAAATCAAACAACACAAACATGATATCAAACAACACAAACAACAACGACATGTACAAAAGTGGTCAAAACCCTTAGAAATAAAAAAACACAGTCAAATTCAAATTTGATTTGATTTCTACATTGATAAAAACAATCGGAAAGAAAACCTACTACCTCCGCCGGTGGTGGGTCGCCGGAGACCCGAAAGAAAACCAAACCCTCGGAAACCCCTC
Source organism: Calendula officinalis (assembly GCA_963853835.1). Classification (NCBI taxonomy): domain Eukaryota; kingdom Viridiplantae; phylum Streptophyta; class Magnoliopsida; order Asterales; family Asteraceae; genus Calendula; species Calendula officinalis. The sequence goes on along the minus strand of OY970830.1, from coordinate 39,035,499 downwards.
TGTTTCATTCAATTCCATTCTTTCTCTCTTTCACCTTTTCCGTTCCCCCTTTTCTCACGCCAAAATCTTTGTGAGCCGGATTTGATTTCGTCGTCTCCGTCACTTTCACTGATGGTTTCTGAACGGAATCAGGTTTCTGTCCGGTGACGGCGCCTTTTGCCGACGATTATCCCCACCGGTGACGGTGACAACACATCAGGGAAGATCAAATCTGTACAAAAGAAGAGGGGGGAGAGAGAGATCGAGATGCAGTGGTGGCAGACGGTGGTTATGGCATGTGTGGAGGAGGCCAGATGTTGGTGGCAGTGGTTGTTGATGAAGAAGTGAAATTAGGGGTGTTAGGGTTCTTGCAAGGAAGAGGAAGAAGTGGGGTATAATTCTACAAGCATAATGTACAAGTAGGGGTGTTAGGGTTCTTGCAAGGAAGAGGGGTACAATTTTACAAGCATAATGTACAAGCAGTTAGAGGAAAATGACTAAAATACCCTCACATGTTTGGCATGTGAGGTTACTTAACGGCTAAATTTGGACGGAAGGATAAAAAACGGAATTTTGTATACCTCAGGGACAAAAAAAAAGAAAAAAAAAAGCACGGGGATAAAAACACAGAATCGGGCAAACCACAGGGACAAAAACTGTAATTTACTCTTTTTAATACATATTTTATAAATTAATGTTTGAAAAAGATTCAAAAGTTTATTGTAATCCCGGTAAAACTAACATGCATATATGAAACTAGCTTCATAACCCGCCCGCATGGGCGGGTTAGCTTCAAAATATAAATTTAATAAAACGGAAAAAAAGTGTGGAATCATATAATTAACTATTACTGAAATGATGAATAAACGTTCTGTTATACATTAATATTTGTTAGACGAAATGAAACTTCTTTATATACCACATTTTCCGTAGAGTTAGTGCTAATGGAAATAAGGACATGCAATTACGAATAATCGTATATTAAAAACAAAACAAAAATAAAACAAATTCAAATAAAATAAAGATTCATAATCTTTTGTAAGGACTTTGTTACTATCATCTTTATTGATCTTCATTTTAGCCTTTATGATATAATACTGCAACTCTTAATGATCTTCATGTTATACTAATATATGTCATGCAATCAGATACAAATATGTCACCAAGACCATTTCCAGAAATTATAAAATGAAAACAAAATGAGTTAGATATGTTCAAACATATAAACGAATGAAATTGACACTAAAAAAATTGCATAATGACATAAATTCACTGTCATTTGAATAGAATCTTATTGCATTTTTTTCGACTTCAATTTTTTGTAATGGAAATAGGTGAAACGTGTTGCAAGTCTACAAAATAATTTCTATTTTTAAAATTGCTTATGTTGCTTGATTGCCATAAAAATTAGAACACGATAACACACAAAAATAAGGGATGATGATGATTAAAGAATACAATATACCATTAAAACTGGTTATGAGTAACTTACTTTCTGATGCAAAATTTTAGAAGATTTTACCACAACTCATATTGACACATTTCTTGATTGACCTACTATGTGGTTCTTCGTTGATTGACTACTTTGTGGTTCTTCCTGCAATTACAAATACAATAAAATAAATAAGATCCTTAAGGTTCTGTTTGTTTTGAACCCAACATGATTTCCAAAAATACACATCAAACTTTAAGTCATTAATTGTCAAATTCCAAACAAAAATGCACAACAACCTCAGGCAATCATCACCCACCTCTAGCCTTTTGACCAAATGCAACCATTACCAAAGTCACAATGAGCAAAACCATTACATAAACACATACACAGACGAAGGAAGTAAGTAATACTTGCCTGCAATCGTAATTTTACAATAGAAGTCTAAAAGGGACGCTCAAAATCTTGAAATTGCCGGATCTGAACTGATTTGTTAATATTATCTTTTGAGTGTTGGTTCTCTTTTCTTTCTCAAATTCATGGTTTTCTCCGATCTTGTAAAAATAGAAACAGGCGGCCATATATAGCTTCTACTCAATGGAAAGTGTTTTAGAAGCAATCACCAAATATCAGTCACAATTTGTATTTAATTTATGTCGAAACGGGTCGAGTTGACCCATAACACTTTGTGTATGAATAATTTGTATTAAAATGTGTTCATAAGTTCAATTTCATGTAAAAAAGAGTTGCTTGAGTTGTTGGGTTTGAGGTAAAAAATTGAATAAACATTGTGTCAAGAGTGCATTTATATAGGCTTATATGGCTGAAATGGTAGCAAAGTGAACTGAGAGTTCCCCAAAAGCTTTAAGTATTCATACACCTTTGTCCTCTGCCAACAAATTATTAATTAATTAATTAATACAACATAAAATAATAATTGCAAAAAATCAAATTGTTTATGGACAAGCATATGTTCGTGGATGTTTTGCATAAGGCTCTTAGTTTGCTTCTGCAACTAAGTCCTTGAATATGTGCAGATATAATCTGAATCAGTAGACATAATGGGGGTCGCAACAACGATTTGCATTTACAAACAGGAACACTAACACCAACCATCGGACAGTTGTTAATGTTTGCATTTTATGATTGTTAAAGCCAATTAATACACCTCAAAATATGCTGCTATCTCTAATTGAATCAGGAAATTCTATTTTGAAAATTCACCACGAGCAACAAATTCATCCTGCAAATAGTTTGACTCATCTTCAATTAGAATTCAGCCCTTTTAACAGGTGAACATCAAAATTTATATATTTTTGTTGAATATGAAATACTAACATGAATTTGAATCTAAACAGATTCAAATGACAACACAAATCAACTTGAATTTGAACCTAATCAGTAACTAAACGTAGTCAAAAAGTTACTGATTATAGCCCCAACGATTGTTATGCAAATTGTATAGTCCTTTTACAGATTCAACAATTTACTGTTACAACAAAAAACTTAAATCTAATAAAAACGATTCATTTCTGGAAAAAAAAAAACCCTAATTCATAAAATGAAACCCTTAATTTTTGTTTCGAGGGTTCCGCAATCGTTATGAATACCTTTTTTACGGTCTGTGTATGTTTATGATTGGAGAATCATAGGGAATCAACAGCCGTAGAATGCACTTGAATATTGCTATGTTGATATTGAAGATGACATTGCGGGATTGGTTTGTTGCAACGATTACGATTGGGAGAGAAATCGAGATGGATCGTCAAAAGCGTATTTGAAGATAGTAATTTGACTGCATGATTTCAAAAGATGCCGTAATTATCATTTCCTAATGAAGATTTCCTCCCCGTAAAATCAGCATACTATTAACTACAGCATATTCAGTCTTCGGAATATTGTGAGGATTTCGTTAACCAATTGGTGAATTACACGTGGCATATTCGACCAATGATAGAGCTCCAAACGGCTGAGTTGTCATAGGTAAATCAAATGTAGGCTCATATAATTTGACTGCATGATTTCAAAAGATGCCGTAATTATCATTGCCTAATGAAGATTTCCTCCCCGTAAAATCAGCATACTATTAACTGCAGCATATTCAGTCTTCGGAATATTGTGAGGATTTCGTTAACCAATTGGTGAATTACACGTGGCATATTCGACCAATGGTAGAGCTCCAAACGGCTGAGTTGTCATAGGTAAATCAAATGTAGGCTCATATATAGGAGAAGATTTATTATTACCTTTTAAAAGAAGAAAGAGAATTAAAGCTAAATTGATATAATTATGTATCATAAATAAATAAATTGGAGTATACTATATCTCAATCGGAATGTGCATGTGAGTAGACATTCATTGGCGGCCCCACCCATATATCCAAATCATAAAAAAATGAATAAATAAGTTTCCTGGTAGAAAGAATCGAACTCATGTCAAGAGGAAGGCAGCACCTTTTAAGAAATGTACATAGCCACTCAGCCAACAATCAATTTTTTTTTAATTTTTCACTTAACTGGCATATGTTATGAATTTTAAATACTTTATAAACAGTAAAATGTACCATAAAATATATTATAAGAGTAATAACACATTTTGCTCAATGACATTGATTGAAACTGGTGCAACAAGCACACAAAACTCAGAATTTTCTAATCACAAAAACATATTTACAATTACAAAACACAAAAAGGTGAAATAAACTCTAAGCAGCATGTAATTATCACGCACCCTTGTCACCCCCACTTTCCAGAAGCCCCATTTTGACCACGTGCAACGTGCCAACCGAAAAAGACCTCCCGTTTTATAGGTCCCGTTTTTTGAGTCGACATCTCAAAATGCATGCAAAAGTTTTGTCAAGATCGATTAACCAAAACAGTTAATAAACACAATGATCTACTCAACAATAGAAGTTACAGCGGATTAACACTATGTTGATTTAATCAAGAATAATAAACTGTAAATAATATAAGAATTATTAAGAACACGGTTATCACAAAAAGCTTCAATGTATATTGATTGATCGAATACAATACACGCGTATGTTTACATTTCATAAGGAACTATATATAATAGTCATTGAAGCCTAACTATTTACCCTAGTTATTCTAGGATACGATTACAATTTGAATTACAAAAGATACGGTATTCTAAACAAACTTTCCTAAGATCTCGAACTCGATATACTCCATAAATAACATCATCAGTATCAACTTTTATCGAGCAGTAGTAAATGTGATCATCAGTAGTAAACACGAGATCAGTAGTATCTTATGTAATCAGTACCAACTCCTTAGCAGCATTAAGGTTGTTGATCAGTAGTATCTGCATATCAGTTAACAAGCATGTAAATCAGTAATAACTTGTTTTTATCCCAACAATCTCCCCCTAAACTTGTTGATTCAATTTGAATTAATCAAGTTTCTTTTCTTTTCTTTTCTTCTTCTTCCTTTGCTCTTCGTTCATCTCCTTCTTTTTCTCTTAAAGCTTTCAGTTTTCTTTGTTCATCCACATATGCTTTATTCTTATTAAACAATTGTCTGTATTTTTCTGTATACATATTTGGATCATTTGGTCTTACAAAAGCACAGCAAATGATTTGATACAGAGTCTTTGGTGAGTGATTGTAGTCTCTTTCAATTAAATATAGCTCACATCTTCTGTTAGTTCTTTCAAAGAAGTACATATTCACTGTAGGAAGTACATTCCAAGCAAAGAGATTATCTTCACTTTCAATCTTTTCTTTATACTTTTCTGGATGGAATGCAGCATCAAACATCTCAGTTAAGTATCCAGCTCCAGAGTTTTTCCACCTTTTATTTTTCATTCTCGATTTTCCAATTTCCAACATAGTTAGAACATCACTTCTGTTGAAAGAAATTATCATAGGTTTCCATGCTTTAAATTTCTGAACACTCTTGTCAGCTCTAATGATCTCATGGATTCCTTGATTTTCTCTCAAGTTAATAATAGGGTTGTCTTGTTGGATTGGTTGTGGATCATCTATGATTTGGGGAGTTTGTTTGAGTTTCTTTGTAGTTGAATCATCATCTTCTGTATGTTTCCTTTTCTTTGAACCTTGCTCTGAAGATTCACCAACTACAGTCTTTCTGTTTAATACAATCTTGGGATCAATTTTTATTATATTTGAAGGTTTGACTGGTTGTACATCTTCATTTAATTGTCTCTTTTTCTCATTACAGTATCTTTCAACTAATGTAATAACATTCATTCTTCCAAAAGATTTTGCATTGTGACCTCTTGACTTAAGGAATTCAACCATCATTCTTTTCTTTTCATCAAATGGTTGAGGCATGTCAATTTTGCATCTTTTACATTCATTAATTTCATTTTCAAGAAGTTGCAGTCTTTCTTCTTCAAATTTCCTTATTTTATCAAGTTCCTTTTGTTGTTCTTCTATGACAGATTTATCTACTTCTTGAATTGCTTCAACTATGGGTTGTTCTTCTGGTTGAAGAGCCTTTACCTTATCCTTTTCCTTTTCAGCTTTTCTTTTGTTTTCAAGTGCAAGAGTTTTGGCACATTTTCTGTGATACCACATTCTCTTGACTTTCCAATGTGATTGTTTCAAGGATCTGACTAAATTCATCTTGTTCACCATATAATGACCAAGAGCTCTATGTGGATAGTCATCATTAAATTTTTCTTTTCCTTTACCTATGCACTGAGGTGGAGGTGTATACTTCATATCTGGTACCTCATTTATTTGTATTTTTAGTGCAAAGGTCTTTATTTTCTTTAATTCTAATATTTTTGGATGGGGAGGTAATTCACATTCATCTACCTCTTCCCAGTTCACATTTGCATCAAAATTTGGGATAATGATTTCAGTTGGTGCTGTTGTTGTGGTTACTACTGATGAATCAGTAATAACTGGTACTTATGTTGTTGTTGTTGTTACAGATTCAGTAGTAACCAATGTAGTTACTACTGGTATTAAGTTTAGAATGTTAAAGGGTTTGTAGAGTACCATTTGTAGATTAGAGGGGTCTGCTACTGGTGAAGGATATATTACTGATGTTGCTTCTTGTGTTTCTTCTTTAGTTGGATCAGTAATAATCACTTCAGTTGTTTGGATGACTTCAGTAGTATCCATGGGATCAGTAGTACCCATGACTTCAGTAGCAATTTGAGAAGGTACTTGTTCTGCTGTTGGGGATTGTTGTGCAGACACAAATATATCTTCCATACTTTTGACTCCTCTGTCAAAGTCATCATCACTTTGACCTGTTTCACCATTAGCTTCTTTGAGATTTAAGAGGGAGGCTGCTGCTGCTACAATTGATGTATCAATCATTCCTTGAATTGTATCTTTCTCCCCCTTAGTGATCTCAACCTGTTGTGGATCATTAATATCAACCTTCTTCTTCAATTTTCTAATTATTGAAGTTTGTCTATGAAGCCTTTGATCCATTCTTTGCATTCGTCGGTTCAGAACATTGATGTAATGCTTCATATAGCTCATGGTTCTACCTTGATTGTTGATGAGTGTATGGCAGTTTTGTACAGTGGTTTCAAGGTTTTCCATCCTATCCATCAATTCAGATTGTTGCATACTACCCTCAGTCCTTCTAGGAACATCATCGGGTTGAGTTGGTACATTGGTTTGAAGGTTTTCCATCCTTTCCGTCAAATCAATAGGTTCCATTCTTCCCTCATCACTGATTGGTGATTCATTAGGAGTTTTAGATACTCTCTTCTTCCTAGAAGAAGCAGTAGTATCTCCCCTTGTGGTTTCTTGGCACCGGGGTCCTTTGAGTGCTTCCTCAAATGATTCGTCACTCAAAGTTGCCGAGGTCTGGGTCCTAATTATGTTCTCACTAGCCTGTGCACCAACCTTTGTTACATCAGTAGTGAGAGCCCTTTCCTCATGACTTCTCTCCTCCTTGGAAGTCAACTCTTGGAGTCTGGGGTCTGACTCAATTGGTCCCCTGGTGTCCTTTTTGGAAGTTCTCTTCCTTTTATATTTGGAGATAATTGTTTGGCTTTTGGGTAAGTTAACCAAAGAGTGAAGAGTAGCACTCTGAGGTTCTGTTACATGTTCCTGGGACACATTCAGGACATCTTGAGGTGAGGATGTTTGAGTGGCTATTGGTGATTGTATTTGGGCTGCAATATTTAGTGATGGAGTGAGTTGGGGTTCGATGGGGTGATTTGAACCTTCTCCAGTTGGGGGTTGATCATGGATCATATTTGGAAACAAAGGTGTTATATTACCAGAAAATTTGAATAACCTTCTCATATTTGAAAAAACCTTTTTGTTGAGAGAAGGTGCAGAGTAAATTTCTTTTGGTTTAGAGAGATCTGGGATCTCACAATTTAAAATATGTGCAATAAATCTGGGATACATTAAAATTTAGAGGATGATAGATTCCCAATCATACCATCAAAAATCATTTTTGAAAAATTGAATACTTGGTCTGTGCTCAAGCAAACAACAGCAGATGCTATTGATTTGTTGAACTCATTCCAAGTACTCTTTTTAGGAGAGATGCAGTGTTGAATAGTATGAACTAGAAATTTCCATTGGGGAGAAAGAAGCCCTTTTTGAAAAGTAACAATGTTTTGCTTACCTTCATACCCCATTTTTATTAAATTTTCAACAAGCTCTTCCTTAGAGAGTAGAGATATACCTGATTCATCATAAAGTTGTAGATGTTGTCTTATAGTTTGTTCTGTTATAAAATTTGTTTTTCCATCTACTATCGATTTGATTTTTGATATTTCCCCTTCTTTGATATGTTCTGCAGATTCCCAAAATTGAACAATATGTCTCTCATAGATTGTAGGTTGGATTGTGAGAGCATATTTAATTGATGATTGTTTCAAAAACATCACAATTTCTCTAAAATCTTTGGTTCCATCTGGGTTCTTTAGGAATGCAATCATGTTGTGAAATTCACAATATTGAAGATCTGTTTGAACCGCAACTGGTTTGATCATAGCCATTGTTTACTTGAGTGAGAGAGAAAATTGAGAGTGTGTTCCTTGTTTAACTTGATTGATTGAATTATGAGTTGTTACTGCCTTTTAGGGTTTCAATCAAGATTGCCGACTTAGGGGTTTATCGTGGGTTTTAGCAGATGGAGGTTTGGATAATGTAAGATTAACCGACTTCTGTTATTTAGTTTTCGAAATTAACCTGCAAAAAGTCAGAAATGCCCTTCGAATCATAGCATAACGGCTATTTTCATGGGGTTAGTTTGGTAAATCTATTGTTTTTAAGAGTAAACTGCCGATCAGTAGTAACTAAGTATCAGTAATAACAAACGTCAGTAGTAATTGAGACTTGAATGTTTTAAAGGCTGATCAGTAGTAACTAACAACGACAATCAGTAATAAATGAATAACCAGTAGTAAATTTTTAATAACTTTATTAATATTATACAAAAACTTTACATATAGGATTTTATGAGATTTTAATTTATAAAAAGCATTCCAATATTGTTAACTAAAAAGTTAAACCTTCCTACATCAAAAGCTTTTGTAAAAAGATCTGCTAGTTGATTATCAGTATGAATTTTAACCACTTTAATTAATTTCTTTTCATTACAATCTCTTATGAAATGAAATCTGATTTCAATATGTTTAGTTTTTGAGTGTTTTACTAGGTTGTTCACAATACTAATTGCACTTTGATTATCTATAAAGATAGGAGTTTTGAGAATAGACATACCAAAGTCCATAAGTTGATTTTGAATCCATAGCACTTGAGCACAACATGCAGATGCAGCTACATACTCTGCTTCTACAGAAGATGTTGAAACATTTGTTTGCTTCTTGCATTGCCATGACACAAGTCTTGATCCAAAGAATTGACATCCACCAGTAGTTGACTTTCTATCCAAGCATTCACCACCATAGTCACTATCTGTGTATGCTGTAAGTTCAAAAGGTGAATCATGTGGATACCAAAGACCTAGTGATGGTTTTCCTTTCAAGTATCTAAAGATTCTTTTGACTGCTTGCAAGTGCAGTTCCTTTGGTTTTGCTTGATACCTGGCACACACACTATACATAATATCAGGTCTAGATGCAGTTAAATACATTAAAGAACCTATCATTGATCTATATAAGTGTTCATCTACATCCTCCCCCTCAATGTCAGGATGTAGGTGTTTATGTGTTTCCATAGGAGTGCTTGCACTTTTGCAGTCTTTCATTGCAAATTTCTCTAGTATGTCCTTGACATATTTTGATTGATTGATCAAAATACCATCTGGTTTTTGATTGACTTGGAGTCCAAGAAAGAAGTTCATTGGACCCATTGAGCTCATCTTGAATTTGATCTGCATAAGTTCTTCAAATTCTTTGCACAGTTGATTATTTGTTGATCCAAAGATGATATCATCTACGTATATTTGAACAAGTAGTATGTCATCTTTAACCTTTTTGGTGAATAGGGTTTTGTCAATGGCACCTCTTTGAAAATTGTTCTTTAACAGATATGATGATAATGTGTCATACCAAGCTCTTGGTGCCTGATGTAGGCCATAAAGAGCTTTATCTAATTTGAACACATAATCATCATGTTCAGGATCTTCAAATCCTGGAGGTTGACAAACATACACTTCTTCTTCTATTTTTCCATATAGAAATGCACTCTTTACATCCATTTGATAGACTTTGAACCTTTTGAATGATGCATATGCCAAGAATATTGTGATTGCTTCAATCCTTGCTACAGGAGCATATACTTCATCATAATCTATTCCTTCTTCTTGAGTGTATCCCTGAGCTACAAGTCTTGCTTTATTTTTTATCACTATTCCTCTTTCATCTTTCTTATTTCTGAAGATCCATCTGGTTCCAATGGCTCTTTTTCCTTTTGGAAGAGGTACTAGTGTCCAAACAGCTTGTAATTTGAACTGAAGAAGTTCTTCTTGCATTGCTTCAATCCAATTTGAATCTTTCATTGCTTGTTGGATCTTTTTAGGTTCATCCTGTGATAGAAAACATGCAAACAAACATTCATTAGATATTAGACTTATATTGCAAGAGTTGTTTAAACTTGAATTAAATTTGCTTCTTGTCTGCATATTTGAGTTGACATCACTTAGAACAAGGTCTAAAGGATGATTCTTTTGAGCTCTTGAGTTGGAGTTTCTGAATCTTCTTGTTCTTCTTCATTGATACTGTTGTTAATAGTATCATTGTTGAGATCAAGTGTTTGAGAGTTATTACTGGTATCAGTATCATTTCTTGCAGCATCATCATTTAGGGTTTCTGAGTTGTTACTGGTGTCAGTATCATTTCTTGTTTCTTCAAGATTTTGATTTTCTGAGTTGTTACTGACACTAGTATTCTCTGTATTATCAGAGTTGTTACTGTCCTTAGTATTTACTGTAGGATCAGTATTAACAATGATATATTGCAGAGAGTTTTGACTTCCATTTAGTGATGATGATCCTTCTTTAGTTGGTTGATTAGTTGAGTCACCTGCATTAAAGTTAAAACTAAAATCAAGAGATTTTGGTAGTGAGTCAATATTAAACAACCAATCTGGACCATTTCCTCTTTCGTTAGAAAGATTTTCATTAAAGGATACATCAGCACTTTCTTCAATAATCCTTAATCTTTTGTTGAATACTCTGTATGCTTTGCTTTGAGTAGGATATCCTACAAAGATTCCATCATCTACTTTGCAGTCAAACTTACCAATTTGTTCTCGTGTAATTAAGATAGTACATGGACAACCAAATGATTTTAAAAAGCTTATTGAAGGTTTTCTTTTGTTGAAAAGTTCATATGGTGTCTTGAAAAGTGGCTTGACTATTAAAATTCTGTTTTGCACATAACATGCAGTATTGACATCTTCAGTCCAAAAGGTTATTGGTAATTTAGCATCTGCAAGCATGGATCTTGCTGCTTCAATGATTGTTCTATTTCTTCTTTCAGCTACACCATTTTGTTGAGGAGTTCTAGGAGAGCTATACTGCCTGTCTATACCTTTAAGATCACAAAAAGAGATTAGATTTTCATTTTTAAATTTTGTGCCATTGTCACATCTAATGGCTTTCACTTTGAGATCTCTTGTATTTTCCAGTTTGATTATTAGGTTCTTGATGATTTCACTTGTTTCATCTTTAGTCCTGAGAAAGAATACCCAAGTAAATCTAGAAAAATCATCAGTAATAACTAGACAATATTGCTTCTTTCCAATACTCATTACATTTGTTGGACCAAATAAATCCATGTGAAGTAGCTGCAAAGGGTTAGAAATAGAGTTGATTAATTTGGACTTATGAGATGTCTTGTGCTGCTTACCTTTTAGGCATGCAACACAATGATGATCACACATGAATTGTTTTTATGGAAGACCAATTACTAAATTCTTTTTGACCAAATTATTCATGTTTTTAAAGTTTGTGTGACACATCCTTCTATGCCATAATTCTGATTCATTTGTGTTTGCCTTGGATATAAAGCAGTTAATTTCATTTGGAGAAATGATTTCTCCCCCTATATCCAGGCAATACACATTATTTCTCCTTGGTGTTCTCAACACAACATATTTTTCATCTAAAATAAAGTCAGGAGAAAGAATGATGCACTCTGTATATGTAAAAAGAATTTTGTTCTTTTTATCACATACTTGTGAGACACTAACCAGATTGTATTGAAGTTCAGCAACATAAAATACATTATCAAATGTAATCTTACCATTGGATACAATACCTTTACCAGTGATACGACCACCTTTAGGATTTTCACCAAAAGCAACATAACCACCATCATATTGTTAAAAGTTTCTGAGAATTTATAGGTTCCCAGTCATATGCCTAGAGCATCCACTGTCAATTTGCCATGTATTCACCTGGATGCTCTGCACAAAAGAAGATTAAATTAATTCTTTTTGGGAACCCAAGCTTGTTTTGTCTTGGGTTCATCTTTTTTAATGAAGAATGTACTATGAGTGGTTTGATTGATACTGCTCTTTGGTGTTACTACTGATTTCTGTTTTGGTGCCCATTTGCTTTGCTTTGATTTGGTTACTACTGATGGATCAGTAGTAACTCTGTGAAAGTATTTTTTGTACTTATCAGTAGTATTTGTGTAGTTATATCTTACTGCATTGTATCTTGGATACTGATCAGTAAGATATCTTTGCTGGTTTCTTTTTGTGGTTGTATGTGTTGGGTGATTGTAGTAATTACCAAGTCTTCTTTTCTTTTCAAAATTTTGATTTGTTTTAGGATTTCCATATCTGATATTTTGAACAAATCTTTTGGCTGACCTGCCAAACTTAGGAATTTCATCTTGTGGAGGTTTGGACTTGTTGTTTTAAATTTAATTCTTTTAATTTTTGTTCTTTTATTTTTAATTTGTTTTCCTTAAATTCCTTGAATTCTTTGCAATTTATTGGATTGAAGTGACAATCCTTTGCTATATGGTTTACTTTATTGCAAATTAGACATTTAGGTTTGGTTGATTTTAAGGATTCTGGTTTTCTTTGTTCTTTTAACCGATTCAAGTTTCTTTGATTTCCCCTTTTTAAAATAGTTGGAATATTTTCAGAATTGTATTTTGGAGATTCTTGACTTTGTGTAATGTGAAAACTTGTATCATCAGATTTAATAGTGTTTTCTTCATCAGATGAATCATTACTTGTTTCAGTTTGACTTTCTAACTTTAATTCATCTTAGATTCTTTCTGAACTAGACTTAAGTGGAGGAATAAAATTTGTTGGGGGTGGGACAGCATGATAACCAACACCATGAACAACTTTTTCAGTTGATTGATTGCTTGTTAATTCATCAATTATTTTAGAACTTCTTTCAAATTTCTTAATTGTTAGTTTATTTTGTTCTAATTCTAATTGACATTCTTCTAATTTGGTTATAGCTTCTTTTGCTTTTGCTTTTGATTCAGCATATTCTTTATCATATACAGCTTGTAATAGCTCATCTTTAAGTTTTTGATCTGTTATTTGATAAATTTTAATTTGATTTTCTAAATCAGCTATAACACCATTAAATTATATTCTTCTTTTTCTGTTTTTAATTAAATCTTCATTGATTTCTTTTGTTTCTTTTTCCAGAGATTTAAATAATTTAATGCATTCAGGAGAGCATGGTTTAGGATTTACCTCAGATTCGGATTCAGAGAAGGCCATGAGAGCTTGATTTTGAGCATGTTCTTCAGCTTGAAAGCTCCAATCATATCCTAGTCCTTCTTGGGATACAAGTGCAGATGAGTTTGTCCTTTTATCTTTGTTAGGACATTCTCTTGCAAAGTGACCAAGATTGCTACAGTTGTAGCATTTAACTTTAGTTTTGTCAAAACCTGCCCTGTCACCTTTGTTGAAGCTCAAGCTTGATCTACCAGTTCTTTTAAGAAACTTCTTTGTTCTGAAACTGAGCATAGCCATCTGCCATTTGATATCCATCTCTTCAAGATCATCAGGATTGATTTGCTCCAAATCTTCACTAATTAGTGAAGTATGCACATGACTAGTAAAGAAGGATTCTCTAGCAAGATCTTCTGATTCTTTTGGTTTTCCAGTTGTAGCATCTTGAGTTGTACCTGCAGTGGATACAAAAGCAGCATTGTTTAAATTTAAACTTGGAGATTTCTGACTTACCTCAGATTCGAACACTCTTAAGTCATTGTAGAGTTCATCAAGCTCCTTTTCTTTTAAGTCATCACCTTGTCTATATACTACAGTGTACATAGGCCATTCTTCACTTAGAGATCTGAGAAACTTTCTATTGACATCATCTTTGTCTGGTTGAACTCCAACTTGGTTGAGTTCACCAATAAGTTTATTGAATCTATCAAAAACTTGTGACAAAGATTCATTCTTTTGTCCTTTAAAGTTTTCAAACTCTTGTTTTAGCACTGATTTCATATTTCTTTTTGTGCTTTTAGTACCAACAAACCTTTTCTCCAGGGCTTGCCATAGCAGTTTTGCATCATCAAATTCAACAAATAAGTGTTGATAGTCGTTAGGAATTGCAAGCAATACGGTACTTAGAGCTTTCAGTTCAATTCCTCTGTCCTTCTTTTCTTTATCACACTTGATTTTGTCGGATTCAGTAGTTGTGCTAGTTGTGGCAACTGGAATGGTTTTATTGCCTTCAAGCACAACTTCCCACATGGTGTAGTTAGTAATAAGCATGTATTGCTTAATTCTGTTTTTCCACATCCCAAAGTTGTTGGGAATGAGGATGGGGATTTTGTTTGCTTGTGTGCTTTCATTATTGTCAGACATGATGAAAACGTGGTTTGTGAAAGTATTGAAAACTTTTGTGAGTTCTTGATTCGTAGATCTTAGAGTACAAAGCTCTGATACCACTTGTCAAGATCGATTAACCAAAACAGTTAATAAACACAATGATCTACTCAACAATAGAAGTTACAGCGGATTAACACTATGTTGATTTAATCAAGAATAAATTAATATAAGAATTAATAAGAACACAGTTATCACAAAAAGCTTCAATGTATATTGATTGATCGAATACAATACACACGTATGTTTACAATTCATAAGGAACTATATATAATAGTCCTTGAAGCCTAACTATTTACCCTAGTTATTCTAGGATACGATTACAATTTGAATTACAAAAGATACGATATTCTAAACAAACTTTCCTAAGATCTCGAACTCGATATACTCCATAAATAACATCATCAGTATCAACTTTGATCGAGCAGTAGTAAATGTGATCATCAGTAGTAAACACGAGATCAGTAGTATCTTCTGTAATCAGTATCAACTCCTTAGCAGCATTAAGGTTGTTGATCAGTAGTATCTACATATCAGTTAACAAGCATGTAAATCATTAATAACTTGTTTTTATCCCAACAAGTTTAATGGTAGTCAAGTCAATAGTGCTTACTCTTTAGCATTAATTGAATAACCTCCTAATGGTTAAATGACCGATCACCTATAGCTAGGGGTGGCAATTCAGGTCGGGTTCAGGTTAACGGGTTCGGGTTCACTGGTTGGCGGGTCAGAAACGTTCAACCTGAAACCGTCCTGTTTATATAAACGGGTCAGATATCTCAACCCTAGCATGTTTACCTTCAACCCGAACCTGACCCATATAACCTGTTTAAGTAAACGGGTTAAACAGATTAGCAGGTCAAATAGGTTAAACGGGTCAAACAAGTCATACATATTGTTATTATTCTACAAATTCATAACAAAATATCAAAATAACACATTACTAAGTAGTCTTTTTAGTTTTTATCTAACTATTAGTTACGTTTAAACTAGTAAACGATAAACTAAATATAAATATATACTTTTTAAATATATTTTAATAATTAAACGGGTTGGCGGGTCGACCCATTTAAATTATCATTGACCCGAAACTAACCTGTTTAAACGGGTCAGTCGAGTCAACCTGAGACTGACCCAATTATTTTTTACCTCAATCCGAATCTGTTTATTTTCGTGTTGGTTTCAGGTCGGGTTTCGTGTCGGGTCATAAATTGCCACCCCTACCTCTAGCGAGGGGCTGAAAGCAGGGGACTTTGAAAAAATTTCAAATAGAGTTACAATCTTTCTTTTTAATAGGTTTTTTTAACGATAGTTAGTGATTCAAACGTAGACAGTAACATCCACAAGAGACAGTATATCTTCCCTCGAACCCTCCACATATGGGAAACAGTATGTCTTCCCTCGAATCCTCCACATATAGGAATAAACACCACCACCTAAGAAAGTAAGTTAACAGCCTAACAAGTAACACCCCTAAGAAAAAAAAATATACAACTGATAACACCCCTCAATTTTTTAGATTTTCACCGGCGGTCTTGGGTTCCACATTGTTTTCTCCGAAAGATCCTATGTTTTTTTCATTGATAATTTTTGTATTCTAATGAGTCTACTTTTTGATCATGTGATATTGATACCGAAATCCATGGGACGACCATAGCGATTCAAAAACAGTTTAAGTCGGATAAATGAGGAAACAGTCGATGCAAAGAAGTGATTTCTAAAAGTTAATATAGAACTTCATCAATATTTTGTGAACTTTTATCAAGTACAAATTAAAACTAACTCCTTGTTTCATATAGGATAGCTGACAATAAACGACACTCAGTATTTAATTTATTATTCCTATCACCCAAAAGATATCTAATTGTCATGTATGCTAGTACTAAGAGATATAAACCACTAGCTAACTAATAACCAACCTTATATCATATTACATTTTTCCAGCAAATCAAAACCACCAAAATCATGAACATTTGGTTCACTCTGTTTCTTTGGTCTGATAGCCATAAGGATTCTTAGTAGCCCAATTCCATTCATCTCTGCACATCTCTTCTATTCCATACTTTGCCCTGCAATCAACCCAAACTTGTCAACAGGCCCACCCATTTACTTGTGAACGGGTCAAAAGTCGCTCAAAGTATATATTTAATGCATAACATTAATTAGATTATTACTAACACATTGTAATCATATCCGTCACAATAATTAGTTACAGAAAAAGCTAAAAAATTTTGGTAACACGTTTTAAGTTTTTGACCATCCAATTCAAGTTAAACTTACTTCCAGTTCAATTCGTGTTCTGCTTTTTCTGTTGCTGCATATACGATCTCAGCATCACCGGGTCGTCGGCCCGTTTTTATCAAAGGAATTTTCTAAAGCAAAAAAATATATATATATATCAAATTTTAAATTTTTTTAAATAATTTGAATATAATTATGTAAATGTTTGACTGTACAATCAGTTATATGAAAAAAAATGAAAAAATGAAGTACCTTTCCTGATGCTTTTTCAAAAGCTGATACCAATTCTAAAACAGAAGTCCCTTTACCTGTCCCCAAGTTGTAAACTTCACAACCTAAAATAACAAAATAATCATTAAATCATGACAATATTATAATATTATGTCAACAAAAATATAAACATTGTCATAAATCAATCCACCTATTGTAGGATCAGAGAGTTTTCTCAGTGCAGCAGTATGCCCATCTGCTAAATCTACAACATGAATGTAATCACGTACCTGATCATTTTAAACAAAAATAATTACAACTACATCAAACAAAATGAAAAAAATAAAAATAAAAATTGAAAATTAAATTATACCCCTGTTCCATCTTTTGTTGAGTAATCAGTTCCATATACTTTAAGTTCAGGTTGTCTCCCAACAGCAACTTGACGAATAAAAGGCATGAGATTATTTGGAATTCCAGAAGGATCTTCACCAATTCGACCACTAGGATGTGCACCAATTGGATTAAAATATCTCAACAATATAAATTTCCAATTGGAATCTGAAGCGTATATATCACGACACATTTCCTCAATCATCAGCTGAAAAAAATTAAATTAAATATAATAATTTATTAGTCCACATATACAAAAATAAAAAAATCTATTTAGATATGCATGCATACCTTGGTTCGCCCGTATGGGTTGGCTGCAGATAGGGGAGATTCTTCTGTGCATGGTACTTCTTTTGGCCAACCATAAACAGTAGCCGATGATGAAAACACAAGCTGAAATTTTCAGAAATTTGATGAAAATAATCTTATTAGACATACTAACTGTTTAAGACATCTGTCATCAATTATTTTGATTGAAATTGATTTAAGAATTAAAAGAAGAGATACCTTTTTGCATCCATAAGCAGCCATAACTTGTAGTAGAGTTATAGTACCAATAATATTGTTGTTGTAATACAACAAAGGCTTTTGCACACTTTCACCAACTGCTTTTAGTCCAGCAAAATGTATAACAGCATCAAAACTATCTCACCAACACAAAACCAATATAAATTAGACATAATCACTACATTTAATATGATAAATAAGTCAACAAGTGAAGAATAAAAACAAAATGCCTAAGGCATTTTCAGTTTAAAATATATGTAACAGTCTTGCCAAAAGTGATTACATTTCACAGAAACAGTAAAAGAATACTAGTAAAAAGAAGAAAAACTTTACTTTGTGGAGGCAAAAAGTTGCTCTAATGCAGGTTTGTCGCGGATGTCCATCTGCAGTGAAGAGCTCAAGTGTTACTCAGCATAAACATAATACAAATAATTATATTAAATAATCTTAATAATAATTGTGAGAAAATTATTGTGACAAATTTCTAGTAGCAAACACTTTTTGATCATCAGTCTGAATAATCTAAAGATGTATAAAGTTACATTTTATATATTTCATGAAACTAACCACTGTTTTTTATAAATAGACTCAAAAGAATGACAGACCATGAACAAATTATGAAAATTAAACTAATTAATTAGTGGTCTATCATAACTAATTCTGCGGTTAAGGTTATTGAACTAAATCATTAATATTTAATCATATAATATCATAATTGAAAGTGAGAGGATTCGTAGAAAAACTGGAGCACTCGAATATTCTCAATACAATTCTGATTGATCACGCGCGTAAAACGAAAACACAGTATTAAATATTAAACAGATAGTCTTTTTACAAGGAAAACAAATACAGAAACAATATTATATCGATTTCAGCACGAATTGAATGATTAAGTAAGTGAGAAATTAAAATAAAGCTGAAAAAAAAAACCTTGTGAAAAGATAGATTATGACCACGATCACCAGCAAGTTCTCGAACTCGATTGATAGCAACTTCAGATGAATTATCCAAATTATCAACGACCACCGCGTTGTAACCGTCTAACAGCAGCTGCAACACCGTGTGACTACCTATATATCCGGCACCGCCGGTCACCAGCACGCACAAAGGCGGCGTCATTCGTAATTCCAAAATTAAAAATATCGAAAATTGAGATGCGTATTGAAGAAGAGAGAAGATTTAGCAGGAGACCAGAGGCTGACATGTGTGGAATTTGAAGACGAGATTGTGTGTTTGTATTTATAAGCATTGAAAGAGTGGGGTAGATCATGAAAACGAAAGGATAAAATTTAGGGTTTAAAATCGGTTGTAGTAATCGTGATTTGGGGAAGAAGTCAAGGAGAAAGAAGCTGATTGGTCGTTAGAGTTTCTAGTGTTGTGGAGATATCTGGAAACTTGTTGGGTTTTCTTGAAATTGACTAATGAGGGGGAAAATCCAAATTGAATGAAAAACACCCACTTGTCCACTAATTTCTTTTTATCTCCTTTCAGTTAAAAACCCAAATAAACATAAAGTGGGTTACAAAAGATATAGCTTTTGATTTATTGTCAGAAATCAATACAAAGCATAAGCTTGTATATTATGGAAAGGTAATATGAGAGATTATATTGATGTTTATTATTTGTGTTTAATTATTTGCTTATTTATTTATATGATTAAGATAAATGTAAAAATCAAGAAATAATATGAGAAAAATGAATTCGTAGATTATACATGTTATTTTATAGTTAATAATAATATAAAAATAGTGGTTATGTAATTATGTTTGTTGTAGAAAACTAGGTACGTTGTTTAGTGTATTATTTGGAACATATAGTTTTAGAAAAAGGTAATATCGTTAAATGAATAAGATTTTCAAAATACACGTAATGTAAATCAAGAGTGTAAGGAAATAAAAAAGCCATTACTTATATTTCATAAATTAGGAAAATTTCCGATACAACTGAATAATATAGCTCTATTACGTTTAAAATCAATACATCCATGTTCGAGCAACGATTGTCAAACACAAAGATTAGGTGACGTCAACCTTGGATTTCCTGTGATAACCCCAGTACAAACCCAACAAGTTCTTGGCGAACCTAGGGTGATCAAGGTTGAGTACGAGTGTGAAAGTGAGCTGTGTTTTAGGCTTTTTTAGTCTGTTTGCAGATGAGATTTAGACCGTGTATTTATATGGCTAGTCCCAAGTATATGGAACGTTGGCCCATTAATGATGATCGTGAACGCTTGAACTACGTTGATCATCAATCGTCTAATGCAACGCCCATTAAAGTGTATTTATCATGAAGCGCCATTATGACGGGCGTCAGCCAATAAGACACGCGCTTTCAATGACAGACGCTGACAATCCTGACAGGCGCTGATAACTTGACAGGCGGTGATAACTTGGACATGATTGACAACTCTTCACGTGACAAAAGTTGTCAACTTGACAGTCATATTAGCGGGCTTGACAGTTGTAGTAGCGGGCTTTAAACACAAAAGCCCATCATTATATTTAGGGTTTGGGGATTTACCTATATATACATAGGTAATCCTTACTAACCTCATCATGCCCCCGAGTTAGGATTTGCCAAAACAACGGTTTGCAATTCATAACTATCATTACGTGTAAGTTCTCTTTCTTTTTCGTTTTTTTTTTATTTTTATTTTTTTTTTCCGCGGACCGACTGCGCAAGATGGCGGTACGAGACAACCGGCGGACGCAAGCCAGCGCACCAAACCAACGGCGACCGACGGTCGATCCGCGACGAGGTGGGGGACCGGCTGCCCAAAGCAGACCGACAGTCGCAAGGCAGCACTGCTCAAACCGGCGGCGACCGGTGAGGTGGGGGACCAGCTGCCCGAGGCAGACCGGCAGTCGCAAGGCAGCACTGCTCAAACCGGCGGCGACCGGCGAGGTGGGGGACCGGCTGCCCGAGGCAGACCGGCGGCCGTAAGGGATACGACCAGCTGCCCAAGGCCGATCGGCGGTCGCGCGTAGTCGACACGAAGTGGGCCGGCGGTTTAGGCGGTAGCGAGCAACTTTACCGGCGGCAGGCACCGTGACCGGCGGTTTTAGGGTTGCGACCGGCGGTTTAGGCGGCGGCCGCAACTTGACCGGCGGTTAGGGCTGCGACCAGATGAGATTTAGACCGTGTATTTATATGGCTAGTCCCAAGTATATGGAACGTTGACCCATTAATGATGATCGTGAACGCTTGAACTACGTTGATCATCAATCGTCTAATGCAACGCCCATTAAAGTGTATTTATCATGAAGCGCCATTATGACGGGCGTCAGCCAATAAGACAAGCGCTTTCAATGATAGACGTTGACAATCCTGACATGCGCTGATAACTTGACAGGTGGTGATAACTTGGACATGGTTGACAACTCTTCACGTGACAAAAGCTGTCAACTTGACAGTCATAGTAGCGGGCTTGATAGTTGTAGTAGTGGGCTTTAAACACAAAAGTCCATCATTATATTTAGGGTTTGGGGATTTACCTATATAGACATAGGTAATCCTTACTAACCTCATCAATCCACATCACGAAAGATTCTGGTGACTGTGCAGGTGATGATATAGGAGAGTTTGGTGTCATTGCATGTGAATCATGGTGTGAGTTATGCTTGTGGTGATGAATTTTATGCTCATTCTTGTGATGGTGATCTCCATGCTCATGTTTGTGATGATGTTCGTGATCATGTGCATGTTTGTGCTTACGTGAAGGTTCAGGGACTTTAGTAGGTTTCTGGTGCATTTGATGGTGAAATCGCACCCTCAACTAATAGAGGCATGTGTTTGTCGTTTATAACTAGTTCCATTTCGATGAAAAACTTTTGCAGGTTCACTGTATCATCGTGGAATTCAACGAAGGATCTTGTTGGGAGCACTCTAGCAATGGATGGTGTAGCGAGAACCACTATTACAATTAACAAAAGAAACATAATTCTAATATTCATGGTTTGTTGAATGATGGAAAATTGGGAATGTATTTTTTTTTTTTTGAACCGACAAATATTACATATGTTAGTGTTTAGAAATTAGTATCACCTAGTTAGAATACATCTTTGCCAGGGTTTGAACCAATGACGACCTAGGAAAAATCCCCTCAAGACAAGCTTGGTGGCCAAGTGAGCTAGCCCACTTGGTTAAAATTGGGAATATATGATATGAAGTTTTGAGATGTGTGTTTTTCTATTTATAGGCAAGATTACCTATAACATTTTGACAAGTGTAAAGTAGAGACAAAATGAATTCATTTACAATCCATATAGGTCTAGACCAAAATATTTACTATTTAGTTCTAAAAGAAGTAATCAACAAACCATAAGTGGTTGATTTTCTTTTTATCAAACATTAATTTAATGGTAAATTTATTAGAGTAAATTACTTAAATTGTCTATGTGGTCTTGCATTTTCAGCTTTTTTGTCCCTAAACTTTTTTTTTGGAGATTTTTGTCCCCGTGCTCTTTAAAATTCTTTTTTTCAGTCCTTCCGTCCAATTTCTGCTGTGAACTAACTCCACATGCCAAACATATGAGAGTATTTTAGTCTTTTTACAATTTCTTTTATTTTTTTATTTCTCTCACCTTCATCTTCTTCTCTACTAAACCCTAATCTTCTTTTTATGTTATTTCGTAATCTTCATATTTGAAAAAATTGTGCAAAAGATTTCATATCCATTGTTGATTAAACATTTCATATCTCGTTTTTGATTTTACAATAATCTTCAAAAAAGAAACCATAAGCCATCAAAATTCAATAAAAATTTGAATCAAAACCTAACGCTAAACCAGCTGATTGCAAGTCATCAAACCAATTTCTTTATGAAGAAGAAATTCGGGCTTTTTATGAAGAAAAATATGCAGAGAGTGAAGACAACCAATTTCTTCTTCAAAATTTCTCTGGAGAAGAACTCAACCGAAAACAACCACTGGTTCTTTTTCCACACACGGTGGTCTTGTTGCAGCAGCGGCAGCGTAAAACAACCACTGATTCTCCATTTCCGGCCGACGTTGCCACCGGGATACCACTATTGTTGGGAATGAAAAACACTTCTATTCGAAATTGAGATAGTATTACACAGGAAAACACTTAAACACTCAACGTCTACGAAAGAAAAACAAACCCACTAGCTAAAACTCACTCTAAGTTTTACTCTCTAAACACTCTCTGTTTTGTGGTGCCGTACAAATGAGATTACATCCCTTATTTATAGTAAAAACTAGCCACTAAATCTACAGCAACCATTTAATGATTTCATAGTGTGAACCTTTGAACTTGCCATCTTTGAATCAAGCTTTTCTAGAAAGTAGGCTATCCAAGTTGGACTTGATAACTCACATTCTCCCCCCTTAAGTCGAACTTGGATCGAGATTCGTCACACCAATCATATTTCGCATTTCACCATGCTTCACGCGTGCTAACGCCTTTGTGAGGATATCTGCTCGTTGATCCTTTGTATTGACATATTCCACTATAATCCATTCACGTTCAACGCATTCTCGTATGAAGTGAAAATGGATGTCAATGTGTTTGCTTCGTCCATGAAACACTGGATTTTTCATCAAGGCGATTGCTGACTTGTTATCGACATACAGGGTGATAGGCATGATATGATGTCCCGTGAGCTCCTTCACGAGATTTGCAAGCCAAATGGCTTGACATGCTGCTGACGTTGCTGCCATGAACTCAGCTTCACATGAAGACAAAGCAACAGTCTTCTGCTTTTGAGATTGCCAGGTGATTGCGTTCCTTCCAAGATAGAAGATCATCCCACTCGTGCTCTTCCTATCAACAATATCACCTCCCAGATCACTATCAGTAAAACCAACCAAGTCTTCAGTATCACGACCTTTTCCATAGTTGAGTCCATAGTCTATGGTTCCCTTCACATACCGCAAGATGTGTTTAACAACTTGGAAATGCATTGTGGTTGGTTTCTCCATGAAACGGCTTGCAATTCCAACCGAAAATGATAAGTCCGGTCGAGTGTGAGTTAAGTACCTTAAACATCCCACCACGCGCCTATATTCGGTTGGGTCAACTTTTTCACCATCGTCATCCTTATGGACCTTCAACTTAGGCTCCATTGGTGTTTTTGTCGGGTTGCAGTCTAGCATCCCGAATTGCTCTAGAATCTTCTTTGCATAAGCCGTTTGTCGCAAAGATATTCCCGTCTTCGTCTGCGACACTTCGATCCCAAGGTAGTAAGAAAGCAATCCCAAGTCGCACATTTCAAATTCTTTCTTCATCTGTTCCTTGAATTCGACAACGTCTTCGGTGTTAGACCCAGTAATGATCAAGTCATCAACATAGACACCAACAATAAGAATCTTGCCCTTTAGATTCCTTGTATAAACCGCCGGATCTTGTAAACTTTTCTGAAAACCAAGTCCTTTCAAGCTTTTGTCTAAACGAATATTCCAAGCTCGAGGAGCCTGCCGTAGGCCATAAAGAGCTTTGGAGAGCTTGAACACCTTGTGACTTTGTGCTTGATCAACATACCCTTCTGGCTGCGTTACATAGACCTCCTCCTTGAGATCTCCATTGAGAAACGCCGACTTGACATCAAGGTGGTGGACAACCCACCCGTGTTGAGCTGCTAAGGCAAGAATGAGCCTTACAGTATCAAGTCGTGCTACCGGAGCAAAGACTTCATCAAAGTCGACTCCTTGCTTCTGAACAAAGCCTTTCGCTACTAGTCGAGCTTTATGTTTCACCTCTTTTCCTGAGCTGTCTTTCTTCACTTTATAGACCCATTTCAAACCTATCGCTTTATGACCCGGTGGCAAGTCGGTAAGTTGCCATGTCTTGTTCTTCTCGATTGCATCCAACTCTGTTTGCATAGCCTCCTGCCATGCTTTAGAAGCCACTGCTTCTTTAAAATTCAGAGGTTGATCCGCTGCAATCATCATCAATTCTTCAATTTGAACCACTAGTACAAAAATAGCCTACAGTCACAGTTTTTCTAAAACAGCATTGCCACAGTTTAACTTGTTTGTGTGGCTAAAGGTCACAAATAATGTTCAAATTTTATTTTAGCCACATTTAACTCCAAAACTGTAACAATCTCAAATTAGATTCGAACACTTTAGCCACAATTTAACATAATAAAGGTGTCCATTGCTAGCCACAGTCACGTAGTGTGGCAAAATGTCACACTTTTCGTCATGGTTGTTTGTTAAAATGTGACATTATTTTGTGATATTTATTATGTGAGACGAGAGATACATATTTAGTTACATGAATCAATTGCTTGTGTGTCCAAATGTTGTGTTTATTAGCCACATGAATTCATTGTTGTTAAAAGGTAGTATATAGCCACGATCTTTATTTTGTGTATCATGTGGCTGTAAGACAAATAATAGCCACTTATTTTTGTGTGCATGTGTGGCTATATGATGGATTTGTGCCACACCCTAAAACATAGTCATGATAAATCTAAAATTACATGTGGCTATAACATAAACAATAGCAATGGAAATAGTAAAATTAAAAGTATGTACCTATAACTAACTTATAACCACGATTTTAATTAACTATGTGTGTGTGTCCACAAGTAATAAATTGTCACATTAATGATGTTAAATATGGCTAAATGTTATCAGATGTCACATGTGATAAAGAATTATGTGGCTAAAGCAAAAACAATAGCCATGATTAAATTTCTGTGTGTAACTACTAGTAAGGGAGAAGGTAGTACAAGTATAGTTGAACATATATGTTTATTAGCCACATGAATTCGTTGTTGTTGTCACGTTAATGATGTTAAATATGACTAAATATTATCAAAAGGTCACATGCGATAACAACTTATGTGGCTAAAAATAACCAATTGTCACAGTTCAATTGACTATGAATGTGTGTCTGCAAATTACCAATTGTCATATTAATAGGTTAAAATATGGCTAAATGTTATCCCACATTGGTATTTATAAGAAGGTGGGAGAATTAGTTTCCTTATAAAAACAAGGGGGCTTCAACACTTTTAAAAATATTAAAGCTTGACATCCTTAAGACCTTTGGTTTAACCCGAGTGTTTACTAGGGTTTGACTATTACTGGTTGGCTTTAACCGGTCTAGTTTTTGCCGGTGATTTTAAGCAATCAAACCGGTTGAATGTTCGAGTCACAGTTTAACCAGTTAGACCGACCAGTCTATACCGGTTTTTAAAGATTTGTAAATGTATGTCCTTATTATACTTTTAGCTATTGTTTGAGTAACTATATGTGTCTAAAAGGTATATATTAGTCATAATAGACATATATTTGTGTCACTAAAGAATAGCAAGCGCCACTATAAAAATAAATTCATGTAACCATTGGTTGAACAATAGTCACACAAAAAATAAAAAATGTGTGTCTATAAATAGTTTATGGCCACATTATAAGTTAGAATGCATAATTATCACAATAGATTTTCTTCTTCAATAGTCACACTTTTAGGCTACGGCTACTATTTTTTGGTTACTACAACCACTATATTTAAATGTAGCCATACATTGCCTAAAATGACACAACCTTTGGTCACATTATTAGTGGAAAAAAAAATTAGTGACTAAAGGCATATGGTCACAGTTTTGTAGTGTGACCATTGCTCATTTTTGTACTAGTGAACGGGCATAACTTCGGTATCATCATAGAGGTTTGATAGAGATCGATATCCCCTGGGTCCGGTTTGGTTTGGTGAAATCTCTGACTCAACTGAAAGTGGATTTTCGGGGCTGTTTTGGACATAAGGGTTTGTTGTGTTTTGATAACCTGAAGATAGAGGTGTTTGGGGGATATTTTCGGGTGATGATTGACTTGTTTCGGGGCTGTCTAGGTTTGGGAAGACATGTGTTGTAGGAGAGACATTTTGGTCTGAAATAATTGTGTTTGTATCGGTCCATTTCCATGCTTTCTCCTCCTCAAACACAATGTCGCGACTAACCCGCAACTTCTGGTCTTGCGGATCAAATAATCGACAGCCTTTTGTTCCATCTTCTTCACCAATATACACCATCTTCTTGCTTCTATCTTCAAGCTTCTTCAGGTTACCACCTACAAGTTTAGTAAAAACAACACAGCCGAAAACTTTTAGATGCCCAAGGTTTGGCTTTTTCCCAAACCATGCTTCATACGGGGTGATTTCAGGAAGTGCCTTCGTCGGTAAACGATTGAGAAGATAGACCGCATGTCTAACCGCTTCTCCCCAAAATTCTTTTGGAACATTCCTTCTTTTGAGAAGACTCCTTGTCATCTCCATTACGGTTCGGTTGCGCCTCTCTACAACTCCATTTTGTTGAGGCGAATGTGGCGTCGTGAGGTGTCTTTTGATGCCATTTTCTTCACAAAATAAAGTGAATTCCTTTGAAGGGAACTCTCCCCCTCGATCTGTGCGTCGTGTCTTTATTTTATAACCTGAACTTTTCTCCACCATCAACTTGTACCTTTTGAAAGCACTCAAGGCTTCAGACTTCACCGGTAGCATGTAAACCCACATCCACCGACTAAAATCATCTACTAAAAGGAGAAAATACTTACTCCCTCCAATACACGTAGGTGTAATCGGACCGCATAAGTCCGCATGGACAAGTTGGAGAGGCTTTTGAGCTCGAAAACTTGCTTGATCAGGGAAAGGAATTCTGGCTTGTTTGGCAAGTACACACCCTTCACACACTTGATTTGGGTGTTCAATCTTCGGGACTCCGGTTGCCATATTTTTCTCTGTCAACTTCTTTAAAGCGGAGAAGTTAACGTGACCGAGTCTAGAATGCCATACCCAAGCTGGTTCGTCTTTTGCTGCTAAAAGACATGTCGTTCTTCCAATATTCAAAAGAGTTTTATACAACCGGTTTGGGGTTCTTTTAACCCTCAAAAGTAGAGTGTTGTTTTGATCAAACACTCTTAACAAATCCCCATTTAATTCAGCCCGATAACCTTCCTCAGTCAATTGACCAAGACTGATAATATTACTTTTAAGTTTTAGGATGAAATATACCTCATCAAGGATTCGTTGATCGCCATTTTTACAGTCGAGTAAAATCGACCCTTTTCTAAAAATACCAACGGTCGAATGATCTCCAAATTTTACATGGCCTGAGATGGTTTCGTCTAGCTTGTAGAACTTCGAACGATCTCCGGTCATGTGGTTGCTTGCACCATTATCAAGGTACCAAACTCCGGTATCTACTCGATTTTCTCCTGATGCAAGAAGGCTAACACAAATCTTCTCCTGTAGCGATACCTTGCCAGGTGTGTCTTCTTGTGTTATAGCCATCATTAAAACGGGATCTCCGTTATCGGTTCGAGTGAGGTTCACCTCCTCACCTCGATTCTTGTTCGGGCACTCCGATGCATAATGACCAAAATTTTCACAATTGAAACATTTAATCTTACCTCTATCCTTTCGGGCAGGATTAAGGTCATTCCGGCTTGTATTGGTGTCACGACCACCTCCTTGGCCGCGTCCACGTCCTCGGCCTCTTCCTCGGCCTCGACCTCCATATCCACCTCTTCCTCTTGAGGTGTTCGACGAGTTTCTCTCGTTTTTCTTGGATCGAGATGCCCACTCGGCGTGTGTGAGCAATAGAGAAGGTCCTACTTCTTGATCTCCGTAACCTCGGAGTCTCTTTTCATGGGTTTTGAGTCGACCCACGACTTCTTCACCCGTCATGTTCTTTAGGTCACCACATTGTTCGATAGACGTAACAATTTGCATGAACCGCGCCGGGACGGCTCGAAGAAACTTCTTTACCACCGTGATCTCATCGATCTTTTCACCTAGAGATCGAATACCAGTTAAATTAGTATTCAATCTCATGGCAAAATCATCCACCGCTTCATTATCCTTCATCCGGATTACCTCGAAGTCACTTCTCAAGGTTTGTACTTTGGCTTCTTTTACCCGATCGGCTCCCATGTGCATCGTCTTAAGCGTTTCCCATGCTTCTTTAGCCGTGTCCTTCTCGGCCAACATTAAGAGCACGTACTCTGGAATTGCTTGATAGATAGCTGCAAGGGTCATCCGATCTTTCCTTTCTTCCATTCCCGTATTTTGAACTGCATCCCACACTCCTTGTGCTTGCAAGTTCACCCGCATCTTTATAGCCCATACCGAGTAGTTCATCTTTGTAAGCATTGGGTAGTAAAAAGTAACACTACTATCTTTCCTGCTTCTTTGAACAACTTCATCTGCAACTTGAAGGGTGCTCGGTGTGGTCATTTTTGGCATATACTTGGGCATACACTAACTTGAAATACTTTGGAAGAATAAACACCAAAAATTACAATTTTTTCTGAAAAATAAGGGTTAAATTGCAATTTTTCTGAAATTTGGGGGCTAAAATTACAATTTTTGGAACTTTAAGGGCAAAAATGAAATTTTCGCAACTTCAGGGGGAAAAATTGTAATTTTCGCAACTTCAAGATTAAAAATAGAATTTTTCAGAATTTTTGGGGCAAAAGTGTAATTTTTGGAAGTTCAGGGACTAAATTACAAATTTCAGAACTTCAGGGACTAAAATTGCAATTTTCCTGAAAATCTGGTCAAAGATGATGTCACAGCTGATGTCAGCGATGACGTCAGCCTTCTTCTCCGGCAGAACTGGGGCAAGAATTCCGGCGAGTTTGACCGAAGAGAGAGAAAACTTTGACT
Source organism: Calendula officinalis (assembly GCA_963853835.1). NCBI lineage: Eukaryota > Viridiplantae > Streptophyta > Magnoliopsida > Asterales > Asteraceae > Calendula > Calendula officinalis. The sequence continues at coordinate 39,005,848 of OY970830.1, read as the reverse complement.
GACGTTTTCGAAGCCTTCCGGTGGTCGAAAAATTCCAAAAAATATATTTTCGGAATCCTTGAAACGAGACCTTTCCAACGGTGTGCTCAGAATGCAAATCTGAGACTAAAAATTTTTGACCAAAAAAAAAACAGAGGGTGTTTTTAGTGGCTGCTCGCCCGGGAGCTTAAACCAAGCTCTGATACCAATTGTTGGGAATGAAAAACACTTCTATTCGAAATTGAGATAGTATTACACAGGAAAACACTTAAACACTCAACGTCTACGAAAGAAAAACAAACCCACTAGCTAAAACTCACTCTAAGTTTTACTCTCTAAACACTCTCTGTTTTGTGGTGCCTTACAAATGAGATTACATCCCTTATTTATAGTAAAAACTAGCCACTAAATCTACATCAACCATTAATGATTTCATAGTGTGAACTTTTGAACTTGTCATCTTTGAATCAAGCTTTTCTAGAAAGTAGGCTATCCAAGTTGAACTTGATAACTCACAACTATTGCTTCTCTACAGATCCAGGGTCCCTTCGGTCACCTTCTCCGGATTTGGAAGGAAGTGATGATCATAAGACATATACTCCCTCCGTCCCTTAATAAAGTTCCCATTTCTCATGGGCACAATATTTTAGGAGATAGATAGTGGTGGGGTCATTGGTAATAAATTTGATTAAAATATTAGGTTTTTTGGAGAGAGAAAGTGTTTTTAAAAGATAGTTAGTGGTGAGGTACATTATAACAATATTATTTTATTGAGTGGGTCCCTCCAATATGAGAAATGAGAACTTTATTTTGGGACAAATATTTTGAGTGAAATGGGAACTTTATTAAGGGACGGAGGGAGTATAACGCATTTTGCGATAATTGTGCATGGATGATTGTGATATGACTTACGAGTATGATGAAGACCAAGTCAACTATTATCCCATTACCCAGTCTTAAGTCCTACACGTAATAATGTAATATTAAAGTTTCATGCATTAAGTTGAAAACCAAGACTGACCACTACTTCCACTCCTGTTTAGTTTCATGCATTAAGTCCTACACGTTTTAATTCTTCTTCCTTAATATTAGGATAGCTTACTTGTTTTCATTACTATTTAAATGTGCGTATCGTTTATGGAAAGAATAGAGAAAAGTGCTGCAAAAAGTTAGTTTCTTTTAGTCTAAATTCTTAGGAGATTGACCATCTCGAATCCGTCTTCTATCAATTTGGATTCGAATTCGAATTTGATTAGGCATTTTGCTCCTGTAGATATTGAAGAGTTGAGGTTAGTTGATAATGATTTTTTCGAGAATTGTAGCAAACTAGATAATGTAGAAAATGTTGTGATTTCTCAGGCGGCAGAGCAACGTCACGTTCTGATGTGTGATTATGTATTAGGGTTTGTCTCTAAGTAATAAGAGGAACAAGATGAAAAAAAATAGAGAAAAATAAAAATTAAAAGGGAAAAAGAAAAAGGACGAAAATACCCCTACTTTTTTGGCATATTCCGTTACTTAACAGCTAAATTTGGATGGATGGACATAAAACCAGAATTTTAAAGAGCACAGGGACAAAATCCCAAAAAAAAAAATTGAGGAAAAAAAAGCCGAATATGCAAGAGCACATGGACAATTTCGGTAATTTACTTAATTTATTATATCTCTTGAATAATTAGATATTAATTACTGTTAGTATACATATATTAATCATCTTTGCGATTCAAGAAGATGAATCATCTGGGTTTTTTTATCACTCTCTCTCTCTATCTCTCTCTTCTATGTGGATTCATAAAGTCCAGGAAAAGAGGAGTATAAGAAAAGAAAAAATATAAATATAAAAAGGAAGTTTACCATAATGGGGTTTTAATTGGGGCGGTTAAAAAATAACGAATGTATCCTCATGTTTTAAGCATGTGAGGGGTTTTAACGGCTAAAATCTAACGAAAGTAGACAGAAGGAAATAAACGCAGAATTTAAGCATTTAGAGGGACAAAAAAAGGGGAAAAAAGCATAGGAATAAAAACACAGAATCAAGTATACCACATAGACAATTCTGTAATTTACTCTTAAAAGTTTGAGAACACAACGTTTATGAACTGTGCATCTTCACATTAGGTCTGATAAAATTTCACTACAAAAAAAGCTCTTTTAGCGACACAGTTAGTGACATCATTAGCGACATATTTGAAGCTAGTGACGCTCATAGTAACATCAACTAGAAAGTCACTACTAAGAAGTCGCTAATTTAGTGACATCCACCATCGTGTCACTAATAGTAGAGACGCTAGTAGTGACGTTCATTATGGTGTCACTAATTTTTATCAAAAGTCACTACTCACGACTCTAAAAATGTCACTATTTTCATCAAAAGTCACTATCCACGACTCCAAAAATGTCACTATTTTTATAAAAAAATCACTACGTACGACTCTAAAAATGTCACTATTTTTATCAAAAGTCACTAACCACGACTCTAAAAATGTCACTATTTTCATCAAAAGTCACTATCCGCGTCTCTAAAAATGTCACTATTTTTATCAAAAGTCACTACCCACGACTCTAATAATGTCACTATTTTTAACAAAAGTCGATATTCATGTCGCTAAAAATGTCACTACTTTTATCAAATGTCGCTATCCACGACTCTAAAAATGTCACTATTTTTTTATCAAAGTCACTATTTATGTCGATAAAAATGTCACTATTTTTAGCAAAAGTCGATATTCATGTCGCTAAGAATATCACTATTTTTATCAAAACTCGATATTAATGTCGCTAAAAATGTCACAATGTTAAAAAAATATCAATTCGCTTTTAGCATCTCATCTCTATTAATAATAAATATAAAACACGAATCTAACAATCTAAAATATTCTATTATCAAAGCAAATATCTAAAAACGTTGTATATATTACATAAACTAATAAAATCATGTCTCATCAAATTTCAATTCAACTAAAAGACTATTGATGACACCGAATTACATTCCTAACAATATCTAGTGTTACAATTTGGTCAATTATGAAGTCAGCCATGGTGTAGTTCATCCATTTTCCAAAATTATTTTGACTCTTTAATCCATAGTTGACCATAATGTCCAGAATCCCACAGTTAGCCACAATCTGCAATAATAAATATATGTCAAGTGATACCTACTTACAAAAAAAACATAATGGTCATAATAGCACAAAATTATACAGCTTCTTTTTAGAAGCCCATATTAAAGTAATGTGCAGTTGAATTGTTAAAAATAAGCTAGATAGTAATTCGGTGAAACTTACACGTAAGAGATCAAGACCGGATTTTTCAAGATTGGGGACCACAGTTGCTAGGTCCTAAAAACCAATTAGTTGTTTTAGGTAGTGAAGCAGTGATGGTATTTATCGGAGAGAAAAAGAGGATATTTACCTTTGAAGACCACTCTGGAAAGGCAGACTTAAAGTCAGGGAGAGAGGTCACACCAGGCCATGTATCTTCATTTGGAGTTCCAATGATTCTATAATTAAAAAACGTATAAATACAATCACTATAAATCTAATTGTTGATGTCCAAAAGATGACTAATAGTTTAATATACTAGGGAAAAAATCAAATACCAGATACAATCATTTGTTACTGTGGACAGCATCCTGTAACCTGTCACCAAAAGTCACATTTGTTCCATAATCTGCTCATAGAGCATAAACATATACATACATACAAATATATGTATATGTGTGTGTGTGGTAAGATCATCCTATAATGAGCATTACCTGACAATATTTCCATGTTGCATCTTTTTCAAGAGTGAAATCTCTCTGATAGTTGTATTCGGGACTCCTCCATCTTCTTGTTCCAAACGAATCTTCTTCAAAGCAATAGTTTCATTGGTGACTTTGTCACGAGCCTTGTAGACCACACCATATGTTCCTTCACCGATCTTCTCAACCTTCTCATACTATGATTGTAGAAACATATTAAAATATTAATTAAACAGTGGAAAAACATAAACTCATAAATCTAACTGGAAAACATGAAATGGGTTATTAGAAGTCCACTGAAATGGACTCAACTGTATCTGCATCAATGCAGCAATCAGCATTAATTAATAAAACAATTTCAGAAACTTCACTAGTACTAAAATGATTTGGATATACAGTCATTAATCAAACAAATAAGTGTTATCATCTCAAGTAAACAACATCTAGTTCATGATACCAAACACACTAAACTAAACAGTAATTTCTACGTAATTAGTGGATTTTAGTATGTTATCATCAATCAAACCACAATTCAAAGCATTTACAATAAAAATTATCTACAATGTAGCACACTCGGATAAATTACCTAAACAATGTAGAAAAAAAATTTATCTACTATAGGTTACCACTTATCTACAATAAAAAAATCAAATATTGAATCTCCAGGTTCAAAATTAGGGTTTCCAACACTCAATTTCAAATTAAACCTAGATATTAAAACTAGTAACAAACAATTGAAATTAAAATAGAGAGGATCTAATTTATACGTTAGGTAGAATAAAGTAATCAACAAATACTAGATATTGAAAACATCGAATTGATTTTAGGTTTATACATTAACAGATGCGGAGCGGAGATAATGGAAGAGCATGACTGACTCATGGACTGGCAGCAGATTCAATTTGCATCTTGTAAACATTAGCTTGAGCAGAGAATAGACATATTGAGTTCATAAAAGAGAAAACCTGATTCAATCGGAATTATGGAACCAATTACGTTGATTACGATGATTCGTCGGTCCGTTTCATCACCGTTGCAACAGCACCACCACCAATTGCACTTACCTGTGGTGCGGCAGCAATTCCACGCCTAAATAACAATTTCAAACACATTTATCAAACAATTAGCTAGAGATTATAGCTAGCGAATAAGCTCTGTACAAAACACACACACATATCTAATTATATGCTTGAAAGAAGTAAATTCAGGTCATATTACTTGGAAATAACAACGGAACGCTGATCTCCGAAGAATGATGAGAGTTGCTTAGCATTTGAGAAGGATCGAGTCATATATCCAATTAGGTTTCGACCGACGTTGCTATGGAACTTGGATCGGAGACTAATATGATCGTCGTTAACTAATTAGCCAATTACTTGCTCCGATGATGAAATTCCAGTTACAATTAACAAAAACCCCAAATACAGCACTTTCCGATGAGATAACAAGTATGAAGTTACAGATGCGCGCGGATGAGATAACGAGTAGATGAGATTACAAGCGGAGAGAGTAGCGATTTCACATTACGGTTGTATGGCATACGAGCATATGAGAAACCATTTGATCAGTGGTTTCCTTATACATGTATCCATTTCTACGAGTGAATTTTATTGACCGGATCTGGGCCTTTTCATTAGCCCAGTTAATAGTATACAGATTTTAAAATATAAGACGCTGAGTTTAAACAATGTCCAGATATAAATTAGCGACGTAGTTAGAGCCATGTCCGAGCAAGTCACAAATTAGTGACTTGGTTAGAGTCTTGTTTGAGCAAGTCACAAATTAGCGACTTGGTTAGAGTCTTGTTTGAGCAAGTCACAAATTAGCAACTTGTTTAGTGTCTTTTTTTAAGCACGTCACACAATTAGCAACTTGGTTAGAGTCTTGTTTGAGCAAGTCACAAATTAGCGACTTGGTTAGAGTCTTGTTTGAGCAAGTCACAAATTAGCGACTTGTTTAGTGTCTTTTTTAAACAAGTCACAAAATTAGCGACTTGATTAGAAACTTGTTTGAGCCCGTCACAACATTAGTGACACAATTAACGACAAAGTTTCTGACTTTGTGTATTTTATGACTTAATTTCTGACGTTGAAGACTTGATCGTCACTAAATGTGTCAATAAATGTGTCGCAATTTTGTGACATAAATTCCGTGTCACTAAAAATGTCGCTAAATTGTTTTTTTCTTGTAGTGTTTGATTTTTCTACACTATCAAAAAGAAGATTCTTGTAATAAGCATGCTACTAGGAGGTATCATTTCTTTTCCTCTTGGTTGGATTATATAAGGCCTCTTCCAACAATGACGTGTCACTAAACACATCCTTATCAATGAGTTACTAACGAGATCGTGCCAACAACAACACATCATTAACCTATCACTAACTCATCCCCACTTAAAAAATATTAAAATATTACCCAACCCCACCCCCACCCCCTCACATGATTGCTGACGGATACACCCCCCACGTCGCCACCTAGACGGGTTGCTGTCGATGCCGGCTTCTGATGGGTCGGTGCCAACGGTGACGCGCTCCGTAGCAGATGAAGAGCTTGTGACGGGTTAGTGAGTCTAAGCTTTATTTGCATCACATCAATAAGTACGTTATCCATATACTTGTTTTATTTAGAAGGGTAGCAAACGATATCTTTTATTGGATTCGAACCGAAGACTATGTTCATAAAAAAGAATTATAGTTGTTTGAACCAAATCACCAATCTTACTCAAAAACATCAAAATCCACTCACCTTCTCATCAGTCGACACAAAAATACAATCATCATATTCAATCTTAAAGCCCAATCTCAATCCAACCCACATGGAAATGAAGGCCCATAACAAGATTTCTAAAATTAAATCAATCTTCAAAAGATGAAAGCACACATAAAGATCATTTGAAAAGGAACAACTAAGATGTTATTCAGATCACATATTTAAATCTTTTTATATGTGTTTATTTGAGATTGCAATTTAAAATTAGATCATCTTATTGAGTTTTGAAATCATAAATAATTTAAATGAGAATTTTGTAAAAAGTTTAAAAAAGTCTATTTATTTGCGTTTTGGGTATCTAAAATAGAGTTTTGAAAAAGTGTGAGTGCTTGTAGCGTTTTAAATATTGATTATATGGTTAGTATGATTCAAACGATATAATCAAATCTTAACATTATTTTTAGAATCACCTTTTGTAACCGTTAATTATCTGATTATTAGATTATTCTTTTTTCAAAAAACGTAATTTATTTTCTCAATAAACATAATTTATTTTCAGTAAGTAATCTTAAATATCCCTTTAGTTTATCATATATGTTACCGTAAATCCAACGAACTATTTTTTAATTTTTTACAAGACAGAAATTAGTCGTGGTCTCTTTGTAAGAAAACATGCCTTTTTTAATTCAATTCAAATACAGATGATTCTAAGTTCTAACGTTGAACGATAAACATCAAAGAAAAATATTAGCCAGACACGGGATTGTTTGTTTCTCTCTCCATCGGCTGTGCATTATGAGTTTGTGACACATATTCTTTTGGCCGCTAATCATCGTGACAATAAAACCATTAACAATTTGCCAAATACTCCCTCCGTCCCTTAATAAAGTTCCCATTTCACCTTCAAATTTTGTCCCTAAATAAAGTTCTCATTTCTCAAACTTAAGGGACCCACTTAATATAATAATATTATTACCAATACTTTCACCACTAACTATCTCTTAAAACACTTTCTCTCTCCAATCAAAACTTATATTTTATTCAAAAGTAATACCAAATACCCCACCACTAACCATCTCCTAAAATGTTGTGCCCAACACAAATGAGAACTTTATTTAGGGACGGAGGGAGTATAATCTTGGCAAAAGGTCCCCTTTTTCACATTGAAAATGAAATTGTATTTGACTAAAGCGTTTGTTTCTATTTGGAGTCTAATTTATTGATTTCACGAAATTGATAATGAAACTTACCACTTCCAAAAGTGACGTTTCCAACATGAATATTTAATTTTCAACATCTTTTGGCCGTGTCCCACGGGATAAACGAGCTAAAGAAGAATTGATAAAAATGTTACGGATTTTACTAATTATTACTCTTACAACTATATTAAGAATGAAAAATATGCATAAACCACTTTTACCTCTGAGGCTTGTGTTGGAAATAGTGTCCAACACATCAAATAAACCAGTATTCTGGTTCGGGTATTTTAGAGTCCTATTCGGGTTGCTCTCGAGGCGTCAACGAACACGAGAAATAACGTAGTGTTTAATTAATAGTTTAATTAAATTGACTAACGGGCTAGACGGGCTAAACTAGTTAATGGGTAATTGACTAGTTAACGGTATCGGGCCAAGTATTAATTAAAGGTTTAGTTAATACTTGTGGGCTTAATTAATGGTTTAATTAAAGTGGGCTTAGACCAATTGTGGTGTTACCATAATTGTGTTTTGGGGTAAGTATATATAAGAGGTTAGAGGGTTTAACCAAATCATACTTTTCAATACTCCCTTGCCTCTCCCCAAGCTTCGGCCGAACACCCCATTCGACCGAGCTCCACCGCCGTCGCCACACCACCGCCGGACCACCGTGCCGCCGCCGTGCCGCCACCGATCGAACGAACCGAAAGGGTTTTCGGGTTCGGGTTTTGGTGTTTGTTTCTCAAGAGTGCTTTGTACTACCTCGTGGTACATCGTCTCGTTTTGACCAACCTAGGGTGTGATTCGATAGAGGGATTCTTACTTGAATCCTAGTGCATCGTTTTGATCTGGCTCGTACTAGATCACAGGGTTTATCTAGTTCACCGAATCGCGAAGAACAAGTAAGTGTTTCGAGTTCATCTATTTAATTATTTAAATAGTTCTAGTTGCGTTAGAATTGTAAACCTAACGGTCCAAACAAAAGTTTTATCGGGTCAATGTTCTACCAAGTTGCTTTTGATTTCCGCCCTAAGCAAATTGTGGCTAGATGCATAGAAAACCCAACAGTGGTATCAGAGCGCCATTGGTTTACAAGTCTAATAGTGCTAGACGTTAAATTCGAAATCCATTAAAATTGTTTTAATTATTTTCATTAGTATTAAAATTGTTTTTTTTAATAAATTCCGAAAATTCGGACATAATTTCACGGTGATAATTCCAAAATTGTTGAGATTGTCACAATATTTTACAAAAGGGGTTTTGATATTATCTTGTGATTATTTAAATTGGATTTAAATGCATCATATATTTTATATATATATTATTTTCGGATTCAAGTATTTATTTGTATACATATATATTTTCGGATATATGTGTACTAAAATAAATTGATTTGAAAAATCTTTATGTATTTAATAGGTTTTAAATATAGATAAAGTTAGAAGATTTAAAATCATGGAAAGTAACATATTTTAAAAGATTCCGAAAATTTTAAATATTTAAATAAGGGTATGGATTTTTCGAATATTTAAATTTTGTTTTGTCTTGTTTTATAATAGTTTATAATTAAGATAAACATTTAAATAAGTATTATATATATGATATATATTAATTAAAAGTTTAATTAGAATATATATATGTATATAATTTCGAATTCCATTATATATCAAATGTGATTTGATATTCCTCCCTTATATATATAATATTATGTAATAATAGTTTGTTAAATATTATATAAGATATAGTTATAATAGTAATTAAAACTTCGCGTCCTCGCGCGTTTATAAAATTAATTATACTATATAGAACTTTAGTAAATGTAATTAAAATGTTTTAATTTACATAGATATAATTATATAATAGTTTATATATATTATAACTAAAGTTAAATACATCGCCGCTTATGTCACTAGTAGGCTCACCCATAGTCTAAGACATCTAAAGGATGAAAAGGAAGAGATATAGATCTCTAAACGGGGTTGCGTTTTTAACACGCCTTGCGCTGACCTGCCCCGCCGCTTCCCTTATCTTAGAATGGAGCTACCGAACAGGCATAATAGGATGATGTTAAGATTAAAAGTATAATCATAAAATTAAACAAATCCTTCCCGTTTAATTAAATGTGAACATTGTGTGCTCTCCATAGAGTGACACGCGCTCATATCATAGTCTGATTAACGGAACTCGTGTGGTTAACCGGTACGTTAATTGTGAGATTATTTTATGAGTGAAACGATTCTCGCGATACTCAAGCGAACTTGAGCCGAGAAGTCCACGTGGGTATTCCATGGTTGTTTCACCTTCTAATATATGATCCACGGTATCCCTGTCATATAGATTAGAATGAGCATTGATTCGAGATTAACATGCCATTCTCCCACGAGAATGAATCTCAAAGAACTAGGGATTTCATAAGATTAAAATTGACAATAGTTTGCCTACGACACGAAATTATTCGGTGTGAAATACGGCATCCCTCTTCACATCAAATAACTAGTGGTCGTATCCTAGCCTTATAAATAAAGATTGGGAAAATTATTATAAGGATTTATTAATGAATGCACTAAATAAAGAAATTGTTTTCTTTATAAATGTCTTTCAACAACAATCTTCCTCCAACACCACCACTTCCACTTCCAATTTCACCATAAAAATCGTCCTCGATTTTCTATCTCAAAAGTTTCATCTCGTAACAGTATTACGAAATTTAACTACGTGGATTATATGATTAATTCACGAGCTTCTGTTGAAAATCTAAGACTCATTCCGAATTGCAAAGTGAGAAAAGGAGAGTTAGTATGTAGCTTCATCAAAATGATGAGAGGCTACATATAAGAAAGATTAGGGTGTAAATGTGTCTAAGGAATTAGCAGTTGACATAGTGTTGAACTCGCTCACTCCGGCATATTCTTCGTTTGTATCAGACTACGATAAGAATAATAAAGACATTACACTCATAGAGTTATGAAATGAACTAATAATTGCTGAAGCAAAGATGTTAGACATTCATAACTTTATTTCTGATACTCATATCTTAAATATTGAATCAAATTGTGCTACGACAAGTGAACTTTCTCACCCCAGTGGAAAAGGGGAAGCTAAGGTGGGACATACCCAACGAAGGCTTAAGAGAAAGAGAAGTTCACTAATAACACAAAAGGATTCAATGTGTTCTCATTGCAATGAAATGGTTCACTGGAAAAGAAACTGCCCAAAGTACCTAGATGATGTGAAGAATCACATGGTCCAAAAGTATGGCATCTCAAGTACATTTATGATTGAACTTCACAGTGCTTCTATGTCTAAGTTCTTGGGTCCTTGATACAGGATGTGGTATTCACATTTGCACTGATATGCAAAGACTAAAGAATAGTAAGAAGCTGAAGCATGGTGAGCTGAATCTAATCATGGGAACCAGAGTCTCGACTGCTGTCACCAAGATTGGAGATTATGAGCTCATGCTTAGTACTAGTCATTCAATTATTTTATTAGATTTTTGTTTTTCGCCATCTATGGCACGCAACATTATATGAAATTGATGGTTGCGTAAACAAAAGAAATCTAATATTGAATGTTGATTCATCCAAAGGTGTATTGGATAAGTCATGTCTATGGCATTGTCGCTTATGACATATAAACAAGAAACGCATAGCTAAACTCCAAAAGGATGGAGTGTTAGAATCATTTGACCTCAAATCGAATGATGTGTGTGAGTCTTGTTTACTTGGCAAGATGACAAAGGCGCCATTCACAGGGTCATGTGAAAGAGGCAAAGACTTGTTGGACCTCATACACACTGATGTGTGTGGACCGTTCAAGTCTAACACTAGACATGGTGAACGATACTTCGTCACATTTACTGATGATTTCAGTAGATATGGATATGTTTGTTTGATTAAACATAAGTCTGATACCTTTGAAACGTTCAAAGAATATCAGAACGAAGTAGAGAATCAACTGGGCAAGAAGATTAAGATGCTCCGTTCTGATAGGGGCGGAGAGTATATTAGTCAAGAGTTCATCGACTATCTAAAGAGTTGTGGAATAGTATCCCAACTCTCACCTCCTCGAACTCCACAACTTAATGGAGTGTCGGAAAGGAGAAATCGAACCTTGCTTGACATGGTTCGATCAATGATGAGTCGATCAACACTTCCAGTGAGTTTCTGGGGATATGCCTTAGAAACCGCAGCACATATCGTTAACCTTGTACCAACTAAGAAGGTTGCCAAAACTCCCTCTGAAATGTGGACAGGGAATCCTCCCTCCCTCAAACATTTGAAAATCTGGGGTTGTGAAGTTTATGTAAGACATGAATCTCACGACAAGCTAGATAACAAATCAGAGAAGTGCTACTTCATTGGCTACCCATGACAGTCTTTTGGATATCGGTTTTATAATCCGAAAGAGAACAATGTGTTCGTATCTCGAAGAGGATTCTTCCTCGAGAGAGAGCTATTATCCAAAGAAGACAGTGGGAGCAAAATTGATCTTGAAGAGTGTCAAGAGTCAAACAATGAAGATGTAGTGGAACCTATAGTTGACACTAGCACTCAACCAGAGGATGAGACTCCTGTTGAACAAAATGATGTAACTCCTACCGTTCCACGTAGATCCTCTAGAATTGTTCGCCCTCCTGAGCATTTTGGTGATTATTATGATTTCCATATTGCTGAAGGCGATGCATCTACTGGTAATAGTCTACCAGTCGATGACGATGAGCCATCGAGTTATAAGGAAGCTATGGAAGGCCCTGAGGCCGAAAAGTGGAAAGTGGCTATGGAGAGTGAGATTCAGTCCATGTATGACAATCACGTATGGAACTTGATTGAGACTTCTCCCGGTGTCAAAACCGTAGGATGCAAGTGGATCTTCAAGAAGAAGATAGACATGGATGGGAATGTGCACACCTATAAGGCTAGGTTGGTTGCAAAAGGTTATACTCAAACTCATGGGATTGATTATGATGAAACCTTTTCACCAGTAGCCAAGATAAAGTCTATCAGAATATTACTTGCCATAGCTGCATTTCATGATTATGAAATTTGGCAGATGGATGTTAAAACCGCCTTCCTTAATGGAAGGCTTACTGAGGATGTCTATATGGCACAGCCAGAAGGTTTTATCAATAAGAAATATCCTGATAGAGTGTGCAAGCTTGAGAAATCCATCTATGGATTGAAACAAGCCTCTCGTAGTTGTAATCTTTGCTTCCATGAGAAAGTCAAGGAGTTTGGTTTCTCTAGGAGTGAAGATGAGTCCTGCGTTTACATCAAAGCTAGTGGGAGCGTTGTTGTCTTCCTAGTACTGTATGTGGATGACATACTCCTTATAGGAAATCATATTCCTACACTGCAAGACGTGAAGTCTTGGTTGGGAAAATGTTTCGCTATGAAGGATCTAGGAGATGCAGCGTACATACTTGGTATAAAAATATACAGAGATAGAGAAATACGTCTAATAGGATTGAGCCAGAGTACATACTTGGATAAAGTACTAAAACGTTTTAGTATGGTTGATTCCAAGAAAGGGTATCTACCCATGAATCATGGCATAACATTGTCTAAGAGTCAATGTCCCAGTACTGAGCAAGAACTGGAGAAAATGAGTCGAGTCCCTTACGCCTCGGCGATTGGATCGATCATGTATGCCATGGTATGTACTCGCCCGGATGTCTCATATGCGTTAAGCATGGTGAGCCGGTTCCAGGGCAACCCTGGCAACGATCATTGGACTGCGGTGAAAACGATTCTCAAGTACCTAAGGAGAACAAAGGATATGTTCTTAGTGTATGGTGGGAAAGACGAACTTGTTGTGGAAGGTTATTGTGACGCGAGTTTCCAAACGGATAGAGATGACTCGTGCTCACAAACTGGGTGGGTGTTCTTATTGAACGGAGGAGCTGTCACTTGGAAGAGTTCCAAGCAGGAGACAGTAGCTGATTCAACTTGCGAATCTGAGTATATTGCTGCCTGTGAGGCATCAAAAGAGGCCACATGGTTGAAGAATTTCATTGGGGATCTTGGTGTCGTAACAAGCATCAAGGAACCAATGAAAATCTTCTGCGACAATGAAGGTGCAGTCTCATTGACTAAAGAATCCAAAGATCATAGTCGAACCAGGCATATACTCAGAAAGTTTCACTACGTGAGAAAGCGAGTTGAAGATGGGGACGTGATAGTGACAAGAGTATCGTCGGAAAATAACCCGGCTGATCCTTTCACAAAAGCACTAAGTCGTGCCAAGCATGATGCTCATGCGAGGACGATAGGAATTAGATTTCATAGTGACTTATCATAAATTGTCATTCATTTGAAATTGTAGTGAATATTAAATTGTATGAATTGATGATTTATTTATGGAGATTAAATAATTTGCAAGTGTTCTATCATTCATATAGTATTTAATTATTCCATTTCAAACCTTTTGCATGTTTAGAACATATTCCTAAGTAAACTAAGAGATTACTTAAACGTCCACAGTCGATCGTTCTTATGGGAATAAGAACTGAATTAAGATGTCATGGGACAGTGAGTAGATTGTTCAAAGGTATGAACATTGCATAGAGATTGCTGCTACTCTCATGAGCATTTAAAAGGTGTATTTAAATGTTGGACCAACCCACGCTCAGAGTATTACCCCATGGACTTTATCATGGGTAATAGTGAGGCGATAATATCGTATGAGTCTTCAAACCAAGATGCATCGTTTCCTAAGTACGATTTCGTGATGCATTGGTCTAACTCCAACGCTATTCGTAACTGGTAGCTATAAACATTAGTTCCATGCATTATGTGATGACTATGAAGGAAGATGATGTAGTTAAGGTTTATTCGTTCCCTCTGATCAAAGTGATAGAGGAGATATCCATGGGCCCCCTGTTGATTTGATGTGACACTAAAATACCTGCGCAGGTCATGACTAGATTGAAAGTTCAATCATGTAGTCAAATCGTCATCATAAATCTCGAATCAGGAAACATAATCGTAACTAGAGTGATTGACATGTCCATGTCACTAGTTACATGATATCGTGCAACGAAGGACATATGATCACTTATCATAGGACTGTTTCTGATAGTTCAGAGTTCAGCAGCTGCACATGCGATGCATACTCTAAAGGTTACACGAACGCATACCGTTTATAGTTGATGAGGTGTCCAAGTGGGAGACTGTTGGAAATAGTGTCCAACACATCAAATAAACCAGTATTCCGGTTCGGGTATTTTAGAGTCCTATTCGGGTTGCTCTCGAGGCGTCAACGAACACGAGAAATAACGTAGTGTTTAATTAATAGTTTAATTAAATTGACTAACGGGCTAGACGGGCTAAACTGGTTAATGGGTAATTGACTAGTTAACGGTATCGGGCCAAGTATTAATTAAAGGTTTAGTTAATACTTGTGGGCTTAATTAATGGTTTAATTAAAGTGGGCTTAGACCAATTGTGGTGTTACCATAATTGTGTTTTGGGGTAAGTATATATAAGAGGTTAGAGGGTTTAACCAAATCATACTTTTCAATACTCCCTTGCCTCTCCCCAAGCTTCGGCCGAACACCCCATTCGACCGAGCTCCACCGCCGTCGCCACACCACCGCCGGACCACCGTGCCGCCGCCGTGCCGCCACCGATCGAACGAACCGAAAGGGTTTTCGGGTTCGGGTTTTGGTGTTTGTTTCTCAAGAGTGCTTTGTACTACCTCGTGGTACATCGTCTCGTTCTTGACCAACCTAGGGTGTGATTCGATAGAGGGATTCTTACTTGAATCCTAGTGCATCGTTTTGATCTGGCTCGTACTAGATCACAGGGTTTATCTAGTTCACCGAATCGCGAAGAACAAGTAAGTGTTTCGAGTTCATCTATTTAATTATTTAAATAGTTCTAGTTGCGTTAGAATTGTAAACCTAACGGTCCAAACAAAAGTTTTTCCGGGTCAATGTTCTACCAAGTTGCTTTTGATTTCCGCCTAAGCAAATTGTGGCTAGATGCATAGAAAACCCAACAGCTTGATCATACAAAACAACCAATTTAAAATTTATCAACCAATTTTGAGCATTCGGAGGGAGTGGTCATGTGATCACAATTGCTGTCACCATATAACTACTCTTAGAGCTATTTTTTGCACGGTATTGTTACATTCCACTGTACCTAATTTGGGATCCACACACAAAAACGAAAAGAACAATAAAGAGTGGGTTGGGGGTGGGGTGGGGGGGGGGGGGGGGGGGGGGCTAAGTTTCTAAAGAAAACGTAAGACGTGGTGTGAGTATATATGATATCAAGTGAGGATTCGAAATTTGGTGAGGACTGATGATAATTCAATATTCTATGATTATACCACAAAAAAAATACTAACGTTAAGCGCACCTTATCGCGCCTTACCTTACACTACATATAACACCAACCACATCATGGTTTATACCACTTTGTCCTCACCATGCCGGTTAACAGGGCCGGTGCAATCAATTTTCGGGTTCTGAGCAAAATCTTTAAAATGGGCCCCTAAGTAATTTTTTTTCCAAATAACTAGATATTTCCGTTAAATTAAAAGTATCACCTCAATCCCCAAGTTAAATGTCCGGATTGGACCATGTATTCCGCATATTTTCAATATTCAATTGGATTTACCTTAATTCAAATGAGTTTATACATATGTATATACATGAGCTGATTTTTTTGAAAATTGGACCTAATTTTTGTGGGCCCTAGGTGGCCACCCTTGTCGCCCATGTTCAGGAACGACCCTGCCGGTTAGATAGTGGACCACGACATGGTTAAAGCTCATTAAAATGAAAGTTTTTTAGAACGATGAGTTTTATCAAATAGAAGTTAATATTTATATTACATATACTAAGTAATAGTTCTAGTGAATATAATAATAGTTGTGGTATAAAAATCACTCATTATTATACAAAGTTTAACCTAAATGAAAGACGTAAAATTTTATTAGATGGTGTTTGAGTGAAAATTATATACACACTTATAACTAATAGTAGTAATGTTAAGATGTTTGAATCAACAACAGTAATGTTGAATTCGAACCAGTGGGTTGCTTGGGTATCAGACCCATAAGACCAGTGCCAACGGTGGGCAACCGACGCCGCCAGTCTTCCGCCAGTTGAGTGATACCATTGGCACGCCTCCGTCAGTGGTTCCGCCAGTTGGGGTTCCGCCACTTTGGGGACGAGAGAAGGGGGATGCGTGAGTTTGGTAGGTGGGCCCAAAGGGGTATTTCGTGTGTGTGTGGTTTTTAATGGTGAGTCCCAAAAAATTAAAGGGAAGTGATATTGTCGGCATGAGTACGTCAGTTTAATGTCGGTTGGAGGGTGAGCTGACGTGACGCTGATCTGGCGACAACTGACAGTATCAGTTGAGTGCACCATTGAGAGCAGTCTAAGGGTTGCTTTGGTAATTTAATATAACATGTAATCGGGTAGATTTTGGTTGTTTTGGTGTATATTTTTCTGTTTTCTTTTTGTACTATGTAATCTTGGCTAGATTCTAGCTAGCGTTTTAATGTTATTTTTCTTGGGTTCGTGTTGGGGATGCTGAAACTACGTTTATTCCCTGCTGCGTTCAAATAAAAAAATGTTGATTTGCTTTCATAGAAATTAGAAAATTACAATAATAGGTTTTGATGACCAACAAATTAGTCATTTTTATACTTTGGTAAAAGTGGATTTAAATACCTTTTTTTTATCTGCGAATATTTTGAAAATTTCAACTCACCAATCGCCACAATAAAATACACTTTCTATTTTTTCTTTTAACGACATTTGGCAGGCCGGCGACATAGCAACCACATGGAGAAGGATCATATTCTAATTCTCCAACTAATCTTCTTCTCCGTCTTCTTACTTAAAGCAATCTCCGGCGCCGACGATGACTGCTCGCCTGCCTCCTGTGGCCCCGGCGAACCACAAATACGTTTCCCGTTTCGTATCATCTGCCGACAACCTTCCCGGTGCGGATTCCCCGGTTTCGACCTCTCGTGTAACAAACAAAACGTAACAACTCTCCGACTTCCGTCATCTAGCTCTTACGTCGTTACCAGAATTTCATACGTGTCACAGGTTTATTCAAAATCTCTGCACAAAAAGTAATTTGAACTTTAATTCACGTCGCTAATCAGGTTACACGATTCGCAGGTCATTTACATAGATCCGGAATTCTGCCGGCGAGATCAAATCGTCGATTTTAATTTAACCTACACGCCGTTCGATTTTAGTAGGATGCTGAGCTACACGTTTTACAATTGTTCAGTACAGAGCTTCGGTTTTATGTATCCGGCGGTGACATTTCCTTGCCTGAGCAACGGTAATTATTCGGTAATTGCTGCACGGACCGGATTGATTTCGCCGGGAAATATGCCGCCAAGTTGCGATGTTATAAAAACGATCGTGGTGCCGGTGGACTGGAATGGCGACATCAGACAAGAATCGGAGTTGAGGTGGTTCACTCCGTTTTGCAGATCTTGTGAATTGGAAGGCAGAGCTTGTGGATTGAAGAATGATGGCGGAGAGACAGTTTGCCTTGGTTCTTCTCGCGGTAAGATTTATTTATCTCGTGATAATTGTAGTACAAATGTTTATGCACAATGTACTAGTAGTAAATGTTCCCTCCGTCCCACAATTCTCATTTCACCCTAAATTTTTATCTCATAAAAACTTCTAATTTCATACATTTGATGGGCTCCATATAATAAAATATTATTATTACTAAAGTCTCCACCAGTAACTATCCACTAACTATCTTTCTGTCTCCAAACCAATCTTATATTTTAATCAAAATTATTACCAATGACCACATCACTAACTATCATCTTAAAACATACAAGATATATTTGATTTGGATTTAGATTTTATATTATTATTGAGTTGTTTATGTTAGAAGGGGTAATTTACCTATTATAGAAATTTCTATTTTTTGTTTATGAAATGTATAGGGGTACATTAATAATTTTAATTGTTTTAATTATAAGATGTGACTCTAAATGCTTTATAAGTAGAGATAGCTTGAAAATGGAATAACTTTCACAGATAATAGTCACCTAAACTAAACTGTAACTAGTCAAAACTTACAATGAAAAATAACTACCTTGCTAAAGTAGTTGACTTCTTCAGCCATAAAAGTCAAAATAACCGACTTTGACTTTATTAACTTTTCAAACACAGGTCTTCCAAGAAGTGCTAAATACGGATTAAGCATAGGCATCGGTGTACCAGCATTAGTATGCATAGTTGGACTTATATGCTTTGCAGCTTCTCGAGTTAGAGATTCTCACGAAACTAACCGCCAAAGCATTGACCTTTTTTCCATCGCCATAATCCCGCAACCACCAACCACAACGGGCCTAGACGGGCCCACAATCGAGTCTTACCCAAAAACCGTACTTGGAGAGAGTGGAAGATTGCCTAATGATGATGCTACTTGTGCTATATGTCTTTCAGATTACAAGCCTAAAGAATCGTTAAGAACAATTCCTGAATGTAACCATTATTTTCATTCGGATTGTATTGATGAGTGGCTGAAGTTGAATGCCACGTGTCCCGTGTGTAGGAATTCGCCTGAAAGTTCATCGTTGGTTACACCGTGTTCTTCTGCTTCATCGAATTCGACTGATTCATCGTAGAATACAATTCAAGGATCTTGAATTTTGATACGTTTTACTTGTATATTTGTATGTATAAATACAAAATGATACGATAAAATTGTTATACGATGTATGATATTGTGCATAGGGAATGTCATGTACACGATTTATAGAGTTATAGTTGTGACAAGAATGAAAGTGTTTTTGGTCTTGAGCAGTTAGTTTCTTTTTTTTTTTTTTTTTTTTTTTTTTTACAATAGAATGAAAGTGTTCGCACCTAAACTACTCCGAGCAGTTGAGCATAACAATATTATTATTTATTAGCATTACCATTACAGTGGCGGACCCAGGAAAAAAATTGAGGGGTGTCCCATATTGCACATATTTTTCTGAGGGGTATCACCTACACTAACACAAAAAATTTTAAATAATTTAAACACTAATTTAACACTATTTAAAAAAATTTCAGGGATTGCACAGACAACCCCGTACACCATACTAGGTCCACCCCTGATTACCAATGCTTTGTTTTGTGGGAGTGAGACAAAATATACACTTTCCTTTGCTTGTTTTCACCCTTGCTTTACACAAAAGTGCTGAGCAAAATGTTAACTTCACTTACACTTCCAAATGGATGAAGATATAAAGATAAACCACTAGATATCTAGATAGGATTTTTTTTTTATCGGACAAGTGTTTTATGACTATGTGGCGAGTTGGTCGTAGAGAAAAAAAATAAGGTGACGCTAAGGTGGCAGTAGTGACGAGAGGTGCAAATTAAAAAAACTGGATTTTTATCCGAACCGGTTTAAAAACCAGTTTGAAACCCGTTTTTGCCTTATCGGACCGGATCGGTTCGTAAACCATCGGTTGGGAATGGGATCGATGATTTGGGGATGAACCGATCCTTAAATCGGTTTGAACCGGTCCGAACCGATTTCAACCGGATATACTCCGCTTACCGAAACCGGTTTAAAACTGAACCGGTTTCCCCAACCTAGTTTTCACCTTCGTTGACAAAACTGAACCGATATTTTCTAAAAAACCGGTTTTTGCACCTTAAGTGGTGACACTGGCGGACCTCTTTGGAGCCCGGGAGGCCCCGTGCTACCCCCTTAATTTTCGACCAAAAGTGTAAATATTTTCGCAAAAAATAAAATATATGTCGGTGCTACCCCTAAAAAAGTGTTTGGCTACCCTTCACTTATAATTTCAGCAAAAAATAGTCCGAACTTGAAAGCCTCAATGTTGTTTATTTAAATTATTAGTGAGGTCAGATGTCAATTTAATTTAATAAATGAAGTTCATTTTCCATTTTATGACAATTTGAACAAAAAAACTAATATTTTTTTGTCTCTCAGTTGGAATCATCAAAGACAAATATCAAACAACATAATCAACTGATTTGTAGTGTAGAAAATGAAACACTTATGAAGGTTACGGATAAAAATATAACGACTCGTTTTCAGAAAATAGGGTAACAAAGATGACAACTTTAGAATGTAATATTTAGTTTTTATTCTAATTTGTCGTTTTGTAATGTTTAATGTATCTATACTTTTTTAATTTTAATCTTATTATATATTACGCGGAAAAAAAATTGTACTATCCCTTACGTTCTGGGTCCGCCACTGAGTGGTGACCTCGTTTGTATTTGGTCACTATTAATACTAATGTAAGATGTACTCACTAATTACCAACATAGTTCAAAAAATAAGGAAAATAATATGTTTGCATGTCAACCTAACTCCTTTTTTCTCTTTATCCGACAAGCTTATTTGACATCTTTATGTAGACGAGTTACACCATAAATTTCACACGATTTCTCACCTTAGAAATTCATCAAGATAACAACTTTTTCTTGGCACACAAGTCGATCTCCCTTCCAAGCACTTACATAGCCAAAGTGATTAGCAAGTCCTTTGGTCTTCCTTCAGTTTTTATAAATAATCAGAAATTTGTTTGAAACCTTAATCTACAATTAAGTATTAAATTAATCTTTATCCTCTTAGTAAATGTTGTCCTATTTTATGTATATTTCCAGGTGTTGTGCATTCTTTTCATTAAACCGAAGTCAAGCCATTTCTCTGTCATGCATATAAATATTCTTAAAACTTTGATTGATTCTTCGAATTCACCGAATGCGTCGACCATGGCAATTTCATGGCAGTTGCATACCAGCTTGTTGGTCAATTCTACTATTGTAAATTAATCATATTTGGTAGATTTGGCACTAAACCATTGTTTTTTTAAACTAGTGGTAATAAATTAAATATTGTATAGGTTTCTTAATTTCTTAATAAGTAAACTCTGCAAATTCGTCGAACCTTGGTTGTATTCGGCAAATCACTCGTCTTTACATTTGGAAAGTGCCCGGGGAGGCAATGTTTTTTTACCTAAGAAAATCCACCCAAACTAGCCGCTTTCTTTTTCCAAACAAGGCGACCTAGTTCTTGAAAATTTGGGTAACCATATATTATTGTTGAGGTCAATGAAGTTGTTCGAACTTTTGTTTCCATAAATATCCAGAGGTCACGACTTCCATCCATTTTGGATTAGGGGTGTGCATTAGCGGTTTTAGGTTTAAACCAAACTCAATTTGCTAATTTCGGTTTTAGGATTTTCAAACCTAAATGTTTCCGTTTCTATAGGTTTTAATTTTAACAGGTACTTGCCATTAATGGCAATGTTTCGGTTTTAAAACCGAATCCACTTGTTTTTCAACATTAATATATATTTTACTACACTAACTATCAATTATTCCAACATTACATACAAATTTCACCAATAATATCTAATTTTTGGCATTATATCAAGTGTATAATACGGAGTAACATATTTCAACATGAAATAGCATTCTCAGCCAAAAAATTCAAAGTATAAACACATTTGTAATATAATGATAATATAAACCATAATTGGTGTGTCGATTTCTTAATGGGGCGATTTTTACACTACTACAAATAAAGACTTTTTGTAAAACCAATATTGTACCAACGTTTAAATTCGTTACAATAGATAAATCTAATGTAATGAAGTTGTAACACTTAACATAATTACTATCATCTGTTACAATTGAACAAATGACGTTATAATATTAGATTTAGTAACGCATACTTTTCTATTGTAACACATCTTTTTCTATTTCTATTGTAACAGTCATTTTCTAATGTAACATGTATACTTATCTAATGTAACATGTATTTTTATCTAATGTAACATGTATTCTTATCTATTGTAGCAATCATTTTCTAAAACCAAAACTGAACCGAACCATTGGTTTTTTTCAAAATTTAAATACGAACCGTCGGTTTTGAAATGGTTTCGGTTTTATTGGTTTTAACGGGTTGGTTTCGGTTTTTCGGTTTTATGTCACCCTTACTTTGGATGACCTCGTAAAATTTCAACCAAATGGCGGTATGTGAATGGGTTGCCGTTTATTTGTGTAAATTGGTTGTTTGTTAAGTTCAAATTGTTGATGTAACTTGATTGTTTTGATGCAAGCTAATCCATTTCCTATCGAGCTCGATTTTCCAGTAATGGAGTTCATAGTACGATATGGGCTTGTGAAAGAAAAAAAGTACTTTTCAAGCTTGTGACAAACTTCTTATAAAAGTACTTTTCAGTCCGCTTCCAAAAGCCATCACCCGATTGGCTATTTCATTTTCTTTCAGATTCATTTTTTAAACAGCACTTAATCTACTATTTTGTTCACGACGAGAGCATTTTTTCTTCATCATTCCAATTACGTTGATCAGTTTGTTGATCGGTTTCTTTTCTTTTATTGGAAACTATCTTTTTGGATATTTTAGTGTTCGGGTTTCGGGTGCTTGGGTTTCTCATATTTGGGTTTAGCTTACTAAAAACTTGATCTTGAGTCATCGAGACGAAATGAGGTGTAGTCCACTTGTTTGGATAATGGGTTGTTTTGAAACTTAATTACGTATTTAAGTTTGTAAACCAATTGTGTAAGGTTTACTCTCTGTTTTTCTTTCCATGGTATTATTCAAGCAAGTCTTGGTAGTGTTACGATGGAATTTAAAAAAAAAAGGCACAACTTTCTAATATTTGTTCAGAGATTTTTGTCATCGTATATCTTAAATATATAATTAATTTTCATATAGTTCTTACAAAATAAAATACTTTTTGTTGTGTGTTGAATGGGCAGCCACTAGCGGTCCGAACCCATTGTTAAAAAGATGGCCCATTCTAACTTTTAGGTACGAATTGATGTTTTGAAGTTAAAAAGAAATCAGAACACAAAATAAAAACACAACCCAATTACAGAATCTATATTTATATTCCAAATTTACAGCAACATAAGTGATAAGACAAAGAAACAGACACAACTTCAAAGCTGTTTTGAAGTTAAAAGGAAAAACAGAAGACAAAAACAGACAACATAACTCTAATCTCTCTTTTTACCCTGTTGAGAGGCATAATTTTTTATTTTTTTTGTATACTCACTCAACTGCATAATTCCACTTACTTCCCATAATTTAGAAAGGAAAAAAAAAAACCTAATGGAAGAGGAGGTGAAAGAGGATGAGCACTTTTTGAAATAAATAAACTCTCTTCACTCTTTCCTCCCTCTATTCTTCAGATCTTAAAAAAAAAAAACACGAAAATCGTAGCGTTTTGTGTACTTACACAATTCTCACAAACATCATAAAATTGCTGTTTGTGTGAATGTGTGTCTTGGTCAACATGAGTTTTAGGACAATGTGTAACTGGAAACTGAGACATCTGCAAAAGAGGCACTATGGATGTACACAAACTCTATGCTTTTGCCAGCTGGCAATGAGTTGACCCATGTTGGGAACCCGTAGGACCCGCCTGCGGTCTTGGTAAGACCCCAGAGTGGACCGTAGAGCTTGGAAACATTTAGGTTGAAGTTCTTGATGCTCTTTCCTGATTTGTTGGTCACTATAGCCGAGTATCTGTAGTATGTTTTTCCATTAGACACCCATGAAGTTGTCGCCTTTTGATCAATGTCAATCGCACCTAAAAAAACAAAAAATAAAATCTAATTTAGTCAAATTCATTAATAAAAGCAAGCCACACGAGATCATAGTATAAAATGGTAGTAGAATTCGTACCTGAAGACGGAGATACTTTAGCTTTTGGTTGAACATCAATAGGTTTATGAAGAGGAACTTCAACTGCAAAACAATATAAAACTTTCACTATAAATAACCAACTCAAAAGGGTATTTACGACATTTTCATAAAAACAAAAATATACCTGGAAGGAGTTGGTTATTTGCAGCATGACCACCATTTAACCTAGCCAATACTCCAAGAAGTGGTGCGTTATTATAAGTAGCGGGCTCAGTTTGCTCATAATTATCTCTTTGGTCAGCAAAGTTGTCATAAGCATCGGGACCACCAACAATGGCACCGGTTAAAAGGTTGGGGTCACTTGCTTTTCGGCTAAACCATGTGGCGTAACCACCTCTGCAACTAACAAATGATGGGTTAACCTTAACCGATACAATGGATGAGCCACGGTGGTGCACTTGTTGTGGGAAGTTGTTTCCGTATCCAACCATGTAGCTTGTTGCTCTTGGGTTGTCTCCAAGAATATAATCCACCTTCATAAAAGTTAATAACAAAGAACAAAATATGTCACTTTAGTTCTAATATATAGAGTTATATTAAAGGTAATCCTTAATTTTTGCGTAGTACCAAGGGACAAATCTCAACTATTGATTAATTATAAGTAATGGTCAAGATTAATCACATATTTTATATACATGGAGGGGTATTTTGGTCATAATAAAAAAATAAAAAATAAAAAAATCAAAATTTTTTTTAAGTGCTAAATGGCCAAAATACTTCTTCATGTATAAAATATGTGATTAATCTTGACCATTAGATCTTATTGATCAATGGTTAAGATTTATCCCTTGGGACTACGTAAAAATTAAAAACTACCTTGCTTAATTCAAATAATAACAAAGTTTTTTATAATTTTAAAATGGGTTAGTAATGTTGAAGATTCACTAATTTGACGTTTTAACCTTCAATTTTTTTTGTCAGTAGTTTACGGGCTAAAATGGGTTTTGTAACTTTCAGAAAAATTATAGGGTTGAACTATCAAATTAGTGAAAGTTTGAGGATTAAAACATAAATAAATCATTTTAAAATATTATTTGAATTTATTTTTGTTACCTGTGACTTGGCGAATGCGAGAAGCTCTGAGGGGGCGTTTGGCTCAACGTAATCCTCCGTAATGTAATTGAAATCGGTTGTATTTGAATTCGGTTGTAATTGAATTGGGTTGTAATTGAATACGCTTACGCGTTTGGTTACCAAAATTTTGAGTTGTAATTCAAATCAATACTTATGACTTTTTTTAAAAACTTTTTTAAAAAATTTTTCAATATTTTATTATTTTTTATTTTTTAATTTCTTTTATTTTTAAATTTTTTTTATTATTTGTTTACATTTAAAAAAAAAATAAATAGTTTTTATTTTTTTTAATTTTTTTCTGATTTTTTTACAATTTATAAATTTATTAAAAAAAATTTAAAATTTTTTTAATTTTTTTAAAAATATTTTAAAATTTAATTTTTTTTTAAAATTTTTAAATTTTTTTTAAAATTTTTTAAAAAATTTTTAAAATTTTTAAAATTTTTTTAAAATTTTTAAAATTTTTTTAAAATTTTTAAAATTTTTTTAAAATTTTTTAAAATTTTAAAATTTTTTTAAAAATTTTTAAAATTTTTTTAAAATTTTTAAAATTTTTTTAAAATTTTTAAAATTTTTTAAAATTTTTTTAGAATTTTTTAAAATTTTAAAATTTTTTTAATTTTTTTAATTTTTTCAATTTTTTTAAAATTTTTTAATTTTTTTTAATATTTTTAAATGATTTTAAAATCTGAAGTATATAAGATATTCAAATTTGTTACTTTATTAAAGGATCGTAATTGAATTCGTAGGGTGTTGGGACGGATTTCAATTACAACGAATATCGTAATTCGAAATTACGTCGTAATTGAATTACGAAAAAAATGGGTCATCCAAACGTCCTCCGTAATGTAATTGAATTACAATTACGGAAGATTACGGAGGATTACGTCAAAACAAACGGGGCCTGAGGGGTGGACATTGCCGGAAGCACATTGCAAGTCTTTCCGGGCGGCGGTCAGGTGGTCGGAGTAGACAGTGAGGAGGAAAGCGGCACTTGTGACAAACTGTAAATTGTTCCATCTTTGCCGGAAAATTAGACCTCCGGGAGTCCTCTGAACATTGTGGTTAGCCTTACCCATGCACGAACACATAAACATCTCCGCTTTTTCTTGATATTTCCCAAACACCGGTGAGTGGCTGCCACCATTTCCTCCCATCAAAAACTGCATAAAAAACAATTTACTTTATATTTTATGGTTCAAAATTGTAAATTAAAAAGAATTAGTAAAAGTATTTTACCATTGCAACAAGGGTCTGAACACCAGCATACTTAACATCCCAACCGAATTCGGTCATGGCCCACCCGGTCCCACCAAGGTTATCACCATTTTCCCCCAAATAATTCAAGTAATACTGCTCGTTTGTTGCCTTGTATAACCAAGCAGCTGCCCAAAGTAATTCATCCTGTTTGTATTAAAAATGATTGTTAAAACTAACATTAAAGTACACAAATGGCAAACATGTAATAAGTTAAAGTTGTAAATAACGTACGGCGTATCCACTGACTGATCGGTAGTATTTCTGGGCCACGGAGATGCTACTGTCGTATTTGCCCCTGTATTTGTCGCCAAAATTGAAGAGCTGAAAAAAGTAGATACGTAAATAAGTGGACACGTGCAAGGGTAATATAGGAAACAGACAAAAAGTGTAAATGAGTGGGGTGGAGTGTGCATTAGTTGTTAGTACGGTACAACACACCGACAGTGTCTGGTTTCACGTGGCAAGCGGTATTTATTTAGTTTTGAGTTTCTGTAAACATGTTCTGTTGAGCCCACATTATCCGTGATAGACGGCAATTACTTTTTACCTTTTTCTTGTCAGCTAGAGTGTCTTTTTACTTTTTACTGATGTTCATAAATTATAAAAAATAATAACCTCAATCATTAATATTTTTAAAGACGTTGTAACAACAATAATGATACTTCCTCCTATTCAAAATAAGTGATACACTTTCTTTTTTTGGGTGATTCAAAATAAGTGATACACTTTGAAAAGTTTTCTTATTTGGTAAAAAAAATGGGACCCACATCTACTAATTATCTACTTTAACAAAGTGAAATGACTCATTTACCCTTACTTTTTACTTTTAAACATCATTAACTTTACTTTATTCAAAAGGCGTGGGACACATTCCCCACTAACCATCCAATTAATCTAATTTAACCATCATTATAATCTTTTACCTCAAAAACCGTGAAACCCCAAGTGTATCACTTATCTTGAATCGGAGGAAGTATTTAATATTTTTAAATAAAAAATATAGAAGAGTTAACATATATCTAAAGATAAAAAAAATTATATGTAATAAATGTTTTAAAGATAATTCTAAGCAGTCCTTATCAAAACCTATAAATTATTTAAATATACACAGTTTTAAACAAAAAGAATGCATAATTAAAAAAAACTTCCAAGTCAAATATAGTCTTCTATATATCAAGTTTATTAATTGTGTCATTTTGACTTCAGTACTATACTGTTTTAAAATCCATACACATGCCATGTTTGATATAATCCTAGCTTAATAAAGGTGTTTAACTATTATAAAGGGTTTTTCTAATGTATGCCCCTGGGGCATACATTAGGTGCATTTAATGCACATCAAATTTCCATTTAAAACAAGAATCGTATTTATTGCATCTCCAAATATGGTAAAAATTTAATTTAATTAATGTTATTCTAAATATATTAGGTAATCAAATAGTTCATTAAATGCACCTAATGTATGCCCTAGGGGCATACATTAGAAAAACCCTTATATAAAATATGAAGATTTATATTGTAAACTATTTAACGGTGATCCTCAAATTGTTATATTATATGTTATAAATTACATTAAAATACATAAACGGGTACAAAATTGCACATTTTTGTCACTATATGTATGGAAAAAGAAATTAAATAAAAAAATATTTGGAGTTTAGTATATTCAAGAAAACTACAAAGTCGCAGAAATCATGGTAATGTACATTAGCACATAAACGGACACATCCCATGTGAACCGCTATAATGCAACAACAGGTTTGTAATAACGTGAACAGAAAGACATGTACTTGATGCATAAATACTTGTACATTTGTTGTACAAGGAGAATGAAAGGAACTACAAAGGGTAATCGCTTTTGTATGATAAGCAGGATAAATGCAGGTAGACAGACAACTCTGCTAATTTACACCGTCAACAACCAGCCTGACAATAGACTCTTTAAAACCTGAACTAGTTAACTGTCCGTATTTATTTCAACCGCTAACGTGCGCACCCTCTCTTTGCTAACATACGCCAACTTATGATTTTTGTTCTATTTTATGTTTAATTTTAGGTTACGTTTAACATATTTATCAATAAAATGATACCTGGTGAGCATGAGTAAGGAGCTGTCTTGAATAAGCCGGGTTAGACCGGTGGAACACGATTGATGCCGCCGCCATGGCCGCCGCAGTTTCTCCGGCGAGATCAGATCCCGGATTATTTTCATCAATTCTGTAAGCACTTCGTGAAGTGGTCATATCCTCCGGCCTTTGCCAACAATAATGATCCGTGGTACCATCTCCAACCTACACATCAATCAATTAAAAATTAACCAAAAACGTAACTTTCAGACAATAATTAATCGAATTTAAGGTAATTACTTCTCCATATAAAACATGAGGTTGCGGATGAGCTTTAATTAGGTAATCAGTTCCCCATTTAACTGCATCCATGGCGTGCCCAAGCTCGCCACTTGACGCCATTTCCGAACCGTATTCTAGAATGCTCCATGACATCATTGTCACAGTGAACGCCATTGGAAGCCCAAACTTCACATTATCCCCTGCGTCATAATATCCTCCAACCAGATCCACCTACAATTGAGAAAAAAATTCATCCAATTGTTCCCATACGCAAAACCCTAATTTCATGTTTTATGTAAAAATTGTGTACAACTTACACCACTGGCTTTGCCGTCGAGTAGACCGGAATTACCGCGCCATTTCACTCGTTGATTACCGGGAAGGTAACCGGATCTCTGAGCTTCGAAGAAGAGGATGCTTTTGGAGAGTGCTTGACCGTAGTTATGTCCACCTGCTAAAGCTAAAGGTACAAGTGCAATAAGCAGAAACAGAGTAGCTCCCATTGTCATGGCCATTGAAATGGGATGTGTTGAATTGACAATGTTGGTTTGGTTTATCAGTTTAATTGTTGATAAACCACTTCCAAATATGGAGGACTGATTCAGAGAAAGAGTGAGAGAAAGATGGTGAAGAAATATGAGGAAAAGGGTAGTATATATGGAGGAGAGTCGAAGAGATATGTGAACATATTTATGTAACTTTTTACATAATTTAAGCCACCCAACAATAATGTTTTTTTAGGCAAGAATATAAAAAGGTAAATAAATATGTTCATACATACTCGGTATACTTATTTTAATTAGGAAAAAAAATTAACTTTCCAAAATTGGAAATTAAGGTGACAAAACTCCAATATTTTTAGTTTGAGAAATGTTAAATATAGTTTATTATTGAACAAAAACTTTAATTTAAGCCAATATGCCCCCCGGTAAGAAGATTTTTATCAATACCGGTTGTGTAGAATCAGGAACATGGTAATTTGTCCAACAATAGGCCAAAATTGATGGTGTGTTGATAAATTTTAACTATTTGTTGTGGCTATGTGTGCTGTCAAAACCATCTAAGTTACACAATTAATATAAATTAGAGATACGTAGTATTAAATGTTTGATGTTATTTCCGGATTGAAATAAGTTTTGGTTATATGAAATGACAGTTAGAGTAAAATTGTTAACCATGTTTTTAGGTTGCATTTTTTGGGTTCCATTTAGATATTGTTTGCCGAGTTTTTGCCTCTTATAACCTCACTAGCTACAAAATCCGCCCGATGGACGGGTATACTGTAAATTTTAGTATGTAGAAAAATATCCAAAAACTTTATATGCTTCTAAATGACATAATAATCGATAGATGTGATGATGATTTTGTAAAAAAAAACGGTAAATGAAGAAATGTTACATATAAATGTTACATATAGTTATTTGTTTCCTTCGCTGATTGATCTTTTAAATATTTATTTGTTTCCTTGTATGTAGGATCTTTTAAATAGTTATTTGTATGTACGATTTTTTAAATAGTTATTTGTTTCCTTGTATGTAGGAAGTCGTATATGGAGCATATGAATGTAGATCGTAAGCCGTACCAGATTCGTTTGCCGTATATGGAGCATATGAATATGAATGTAGACCGTAAGCCGTACCAGATTCGTTTGTATTAGTGCAAATGACGTGGACCAATCAGAGAATCCCAAGTGGCATTATGGACGAATAGGAATGCTTGGAATTGCCATGGTGTCAAACCCTCTTCAAATTTAGGCCTCATATATAGGATAGGATTTTGCTTTGGGTTGTATCGTGATTATTATGCAAGTGTTCGTCCTTTACGTTTAATTTAACAAACATGTGAATCAGGTTGAGTAAATTTCAACGGTTATAATGAGTTTTCGAGATGTTAAAAATGCAAATTATTGAATCAATAAATGATGTCCGTTTTGAATTACTATTATTTAGTTACTTCTAAATTTGAAGCGGTGAGAGAGAAAGAGACAGAACAAAAGCATGTGGGTTTGGCTTGATTTCATTTCCTGCGAAGGATCGGTGTTGGAAGCATTTTAATAATTAGAATTTATTTAATTAATTCATAGCAGTAAATTGCTGCACAAAATCCGGGAGAATAAATTAATGCCACAAACAACTCGTTTCAAATTTTCAAAATCATATACTATCTATCATACTGTGTATATTGTACAATAATAATAATGATAATAATAATAATAATAATAATAATAATAATAATAATAATAATAATAATTTAATGAAGCATTTGATCTCAGGTTGATACTACGAAGGTGGGGGTTATTTATTACTTTGAAACGTTAAAATGAATGAATATGTATTTGGAAACAAATGAATAACACATCAAACTTAAAAAACTTTGAATTTCAGTTGGGTTTAAGGCGTTCGCATCTCGTAATGGAATTGATCTTTGACGGATCAATCTTTACTTGGTCACAACTCACCCCATATCTAACGAATTGAACCTATTGTACCAAACATCACATTTGAAGAATTTAGCATTAAGTTTCTCTTTTCATCAACACATCTCGTAGTTGTTTCTCATGATTTACTCGTTGAATAGATCGAGATGCCACTGATATATATTATCATGGATTTGTCCAAAAGGACGAATACAAAAGAATCATCGAACTCATAAACATCATAGGTGTTTCATTAATCCGAAGTCCGAACCGCATCACCAAGAATCTTAATGACCATGATGACGCCGTCGTGAAAAATATCATGTTTTTCACCTTCAATTGATGAAATCCAGACTAAAGATGAATCTTCGAAATAAAATTAGATTTTGCACTTGATCAAACAAGTTGTCGATCATAGGGATCATGCACTTGTTTTTCATGATTGGCTTGTTAGGCTCTATTTAGTCAATACACATCCTCATCGTCCAACTGCAACCCTTTTTAATCAATAACAAATTTCCTAAGATTTCTTCACACGATCATCAACCCTTCCTCTAGCCTTGACTCACCCATAAACGTTAGTTTGTGATGTTGTCCCTCTCATCGATGTATCATTTGACAATTGACATCATCCTTGACCAATAAACCCTAGTGACATCGTTCTCAACCTATTGATAGATAAAGGCTAAAACCTTAGATCGATCATCTACAATAGTGCTAAAGAGATAAAGTAAACCATAGAAGTAAATGAAACTATAGTCTATCCTTGTGGTTGTGAGATATAGTGGTATATAAGTATATAACTATACAAAACAACAATGGCCCTCGTGTGAATATATAATTAAAGATTTGAGGAAAGTATCTACTTTAGTGTTTAATGTATATATTGAGCATATGAGGACGTACCCACCATATTTTACATTGAAAATCAGTAGTTGTATCCAGTAACATGCAAAATAAATAAATTAACTCTAAAATATATTGCAATATGGATATTAAATAACTTTTGAAGGCTCATTTCTGGAGAAAATATATGTTCTTTTTTCATTACCTTTTTTTATTTTATTTTAACAAGTAAATATATAGAATTATTAACTTACAATAACGTTACATATACAATGATTAAAGAGATTCTTGCATTTCAAAAGAGATGATTTTAACACTACAAAAATAACTTCAAACACTATAATGTACATTTATTATAGTAGGTTGTACAAATATCAGAGCAATAATTGTGGTGTTCGAAGTGATTTATATGGTATTAAAATCATCACCTCTCGTAAAGTGTATGAATTTCAATCGAAATTTTGATAAAAAGTGGCGGACTAATTAGTTAGAGTAGCTTAGAAAAGCAAAATAATATTTTTTTAACAGCAGATAATACACCCTTTAAATTATCTTTAAATTCACACCATATTGTCTACAGTAGAACTCAAACCTATGACTATAAGCCAACGAGGAACATCTTCAACATCTTATATTGTTAGGTTACTAACCCTTTGGTAAAAAGGCATAAAGGTTTCTTTTTATGAACAATAGAAGACACACTCTCTAAATTACTCTTATATTGTACTCTCTCCGTCTCATTTTTATTGTCCATGTTTCCTTTTTTAAATGTCTCACAATGATTGTACACTTGAAAATTCAACCAATCAAAAAACACTTAGGTGGTAAAGATAAAATTCTATTGGTTGCACAATCTAATAAATGCATTTTTTTGAACTATATGATATTTAAATGTGGACAATAATTTTGGGATAGAAGTAGTACTATTAATTTTATCCACGGAACTAAAACTCATGACCATAATCCAACAAATTATATTGTTAGTTTATAAGCCTTTACTAAAAAAGCAAAAGGGGTTTAGACGACGAAATTGGTAAAGAGAAAGTGGATCACTTTGTCAGATTTAGTCCGCAATCAACGGTTTTCCCTAGAAAAGAACAAAATAGAAGGGTCCAAAGTGCAAATTCGTAATCCGTCTACACTTTTATTAAAGGTTAAAATCATAATGTTCCAAAGGGAAAATGATGGGTGGTGCTAAAGCACTAGACTGCTAGTAGCAATAACGATAGATGCATCCAAGTATTAATGGAATATTGAGTGTGTAGGTAATTTTTTTATAAATCGGTGAATCAAGTTATTTTAAACTTGAACTTAGGATTCGTCAGCTTGAAAAGGTATGATGTGGCAACACTGAAAATTTAGGAATACAACTACCTAAATGACATAAAAAAAGTATAACACCTAAAATAAATAAAAGGTACATTACATTTTCATAACGTTCTCTCTAACTCTGCCAGAAACTATCGGTTTTCTTAAGCCAAACACGATGCCAATTGTGAGGTGTTGCTCCGCTGGGAACACTCGAGATGTCTACGCGAGAAATCAATAAAATAAAATGTAAAAAATGCATTATTCATCTACGTGGAATATATAAATAAAATGTAAAATATGGTTAATGAAATCTAAGGTCACTTGGTCATCGTGCGTTGTGAAGAAAATGTTAACTAATGGTTGTAAACTTATTTTTAACCAGGTTGTAGATCACACTTTTTTTTAAACGACAAATCTAATATACTTTTAATTACCACCTATGTCCACGACGGGACTCGAACTCCTGACCTCAAGGTTGAGAGGTGAACACCATACCGCTATGCATACAATAATTAATACTCGTGTAATATTATGCCTTAGTAAACCAAAAAAAAAAAAAACCATAACCAAGCTTAACATTTTAAAAAATTATAATGAACATTAAGTGCATTAACCCTTTTCTAAAAGGTTTCCCTCGATTTTCTTACTTTTATTGTCTATGACTTAAGTCTCTGATTTTACAAAAAATCAAAGAAGATTTGTAGACTGAATTTATGTCAGATTTTATATCGACTATAGAGACGCAATTACTACTTCAGGTTGTAGTTTTGTATAGAAAAATATACAAATCAATACTGTTAAATCGTTAAAAATAATCATTGACCCCATATATCAAATGATAATATATGTTTTTTGAGCAAATGGATGCTCCATGAGTTATTAAAAAGAATCACCAAGGGAGTTAACTTGAATCGTAGAGGTATAATTTCCTCATCTACCTGCTTGTGTCAAATATGCAATTTGGAGGATACATAAGTGGAAGTGTGCATGGAACACCTTTTCTACTCATGCCTGGATGGCTGCAAGCCACGGTTTATTCTTTGATGAAATATTGGGCTGGATGTGAGAACTTATCTTGGTCATCATGATGTTTTTGTCCCACTCATTTGTTTTAATTAGTTTCTTGATTGTAATGTTTGTTAATTCTTTGCTAGTTTTTTTAATAATATAAAATTTCTCTTTGAAGGGATCGAAGGAGGGGAGTGATGGACTGACTCATGGCTTTACTAAGCTCCTTTTCTTTTTCTCTTTTTGCAATTGAAAAAATAAGCAAATACAAAACAATGACCTCAATTGTATTAAATAAGATTCCACAAGGTGATAATGAGATGGTAACATGAATTTGGGCATAAATGTGGCAATTAATGATTTAGATACAAGATAGAATGACAACCAAGAAGAACACCAAACATGGGCTATGGGATTTATTGGTCGTCAAACAAAACATCACTAGCTTTTAATTTTCTTGGACTATATCCATGTGGTGCATTCAAGATAAATTAAATCTTCTCGACAAATACATTGTTAAAGATCTATGAATATTAGAGTGAATGGTGTTATAAATTGTTCTCAAACCATGACACCAATAATTTACACTTTGATTTTTTCCAAATCTGTATCATATTATCTGACATTCAAACTGACACCAAGTCAACCGGGGACAATATTTGTATGAATAAAAGAAAAATCAAATTATATTACAATAAATAAACCAAATTACAGCAGTAAGAACAAAACCAAAACTGTCGAGGTCAGTGCAGTACAAAATTCCTTAATAGATTAGTCGTTGGTTTCACATGATACAACAGTCAAAGAAGAGTACTGTCATATAAGACCAAAAACTTGCCTGGAACTAGTTCACCGGACTAGGGATGGCAAAAACCCCCGAACCTGACGGGGAAACCCGAAACCGATTGTTTTCGGGTCGGGTTCGGGTTCGGTGATTATTTACGGGTAATTTTCGGGTACGGGTACGGGGCAAGGTATCCCCGCCCCGCCCCGATATATATATAAAAATTATTTTTATTAATTATTTTATATATAAAATATATTATATATAATTTATAAAGGATATAGTGATTCGGTTCGGGTTTCGGGGGCAAAATTCGGGTTCGGGGCGGGTTCGGGTTGTATAAAATTCCCGATGGGGAAAACCCGAAATAAACCCGTCGGGTATCGGTTCGGGTTTGGGTATGCCAAAACCCGCCCCGTTGCCATTCCTACACCGGACAAACTATGTGTGTAATATAGTATATACAAATGTCAATCAAAATAGGATGTGGGAAGCTCATGGTTGTTATAGTAGATTTTTTTGAAGTTCATAAAATATTATTTTATTTATATATCTAAATTATTTATCCAAAATCCAAAATAAACCGGATTAGGGGACGCCGGTTTGAAACCCGGATTGGAATATAGCGGCGAGCTTGTGTCTAACAAAATGTTTTTGGATAAAAACAAAAACTATTTTAATTTAAACCTAGTTTCGATCCGATCGAATCCGGTTTTAAAATTTTCGATCCGAATCCAATTTCAATTCGATCCGGGTTTGACCTAACCATTTTTGACCAACTTTGACTAAACCAAATCCGATTTTGAATTGGGTTCGTTTTTTTAATCCAATTTGAGCACCTCCACTTATCCAATATCGAAGTACTTATTTCGGCATGGCCCATTTATTTCGGTTTGAATCCAATTTGAACAATTCACAGGCTTTTGGGTTTATATTCCAGCATGGGCTAATTTATTATTACCCCTATAATACATCAATGTGAATTTGTTCTTTTTTGAACAGAAATGTGAATCAAAATTAGTAGAAAATACGATGTGGGAAGGCTCATGGTTGTTATAGTAGATTTTTTTGAAGATCATAAAATATTATTTTATTTACATATCTACATTATTTAACCAAAATCCAAAATAAACTAATATGTAATAGATATTGGCATGCATTACATAACTGACCATGATCGTATATAATGAGTAAACTGTATAAACTCAAAAATATCTAAATAATATGCTAAAACACAAGAATCTTAACTATATAACTAGAATTATGTTAATTACTAAAAAGTTATATGTATAAGCAACGTTTATAATTATATAAATAAATCATATAACCCGCCCGCAGTGGAGCGCGACTTACATGTCACTTATTAATTACATCACATGAACAAAAAGTTGAAATACAGCATACCACATTACCTGGGGTCATTATAAATAACTGGTTTGAAATTTGTTTTCTGGTTTTGAAGTATTTCTTTCGTCTTTGTCTTATAGATAATTGTGTATGTTGTATTTCGAGTTTTTTTGTTTATTGCAATTTGCCTTTGGAAAAAAATTAATGAATTAATTACTAAAATAGACCAAAAAATGTGAGAGACTTCCATTTAAAACTGATAGACTTCAATTTTCCCAAAATACCCCGTGCGACTGGGAGACTTGAGCAGCACTAACTGGGAGCAGCACTAAGTGTTGAGCAGTACTGACGAGCAGTAGTAACAAGGTTGGACAGTATCAACAAGCAGTAGTAACAAGGTGTAAAGCAGTAGTAACAAGGTTGAGCAGTACTAACGAGCAGTAGTAACAAGGTTAAGCAGCACTAACTCGGACACGTGGCAGCGTTCTAGTGGAGTAGAATGGTCGCACGCACGGTCGCACGACCTATTTTGAGAAGAATTGAAATACAAGTCTATACTTGGGAAATTTTATTTCATTTGGTCTAAATTTGGGAATCACCCAAAATTAATTGTAGCGACTCTAGGACGTGGAACATTGGCAAATAGGTGATGGATGAGAAGAATCTTCACTCAATCAACGACGATGTTGCGACTAGTTGGTGCAAGAAAGTGAACATTTTTATGTGGCGATTGAAGAAATGTGGTAAGAGACCTTCTAAACCATATCGGTATTGATTGATCTTCACATTTCCTTATGTAATGAGGTGGTGGAGTTGTTTGATCATTGCTTCGTTGGTTGTAGTTCAGCCATTTTGGGTGGGTCGAAAGTGTGGGGGTTTGGGTATGTAAAAACATCGTAGCAGGATGACACTTTAAACATAAATGGGAAATGAAATATCTTCGAGTAGGATGAAAGAATTACCATATGCTCCTATGCGATGTATAGTTATACTTTTTGTTATTTTTGGAGGCTTCACACTAAAAAGGTGTTTAGACTTTAGACAAAAGCAGGATCAGAGATCGAGACGGATTTATGTTATGTGACTCAACTTGCTACATACTTTTTTTTATATCAAATCGAGAGAATAAAAATGAGTTTAAATGGCGAATAGATGAAGAACAGTGCGTTGTACAGTTTTACGTGGAGGCAAGTGGCACGTTCTGGGTTCGTTTTATATACGATTTCCTTTAGATTATGTACTGTAGTTACTCTTTCATGATTTTAGGCAGTAGCTTTGCCGTACGTATATTTATTTTCCTGTTCTGGTTTAGTTTTGGGTTTGTTAGATTGGGTTGTTTTCTTTGTAGTGGGCCTTGTGATCTGCCCCTTGCAGGCCTGTTTTTTTTAGGCCCTTTGTCACTTTACAATTTGGTTTTTTGGTTTATTTGTTAATAAAATTTGCTATTCAAAAGGAAAAAACATTTCTTTATAGAATTGTACCTTCTATCACTTCATCATATCTAATGGTGCATCCACCGGTTAACAAAATTGAATCTAATTCAAAACGAGATCGAATTCGGTCAAAGTTGGTCAAAATCGGATTGGGTCAAAACCAGATCGTATTGGAACCGGATTCGGATTGGATTCATAGTTTTTTTTGTAAATTCGCCAACCCAAATTACTTATAAATACCTAAATCCGGTTTTGAATCCGGTGTTCTCTAATCCGGTTTTCAAACCAATTTTCCTTAGTTCGGTTTTCAAATCGATTTTCCCTAACCCGGTTTTCAAACCGGTTTGCTCCACGGATACTCGAACTATACCAATCTAGCAGATTCGGATCCAATCTGATCCAGTATGCTTCAATTTGGTTCCACTTCAATCTCAAACCAGTTTTCATATTGGTTTCACATCATGAACTAGTTGTTTTGCTCACCTCTAATCCTATCATACTAAAGAGTAACGCATTTCCAATGATTGTGTGCCATATGCAGTCGGACGTGTGCATCACTTATTGGCTACAGTAAGTCAAATGATTTTGAATTTTCACTGGGGAAGTCAACGTTCCCTATTGATAAGGGTATTGAATAGGAGTTTAAGTGTTCAACAACTATCTGTATCTTTATTAGTGTGTGTCATACATGATTGGGTGTCATCCTAATCCCTTTAGTATATTTTCTATTTTATGCTAATACGAACCCTTATCAAGTATCTTGGAGGCTGACTTTGATGGGTCTAGTTAGGGTTCTCAGATTCAATCTATTTTACAAGATCTAGAGTCCTTTAGCCTAACGTTTATTATATACTTAACAGAAAAAAGACAACCGCTATAATTTTAAAGGACTAGCGATGTAAATTTTTAACATAAAAAATTAACAAACATTAGGCTAAAAGATTGCAGGTGTAAAAAAAAATTAAATGAATACTAATATAAATTTTTAAAGTAAATGGTGTTAGTTAAAAGTGTATGTAAACTTTATGAATCATCCTTATAATTTATTATTATTGTTCATGCACATCTTAGTCATTTTCTTATAAGGTCTCAAATATTATATTTTGATATCTAATAGAGAAAAAATCTGAATATACAAATGAACACTTTATTTGTACGCTAGATCCGCAACAAAATGGCTCTTGAATAGTTTGATATATATTATAAGTCCAATAATTCCGTAACACACAAATGTCAAACCGACCCATCTCCCTTCTCTAGACTTCTTCTAAGTTCCATAACAACAATTAAATTTGAACGCTTTGACTGATTGAGGACGGTCTCATTTTGGCCCACAATCTCTCCTCATATGATCATGTGTCATTTTCACATCCCAAAATGCAAATTCTCAGTAAATATATTTAATTGTGGTATATTTATTAAGCTTATAAAAACTAGTCCTCTCTCTGTTCTATAAAAAATTCTCATTTCTTCTTAAATTTTTATCCCACAAAAAAGTTCTCATTTCTCACATTTGATGAGATCCACATAATAAAATACTAATGTCCACTAACTATTTTTCTATCTCTAAACCAACCTTATATCTTAATCAAACTTATTACCAATGACCCTACCACTAACTATCATATAAAAACTAGTGTCAAAGAGAAATGAGAACTTTTTTAAATAAGAGAAGGAGTTTTATTTATAAAATTGTTATTTAGATTACAAATTAAATATATGAATAAACTTACTCAATGATATGATAGTTAGTGGGGTAAAAATATTTAGAAGGATAGCTTCAACTAATAACACATATTAATTGAATGTGTATTATCAATTGAGAATGAATGCCAGCTGATGTTTATTTTGAATTAAGACGTGTTTCATCAAATATACTTCCTCCGATTCAAAATAAGTGATACATTTTACGTTTCACGGTTTTTGATGCAAAAGATTATAATGATGGTTAAATTAGATTAAGTGGATGGTTAGTGAGGAATGGGTACCACACTTTTTGAATAAAGTGAGGTCAATAATGTTTAAAAGTAAAAAGTAAGGGTAAAATGTCATTTCACTTTTTAAATTAGATAGTTAGTGGGTATAGATCTCATTATATTTTGCCAAATAATTAAGGTAATTTTTCAAAGTGTATCACTTATTTTGAATCATTCAAAAAAAGAAATATCACTTATTTTGAATCAGATGAAATATACAAATTAAGTCTGGGGACTAACAAAATCATTCCCTCAATCCCACATGAAAATACAAATTGTTAACCCCAAACAGAATAAAAGAAAAGTAAACAGACACGACAATAAAAAATAGAACATCATTAGCTCAAAACTCCAACCAATGGGTGATGAAGACACCAAAAGCCTCATCCATTTCTACAGAATAGGGCTTGCTCTAGTTCAGCTGTAACACCACAATCTTAGAGCCATTTTTTTTTATATAAGCATACGGAAGCGATTTAAGAAAACTATAAATCCTAATTATTACATATCATAAAAGCTATTTACATATTAACCAAAATATATAAAACATTTAAGGGTGTTACAGAAAAACAGGCTCGACCCGGTTTACAAAATCAGAGTACGGTCAGACTTCCAAAACCCGACTCTAGTCAAGCCAAAACCACAACCTGAAAAGAGTCAACAAATGAGGGATTAGCACAAAGCTAAGTGAATAGAAATAAACTTCAATTTGCAAAACCACAACAAATTAGAAAACAAGAGAAATCGATAGGGGGAAAACCGTCCAAACTTCCACAAGCAATTGGACGTTAAAAGAGGATCGGCGGTCGGGCGAGGACCTTCGACTGTTGTCGGCCAACAACAATCAACCGATGGCTTCTTTACTAGAGGCACGGTG
Organism: Calendula officinalis; assembly: GCA_963853835.1. Lineage (NCBI taxonomy): Eukaryota > Viridiplantae > Streptophyta > Magnoliopsida > Asterales > Asteraceae > Calendula > Calendula officinalis. The sequence goes on along the minus strand of OY970830.1, from coordinate 38,964,830 downwards.
ATCCCTCCTTACGTAACGAATTCAAAGGAGTCCGATCGCCCCCGCCAAGAGTAACGAAGCGTAGCCGAAAACCACCATAGCTAACCTCTAAAAAAATATGTGCACATACTACCATTAACCACTAGACTCAAGTATGAACTTGAAAAAGAATTTGCAGCCAAGAAATCTGTTCCTGATGAAGTTCGCGTCGTGAAATCAGAGTTCGCGTCGCGAACTAAGAGTTCACGAATCGGGAACTACATCACGACCAAACCCCAACTTCTCTGACCCGAGTTCGCGTTTCGCGAACACAAGTTCGCGTCGCGAACTACTCCAGATGCCCAAATCCTGCATTTTTTCTCAAAACTCTACCATTCCCTAATTTTGTACATCACACAAGAAAGAAGGTTAAGTCCACTCACCTTAGCTTCCTTTTCGTGCCGAGCTCAATGATCTTATATCACTGAGGCTCCTTCCCTTTTTCTGTACAAAATGAATACCGAATTAGTCACCCGAAATCATCAATTGTTTAACAAGTAATACAAGCTTAAGGCCACATCTTGCAACAACATCTTACAACCAATTACTTGCAATTATACATATAACCAATACTTAAGTCCAACACTTCATCAAGTCAATTCATTATGTCAATTGGTTAAATTGCACCTTAGGCCCAAACGAGTCAAAACAAGAATAAGGAATCGGGAATCTACACAACACTTTCCAATGGGATAACCTACTTGATCAACATCAAAATTACATACTAACAAGTTATTTGCATCCAAATGCAAGTTTCACCAACTTTGACCTTATTTAGGTCAAATTGCACTAATTGCCAAACAAACGGGTCAAGACCCCAAACCAACATGATTATACTTCCCAACTAGACAACTAGCATATAAATGACATGAAATTGACAATTAGAGTTTACAAGCCATACAAGACTAAAAGTCAACTCCCAGGTTTGACCAAAGTCAACAATCTACAAATTTAGCTAGTTATGACTAAATTTCCATCTTAGCCAAACACTACCAACACCAATGCATTTTCATAACAAGTAACTAGAAGTTCTTCATATTTAACAATCATCATTTAACATACATAATTTGCCTAACACACCATTAAGAACATCAAAATACACAATTCATCAAATTAGGGAAAAAGCCATCTTCTTCCCAAATCCACCATTGATGGAGCTTTATGAAAGCTTCACCAAATGAGTTATAACTAACAACAATTCATACAATACTTGCAAGAACTCAATTAGACACCAAATCATGCATCAATTTCGAATTACAAGCAAGATTCAACAAGAACTTCATAAAAACCCACTTAACTCAAGAACCCTAATTCAACAAAACTTCAAGAACATGAACCCTAGCTCAAGGAGGAAGAGAACTTACTTAATCTTGCTTCTAGAATCCGAAAATCACACAAGGAAGGCAAGAACTACAAGGATTGATCTTCAATTTGGGAGAAAACTCAAGAAAAGTGTATGTGTGTGTATGTGTCGAGTTCCAGCAGAGAAAGAGAAGAGAAAGACCAAAAAAAATGACATATGCCCCTTTACTAAACACGTACACCCCTCCCCCAAACACAGGTATTTTCAGTTAAACACAGTACAGGATAATAGGTTCACAGATAATTTAATTAGACCTAACTAACTCCAATTTTAACAACGAAGATATTTTTAGAACCCTGGTTCAGAAATGAACCCAAATATGTAAAAATCATTTTAACATTTAAATATCTCAGTTTTTACTAATTTTTAACCCCATGGTTAAAAATACAATTAATTCAAATAAATCAAATAAAATCATATAAAATAAACAAATAATAAACAATAAGATATTACTTACCAAAAGTAATAAAATATTAAGGGTCGGGTCTCGGGATGTTACAAATCTCCCCTCCTTAAAGAGATTCCGTCCCCGGAATCTCACCTTGATCAAATAATTTCGGATATCGATTCTTCATATCTGATTCGGTTTCCCACGTCATATCGGCACCCAAACTGTGTTTCCACTTAACCAAGACCATCGGTATCTGTTTCTTTCTTAATTTCGTTACCTTACGATCCAAAATTTCTACCGGCTCCTCAATTAACCGCTTTCTCGAATCCACCTTTAAATCTTTGATCGGTAGCACCGGAATTTCATCTTCCGCATTACATTTCCTCAAATAACAAACATTGAACGTGTCATGAATACCCGACAATTCCGGAGGAAGATCGAGTGAAACGGTTTGATCATTCACCACTTTACGGATAGAAAACGACCCAATAAATCTCGGTGCTAACTTTCCCCGTTTCCCGAAGCGGATAACACCTTTCCACGGAGAAACTTTCAAATAAACCCGTTCACCCTCAACAAAAGTTACGGGCCTACGCCGTGGATCCGCATACATTTTCTGTCTATCCCGAGCGGCTTTTAACTTCTCACGTGCAATCGCCACCTTATCGGCCGTTATTTGAACAATCTCGGGACCCGCAAACTATTTTTCTCCCGCTTCAAGCCAACATGTGGGAGTTCTACACCGCCTACCATACAACATTTCATATGGAGGCATTTTAATACTCGAATGATACGAGTTGTTATAAGCAAATTCAATCAAAGGCAAATGAGAATCCCACGACCCACCATATTCCATCACACAAGCCCGTAACATATCTTCCAAAGTCTGAATAGTTCTTTCTGTCTGACCGTCTGTTTGTGGGTGATACGTCGTGCTCAAATTTACCCGAGAACCTAATTCTCTATGCGAACTCTTCCAAAAATTGGAAACGAACCGAGGATCCCGATCAGACACAATAGATAACGGAATATCATGTCGGGAAACAATCTCATCAATATACAACTTAGCCAATTTGTCGAGTGATGCGGTTTCGTTGGTGGCCAAAAAATGAGCACTTTTGGTCAACCGATCGACAATTACCCATATCATATCGTGATTCCTTTGAGTACGGGGTAATTTTGTGACGAAATCCATTGTAATATTATCCCACTTCCATTCGGGTATATCTAACTGTTTTAACGACCCGTACGGTTTTTGATGTTCGGCCTTGACTTGTGCACAAACATGGCATTTTTCAACAAATCGGGCAATATCTAACTTCATGGAGGGCGACCAATACAAAACTTTCAAGTCATGGTACATTTTTGTACAACCCGGATGGATAGATAAACGTGATTTATGTGATTCAACTAATATTAATTCCCGTAATCCCCCAAGTAACGGTACCCAAATTCGTGACCGAAACGTCTTCAATCTTCGAGTATCATCAACCAACTCATCTTTTCGCTTACACATAACTTCCGATTTCAAGTTTTCATCTTTCAAGGCTTCTATTTGGCAAATTCTCAACCGATTAATAAGATCGGTCACAATTTCCATACGCATGAACTGAACCACCTCCGATGATCCCTTACGGCTTAAGGCATCGGCAACTACATTAGCCTTTCCCGGGTGATACCGAATTTCACAATCGTAGTCTTTAATGAGCTCTAACCACCTTCGTTGTCTTACATTCAAATCTTTTTGGGTGAAAACATATTGAAGACTTTTATGATCGGTACATATAACACATTTGGTTCCATAGAGGTAATGTCTCCACAACTTTAACGCGAAAATCACCGCCGCGAGCTCTAAATCATGGGTCGGGTAATTCTTTTCATGGGATTTCAGTTGACGAGAGGCATAAGCAATCACCCGGTCTCTTTGCATTAGTACACAACCCAAACCCGAATAAGATGCATCACAATAAACTATAAAATCATCTGAGCCCTCGGGTAGGGATAGTATTGGAGCTTGACACAATAATTGCTTTAGCAATTGAAACGCCTTTTCTTGTTCATCACCCCACCGATATTGAACGTCTTTTCGTGTCAACTTTGTTAACGGACTAGCAATCTTCGAAAAATTCTGGATGAACCTTCTATAATAACCGGCCAAACCTAGAAAACTTTTAATTTCAGATGGAGTCTTTGGAGCACTCCAATTCATTACCGCGGTTATCTTCGATGGATCAACTTTCACCCCTTCTTGACAAATTACATGCCCCAAAAACTGAACTTCCCGGAGCCAAAACTCACACTTCGAAAACTTAGCATAGAGTTGTTCCCTTTTCAGAGTGTCTAGAACTTGCCTTAAATGATTCTCATGATCCAAATCGGTTTTGGAATATATTAGTATATCATCAATGAAAACAATTACAAATTTATCGAGAAACGGTCGACATACCCGGTTCATAAGATCCATGAATATAGCGGGAGCATTCGTCAAACCGAACGGCATGACTAAAAATTCATAATGACCGTATCTCGTTCGAAATGCGGTTTTTGGAATATCATTTTCATGAACTCGGACTTGATGATAACCCGACCTTAAATCAATCTTTGAAAAATACGAGGCCCCTTGTAACTGATCAAACAAGTCATCAATATGCGGTGACGGATACTTATTCTTAACCGTTCGCTTGTTCAACTCACGGTAATCAATACACATTCTCATAGTACCGTCTTTCTTTTTAACAAACAAAACTGGTGCACCCCAAGGCGATGAACTCGGTCTGATAAAACCCTTATCCAATAATTCTTGTATCTGAGTCATCATCTCCCGAATTTCTGACGGTGCTAATTTGTACGGAGCCCTGGCTACGGGACTGGCTCCCGGAACCAAATCGATTTTAAATTCTACCTCCCGAATAGGAGGTAACCCAGGCAACTCATCGGGAAAGACCTCCGGGTATTCCGATACCACCCGGATGTCCCTAACCACCTGTTTTTCTTTTCTGACATCAATGGCATAATCAAGAAACGATTCACATCCTTTGACTAGAGATTTTCTAGCTTTCATAAACGAAATAATAGGGAGAGATGTATTAACCCGATCCCCACGGGCCACTACGTGTGTCCCGTCAGGCAATGGAAATGAAATCAATTTCTTATCACAATTTATTAATGCTTTATTTAAACTAAGCCAATCCATTCCAAGGACCACATCAAAACCAGATATTGGCATTAATAATAAAAACATATTAAAACACGCCCCATCAATATCAATATTTGCCCCAGTCACAGATGTTGTGACTGGCACCACATAACCATCAGCTACCTCCACTTCCAATGGAGTAGTTACCACAGATGTAGGCAATTTTAACTTAGCATGAAAATCCACAGAAATAAATGAGCGATTAGCTCCAGAATCAAACAACACACGAGCATCAATGTTATTTATCGGGAACATACCAGTGATGACATCGTCAGTAGTGGTAGCCTCTTCGACCGTCATTTTGAAAGCTCGACCCTCTGGTGTAGGACGGTTCTTCCTCTTTTGAGGAGATGATGCCACCGACCCCACAACCGACCCAGAACCCGAACCCGATCTCCTCTCCGAAGGACAATCACCGGCCCTGTGCCCTTCTTTATGACAATTCCAACAAACACTTCTTGGGAATTTACAAACATTCATCTCGTGCCCATACTGGCCGCACCTGACACACCGCATCGTTTGAGGCGTACAAGCCCCGTTATGAGAAGATCTACATCTAACACACCACTGTGCCTTTTGACCCGGATTCCCACCCGACTGATTACGATTCGAACTTGTAAACCTTTGATTTCCCTTCCCCTTCTTGCTTTGTTGAGAACCTGATTGTGTGGACTTGAACTTTTGATACCCCGATCTATCTCGGGTCACCCAATTATGAGAATTTAAATCACCTTCTACAGTTTTGGCCAAATCAAAAGCCTGTGATAGTGTGGTGGCAAGTCTTGCTGTGGTTCGATACTCGGGTCGCAAAGCACCAATAAAATGTTTTATTTTTGACGACTCATCGGGAACCCATTGTTGCACAAACCTCAGCTTTTCATTAAATTGCTCGATCAAATCATCAACTGTCATCCTTTCAGTCATCCGCAAATTTAAGAATTCCGATTGAATTCTATCCATCTCAAACGAATTGCAATAACGTTTGCACACTTGTTCTTTGAATTGATCCTATGTTATACTGTTTTTAACTTCTTTGGGTAAATGCTCAATCAAGGTATCCCACCAATTCATAGCACCACCTACTAACTTCCGTGTGGCATACATCACCCGGTCTTGGTCATCACACCCACAAGCATCTAAGGTTCTCTCCATTTCTCTTAACCAATTCATAGTGACATTGGGATCCCTGCTTCCACTAAATTCCGGGGGTTTACAGTCTAAAAATTGTTTGAAAGTGCAACTTGGTTTCATGCCGAATGGGTAAGGTTGATTGGTAAATTGATATTGAGGTAAACCTTGGCTTGGATTAACATAAAAGTATTGTGGTTGTGACATTATAGGATGAGGTTCGGATGTGGTTGACATTAGGGGAACCGTCATGGTAAAGGCGGGAGTTGTGGGAATTTGCATGGTAGGAACGGACATTGATGGAGTAAACACGGGAGGGAAGTTTGGTGGTTGGTTATTTTGGTTCTGGCTCATGCTATCAACCAGATTTTGAAGATGTTCCAATCGACTTTCCATTCTTATAATATAATCTTCTCTATCTTCATTCGTATCCCGGGAAGTACCAATGATTCCTTGTTCGGGGTTCGACATGGTTATCGGCGGATTGGGATCGTTATCTGTCATATCTGTAACAAACACAACGTCTCACGAACTATTAGTTTAAATCGTTAGTACCTATCTACTAACTACTACAGACACACAATTCATATTCACTCGACTAATCCACTCCCATAATTAAGGAAGTTTGACCAACTCGAGCCATGATTTGGGAATGGTACACCTAAATGTGCAACCATCGCCAAACCCGGGCTCTGATACCAAATTGTAACACCACAATCTTAGAGCCATTTTTTTTTATATAAGCATACGGAAGCGATTTAAGAAAACTATAAATCCTAATTATTACATATCATAAAAGCTATTTACATATTAACCAAAATATATAAAACATTTAAGGGTGTTAAAGAAAAACAGGCTCGACCCGGTTTACAAAATCAGAGTACGGTCAGACTTCCAAAACCCGACTCTAGTCAAGCCAAAACCACAACCTGAAAAGAGTCAACAAATGAGGGATTAGCACAAAGCTAAGTGAATAGAAATAAACTTCAATTTGCAAAACCACAACAAATTAGAAAACAAGAGAAATCGATAGGGGGAAAACCGTCCAAACTTCCACAAGCAATTGGACGTTAAAGAGGATCGGTGGTCGGGCGAGGACCTTCGACTGTTGTCGGCCAACAACAATCAACCGATGGCTTCTTTACTAGAGGCACGGTGATCCCTCCTTACGTAACGAATTCGAAGGAGTCCGATCGCCCCCGCCAAGAGTAACGAAGCGTAGCCGAAAACCACCATAGCTAACCTCTAAAAAAACATGTGCACATACTACCATTAACCACTAGACTCAAGTATGAACTTGAAAAAGAATTTGCAGCCAAGAAATCTGTTCCTGATGAAGTTCGCGTCGTGAACTCAGAGTTCGCGTCGCGAACTAAGAGTTCACGAATCGGGAACTACATCACGACCAAACCCCAACTTCTCTGACCCGAGTTCGCGTTTCGCGAACACAAGTTCGCGTCGCGAACTACTCCAGATGCCCAAATCCTGCACTTTTTCTCAAAACTCTACCATTCCCTAATTTTGTACATCACACAAGAAAGAAGGTTAAGTCCACTCACCTTAGCTTCCTTTTCGTGCCGAGCTCAATGATCTTATATCACTGAGGCTCCTTCCCTTTTCCTGTACAAAATGAATACCGAATTAGTCACCTGAAATCATCAATTGTTTAACAAGTAATACAAGCTTAAGGCCACATCTTGCAACAACATCTTACAACCAATTACTTGCAATTGTACATATAGCCAATACTTAAGTCCAACACTTCATCAAGTCAATTCATTATGTCAATTGGCCAAATTGCACCTTAGGCCCAAACGGGACAAAACAAGAATAAGGAATCGGGAATCTACACAACACTTTCCAATGGGATAACCTACTTGATCAACATCAAAATTACATACTAACAAGTTATTTGCATCCAAATGCAAGTTTCACCAACTTTGACCTTATTTAGGTCAAATTGCACTAATTGCCAAACAAACGGGTCAAGACCCCAAACCAACATGATTATACTTCCCAACTTGACAACTAGCATATAAATGACATGAAATTGACAATTAGAGTTTACAAGCCATACAAGACTAAAAGTCAACTCCCAGGTTTGACCAAAGTCAACAATCTACAAATTTAGCTAGTTATGACTAAATTTCCATCTTAGCCAAACACTACCAACACTAATGCATTTTCATAACAAGTAACTAGAAGTTCTTCATATTTAACAATCATCATTTAACATACATAATTTGCCTAACACAACATTAAGAACATCAAAATACACAATTCATCAAATTAGGGAAAAAGCCATCTTCTTCCCAAATCCACCATTGATGGAGATTTATGAAAGCTTCACCAAATGAGTTATAACTAACAACAATTCATACAATACTTGCAAGAACTCAATTAGACACCAAATCATGCATCAATTTCGAATTACAAGCAAGATTTAACAAGAACTTCATAAAAACCCACTTAACTCAAGAACCCTAATTCAACAAAACTTCAAGAACATGAACCCTAGCTCAAGGAGGAAGAGAACTTACTTAATCTTGCTTCTAGAATCCGAAAATCACACAAGGAAGGCAAGAACTACAAGGATTGATCTTCAATTTGGGAGAAAACTCAAGAAAAGTGTATGTATGTGTATGTGTCGAGTTCCAGCAGAGAAAGAGAAGAGAAAGACCAAAAAAAATGACATCTGCCCCTTTACTAAACACGTACACCCCTCCCCCAAACACATGTATTTTCAGTTAAACACAGTACAGGATAATAGGTTCACAGATAATTTAATTAGACCTAACTAACTCCAATTTTAACAACGAATATATTTTTAGAACCCTGGTTCAGAAATGAACCCAAATATGTAAAAATCATTTTAACATTTAAATATCTCAGTTTTTACTAATTTTTAACCCTATGGTTAAAAATACAATTAATTCAAATAAATCAAATAAAATCATATAAAATAAACAAATAATAAACAATAAGATATTACTTACCAAAAGTAATAAAATATTAAGGGTCGGGTCTCGGGATGTTACATCAGCTCCAATGGCAAGATTTTCTGGCGATGGTGGCTCAAACGTCTCCATAGACCTCAATAAACAACCATCTGTCTCTCATGTGAGTGAATCAATAAACATGGGGATTCACACTTCCTACTCGGCAGATACCTCGGCTGAAATTCGCAATACGATGGATGTTGGCAATATCACCGGCTTCAATATGGATGGTTTCGAAAATGAAATTAGTCATCTAATTTCAAAAAACGGAGATGTCAAGGTTGACCAGTGAATATACTCTCTATAAACTCAAGGGGTCTTGTTTCAGATTTGAAACAAGAGTGGATCTGTAACTTATGTAGATCTAATAAAATTCAATTCCTTGGAATTCAGGAGTCTTACGTTTCGGTACCTGATCATCTTCTTTTCCGATCTATATGGGGTAACATGAATTTCGAATTTGAACTTGTAGAAGTCTCTGGACGATCGGGCGGGATTATATCCATCTGGGACCCAGCGTCTTTCACCAAATCGGATGCGATCCATCACAGAAACTTTGTGGCAGTGGTGGGAATGTGGGTCGGAATTAATACAAGATGCGGATTTATTAATGTTTATGAGCCACAAACACAATCAAGTAAGAACGTTCTGTGGCGGAAAATAAGGGGGATTCTGGATGATTATCCAGATGTAATGTGGACGTTGTTTGGTGACTTCAATGAAGTCAGACAAGGGGATGATAGAAAAGGTACACAATTCTACTATCACGGGGCAGCAAAATTTAACGAATTCATTCACGAAACAGGACTAATTGAAGTCAAAACCGGCGGTAGAAAATTTTCAAGGATGAGTCCAGACGGGCAGAAACTAAGTAAGCTTGATAGATTCTTCACGAATCAGAATTATCTATCTGTTTGGCCTAATCCGTCCACAATAATTCTTCCAAAATTGCACTCAGACCATAGCCCGATGGTTTTCAAGGCAGCAACTGTGGATTTCGGGCCCACCTGCTTCAAATTCTTCAACTCATGGTTATCGGAATCGAGCTTGAATGATATAGTTGTTCGGGCATGGGAAGGACAAAATCAGATTTACCATTCAATCATGATCAATTTTATGCAAAAACTCAAGATTGTCAAACAGGAGATCAAAAAATGGCGTATCCACTTGAAATCCCAAAATCAAGAATTGAAGTCTAAACTCACTAAAATAGTTGAAGATATCGAAACTAAGGCTGAGGTGTCTTCAGTATCGATAATAGACATTGAAGCCCGGAAAAACGCTCTGCAAAAATTAAACGAGGTGAACAAAAAAAAACTACTCGATGTGAAACAAAAATCTAGGGTCAAATGGGCCGCCTTTGGTGATGAAAACACAAAATACTTTCATGGGCTTTTAAACCAAAACAGGAGGAACAATTTTATTCATGGCATCTCAAACAATGGTATATGGGCTACGGATCCACAAGTAATTAAATCGGCGACCTGCTCTTTTTTCAAGTCCAAATTTACATCTGCAAATCAATCGCGCCCCCATTTCCGTAGCAATTTACTCAAAAGATTATCTGCGGATCAGTCCATTCTCCTAGAAAATCAATTCACTCTAGCGGAAGTAAAAAACGCAGTCTGGGATCTTGGATCGGAGAAAGCCCCGGGCCCCGATGGCTTCACATTCGCATTCCTGAAGAAATTCTGGGAAACAATTCACGTTGACTTGATGTCAGCTGTCAACTGGTTCGCGCATCAGGGTTCATTCGATAGTGGTTGCAACTCATCCTTTCTGGTACTTCTTCCGAAGGTTAGTTCACCATTGTCCTTTCATGAGTATAGGCCTATAAGTCTTTTGAACAGTCTATATAAGATAATTGCTAAAACCCTAGCAAGCAGATTAAAACAAGTAATCGGTTCAGTGGTGGGGCAGGAACAAACAGCGTTCATTGAAGGCTGATGCATACTTGACGGTCCTATGATCATTAACGAAATAATTGCCTGGTATAAAAAAAATAAACGTAAAGCAATGGTATTCAAGGTTGATTTCGAAAAAGCGTTTGACTCAATATGTTGGGAATTCTTAGATGATATTCTCGAGCAAATGAATTTTGGTATAAAGTGGCGTAAATGGGTAAAAGGATGTCTTTCATCATCTCGATTGTCGGTATTAATCAATGGCTCACCATCAAAAGAATTCTCAATGGAAAAGGGTGTAAGGCATGGGGACCCGTTGGCACCATTTCTATTTATCATAGCAGCGGAAGCCCTGAATGTGGCTATGAAAACTGCGGTTTCAACTGGGGTGTTCGATGGGATTAAATTCCCGAAATCTAACATTATTATTTCTCATATGCAATTTGCAGATGACGTCATATTTATAGGGGAATGGTCAGACCGTAACATGGCAAACCTCATTCGCATCCTAAGATGCTTTCATCTATCTTCTGGACTGAAGATAAACATAAACAAATGTAGTTTGATGGGGGTTTCGGTTGACTCGGCCGCAATAAACGATCTTGCCAACAAGTTTAACTGCAATTCAGGTGGACTACCTTTCTCATATCTCGGCTTACCAACAGGATGCTCAATGAATAAAACAGAATATTGGGAGCCGGTAATAAAAAAAATTCACGTCGATACTCTCAAAATGGAAGGCATCAACTCTATCAACAGGCGGAAGACTAACCACAATAAAAGCTGTGTTAGGTAATCTTGGTCTATATTATTTTTCTATGTTCAAGGTTCCCGAAAAAATCATCAAAAAGTTAGAAAGCTATCGGCTCAACTTTTTCTGGGGATCAAAAGAGGGTCATAAAAAAATTCCTTGGATCGCATGGGATGTCATTCTAAATGACAAAGAACATGGCGGTTTAGGCATAGGAAGTCTAGAATCATTAAATTTGGCATTATTGACCAAATGGTGGTGGCGATTTAAAACATAAGAAAACTCGTTGTGGAAATTGGTCATCCAAGAAATACACGGAACACATGGGGGGTTAGAGTCTATTATTCCTACCGGGAAAACATTCGGTACATGGAATAATATCCTCAAAATTCACAAGTTTCTTGATAAATTGAACATACCGATAAAATCATGGTTTGTTAACCAAACAAGCAGTGTTAATGGCGAGTCAAGCAGTGGAATCAAGTGGGCCCTAAACCCATCTGGGTTGTTTACAGTAAAATCAATGAGAAAGGCGATAGATTTTCTTATGTTAAAAAGAACCGATAAGAGAGATTTCCCTTGGTGCTCATGGGTCCCAAGTAAGATCGGGATTCTCTCATGGCAAGCCTATAATGCCAGGTTACCGACAAAATCAAACTTGATCCACCGTAACATTCCAATCATTTCCCCGGATTGTGTATTATGTGGTGCGGCGCTTGAAACGGAGGAGCACATTTTCGTGAGCTGCACATTTTCAGCACAATTAATTGCTGAATTCGGTAGGTGGTGGGGGGTGGACTTAAAAGATATTCACGACATCGGTCAGCTTTTAAAATACGGGTCAAACATTGGCTTGACAGGGGATAAAAACAAGGCTTACTTGGCGGCAATTCAAAGCCTAATACGGAGCATATGGAAATACCGTAACGGGAAGATCTTCGGGTCTTTAAACAGAGGAAGAGAAGCACTAATATTTAGCGAAATCCAAAGCAACTCATTTTTTTGGATAAAGAATAGGGCGAAATCTATCAAGATTAATAATAGGTGGTCGGATTGGTGTAATAATCCTTTGTCATGTATTTAATTTTCTTTCTTTTCTCTTGTTTTATGTTTTGTAATTTCCTAGCATCTTGCTAGTTTTAATTGAAGCCGTTCAAAAAAAAAATTCTACAACGTCAAATCATTCATTGAAATCCAAGACCCCATCTTATTTCGGGCATCGTACCTCTCATATATAGAAAGCTATTAGTGGGATATCCATCCATTTAGTTCATCCAAAACCACATTAGTGGATCGGGTCGGGTGAAATCCACATGATCAACCGATGATGATTGACTGATTGTCATTGCTAGTATTGGATCATTGCCATCACTGGTTATATGCAGCAAAGACAAAAAAAATTAATTATTTTGTCTTTTGTTGTGACTCTCTATTTTCACTGGTTATATGTATCCCTTCATTTACTCTTGTTACACCTACCTATAGGTGCAATTTGTTGTACATATCATTTACATTAGGTTAATGCATTATGACTTAACTAAAACATAAAAAAAATATTTCATTTCATAAGTCATAACCAATAGGTCATGACCTATAGGTCATTAGTTCAAGTCCCGTCGTGAACAATATGAGTAGATTAAGTGTCGTTCAAAAAAAAAAAATCATAACCAATAAATCAGCATGACATCATCATGACATCACTGAGACATGTAATTGTCATCATCATGCAACTAGAGCATGTGATGAGGAAAATAAAACACATCACATGGAACTATGAATTTTCATAATCACATGGAACTATGAATTCTCATAATACAGCTGAAATCACTTGTAAAGGTCCATTAAATACACAACTTATAAAGAGCTTTTTAGTTGTAAATTATTCAATTTACCAAATGATCTTTGCGTTGGAATATCTAGACAACATTTCATTGAATGACAGTTTAAATCTCATTGAAGCATGTGAGATATCAGTTTGACTGAATGCTTAACACTCAACGTTCAAATAATCGTTATTTGAGTTCTCAAATCGTCTTATAAATCTTGAAAGAGTGAAAGTTTAGTTAAAAAAATGGCAGTATTTATCATTAAGCATGTAGATTATACAAATTGTATGCATCAATTTCATAATTTAATAGGAAATAAATGGATTTTATATATTTTTAAGATGAAATACAAGTAGAATTTTAAAGGCCACTTGTAGCAAGACACATGAGTAGGACCACCGAGTAGAAAGAAGGTCACGAGATTTGGGCCAATCTTCACGGTGGTGATGACGTGCGGGTTCTCTTGCGGACCCCATCTCTGTTTTGTCGGCGTTCCCACGCTGCGTGTCCCCCTCTATATATTGTCAAAATACAACTTTTTGAGGCTCTAAAATTCCATATTTACCCTCATAGTACCTTGAAATAACCATTTCATACTTTCATGCTTGACTTGGTCTTAACCGGCAACGTTTACACACAAAATTGATTGTGATATGTACAATTGGATAAGGATTAGTCATTCAACATAAATGCATTTTTGATTAAAATATTTTATCGCTAAGTATCGTAGTTGCTGCAATGTTGTATAGTTTAGTGCCACGAGTGAGGATTTTTTTTATAAGGACTACGATGATAAATATAAACTTTTTTTTTTGAAACGGCAAATGAAATAACGGAAGCCTACTCGCAACTTTTTAGCGAGCACCCCGAGTTCGAGCTCCGCATAAGCGGGCAAAACCCATCCCCCAAAGGGATTTCAAGGAAAATTCCCCATATGTGCCCGTGAGGTATGAGTTAAATTACGTTAATGCAACGCTCCCAAAGGGATTCGAACTCACGACCTGCAGCCCACATCACGACCTGCAGCCCACATGGGTAAACTTTTAATCAAAGAAAATTAATGACTATGATTTAACGTGAAAAAAAGTAAACAACATTAAAATGTTAGGGTGTTTTGTGTAAAGTTTAACAAAAAAGTGAGGAAAAAAAGAAAGTTGGGAAGGTTATAATGGTCGTTGTAACACCGCAAAATTTAGAAACCATTTTTTTTAAAGCAAGTACGGAAGCATTGAAATAATAAATAAGTTTAGGCTTACAGTCCAACGACCGAATAAAACTCAAAAATAGATATGGTTTAAAAACGGTGTTAATAAACGACTTGGCTCATGTTACAAAACACATTTAACTGAGCTTGGTCAATCATCCCGTCCATAGCACCGATCAACCTGAAAAGAGTCAACGAGTGAGGGATTAGCACAAAGCTAAGTGATTGAATATAATCTACAATTTCTGTTAAGTGCAATCCGCAAGTAATAACATTTCCACAATCGAAAAGCCACATAACCACTGCTTGAGAAGATCGGTGGTCCTGCCGGATCCTAAAACCATTGTTGGCCTAACAATGGTACCCGATAGCACTGTATCCTACGGCTCAGTAAACCCCCTTAGGTACAACGAATACACCTAAGGTCCGAACACCTTGAAGCGTCGATACACTACCCCCAACCGTTATCCCTCCGACACTAACTTCTCCCTCCAATTGTGCACATAATCATACCACAATAATTATATCGATATCAAATAAGCAAGTTACGAAATTCGCGTTGAAAAATATCACATGAAAAATCACGCCGGGAACCCCAAGTTCGCGTCGCGATCTGTTGTTAGCGCCCGTGAACTTGCCCGTGAAGATGTTCACGAACCACTCCCAAAATGTAACACCCGTATTTTTAAAACATCGTTTAAATCATTTAAAATACATTTTCCCAATATCTGACATATTGTCCAAAATACAGTTTAACAAAAACTTTAAAACTTATATCAGAGTTTACAAAAATACGGTGTCACCAAGTATATCAAAACCATAGGCAACGGGATCTACCTATTAGCTCCCGAGCTAAACATCTCTAGGCCACTTCTAGTGCAACCTTCTATCACTTCAAACCTGTACCTGAGTACATAGCCACAAAACAAACGTAGTACGTGAGACAAAATAGTCTCGTGAGATACATGGGTTTAGACCCGATAATAATAATAAAATTTCATAAGCATATAAACATATATATATACTACGTCAATACCGTCTAGTCGCCATATTGCGACCCTATCGATCTTGCTTCCCTAGCAAATATATCTAGTACCTAAACATATAGGTACCAGAAGCACAATCATATCTAGTACATAAACATATATGTACCAGAAGCCCAATCATATCTAGTACATAAACATATATGTACCAGAACCACCAACATGTCTAATACATAAACATATATGTATTAGAACCTAACATACCTAGTACCAAACATATGCGTACTAGAAGCACCCGTGTGCTTAGTGTATAAACATATATACACTCGGTGTATAAACATATATACCACTGTACAGTGACCGGGGGTCCCCCGCGTCACCACCATCTATCTCTTACCATAACCTAACAGTTATGACAGTCAAAGCCTTCGGCTATCACATCCAACATCAAACAAGTTAGTCATCTAATACTAACGACATATAATTAGTTCATCACAGTGTGAACGTACCTGTATGGTCCCATGGACCCGATCATAAGCAACCACAGTTACTTCTACATCTATGAACCCTATCAGGTCCATACTTACTTCATACATAAGATACATTTCTTATTTATCGATAACAGAATACTTTTATCTCTTCCTTGACTATAATAGACAATTATTACTAGTCACATCATATTCTTTCTCATATATATTCGTTCTTTACTTTTATTAGTATATCTTACCAATAGGTACTCATTACTATAAAATCATTCACAATTGCTTTATTAATACATATTTATTAATAAAGGCTCCGTATACATTCTTTTAATCAATTACTTCATTATTATTGTTCATTAACATAGATTCCATAATTACCTGAATCTATCATAATTTATTTCAAACTCATCAATCATACTAGACACATTCTAGTATCACATTCTACATACTTTCATACATTTTCAATTACTATCTTTATCAAAGTATTTGTTAATAAAGACTGATACCATATCATATGTACTTTCAAAACTATTTGCTATGTACCCATTTTAAAAGTCTCATGTACTCACCTTAGCGATAGCTATATCCATATCGTATTTATCAACACGAGTCCTTGCTTCCCGCCTTTGGAACATCTTCAACTTTTAGGTTCTCGCAACCTATTAACACAATCATCACAATTCTAGTTATCATCCATAACTAGACATCATTTAACATCAACATAATCAACCCCAACCACCAAGTTCACCAACTTGATGGAGATCCATAAACCCTAGTTCATGAAACTACTTTCAAGATACAACTTAACCATAGATCCATGGTCTACATACATCCTATGGGTGTTCTACACCCTCAATACGCATCTTTAACAAGATTCTAACCCAACACATTTAAAATCATCATTTCCCCCAAATCTTGTTTACAAACTAGCTAGGAGATGAAAATACCTTAGATCCTTAACAAGGAATGAAGATCTCCAAGGATGGTGGTGTTCTTTGCCCAAGAACACCCAAAATCGCCCCCAAGAGCTCCCAAATCGGCTGCACATTATGGAGAAGTGAAAAATGAGAGAAAACCCTATGAATCCCGATTTTTATGCTGCAGCGACGAAGATCGCGTCGCTAAAAGCAAGTTAGCGTCGCTAAAACTGCCCCCGCGCCTTTTCGCGACACCTTTCGCGTCGCTAACTCCAGTCGCTATCTCAATTTCGCGCCAACTCTGACGCTAATTCGGCTTGCTGTTTGAATTCCACTATTTCGCGTCGCTATCTTAAAGATAGCGGCGCTATCTTGGGTAATGCAGCAAGGCTGCAACTTTTGCTTCCCGTTTCGATCCGGTTTCGCCCATAACTTTCTCATACGGTGTCCAAATGACACGAAACCAATTCCTACGTTCTTTAAATGATTTATCTGTATTTATCATATTTTTATAAATTTATTTATTCACAAAATTTCGGGTCGTTACAACTATCCACCCCTCAAAAAGATTTCGTCCTCGGAATCACTAAAAATTTCAACCCACAATCGCTCGAGCATTCCGTTCTCATTCCCTTGTGGTCAATACCATCAAACTTTTCTCATTTCGATTCCGTTAACATTATGTATCTAAACATTCACTTAACCCCGTTAAGTCCGAACGGGTCAAAAATCAATCTTAAGCCTTTAATACCCAAACGGGTCAAAATTGCACAACTTGACCATAACTCCTTAAATCCTTTACTCAAACCCGCTATACACATTGAAACTATAAGACCCAATCATTACCATCATCTAATCGATACACACGGATATCAAAATCTAGCTTCGACCAAGTCGTTATAATCCAACATTGTCTAACCTTTGACTTAAGAACAAAGTCAACTACACTTTAACAATTTCCCTCTTCGTTAAGGATCCCATATATCCTCCTTTCCTTTACAATTGACCTTTAATTAATGATCCATCTACAATCATATACTCGATTTCCAAATTAAATCTTGAAACCCCCCAAACGGGTCAAAGTCGTATAATCCGACTACAAATCTTCCAACTATTCTATTAACCTTTTCACATACACACAATCGATACATTATGCTCTCAACATTCACTAAACGTTCATAACGAGAGTCAAAGCCCATCCTTGGCTAAGTCAACCAATCGCCAATTGGTCACCCTTGACTTTTACGTGAAGTCAACCATACTCTTTCAACTAACCAATTTCATACTCACGGGGCACCATCACTAATATATCACTTCCGGTTCTACTCGTTATTGTTCCCTTAACAATTGTCCCCGTTTTTCCACACTTTCAATTTCTCCCCAATCATCCGAGAGTCGTACATTCACATATGGTCACATCGACCTTTACCGATCCTTGACCATCATCTGGTCACTCGCACCATCACTTAGTTTTCTTTCAACCATCTTTGCATCACATCGATCAATTTCATAATTCTTATTCTCAATTGTCAGAATTAGTTCTCCTTTCGCAACAAATTCCACTATTTCATACAAGTTTACCATACTTTGGTTATCAAATGATAATTTGCTCACTATGAGTTTTTCTTTCCTCCTATTCTATAAATCGTAGGCATCCCCTACATTTACATGACCTAGATGCAACCCGCATTTCGAACTAGGTCCTTATATACCATAACATAATAGTAATACATCATTAACCACATGGTTCTACATTCATCATTTAAACACATAAACATATACACACACACATATATATACACATATATATATCACGCCAATTCAATCTAAACACCCCTATTGTGCACATATACAAACATGTGTATATGTCACACCAATACCATCTAAACATCTCCATTGTGCACATATACAAACATATGTATATGTCACACCAATATCATCTATACATCTCTATTGTGCACATATACAAACATATGTATATGCCACACCAATACCATCTGGTATCCATCCTTTCACATCACGTAGCTTTGCTACTTTCTCACTCATTCGGTCATCAAATCATTCATCATGCATTCTAGCACCTCTCCCATAAAATCACATTATCGTTTTCATTCCTATTCACATATCTCCCATTGGACATACTACTTAATACATTTCATATAATATTATCTTTCCATTATCATATGCCTTCCAAGGCCATCACATAATGCACATGCATTGTACCCCGCGGGTAACTAATAACATTCTCTAATCGCTATTTATTGTTTCACTTACACATTAACCGTCCTTAACCGGTTCATTTCCTTAACAATTTCCAAGACTTTTGTCACCGCCGGAGTAGCTACCACTACATTCCGTTAGCCAAAAATCACCGACCAATCCAATCATCCTTGATTCAAACAATCAACTCCGGTCCACACTCGCAACCAAAAGCCCAACACTCGGTGTTCTACTTTTACACATCGTGGGACTCCGAAATATTCCTTTTCAAATCGTAGTCTTACACTACGCTATGACATACATTGTCACACTTATTACTATGGCATTTTACCAATAATTGTCTTTTCACCCTTGACATCGAATTTATCAATATCATCACGAACTTGCTATGGCTATGCGCCAACTTTTACTCAACCGTTTTCAACAATCAAAATTCGTCATTCCCGACACTTATTCTTTTCCACATAGTTTCCATTCATAAATTCTAAGGCATCACTATACTTTAGTCATTCTTTCCTTTACCGTTCACGTATAATAACATTACATTGCGTATCCAGATTCCTGCCGAATATCAAAGTCCCATTTCCATAGTTTCTATTTCTATAATTCTCATCTAACTAACAATTCTTACCCAGACTTAGTACTTCGTTATACTATCATTCTTTTGTTGACAACATCTACCATTCTCATGGTTCCCCCTTTGACACTACATAGTAGCATCAACCCATATATCTTTACTACATGCGACACACCGGCCCATAATCATTTCCAATTCATGATTTCTATACACATACTAACCGGGAAGACTATTCCCGAAATTAAACCTCCACATCATATAACTTATCTACAAATTCTATAGGCACCAATTCGTGCAACAACGACAATTAAGTCATAATCTCAGATCATTCATCTTACCCAAGATCTCCGAGGTGGCCCTTCCGGGTCAATTCCCTATTTCAACTCACTCGTGAGTTCATTTCACAACATCTTGTACCGTGCTCTCCTTCACAAAGTTTCATACAACACATTCCACCGTGTTAACACCTCATCCTTCAATAATGGTGACGTCAATGTCGCCATATCGTCCTTTCTTCATTTGCTACTCTCTAGCACTTGCTAAATCTACCGAATCCACCACATCGTGACCTTCGGCTCAAAACTTCCGAATTACACATAGGTTTTACACGCTATGAAGACCCTATACAACATTCTTCAATTTCTTCCGATTAGGTCTTGCTACCTTATTATGTAAGTAACTTCCACTACGGACTTCGTCATTCGATGACTCTTCCTTCGTACGGGTATTGGAATCATTCCGCCTACCCTCATTCATACGGTTATCAAACGTCTGGTTCACATTCTCATTCATAACTCTTCCCAATTTAGTGGAGCTCATTCACTTTTCACATTCATTCTTTCGTCATACTAACGTATCCAACAAACAAGATTCAAACGGTCAACTCGACCATCGAAAACGACACAATTAGATCAAAACATGGCATTTCTCATAGGGGCCGACCCCATCATATCAATGCCCTACGGTCTCAAAAGACTCACATTTGGTAATTCATAACAACTTCTATAGGTCCCCTAGGTTCAACCCTAAACTTAACATAAAGTCTCAAGGTCAACCTATTGATCTCAAGGAATCTTACATTCATATTGCTACAGTCTAAGACTAGGATGGACATCCAACCTAATTCACTTAAACTATAGCTCTGATACCAAGTTGTAACACCCGTATTTTTAAAACATCGTTTAAATCATTTAAAATACATTTTCCCAATATCTGACATATTGTCCAAAATACAGTTTAACAAAAACTTTAAAACTTATATCAGAGTTTACAAAAATACGGTGTCACCAAGTATATCAAAACCATAGGCAACGGGATCTACCTATTAGCTCCCGAGCTAAACATCTCTAGGCCACTTCTAGTGCAACCTTCTATCACTTCAAACCTGTACCTGAGTACATAGCCACAAGACAAACGTAGTACGTGAGACAAAATAGTCTCGTGAGATACATGGGTTTAGACCCGATAATAATAATAAAATTTCATAAGCATATAAACATATATATATACTACGTCAATACCGTCTAGTCGCCATATTGCGACCCTATCGATCTTGCTTCCCTAGCAAATATATCTAGTACCTAAACATATAGGTACCAGAAGCACAATCATATCTAGTACATAAACATATATGTACCAGAAGCCCAATCATATCTAGTACATAAACATATATGTACCAGAACCACCAACATGTCTAATACATAAACATATATGTATTAGAACCTAACATACCTAGTACCAAACATATGCGTACTAGAAGCACCCGTGTGCTTAGTGTATAAACATATATACACTCGGTGTATAAACATATATACCACCGTACAGTGACCGGGGGTCCCCCGCGTCACCACCATCTATCTCTTACCATAACCTAACAGTTATGACAGTCAAAGCCTTCGGCTATCACATCCAACATCAAACAAGTTAGTCATCTAATACTAACGACATATAATTAGTTCATCACAGTGTGAACGTACCTGTATGGTCCCATGGACCCGATCATAAGCAACCACAGTTACTTCTACATCTATGAACCCTATCAGGTCCATACTTACTTCATACATAAGATACATTTCTTATTTATCGATAACAGAATACTTTTATCTCTTCCTTGACTATAATAGACAATTATTACTAGTCACATCATATTCTTTCTCATATATATTCGTTCTTTACTTTTATTAGTATATCTTACCAATAGGTACTCATTACTATAAAATCATTCCCAATTGCTTTATTAATACATATTTATTAATAAAGGCTCCGTATACATTCTTTTAATCAATTACTTCATTATTATTGTTCATTAACATAGATTCCATAATAACCTGAATCTATCATAATTTATTTCAAACTCATCAATCATACTAGACACATTCTAGTATCACATTCTACATACTTTCATACATTTTCAATTACTATCTTTATCAAAGTATTTGTTAATAAAGACTGATACCATATCATATGTACTTTCAAAACTATTTGCTATGTACCCATTTTAAAAGTCTCATGTACTCACCTTAGCGATAGCTATATCCATATCGTATTTATCAACACGAATCCTTGCTTCCCGCCTTTGGAACATCTTCAACTTTTAGGTTCTCGCAACCTATTAACACAATCATCACAATTCTAGTTATCATCCATAACTAGACATCATTTAACATCAACATAATCAACCCCAACCACCAAGTTCACCAACTTGATGGAGATCCATAAACCCTAGTTCATGAAACTACTTTCAAGATACAACTTAACCATAGATCCATGGTCTACATACCTCCTATGGGTGTTCTACACCCTCAATACGCATCTTTAACAAGATTCTAACCCAACACATTTAAAATCATCATTTCCCCCAAATCTTGTTTACAAACTAGCTAGGAGATGAAAATACCTTAGATCCTTAACAAGGAATGAAGATCTCCAAGGATGGTGGTGTTCTTTGCCCAAGAACACCCAAAATCGCCCCCAAGAGCTCCCAAATCGGCTGCACATTTTGGAGAAGTGAAAAATGAGAGAAAACCCTATGAATCCCGATTTTTATGCTGCAGCGACGAAGATCGCGTCGCTAAAAGCAAGTTAGCGTCGCTAAAACTGCCCCCCGCGCCTTTTCGCGACACCTTTCGCGTCGCTAACTCCAGTCGCTATCTCAATTTCGCGCCAACTCTGACGCTAATTCGGCTTGCTGTTTGAATTCCACTATTTCGCGTCGCTATCTTAAAGATAGCGGCGCTATCTTGGGTAATGCAGCAAGGCTGCAACTTTTGCTTCCCGTTTCGATCCGGTTTCGCCCATAACTTTCTCATACGGTGTCCAAATGACACGAAACCAATTCCTACGTTCTTTAAATGATTTATCTGTATTTATCATATTTTTATAAATTTATTTATTCACAAAATTTCGGGTCGTTACACAAAATCCCTGTCAATAGTTCACGATCATGAACTAAAGTTCATGTCGCGAACTCTGTGATCCAGACCTGCGATTTCTGCATTTTTACCAAGTATGCAATTTTAAACCAATTGCAACCAAAACACAAGTTGGAGGTTAAATCCACTCTCCGTTACTTCCAACTTGCCGAGCTCAGAGGTCTAATGTTTCTGAGTCTCGATCCTGGTTCCTGTACACCAAAGAACACCGAGTTAGTAATCGATATTTATCCATAATTACCAACATCAATAACGATAAACACTAACTTTCCACTAAGTGTTATCAATACAATTTCTAACACATAACATATCAAAACCACTTATACTTACACAATTCAACCTAACTAACCAAAATGCATATTTTACATCCAAACGGGTCAAAACCCGAATTTAACTACTACACCATCAAAACTCAACTAACTTTCACATAATCACTACATCTAGCAAGTCAATACTAGTTAACCATTTCAACAATATCATAACTTCCATAAACCAAGTCTTTTACCAAAAAATCACTAGTTTTATCTTTTGACCCAAATCATCAAAACACTAACTAGATTGTTTCACAAAACACACCATGACTTGATTTTCAACATAACCAACTTAACAAACATGTTTTCTTAACATAACAAACAACCACAAACATCAAAATCTCAAGAAATCCAAGGTTCTGTAAAACTCATCTTCTCCAAACCTCCATTAATGGAGCTTGAAGGTGAGTTCCACCAAAACTTAGTTTCTTTCACCAAATAACCACACATTTTATGTAAAAGCTTGTATAAACACTTAATAGAACATTTAACACAAGATTCACCAACAAAACTTCAAGAATCATAAACCTTAGTTAAATCAACTTGCATGAAATCAAAAACAAACACATAGAGAATGAAGCTTCCCTCTAGGCCTACACAAAAACGAGTTCGGAATTTAGATTAAGCAAGAAACAAGCTTTAGATCTTTAAAATACATCAAGAACAAGGAAGGAGGTGAAAAGAGTTTTCTTGAGAGAGATTAAGGGTTTTTCAAAAGTGGGTAAAAAGATAATGAGACAAAGTGGAAGAAAAGAAAAGAAAAGAAAGAAGAAAGAAGGGGTGGGTGTCCCCCCCCCCCCCCCCCCACATCCCTTTGGCTGCCTAGATTTCACAAAGGGGGGCCCTTTGTGCTTTGTTTTCAATTTAAACAGTATTTTACGAAAAGTCTGGTTCGTGGTTAATTTATTTAAAATAGCAAATGAGCTCTGTTTTTAACAACGAATATATTTATGGAATCGAAATTCAAAAGAGAATCTAAAAATATAAAAAACATAAAGTCATTTTAGGCATTTCAGGAATCAGATATTTTAATCCATTGATTAAAATATCACAAAAGAACAAAATAGCAAACAATTCTTTTAGCATTTAATCAAGAAATCATTTAATAATACATTAAGGTCAAAACTACTAGGCCGGGTTTCGGGATGTTACAGTTATTTGTGCACACATACTCTTTCTCCTCGCCACATGTCAATTTCTGATTTGGTGAGTTTTTTACCCCCAACTTCGTTTTTCGGCCATTAGTTTTTTTTTCTTTGTAAAAAAAATACTAAAGATGTCAAAGTTTTTAAAATTAAATTCTTTACAAAATGAGCATAGTCATGAAAATTTCTTTTTTTTTTTATAAAAAAATAGATGATAAATTGGATTATTTTGTCAATTTTGGATCATTTTGTTAATTTTGGATCATTGTTAATTTTGCATAAATAATTAGTTATGTATAATTTTGGATCATTTTGTTAATTTTGGATCATTTTATTTTCCTTTTACATCATTGTTAATTTTGGATCACTTTATTTACCTTTGCATCATTGTTAATTTTGGGTCATTTTAAATTTTGGATCATCTTGAATTTTGGATCATTTTTTTTAAATTTTCATGACTATACTCATTTTGTAGAGAATTTAATTCAATTTTTTTATTTTCTTGCATTTTTAGATTTTTTATAACGAAGAAAAAAAGTTATGCCCAAAAAACAAAGTGGGGAGAGGGGGGCCCACCATCCAACTAAAGTGTGACAAGTGTCACATGGAGAGAAATGAGTTTCTAAAAAAGACTTTTATACTCTTTTCATAATGAGTAGATGAAAAAAAGCATTTGATACAATTAGTTGGAGCTATTTAGATGACGTTTTAGCTCAGATGAACTTTGGTATTATATGGAGGAAATGGATTCGGGGCTGTCTTGAGTCCGCCTCAATCTCGGTTTTAATCAATGGGTCACCCTCGGATGAGTTTTCTATCGGTCGGGGTGTCCGGCAGGGGGACCCATTGGCCCCGTTTCTATTTATAATTGCAGCGGAGGGCCTTAATATAGCTATGCAGAGCGCTCGCTCGACTGGAATATTCCATGGCATTAATCTGCCTAATGCGGGTCCGGTAATTTCCCACATGCAGTTCGCGGATGATGTGATATTTATTGGTGATTGGTCATGTATGAATGTATCAAATCTTATTAGATTATTACGGTGCTTTTATTTGTCTTCCGGACTGAAGATTAATATTCAGAAATGCAGTTTGATGGGTGTTGGCGTTTCTGAATCAGAGATAAGTTTTATGCCTGCAAGTTTCATTGTAAGCCAGGCTCATTCCCGTTCAAGTACCTTGGTCTTCCAATTGGTGGTTCGATGAATAGATGTGAAAATTGGGAATCAATAATAAACAAATTTTCTTCAAAATTGTCAAAATGGAAGGCCAATAATATGTCTTCCGGGGGTCGATTAGTCACTATAAAATCTATATTGGGAAGCTTGGGTATTTATTTTTTCTCTCTCTTTAAGATGCCGGAAAAAATTAATAAAAAACTTGAGAGTTATCGTATGCGTTTCTTTTGGGGTGCTAATGAAAAGGAGAAAAAGATCTCGTGGGTTTCATGGAAAGTAGTGCTTAACGACAATGATAAGGGTGGCTTGGGAATAGGGATTCTAAAAGCCCTAAACATGGCTCTGCTATCAAAATGGTGGTGGCGATTTAAAACGGAACCCGTCGGTATTTGGAAGGAAGTCATTTGCTCTTTTCATGGTAGTAATGGAGGCTTTAATGGATTTGCCACATATGGAAAACATGCCGGCATTTGGCGGAATATCTTAAAAATTTCAACTGAGTTTGAAAAAGTTAACATTCCTATACATAGTTGGTTCCAAATTCAATCGATCCCAGGTTCTTTAGATCAAAAAGTCTCCTGGTCGTTAGAAACCTCGGGGATATTTACGGTGTCGTCTTTAAGGAAGGCCTATGATTATTTCTATTTGAAGTCTATTCCGTGCCTAAAAAAATTCTCGTCCAAATGGGTTCCGTCCAAAGTGGATATTCATGCTTGGAGAGTCGGGCTTTGTAGATTACCCACAAAGATTAATCTGATGCATCGAGGTATTACTCTTTTATCCGATGATTGCCCTATATGTGGTGCTGCTGCAGAATCTGAGGAGCATCTCTTCATTAATTGCTCTTTGGCAGATCACAATATCAAGGAGATCGGAAGGTGGTGGGGGATTGACTGTTCCGAAATATCGGGGCTGTCAGATTTACTA
The DNA here is from genome assembly GCA_963853835.1 of Calendula officinalis. Lineage (NCBI taxonomy): Eukaryota > Viridiplantae > Streptophyta > Magnoliopsida > Asterales > Asteraceae > Calendula > Calendula officinalis. The sequence goes on along the minus strand of OY970830.1, from coordinate 38,937,879 downwards.
CTATGGGGGGAGAGGTCTAATTTGAAGGGTAATGGTCTTAAAGCTTTTATGGCGGTTATTTATACGTATCTTTGGATCATGTGGAAAATTCGCAACAGTAAGGTGTTTCCGTCCCCCGGAAATGGTCGTATTAAGGAAATTTTGGTAATTAGTCAGGTGCAGGCATTTTCATTTTTTTGGATTAAGAATCGTTCAAAATGTATTTTAGTTAATAGGTGGGATCAATGGTGTAATATGCCTATTTCTTGTTTCTAGCTTTGTAAGTCATTTCTAGCTTCTTGCTAGTTTAATTTTAATGTTATTTTGCTTGTGGTAGGTTGGGTGATGGCATTGCCGAAGCTCAATCTGTCACAAGTTTCTTGTCGTTGTTCAAAAAAAAGAGTAGATGAAAATTGTCCTAGCAGTACTCACTAGCTTTGAGTCATCACCGGATCTGGACCCTAGTGCCCTCATACTTAGAATTTTTCTTATAATCTCGTTGATTAAACCCGAAGATCAATTAAGTAATCCAAGATGAAGTTGCCGAAACAATTAAGCAGTGTAGCAACACTCGCTACTTGGCTATAAGGAACAACATACTTACAGTGTGAAGAAATTAAGTATTTGCACAAGTCTTAATTATTATCATTTGGGTAATAACGGGAGCCCGACGGTGGAGTTTAATTCGTTCCGCGGGTTACGCCAAGGTGATCCCCTTTCTCCTTTTCTTTTCATAATTGCTATGGAGGGCCTTCACGTTATGATTAATAATGCGGTGAATACCAACCGGTTTGTTAGTGCTTCGGTTGGAGATTTAGGTATTCCGGTGTCTCATCTATTTTACGCGGATGATGTGATGTTTGTTTCGGAATGGGGCCAATCGAATATTGAAGGAATTTTATGGGTGTTGGACGAGTTTTTCAGATGTTCGGGTCTAAAAATTAATGTGAATAAGTCTAGTGTTTTTGGAGTGAATGTTGGTGAAGAAGACTTGACGGCTTTTTGCATTGTTAATGAGTGTAGTAAAGGTGATGTTCCTTTTTCTTATCTTGGTATTCGGTTGGGTGGTCTTAATAATATTCGGTCTTGGGACCTGATTGTGGATCGTATGCGGGCCAGGTTATCTCGATGGAAGGCTAATATGCTTTCTATCGGTGGTCGGTTAACGTTGATTAAATCGGTTCTCGGTAGCTTGGGTATCTATTGGATGTCTCTTTTGCGTGCCCCGGTCGGTGTTATTAAAAAGATGGAGCAACTTCGGGCTCAATTTTTTTGGGGAAGTAACGGTACCGATAAGAAGATGAGTTGGGTTAGTTGGAACAATTGTTTGGCGGATAAAAGTAAAGGAGGGTTAGGTATCGCTAGTCTTGATGCTCTTAACCTTGCTCTCATTTTCAAGTGGCGGTGGCGGTTCTTTAATGAAGGGGAAATGCTATGGTGTAGGATTATTAAATCCATATATGGTGATGAAGGTGGCTTTGTTAAACCGACATATCCTCGTCATAAAAAAGGTATTTGGTTTAAAATTATCGGGTCCGTGAATTTTTTACATGATAAGAATATTATTAATTACAATGCTATCCAATATTCTTTAAGGAATGGGGAGTCAATTCGGTTTTGGTTTGATAGATGGATAGGTCCGGTTTCTTTAGCTCATATGTTTAATCGCTTATTTCGGATTGAATTAAATTCATTTTGTAATGTAAGTGATAGATGGCGAAATGGGAGTTGGGTTTTTAATTGGAGGAGAAATATTAGAGGTGGTGTTGAACAAGAGCAATTAGATAATCTTGTCTCTCTCCTAAGTGGGAGGTCGGTTAGTGTTGGTAGAGACAAAGTTACGTGGAATTTGGGTAACGACTGTCTTTTTTCGGTAGGTGATGCTAGACGTCATATAAACTCGGTTTTGTATCCCGGAGTCCATTCGGATTTTTGTTGGTATCATCTTATTCCGATTAAAGTGAATGTTTTTATGTGGAGATTGTGCTTAGATCGGTTACCAACTAGACTTAATTTATCTAAAAGGGGGATGGAAATTGATTCTATTTTATGTCCTTCTTGCAATGCTTGTGTGGAATCAAGTTCACATATTATGTTCTCTTGTTCGGTTGCTAGTAAGGTTTGGGACGCTATTTTCAAATGGTGCGATATGGGGAGGGTTCCGTTAGTTTTCTTTCGAGATTGGTGGGATTATGGAGATCATTTGTCTAATGCAAATGATAGAAGGGTGAAATTTCGTATGATAGGTTTTGTTACGTGTTGGTTTATTTGGCGTTATAGGAACTCTTTGTTGTTTGATAGTCGTAGAGTTCATAAGTCGGAATTGTTTGATAATATTCGGCTTTTTTCTTTTTCGTGGATCACTCATAGGAGTCCAAAGTTTAAGACTTCGTGGGTTGATTGGTTGAGACTTCCTTTGTAATTGTGGTTTTTAGTCTAGCTTTTTGCTAGACTCTAGTTTAATTTAATGTTGGTGTGAAGGTCCTCGGGAGGGTGATGGCAATGCCGAAGCTCTACCCGTTGCCTTCTTTTTGCTGTTAAAAAAAAAAATTATCATTTGGGTAATAACATGTGATTTTCTAGGAGTTTTAGATACCAAATCAATTCGTAGTTTAATGATACGATTTTTTTAAAGTAGAGGAAAACATATCAAATACATAGAAATACATAAAATTTACTAATTCAACTTGTAAATTTCTTATATAAGTAAAATCAACCCCTATTTTCTTCTTGGTACACATAAACTTAGATGTACCTAACATTACATATCATTCTCCGTAGGTAATTGGTAAAGCACAAATCAAGAATGTAAAGCTTGCGTCGTGAGTTGTCTATCTAGAAGGAGAAAAGGATTTGGGTATTGACTTCTAGTGGGCAACTAGTTTGGTTGAAATCACATGGAATTGTGACTTTTTAGTGACAATTCATGAATTCACCTTTTCGTATTGAATGCTTCTCTTTATATCCTCGATATATATCCATCTCTATTAAATTAAGAAAATTTGTATTGCTTGTTAATAAATATTTCCATTCGATCTTCCTATTTAATAAAATAATTGACATGTAAAATCTATTAATTTTTTTTTAGTTCTATAAAATGATTTGAATTGAAAGATAAGTAAGGAAAATATTTATAGGAAACAATATCTCTCTTAAAATAATCTTTTTCATAATTTTTAATAGAAAATGATTGTGATATCTAATTTATGTGCTTAAAAATGAACCTAATTAAAAGATTAAAATAAATGACAAAATCAAATGTAAATATAAAAAAGAAGGAAAATGAGTAAAGGAAGTGGCAAATCTTGTATACATTAAACTGAAAAATTATATAATTATATAACTACTCTACTTAATTAAAAATCATCATCTCTTGAAATTAAACATTAAAAACTTTATTAGCCTGCTACCTTGATAAAAAGTAAAACCTTGTAACAGTTTTAAATGGCATTCTACGAACGACCTCAAAATAAGAAAATAAAGGCCAACTGAAGACAAAGGTTAAAATTTTATTTGACCTCAAAATAAGAAAATAAATAAGCGAGAACAAATAACTGAACAAGTTTCAAGGGTACATTTTCTTTTTTCACAAATCTATGCGTTTGAAGTCCTATAATTGAAAAATGACATTATTAAGATTTTATAGTGATTATTTAGAATGACAAAAAGGCTGTTCGTAAGTTGTATGGGTTTAGCTCTAAGTTCGTTTAGAATGATTTTCTTTTTTTATAGTGATTTTCGTTTTTCACAAACATGCTATTTTGACTTTCGGATGAAATGTTCGTTTAGCTCTAAGTTGATCTTCACCTAGCTAACTTTTAAGTCTTCAACAACTTCTCAAAGAAAGATCATCATTCATTAAGTGTGGTTAATTGGTTGAATCACTAAACTACCAACTGACACATTATCACTATATCCAAGTTTCACTTATCACAACTAACATCACAATACTATGTTATGACCCACTTAACTACTAATTCACCTTTTACAATTTAAAACATAAAATTAAAAATCTTGCACACATTAAATCGCCATCACAACAACGAAATCCACTTCCACCTAGGACCGCGAAACCCCAAATGCAGCGTGGTCATCCACCACAAACTTAGGGCCGATCTTGGGCATGGGTAACCAGGGCGGTCGCCCACGGCCCAAAGAATTTAGGGGCCCACTATCATAAAATCAGTCCATGTATACTTATTTGTAAAACCATTTGAATCAAGATAAGCTCAAGAGAATATTGAAAATAGGCGGACTACAGGGTCCAATCCGGATATTTAACTTGATGATTGGGGCGACACTTTTAATTTGGCGAATTTTTTTTACTTGCTTAGAAAAAAATTACTTACTTCAAGGGGTCCATTTTTAAAATTTTGCCAAGAACCTAAAATATTGATTAGAACGGCTCTGCACAAACTCCACCACAAGCCAATACCTCGTGCAAGTTGGTTAACATTCAAGCCCTATACAATATAAGTTGTTACAAAATATAAGTTCTCAATAATCGCTTTTTAACTTTTTTTTTTTTTTTTACATCAAGGGGTGTGATACTGTGAAAGGGGGCACCATCTACATGGTCCTCCACCATGACACCCCAAGTAAGGAGAGTGAAGGGCTACGTTTAGTGGAGAGGAGTATATTTTTAGGGATTTATGATTAAGAATATATTAGTGAGTCTGGAAAATAATATTTTGAGTTAAACTATGAGTGAAAGGATATTTAAAGATGTGCATATAAAATATCAAATGTTGAACGCTCATATAATGGTGAAGTGGTTTAAATCACCGTATCTCTTCCTCTTAAGGCCGTGAGATTTTGTACGTGTTTTTATTGCTTTGACTTCTTTGTGGAAGAAAGGCAACCCCCAAATAAATGTGAAAAGGTGAAGTACGGATAGCAAAAGGGGTCCACACGGAGTCTCTTTACAGTGTACACGTATTTGAACGCATCTCACCCACTCATCCCATAAAACCTCTGCCAACATATTAAAAATTAGACAAGTTAAAAAGTGACTTACTTATCGGTAGATTGATTATTAGGATATGCCAATAGTATCACTATTCGTCTACTTAAAACTGACGAGTTAGTTGGCACTGCTCTTATACTAACAATTGTCGGTTCTTTTTATAGCAGATTACTAAGAGTTATTGACTAGTAAGAATCAAACACGAGGTAACAGTTCTGAAATACTTTATTTCCCAGGTATTTAACAACTTGGACACTATTTAATTCGTTAATTGTGTTTAATAACTTTTTACTTGCATTTCCAAAAAGGTTTCTGTGTAGTACGTGTGTCATAAATGGTACCATATAAACAGTCAATGGCAATGCAATTTACTTTTACAACACGTGTTTTTTCAGTTGTAATATACTGATTTTTGTTAATTGAACACCACTTTATAACTGTAGACTTTAATATGAAAATCGGTCTCTATGACTTTTTTATTATTCACTACAACTAGTGTTTAACAATACAATTAGTTATAAAAATTGCATTGTATGATATAGAGATCACTTCCCAATATGCAAAATTATGCATAATACAACTTTAGCTTAGAACTCAACTTTAAAGAAAGTAGTATTTTTATGACATGTTATCTTTTTCATAAACTAAACATAGAGTATGAGATTAATGACGGGATTTAAACATTATTATCAAAAATGCATCATATAACACGCAATGAGAGCCGTTAAAAAAAAACACGCAATGAGACTAAAACTCTTATGATTAGATAGACGCCGAGCGATAACGTTGTGACCCCAGCTCTCAACACTTTTATTTTTTTGCTACATTCTTTTTAAGCTTTTGACCGAGTAAGTGTATTTTATATCCGTTAACCACCAATAAATTTTACTTATAGGTATTTTCGTCATTCTATTGTAAATGGCATATTTGAAAGTTATATGACTTATACTTTATAAATCCACAATGAAACATTCTAAAGTCTAAACTATCCTTTCGAATCAACCTAGCTCATTTTCGTAACGTGAAGATGATGACGCTTGGTAAATCTAAGCATCATTCTCATCTATTATTTTGATTTTGCCATATGGCATCACTTTTTTGTTTAAAATCCAAGTAAAATTGATAGAGTTAGCTAGGTTATAATACTTATATAACCTTACTAATATACTCCCTCCGTCCCACAAAAAACTTCTCATTTCACTCTAAATTTTTGTCCCACAAATTTTTTTTCATTTCTCATATTTAATTGGCTCGACACAATAAAAAACTATTATTACTAAAGACCCCACCACTAATATCCACTAACTATCTTTCTCTCTCCAATCCAACCTTATATTTTAATCAAAAGTATTATTAATGACCCACCACTAAATATCACCTAAAAACTTGTGCAAAAGCCAAATGAGAAACTTTTTGTAGGATGAAGGGAGTATAATTTAGTGTAATATGTGAAACTTGTTATAGACTTTATAAACTATGATACTACTATTAGATATACCTATAATAATATGGACTAAACCCCTAATATTCGTATTACAACATACTCCTTCCGTCCTACGAAAAAGTTCACATTTCTTATTAAACTTTTGTCTCAGAAAAAAGTTCACATTTATCACATTTGATGGACTCCACATAATGAAATATTATTATTACTAAGCACTTCACCATTAATATCCACTAATTATCATTTTTCTCTCCAATTCAACCTTATATTTTAATCAAAAGTATTACTATTGACCCCACTACTAACTACGGAGTATCACCTAAAATCTTGTGTCCACGAGAAATGTAAACTTCTTTGTGCGACGGAGGGAGTAGTTAATTACTTCAGAGTTAAGACCACAGACATAGATTAAAAAGTAACCTAACATGATTTTTTGTTGATTATACACTTTTAGGGTAGAAAAGTCATTCTCAACTCAAGCCATTTTCAGATAATTCCTATTTCCAAATTAAAATAATAAACTTTTATCACATACTCCCTCCGTCCCACAAAAAACTTCCCATTTCACTTTGGCACAAGTTTTAAGGTAATACTTAGTGGTGGGGTATTGGTAATATATTTGATTAAAATATAAAATTGATTTGGAGAGAGAAAATTAGTTAGTGGATAATAAGTGGTGGGGTCTTTAGTGTTAATAGTATTTTATTATGTGGAGCCCATCATATGTAGCAAATGGGAAGTTTTTTGTGGGACAAAAATTTAGGGTGAAATGAGAAGTTTTTTGCGGGACGGATGGAGTATTTTAAAATTTTATTTTTATTTGTCTATAAATACCCTACAAAGAACCAAATAAAATACTCAACGAATTTAAGCATCTAACACTCACTCTCCCTCTAAATCTATCGTTCAAGCTTTAGCATAACTCCATTCTCCAAAATTCACAATCATGCAAGAAAAAACCATCAATCCTTTCGCTTTTGATGCATTCAGTGACTCAATTCGATCTTCGTTGTCGAATTTGATCTTAACAGGTAGAAATACAAGCACCTTAGATTCAATTTTCTCTCACTGTTCATCCTCGTCATCATCAGTAGCAGAAACAGGGTCTTCAACTTATTTCAAACAGAGATATCTAATTCAAAATTTCTCAACCAATTTTGAAACAAATTCCCCAATTAATTTACCTCAACAGCCCAACAATTTATACAAAAAGAAGTTGTACAGGGGAGTGAGGCAGAGACAATGGGGGAAATGGGTGGCGGAAATCCGGCTGCCGCGGAACAGAATGAGAGTCTGGTTAGGGACGTACGAGTCGCCGGAGATGGCGGCATACGCTTACGATCGAGCGGCGTATAAATTACGCGGTGAATACGCGCGTTTGAATTTTCCGGGACAACAGGAGGTAGGGTTTATCGGAGATGAACGTAAGTTAAATGCTCTGAGGACGGCGGTGGATAACAAGATTCAGGCGATTTGTCAAAAAATTAGGAGAGAGAAAGCTAAGAAGAGGGCGGAGAGAGAGGGGGTTAAGGTGGTGGGAAGTTCGTCGGCGCCGGCAGAGTCAGGTGGTGGGGAGAGTTGTAGCGGTAGTGATTTGGGGTCGTCGGAAGATGGGGTTTTGATGGGTGAGAATTCTCCGTCTGGGTGTTCTTTTTCCGGTGAATTGACGGCGGCGGAGGTGGCGATGGTGGGTGATTGGTCATTGGCGAGGATGCCTTCTTATGATTTGGATTTGATATGGGAAGTACTTGCAAATTAGGTGTAATTAAATTCAAACCCTTATATTTTTACTTTTGAGGGTGTCAAAATATTAACGATTAGAGTTTGTTGTTTAAGAAACTTTAGTTATGCAATATATTGTAATTTTCAGATGTATAAGAAAAATAGACTTAAATTTTAATTCTTTCCTATTATTACCAAAGAGTTACGTTCAAGGGATTCTTTAATTTTTATAATGTATTAAGGAACAAATTTTAACCATTGGATCAAAAGATCCCTTACTATCATCATATCACATGTGATTCAATATTCAACCACTACAATCATCAAATCATATGTGATTCAATATACAACCACCACCGTCAGCCACCACCACCCCCAGTGACCACCTCCGGCCGGCGTCCGCCGCCACCGCCTCAGGTGGCGAGGGGTTGCCGGTGGTGGAGACGGTGGCCGGCAGAGGTTGGTGGTGGTGGTGGTGGTAGTCGGCGATGTGCAATCACATGTGATTTAATACACATGGGGTGTTGGTGGTGTTGATGTGTTGAATCACATGTGATTTTAGTGGTAGTGGTGATTTGTGGGTTGATTGATCTAAGTGCTGAGATTTATTCCCCATAACTTTATAAAAATCTTAAACCTCCTTGAACGTGTCACTATTACAAAAATAACAATGGTTGATTCGGAACAATATTTTTAAGAAGCTTAATTTTTTATATAAAAATATTGTTGTGCTAATTAATTATGTAAATGGTAGAGGGACTACTTAAATTTTATGATATGGTAATGCGATTTATATAGATTATGCTGGATTTAAAAATTTAAATTGTGAACTTTCAACTTTCCGCTAGCTGGTGAAGACATTGATATTGTTAGACCGAATGTTATTTGATTGTAAATTATTAATGCATTATGGATAAGAACGATGAAACCGTTGACATTTGATATAGTTATTGGTTAGTTTATTATTTCCGTCAAGCAATTGTATAAAAATTTTAATATGTAAAACGTTTTGTTGTAAGTTGAACTTTGATACTTAAAGATGAGAGGGTCCTTAAGTTTGTTGTAAACTTAAAATTTATGATGTGAACTTTAAATCCATAATAATTAGTTTTTGTAATGTTGGAAAATTCAAACATAATTTTTTACTCATAGTAATTAGACTAAGTATTAAGAGTAATGGTGCATATCTATCATTAATTTTGATTCTTTTTTTTTTTGGAAATGGCATAACGGAAGCCTACTCGCATTATTGCAGCGATCACCCCGAGTTCGAGCTCCTTTACAGGGCAAACTCAGCCCCTATAGGGATCTCCAGGGAAAAATCTCTCATATTTGGCACCACAAAGAGGTGTTTACAGTATTCGAACTCCAGACTTCACGCCTCATATGAGAGTAAAACTCATGCATCAATCTAGCTTACTATAAATTATGTATCATTCTTGCTTTAATTATATTTCTTAAAGTCACTATAGAATTATTTTAAAAAATGCACATCAGAAAACGCTTGATATCCTAGGCTAGCTCTCGTGTATTTTACTAATATTCTTCACATTATATAAACAATAGTAGTTATCAAAGTTTCATTTTAAACAATTTTAATTAATAATATCTAAAATAAAAATTCTAAAACATACAAAACCTAATGAATGCTTATGGGATAAGGAATGGTGGGAAAGCACCCCTTTGAAACGCCCATACTAGTGATGTTTATTGCGACAGAAAACCAAGTGTCAACCATAAACCACACTTCCTAGTTCAATTTTGTTGACTTATTCAATCATCATTCAAGCTATCATACAACTTCAAACCTAGAATTAAAGATTAAGAAGTCAACCCTTTATTGTAAATCTGAAACCATTCTAAAAGAATCTGACGCATATACACTAAAATCTTTTTAAATTAATACTCAGTAAATTAATAAACTCTCTAAAATAATAAATGTGTCTGGTCCCAACTTGGGCCACTGTGAGAAATTTCTTATCAATAAATTAATAACTCTCTAAATTAATAAATTTATCAAATCCCAACCTTATTAATTTAAAAATATTTTACTATATGTCAACTTTGGTCTAGTTTATGTGACAGTTGGCTCAGAGCTCATGGATTAAAGAGAAAAGGTTAAACAACGGAAATACCAAAAAGAAATATATAAAGAGAAACTGTACATACATGTATCTAACTCTACACAATTTATCTAGTAATTAAATTTGATCTTCATAAGGGTGAAATTTTTAAAAGGTTTCAGGTTCAACGTATGCTGGGAGCAAAAAAATACCCTGCTACAATATAATTAATAAAGAAATTAAACAATGTAAAAGTTTTTACATTATAATGATAAAGGTATTATAATTTAGTACACTGAGATCAACTTTTTTTTTTTAGTTCGTCTAAAATCAAAAGGAAAGTAAACAATGTAAAAAAACGCAATTAAATTAATGCGTTAAGGTACCCTGCTACATTGTTCAAGATAGTAGATGACCAAATCAACCAAGTTCAGTATACTAAAATGCATTTTTACCATTTATATAACCATTTGTGTTGACTAAAGCTCTCATAATCATAGTTGGTAAGAAGATAAGTATTATAACAAATACGAGTACATATTACATACTTTTAAATAATCTTTCACTGACAAATTGTTGGCATTAAAAGGTCAAAGAGTTCTTTGATTGCTGAATTTTGGCACTATATGACCTTTCTATGTCATCCTGCAAAAATTAATTAAACAAGTTGATTTCAATATCATTATTGCATAAATACAAATTAATAACTTGTTGCTTTCAAGTTTTTAACACCCGTATTTGAAAAGGTCATACTAAAGTCGACCAATTAAAAACTATAACGAAATCCTAATATTTAGAATCATTTAATTGTTAAGGGTTAATTTGAGTTATGTTTTATTTATATGGGACCAAAAACGTTACCTTGCAAGATTTTAGCAAAGGCTGCAAGAATGATTCTCTGAAGTATCTGATGGACTTCCCCATTGAGGTTTTTTCCCATACTGCCATTAAATAAAAAACATAATAATATTATATTAGCACAATAATAACTTAAAAACAATATAATGAATACCTTTATCGTCCTCTGTTTGCAAGCCTGCTTTGTTGATTTCTCTTAGAAGCTGTGAGATGCAATAAATTATATTAACAATTCAATATCAAGTCATAATAATTATATTAAAAATGATAATAATACCTTGGAAAGTGTTGGCACATTGGTAGGATCAAACTCATCACAAACATCCGGATTAATAGGAACACAAACACGACCTTATTAAAAGAAAGAAAAAAAAAAGACTAAAAAAGTTGGCATGCTGTAAAAAGTTAATCTTAAGGTTAATTTAGTTAGCTATTAAAAGCATGAAATGAAAATTAAAGAAGTTAATTAATTATAATCATGTGCATTGTAATGAACAATTAATTTATGTAAAGACGGACATCAAAGACAATAGAAACTACCTGTTTTGGGGTGTACACAAAAAGGTGCTTTGAGCAAATGATTCATGTGTTTTGAAACCTAAATCAAATGATTAACAAAAACCATTACAAATATGAAAATTAAAATTAAATATGACCAGCTACTGACCTCCATATCAAGCCTAGGATAAGTGAAAGTGAAAACAATTTCCTGAACACACCTGCGAACCGCTGGTGCCTGATATATAGAAGAAAAACAAAACTGAAAATTAAATATTATTAAATAAATAAATAATTAATACTTTATATAATGTGCATGCATACCTTTTGTTTACCAGACTCACACAAGTGTTTTAATTGATCCCATCTCACAACATTTACATCATTTGCACTAGAACTCCGTTTATTCTCTTGCCATTTTCCTCTAAGTATCGCGCTTATTGCTGCAAAATGAAATTTCAAATCTTTATTGAAAGCAATATAAATGTAATTTCATTACAAATGTAAGTAATTTAGATTGCATACATTCATCAGGAATCATCTCTAATATTTTCTCGTATCTATCATCTGAAAGCAATTGTTGGCTGCAAAGTAATTTCTCCTCAAAGTAGCTTTTCAAAACATCAATATATGCTCTCCTGAAGAAAATTAATAATTTAATGGGAGATAAAAATGAATGATTATATATTTATAAATACTTACTCAAGAAAAGGATGAAGTGTAGGGCCCATAAGTGAGACCTTGGATTTGCTATTTGTGTTACCCTGAACAATATTGAATAATTAAGGATCTAATCATATTGAATTTTGCATAGTTGCATGGTATGTATGGAAAAATAAAATTTAAACCTTGTAAACACGGAAATAATCGGCAATAGATGCCCTTTGTTCATTATTCAACCTGAGATTAAAGATTATAATGAAGCAATTGTAGATAGATTTCATCCCTCAATTTTTCTATTTCACAAACAGTCCCTGATTTTGAAACATCTAACATATGTAGTCCCTAATAACTTAACGGCCTTTTTGATTTAGGGACCGTTGGTGTCACAATTTTCAAAATTAGGGGCTACCCGTGTAAGAAAAATGCCAAAGGACAATATCCGTAATCCCATACAAATCATAGGGACGATTGATGTAATTTAATCAACAAAAAATAAAAGTTGTGCAGTATCACCTTCTTGCTTTTACATCACAAACCCAACAATGAACACCACGACGACCACTGTATACCCATAAAATATTGTTGAACCCAAAATCATCTGACCAAAATTAACATAAAAATAGTATTATTATTAACATAGTACATTAATAATAATATTTAACTTACAACTATAACGAATTAATGATTACCTCTAAGAGCAGTATCAACTACTTTGATTGCAACTGTCATTAAAGGCCAGCATTCTAAGCAAACATCTGCTCCAGAACAGCAATATCTTGCATCATCATAATCTGAAATATCCTGAAGGATAAAAAATGATTTTAATTATAGATTTAAATAAACGAATATATTTAGTATTAAAAAGTAAAAGAAAAGTTACTATATCAAACACTAGCTCTCTTTCAACAGGAGTGAAAATGTTGTCCCCTTGTGTGTGTGTATGCCTCTTTGAAGGCTGTTGAAAATTCAAAAAACATGTTACAATAACCAAATACTATAAAACTAAACTGTTTTCTACTATTGTTACCTCAATACTATAAACTGGACCTATATCTATTTTAACTGGACATTCTCTTTTGATGCCTTCTTTTAGCTCAGATGCGTTCTTGAAGGATAAAAACCGTAAATATATATCATTCTCCAATGTAAAAGAAAATTCTCTTCGCATAAAATAAGTTTGGTCACATGCAGGATGTTTCCCATCTGCAAAAATTAAAATTCACAAATGTAAAATAATATGTTGCTCAATGTATACATGGCCCAAACTGTTATCTACTATAAAATGATTATTTAACAAGATTACCGTTTCCATAAGACATCCATTTGGCCATGTCTGAAAGAGGGAAAAGCTTTCCTGCCAATTTTGAAACTAAATTAATCCAAATAAATTTTGAAATTAACAGACGTACTACAATTATATTAAATGGTGCCAAATTTGCGTATAAACCAGTTAAGCATGTCAGTAAGAAAAAAGAAATCGACAAATAGCTAGAAGAATTTACTAAGCTACAGTGGATTTGTGGGTATAGATTGTTTTCATGAACAATTACCGTAATAAATTTTGAGATAATTAGAATTGAATTCATCAGGAAAATCATCTGCTTTCTCGTTTTGGGGCTCATTGTGGTCAATTAACATGTCATCTCGTCCATTCTCTGCTTCTTCTTTAGTCATACTTGTACCGAGTGACAACTTTCCGCAAGCCCTGAGAACCATCCCCAATTAGAAATAATAGAACAATTAACTTAATTTAAAGATATGAAAGACAGATCTTAAAAATCATAAACCAGTTCTATGCAAAACTTACTACCAAAAAAGAAAAACACTTGATTTAACCATCAAACAACAATAAAACGAACATGTAATTAATAGCGTACCTGAAAAATGTGTGTTTCGAATCAGGACTGTGGAGGTGGTGAGAAACCTGAAGATGGATTTGGGGGAAATGGAAATGGCGGGAAAGATCGATGTCGAAGGTCTTTTTGGCGGGAAGAGGATGAAGCCACCGATATTGGTGGTATTATTGCGAAATAGTTTATGGGCTTGGGTCCGAAACATTTATAACGCTCAATGAGTAAGCTGATAGTGTAGTTGTAGACTTGGATACAATTTAGGTCAAACTTAGTTTGAATCTTCATACCAAGTATTTGATTTGCCCATATATCATTTACCTTAATACATTCTCTCTAAATATTCATGTTTAATTTGATTTGGTCTAACTTGATCCAAATCTTCATATTTGATTTGTTCATGTTTCATCTTACTCAGTCCGGCCAATAGTTGGACTCCAACTACATATTCGGTCTGAATTTTCAAATCTTGATTTGCTCGTATTTCACCTGACTCGGTCCAAACTTGTCTCTTAGTCCAATCCGAATAAAAAAAGGTTGTACTCGGTCCAAACTTGTCTTGTCTCTTGATCCTAACCATTTCCCATCGTTTAGCACAGTCAATTATACTTTCTCCGTATCACAAATAAGTGATACACTTTCTATAAATGAGTGTTTCATAATAAGACACTTCAAAAGTTACCTTATTTGGCAAAAATGTTGGACCCAACCTCCACTAACTATTCACTTTAATAAAATGAAATTACCCTTATACCTTTAATTTTACTTTTAAAACTCATTAATATTACTTTATCCAAGAAAAGTGGGACTCATCATCCACTAACTATCTTACTTTATTATATTTTAACACATACTTTAATTTTTTTACCTCAAAATTCGTGAAAGTTCAAATGTATCACTTATTGTGATACGGAGGAAGTATATATAATCAAGAGTTAATTACACAAATGGTCCTTTAGGTTTGTAGCATATTACACCATTGGTCCTTTAGTTTCAAAAATTACACCGATAGTCCTTATTATTGAAACATTTTTCACCGATAGTCCTTTAGGCTAAACGAGATTAAGTTTATCTGTTAAGTTAGCTCATGTGCAATGCACATGAGGGTACTTTTGTCATTTCACATTTATTTTATAAGAAAATAAAAAACAAAGTATATGTACAACTTTTCATGCATGGTGTACACCCAAAACATACCCACCTACCCCATCTCTCTTCTTCCCCTCTCCTAATCTTCTTCCTCCCTTCACCGGAAAGCAGATCCACCACCACCAAACCCGCCACCTGCGCTGGTGGAGCCACCGTCACGCAAACGCGGGTTTCTGTTATTATGAGAAATCTATTTTTAACCTTAAATTGTTTTGATGCATACACATACCCGCCGGTGAGATTACAAACAGTTTCAACAATTTCACTCGGTTGAGAACCTTGTAGCTGGAAAACAACCAATTTTCCGGTTCTCTACCGGAGCTTAAAATCCCAAATTTAGAGTAGTTTTCATTCGATTCGAACTTATTGTTTTTACATTTTGAACCCTTCAATTGATTGTGTTGTTTAGCGTAGCTATTTTCATTCGATATTCATAAACGATTTCAATTAGCGATACGGATTTCAATGGTGACAATTGTTGGTTGGGATGACGACGGTTCAATTTGACGATGAAGAATCTAAAGTTGTTCAATGGTATGAAGAATTCAAACGAATATGAATAAGAAATGAATGGGTGTGAAGAATCAACAGCAAAATCGAAATTTAATTAGAGTTCATAGGGATAAAGAATCTGACATTGTTAAATGGTGTGAAGTATAGAAACGGTGAAGATGAGATTATTATAGTCTTATAGGGGTAGAGATTATTATCCTATTGTTTCTATGACTAAAAGATTTTAAGCTTTATGATTCTAAAATATAAAATATGTGTATGCATCAAAACAGTTAAAGCTTAAAAATAGATTTTCTCATAATAACAGAAACGTGTGTTCGTGTGGTGGTGGGTTTGGTGGTGGTGGCTACTTTCCGGTGAAGGGAAGGAAGAAGAGTAGAAGAGGAGAATAGAGATGGGGTGAGTGGGTTTGTATGTATGGGTGTACACAATGCATGAAAAATTGTACATATGTTTTGTTTTTTATTTTCTTATAAATTAAATGAGAAATGACAAAAATACCCTCATGTGCATTGTACATGAGCTAACTTAACAGAAAAACTTAACCTCGTTTAGCCTAAAGGACTATCGGTGAAAAGGGTTTCAAAAATAAGGACTATCGGTGTAATTTTTAAAACTAAAGGACCAATAGTGTAATATGCTACAAACCTAAAGGACCATTTGTGTAATTAACTCTATAATCAAACAACATGAATTCAGTAACTAAGTCAACAATTAACTCAGCTAGTACTATTTAGTCAACAACTATCAAACAACCTTACACAAGACATTTTTTTTATATAATTTACTATTTAAATTGACGTAGGAGTGTCATGCAAAAAAAATAAAATTAAAAAAATTAGTGTTCGACCAACGAAATGACCCATTATGGTCGTGGGGTGGGCCATGGCCAACACAAACAAGTTGCAACTTGCAAGTGTAACACTTTATACACTTGCTAATTTAGTTCACTCAAAATCAATCCGATATACCCCAAATAATTTGTCTGTCTATAAAGAATTATTTCTCATGTCTAATCAGACTTTATCGTGTTGTCATCATTCCACTTCAACTTAATAATAAAAAAATAAGGGTTTTGCTAATGACAGCCCTTAGGGCTGTCAATAGACATGCATCATAATTTTGTACTTCAACCCTTAACTAACTCCCGAATTTTAGGAATTACCACACCCTTTGAATTGATGTACAACTCTTTATGTCTTATTGACAGCCCTAAGGGCTGTCATTAGCAAAACCCAAAAAATAAAGCAAAACAAATCAGTTAGGCTTATCGCTCCAAACGGGTGAAACTTATATTGAAATATTCAATCTCGAGTTCGAATGTTCGATTATAGCCCGTTTGAGTTAAGTTTCTATCAAATTCGAATTCAATTAAAATCGAGTCTGCATTAAAAGTAGGGTGAGCATAACATGGTACCCGCCGGTTCCGACTGGAACCGGTATTAATAGATAATATAAATAATAATATATGTAACGGTTGTAATTAATTGGTCATCCAATTAATTATTGTAACGGTTGTAATTAATTGTAAATTGTAAAGGATCCAATTATTAATTGTATTAGTTGTAACGGATCCATACAATTCATATCTCAGTGTGTATATATACTTGTGATCTCTCAATGTAAAGAAACAAACTTTTCTACTCATATTCTTGTTTTCTTATATGGTATCAGACAGGTAAACAACTCTTGCTTATCGATCACCATGAATTCTTCACAAAATACTTCTCCTGTTGTCTCTACCCTACCTCTCACTCCACCAACTTCATCATTAACCCTTGTCAATTTTCCACCATCTCTCAAACTCTCATCCACAAATTACTTGAGTTGGAAAACACAAATCGAAGCACTTCTTTATGGCCTCGATCTCTACAAATATATCGATGGCACATGTCCATCACCTAACCCCACTATTGTCGATGGAATTTCCACCCCTCATGAACATTTCCCAACATGGTTTCGCCAAGATCGATTGTTATTCGGTGCTCTTGTCGGCACCCTATCCCCACAAATTGTACCTCTTGTTACAAACGCTGCCTCCTCTCTAGAAGCTTGGACGATTCTCTCCAACACTTATGCAAACCCATCTCGTGGTCACATCAAACAACTTCAGCATCGCTTAAAACAATCAACCAAAACATCAGATCAATCCATCACCGACTACATGCAATCGGTAAAAACGATTGTTGATGAACTCGGTATTTTGGGCAAGAAAATGGATACCGAAGACATCACAGATGCTGTTCTAAATGGTTTGGATTCCACCGCCTACAAAACTATCATTGATGCTATTCAAGCTAGAGATTCTCCCATTTCTTTCCCTGAATTACATGAAAAACTCATTAACCATGAGCTCTCACTAATTCAACAACCACCAGCCACATCAAACCTTCATCAACCTTTGACTGCCTTCATGGTCAATAAACGACCAACAAACAAACCTTTCAACAATAGATCTCCTGCCTTACTTCCTACACCCACCGGCACACCTCGTCCATTCCTTGGCAAGTGCCAATTTTGCTTCAACAAAGGTCATTCCCTCACCTCATGCTATGCCTTCAAAAACAAATATCCACACATTACATTACCCAAACCGACCAACAACTACCCACAAGCTAATGTCATGACCACCACGCACACGGACCAGAATCCAGCTTGGCTATCCGATAGTTGCGCTTCTCATCACATCACGAATGACCTGAATGCACTATCTCTCCACTCGCCCTATGATGGTACTGATGAACTTGTCATCGGTGATGGTTCGTCTCTAACAATAACTCATGTTGGCTCTTTAGTTATCCACTTCTCAAATATATCTCTTATTCTCACTAACGTTCTTTGTGTTCCTTCTATATCTAAAAACATAATATCTATTTCGCGACTATGCATTGACAACAGATTACTAATCGCATTTTTTTCATTTCATTTTTTTCTTAAGGATCTTCGAACCAATCAAATTCTAATCCGCGGAACAGCTAGTCATGGAATCTATCAACTTCGATCTACCACTTCACCACATGTCTTCCACACTCACCTCAACAAATCCATCTCTTGGCATCATCGACTTGGTCATCCCCACTCTCAAGTCTTGCATCATTTATCTTCTATTATTCCTAGTATAAGTTCAAATAAAAATAATTGTAATGCATGCTGCATAAATAAAAGTCATAAACTTCCGTTCAATAATTCATCCCTTCAATCTAATGCACCTTTACAATTGATTTTTTCAGATGTATGGTCATCTCCAATTACTTCCTTTGATGGTTTCAAATATTACATTATTTTTGTCGATCACTTCACCAAATACACATGGTTATACCCACTTAAAAATAAATCGGATTCCCTCACCACTTTCATACGATTTCAACGACTTGTTGAAAATTATTTTCAAACTAAAATAAAACAACTCTTTTCTGATAATGGTGGCGAGTACATTAAACTCGCTTCACACCTCGCTTCTTGCGGTATTTCTCATCTCACCTCACCGCCTCACACTCCGGAACATAATGGCTATGCTGAGCGACGCCATCGTCACATTGTCAAAACCGGACTCTCTCTTCTATCTCACGCCAACATGCCTCTCATCTATTGGCCATTTGCTGTCACTACTGCTACATATCTTATAAATTGGTTACCAACAGCTACACTTCAAAATGAAACCCCATTTTACCGACTTTTTCAAAAATTACCCAACTATATTAAATTACGCAACTTTGGTTGCCTCGCTTACCCTTGGTTAAGACCTTACTCCACACACAAGCTTGAGCCTCGCTCCAAGCCTTGTATTTTTGTTAGCTACTCTTCTTCTCAAAGTGCCTATCATTTACTTGATCCCCTCACAAACAAAATATATACTTCTCGACATGTTCATTTTGTTGAACATATATTTCCTTATACATCCCTAATGAATTCCATCCCAACCCCACCTACTGATCCAGATACTTGGCTTCATGTCAATATATTTCCAACTTTATCATCTTCTCCCACCGTCACTTCATCACAAACATCCCCATCTTCTTTAAACACACCTGATCCAACTCCTTCTTTAAACACACCTGATCCAACTCCTAACAGCCCCTCTCATTCTACTTCCGCTCCAAACAGTTCTCCACCTTCTTCGAATCCCATTTCGAACAACCCATCTCGACCCGCCAGAACAAATAAACCCAACTCTCGCTATCATAACAAGGATTTCATTCTTTATCACTCTATCGTTCAACCATTTCCCGAACCTCAAACCATCACTCAAGCGCTCAAACAACCTCAATGGCGAAAATCTATGCAAGAGGAACACGATGCACTAACCCACAACAAAACTTGGACACTTGTTTCTCCTGAATCAGCCTCAAATCTTGTTGGATGCAAATGGGTCTATCGAACAAAATTCAAACCTGATGGCACAGTGGAACGCCTAAAGGCACGTCTTGTTGCTAAAGGTTTCCACCAAAGACCCGGCATCGATTACATCGAAACCTTTAGTCCGGTAGTTAAACCGACTTCTCTCCGCCTCATTCTATCTCTCGCTTCTTCCCAAAATTGGTGTCTACGTCAATTAGACATCAATAATGCGTTTCTCCAGGGCACTCTTACTGAAAGTGTATACATGTCTCAACCGCCCGGATTTGTTGATCCATCATTTCCACATCACGTTTGCAAACTAAACAAAGCCATTTATGGTCTTCGTCAAGCATCCCGTGCTTGGTACAACGAACTCAAATCTTTTCTCTTCTCTAACGGTTTTAGACCAACAATATCAGACCCTTCTCTTTTTGTCCAAAAATCACCCACCTCTAGTATTTATATTCTTGTTTATGTCGATGATATTATTATCACCGGTCCTAATCCGTCCGCCGTTTCATCATTTATCACTTCACTTGCCAACCGCTTCTCACTAAAGGATCTTGGCAACTTGTCTTACTTTCTCGGAGTTGAGGTTCTACCTCATTCCGATGGACTCTTTCTATCTCAAGCTAAATATATTCTTGATCTCTTAACTAAAGCCAATATGAGTGATTGCAAACCGGCGCCCACACCCATGACGCCAACTGTTCATCTAACTACCAACGAAGGCACTCCATTGCCCAACCCTAAAGACTATCGCTCTCTTGTCGGGGGATTGCAATACTTGTCACTTACTCGACCTGATGTTTCCTTTACGGTAAACAAACTTTCTCAATTCATGCATTGTCCTACCGACATCCATTGGGCAGCCCTAAAACGCTTATTACGATACCTTCACGGGAGCATTAATCATGGATTACTTATACGACGCAACTCCCCGTTACATCTTCATGCCTTTACTGATGCCGATTGGGCTGGTGACAAACAAACTTATCGTAGTACCACGGGTTATATTGTTTATATTGGTAAAAATCCAATAGCATGGAGTTCAAAACGACAGCCTACTCTAGCAAGATCATCTACTGAAGCCGAATTTCGAGCTGTCGCATCTACCACAACTGAAGTACAATGGATTGTTTCTTTATTATCGGAGCTTGGTTACAGCCCCACAACGACACCCACAATTTTTTGCGATAATCTAAGTGCCACACACTACTCCGCAAACCCTGTTTTTCACTCACGGATGAAACACCTAGCTTTGGATTTTCACTTTGTCCGCAAGAAGGTTCAAGAAGGCTCCATACGCGTTACTCACATTAAAGGAGATGATCAACTAGCTGACGCTCTCACCAAACCATTACTCAAACACCGGTATCATACTCTACTTTCCAAGATTGGACTTATCTCTCGATCGTCCATCTTGCGGGAGCATATTAATAGATAATATAAATAATAATATATGTAATGGTTGTAATTAATTGGTCATCCAATTAATTATTGTAACGGTTGTAATTAATTGTAAATTGTACAGGATCCAATTATTAATTGTATTAGTTGTAACGGATCCATACAATTCATATCTCAGTGTGTATATATACTTGTGATCTCTCAATGTAAAGAAACAAACTTTTCTACTCATATTCTTGTTTTCTTATAACCGGAACCGGAACCGCAGGTTCCTGAAATATCGGAACCGGAACCTGGAAGACAGGTTCCTAAATTTTCGGAACCGGAACCGCCGGTTCCAGGGCAGGTTCCGGTTACCCTGTCTCTAAATTCAAAAAAAAATTAACATTACTTACTAAATAAACAAGACAATAAATCACACAAACTAACGATTACAAATATCGTTTAATGGTTTTAAATATAGTTTAACGATTACGAATATTGTTCAAAATAGAAATAGGTGAATAATAACGATAAAAACATAGTAAATGTCTCACCCAATTTATGGCTCAATTATAACGACTAAAGGCAATTTATATTTTTACTTGGACTAGTATTTACATTTAGATAAATCATAAATCTATTTAATTTAATGTATAATATCATATATATTATATATTTTAATTTAAACTTACCGTGTAACTGCCGGTTCCAGGTTATCCACCGGTTCCAGGTTCCCTAATTTTGAGAACCGGAACCTCTTAGGGGGTTCCATGATTTTAGGAACCGGAACCAGAACCTCCTAACAGGTTCCGGGTTTAGAACCTCCGATTCCAAGACGGTTTCAGTTCCGATTCCAGTTAACCTCTTTTTCTGCTCACCCCTGATTACAAGGACTCGTAGATCTTGAGCTAGAGCCACGCCCCGTGTCAACCCAAGCCCCTAAGTTGTAGCCTTGGTTAGAAAAAATTATTTGACTAATTGAAAATAAAATCTCTGGCTATTTATTGAAATAAAATGTAGGTAAATTAAGCAGGATTGGCTAACAAGTCAAAGTAGATATTTTTTTATAATATAACTGGGTCTTAAATTTAGGTTATCACTTTTATATCCATTTTTTTGATAATATAACTAACATGTTGAATTTAGGTTATTTTATAAAAAACCATCAACACTTTTATGTTAATTACAACCTTATCGTGGTCACTTTATAGACAACGCTCAATAAAAAGGATTGTAAATAACTAATGTGTTAATTTGATGACCATGGTATAACTATGATTCGGATATTATCCGGATTATGTAGACAAAATTTGAAGAAAATATGGTAAATGTTAACAAGAATATTACGGATAATGTTCAAAGATTTGTAAATGGATAAGGAAAAGATTTGGACAAAGAGAAGCAAAAGGGTCAAAGAGTTAAAAGTCAAAAATCAAATAGAAGACTTTTGATATGATAATTATCACTCCATATAAAGAATGGTTGGTGGATCATCTTATCAGGAATCCTCATTGCAAGTTGATTATGATAATGATATGTGCTGGTCATGAAGAGGTGTAAGGTGTTATTGAATGACTTGCAAAGCGGAAATTCACTTATGTCGACTCCAGACTAACTGCAAAGTGAGTAATCGTTCTGATATTAGTCGACTCGCAAAGCGATTCGGAATCCAATTACAAAGAAAAAAGGAGACGCATTTTACAACTCTTTAAACATCTATTAATAACAATCACTACAAAGATAAGGAAAAAAAACTATTGTATTTTGTGACAACAAACACATGCTTCTACTTGCACATGTAATAATTAATACATATTTATCTCACTTGACACTTAAATAAACAAATTATTGATTGATATTACACATTTACACCTTATGATTAGGATAAAAGCCTCTTATGAAGCTTATCTCCTATAGTATATGTTTTGAATCGTGTATTGCAGTATACCTAATCATTAACTAACCTGTTATAATAAAGTTTAAATCAAATTATTTATATTATAAACGATAAAATATTTTTCGAGGACAAAGTGGCAAATGACATGGTTGTCAAAAATATCTACGGCACCATAACACTGAACTTTAAAAAAAAATACGTAGTATATATTTCGAAGTAGGAAAGAGAAACTTGAGTGGTCAAATATAAGTAGTTGCATAAAATCCGAAATAAACCAATCAGATTGCTTTCTTCCCATTTAAATTATAAACTTAACAATTACACCCCTCTAGGAATACGCTATTTTATCCAAATCTTCCACATCTCTCTTTTATTAGAATTTAAAACCATTAATAGTCCTTTAGGATTAGTTATTTGCTTACTAAGACCCTTCATATGATGATTTCTTTTGTCATCGTGTTGTATTCTTATGGCAAGGTATGACACATTGATCAAGATGGGGTAATCGTCCAAAAAATGGATTATATGCTCAAACGATTAACTTGATAAAGAAGGTATACGTATGAGGAGGTGCAAATACCAAAGAGCTTCCAATCTAGTGTTATATAAATTACTCACCAACTAAAAAGTTATAGACTCATCTCTCTCTTCAAAACATAATGTAGTATTTAGTTACTCCAAAAAAATTTGAATATTTGTATCTCCAACAAAATATGAGATGCAATTATGCAAACCCATGATGGCTGCAACACAAAGGGCTCAAACTATTTTAAAAACATAATACTTTTTAATGATCAACTAAGTAGAAAACTTAATGTAGGTTCGCAAAATATTTCCAAAGGGATTAGAAAATATGAAGAAGTTAGAATCCTTTAAGAATTTGAATTTACATCCAAAGTTATTTGATTGGCAAAAAAATGGAATTAAAAGCTATTTATCGTTTAATGATTCTAAAATCACTCTCTTTAGTTAAATTCAAATTCCTTTGTCAGGTTAATTTTTTAGAGTTGTGAAAACCTGACATAACATGATAAAAATACACGAAATGAAACGAAATTGAGACGAAATTGAAATTTGAATTTGTGTTCGTGTTGTGTAAAACAAACACGAAGTCGTGTCGCGTTCGTATTTAGAGATTAATACGAAATTGACACGATAGTTATAATTTTGGGAACATTTAGAAATTAATTTTATATTTTTGTCGTGTTTGTCGGGTTTTTAGCATGTAATAAGAAAAAAATGTGTATTTTTGTTATTTATTTTGTGTTATCGTGTTTGTCGTGTTTATCGTTTTTTAATTGGGTCGTATTCGTGTTAGCAAAATAAAAAACGACTTCGTGTCGTGTTGTTTTCGTGTTGAACGACTTCGTGTCATGTCGTATTACCCAAAAACACGAAACGATAGCACGATTTAACAGCCCTAATTTTTTTTTAACATCAATGAATGCTAATTCCTTCTATTAAAATGAACCAAACACATAAGTCAACTGAATGTGGATTCATATTTCTTCAAAATCCCCAAAATCCTGCTAACTAAATATGCCTGGTACGCTAATAGTTTGAAAGAAACAAGAATTGATGCAAAACCAACCTCAAGTGTGTGCGTTAGAAATGTTGAAGAGTAACAAATGCTCCAATTTTCAATGCTTTATTGCTTTAGTTTTCCTTACTATTTCTAAAAGGGTTTTGATAATGACAGTCTAAGGGCTGTCTCTAAGTGCATTAAAGATGATACAAATGAGTAAATCCTAAAATTTAGGAGTCTGTCATAAATGGATGTACAAATCATTTATTCATATCTTATGATAGCCCTTAGGGTTATCATTATCAAAACCCTTTCTAAAAATTTATATAACATGAATAGAGAATGATATCATAACTAACTACATAAAGACCAATATTACTTATACCCACTTGTAGATAATACTAAGACTTGTAGTCTAGTAATATTTGTGTAAGGTGTTGTCTATGACATATAGATCATGAGTTCAAGTCTCAATATAGAGAAGTTAAAGTACATTATATGTCGTTTAAAAAAAACTTAGTAGATAATGATAAAAAGGGATGTAGTATCTGTTATTTTAGACAAGTTTAGAAACTAATTGAAAAATAAAGCGTAATTGATTCTCTTTAAGAAAATTCACGTGCCGTTGAATGCACATAAATGGTTGCACACCGAAAATCAAATGCATCTACATTATTTGTTAAGTAATGATATATCTGTATGAATATTTGTATTATTTCATACTAAATCTTCACACTTTATCCTCCTACCCATAAGAATCGAGAACTGGGCTGAAATAATGATTCTGAGTTTGGTTAGATTATTTCGACTTTAGAATTTGTTAGAATTGAAAACTATATCATCAACATAAATTACATCTTGAGTTAGACTCAAAATTGTTAAATTCAGGTTTTAGAATCGAAAAAGCTGGAACCAAAGCGGTCCGAAACCAAAAAAAGCCATAACTGAAAAGAACAAAAAAGGGGAATCGAGACAATCCGAAAACCGAAAACCAGGTTTAACCGATTCCGATTCCAGTTCAGTTGAAGTATCGTTTTTCAATTAAAATTGTTGGTATCGTCCTCCAACAAACCATGTCAAAGTGTTCAACTTAATGACACATTATTTAACAAGAAAGTTTAAGGACCAAAAAGTCATTTTTGAGTAGTACAGGGAGCAAATTGATCATATCTCTATCACATTAAAATGGTGAAGAGAAAAAGGGAGGAGTGAATGAGAAAGAACCAAAAAAGCAAAGCAAAACAAACCACCAATAAGCGTCGTGATTCCTCTCTCTCTTAAACGTCAACGAATCAACCGATTAACACATCTTCCCCGGCGTTTTATCGATCGATTTCCGGTGGCAGTGTCGGAACGGACTGTCTTATTTCGATTGTGCCGTTGATTACTAGTCATGACGATCATCGGAGACGGAGATATCGACGGAGCGAATTTTTCGGAAAGCGATTACATCAGGAGACATCATAAGCACGAGATTAGAGCGTTCCAGTGCACATCGTCGCTAGTTAAACGCATCAGAGCTCCTGTTCATCTCGTAAGTTTCCAAATCTACGATTAGGATTTTAATCGATAACGTAATCATAATCACAGTGGATCTGAGCTGAAGTTATGTTTAATTTAATGGAATTAAAACTCTGTCGGTAACATTTCGTGTTTAATTAGAGTGACTATGATCTATGACTGTTTTTTCGAATTTTCAGTTACGGACAGCTCTGTGTATGTGAGCTAATTGTGTGTTGTCAAATGTCAAATGTCATTTCATGACTGCTTAAAGTTAAACATACCTTAAATGGAAGTATATTTGGTGTCAAGCAGGAACGTAATACGTATATCTCCTGTGGCTTAATTGTAATCGGGAGCTCTGTAATCCTTGAGCTCGGGGATCAAGTGTGAATTTTGTAATTTTAACAAAAGAAGCATGAACAGAATTTAGTCCTCTTTTTTGGAGTACCAGCAGCCATGCTCATAAACAAGCTCAATTAAGCACGCCAAAATAGGTTATTTACTTGGTAGTTCATAAATTAAAAAATAAATGGTTAAAAACTCAAGAGGGATCATATACAAGCTATATTGTGAGTAAAATCTGGTTATTAGAAATATAAAAGAAACTTCCTTAATCTTGTATCAAAAGTCATAACTTTTCAACAGCCAGAATACAAATGGTACTGCAAATTGTGTATTCAAATCCTATCTTTAACTTGTTACTAAATTAGTCCTAGAGTAAGTTCCTTTATAACTACATTTACTCATTCTCCTAGAAACTGGTGAGTTCTTATCACTTGATTTCCACTTGACACAGTTCTGATCAGTCCCCAACTGCAGACTGCTCCTTTTTTGTTGTTTAAAAGATGAAATCATATGAATCACCTCACAAATATCAAGTTTTATAAATCACTTACAAGCCTGAACAAATTTTTATCCTCACAAGATATTAATAACAGGATGGAGTTGGAAATATACATGGGATTTAAGCGGGCCTATACAGTTATCTCCTTTTTGATATAATAACAATAAATCATAAAATTAAATGCAAGTTGATGATATATAAGTATTGTTTTACATGTATTTTAGGTATGGTCTCTGGTGAGGAGGTTTGATGAACCACAAAAGTACAAACCATTTGTGAGTGGATGCAATGTGCAAGGAAACCTTGAAATTGGAAGTGTTAGACAAGTAAATGTCCGATCTGGACTTCCTGCTACAACAAGCACAGAAAGGTTGGAACTTTTAAATGAAGAGGAACATATTTTAGGCATGAGAATAGTTGGTGGTGATCACAGGCTTCAGGTAAGTATAGAATACCTCATTCTCACACACACATACACACACTTTAAAGGTGGAAAATTTGGACATAAATTGACTAATATTTATTTGTTGCAGAATTACTCATCAGTGATCACCCTTCATCCTGAAATTATGGAAGGAAGGCCAGGAACTTTAGTAATTGAATCATTTGTGGTAGACGTGCCAGATGGCAACACGACAGAAGAAACATGTTATTTTGTTGAAGCGTTAATTAAGTGCAACCTTAAATCACTGGCTGATATCTCAGAGCGTTTGACTGTGCAAGACCATACAGATTCCATAATCTAAGTGTGATCATGTGACCTTTCTTTGTGACGTTATGTTTGTAACTTTGTGTTATTGATTTTTGTGTATTTTGAGCCCAAAACGACATATTTATCTGCACGTACATTGCTTTTGAATGCTCTATTATTGTAAACTTGTAATGCAGAATGTCAAACTTTAGTATGTTCAATTATTTTCTTGTATGCGCATTTATGAACTATATCCTCTAGCAACTTTAAGCAAACCACTCGGCCTAGGAAAGCACTTAGCCACTTAGTAGTTATTTAGGCTGGAATCTATTTATAGAAATGAAAGTGGCAAATTTTTATTGGTTGAGCCAATGGATAGTAAACTTGTATACCTATTGTATATACAGAGTAATTATTTAAGGTAGTGTTTTTAATTAAATGTTTATTTTAATTAAAAAAAAGTAGATCCTATTGTTGTGGGCGTAGCTTGAACAATAACTTCATAGTTTTGGGTAGCTTTGAGTGGTTGTGCAAATGGTGTTAGTGATAACACATAATAGCTGAGACATGACTCTTAATCAATGATTTAAAAATTTGGTTTTTAGATTGAATCGGCCAATGTCTTAAATATGGTCGAATCAGTCGGACCGGATAAACCAGCCGGTTGAATTGAATGACAATAGTGTTGATATTTATGAAACAATAGTTATATAATTGTTATACAACTAATAAAAAACTAGAAAAATATAAAGTAAATATATTTAGGTCCAAAAACCGAACCGAATCGAAACCGATAGAACCGAAAACGATGAATTTTCAAAACCGAAACCGAACCGATTACATGTTTTCGGTTTTGGTTCGGTTCGTTTTTTTAGACCAAATGTTCATCATTATCTGGAAACCCAACCGATTACATGTTTTCGGTTTTGGTTCGGTTCGTTTTTTTAGACCAAATGTTCATCATTATCTGGAAACCGAACGGAAACTGATAGAACCGAAACCGAAAACGATAAATTTTCAAAACCGAACCGATAACATGTTATCGGTTTCGGATGGTTTTCAATTTAATTCGATTTTTTTGACCAAAATTCTCACCACTAGTAACTCCTAAGTCGTAAGCAAATGAGCTCAAGACTTTTTAATAACCAAAATTTACAACCATATTACATAGAAATTTATATCATATGCTTCTAAAATCTTAAACAGAGAATTGACCGTTGAAAAAGAAAACGGAAAAGAAGTAAAAAAAACAGCGTTAATTAATATGACAAGGCCACGCGCTTTCACGATAAGCAAGTATAAATGACAAAACATGCGGTCTCGTGTCGGTTGCCATTAGGGGTGTTCGTTTGGACGGTTTGGTTTTATCCGAATCAAATAGGTGAAACCAAATAAAATCCGGTTTTCAAAAGTTCAAACCGAACCGTCCAAACTAAATCGAAAACCAAACCGATCTGAACCAAATAACAATTTGGTTGGTTTGGTTTTTCCTTAAAATTTTTGAAATATTCCAAAAGTAAATAACATAAATAATATTAAGTTCATATGTAAAATTCCAAAATGATAAATTACTCTGTATATAAAAACAAGTTTAATTCATAGCTTGTGACATTTACAATCATATATGCAAAAAATTTGACATCAACTTTATCAAAAACTCCAAAAAGATTGGTACATCACCAACTGATACAATATAAAATGCAACGAGCATTAATATATAAATCAATTTACTATAAGAAATGTACAGAAAAGGGAAACCATAATTTGCTTACAATGGAAACCAACAAGTGTTAGTATATAACTCAATCTACTATATATTACTATTCGGTTTTTTTGGACAATCCGGTTTTCACAAAGGAAACCAAATCCAATCCGAAATCCAAACTATTAATTTGGTTCAAGTCCAAACCGATCCAAAAAACCAAATAACCAATCCAAATAGTCCGATCTAAAATGTCCAATTGGACAATCCGGTTATATCCGAATAGTGAACACCCCTAGTTGCCATATTCCAAGCTAGTCTCTGAGACTACTCCCATTGGTATTGATTGGGGTTGGGTCACCCAATAAAATAATAATAAAAAGAGAGAGGGGGTCACCAAAAGAGGTGACCTAGGTTGGTGGAGGAGACCAAGGTCACATGAGAGATAAAGTTGGGTTGGGTTGTGTAGGTGGAAGGTAGAGATATTATTTTTAATTGAAAAGGTTGGGTTGGATTAGTTTGCTAATTGGGATAGTCTCAGGATCGCTTGGTTTAAAGTGAGTAATGGAAAATGGAAAGGTAATACGAATACTAAAGAATACAATGGGTATTCTTTAATATTCCCTTGACCATTAATGCTGTTTGGTTTATCAAGTATTTAATTAATATAATAATAATATTAATTAATATAATAATAATATTAATAAAGATACTAATATTATATTATTAATATAATAATATTAATTAATATAATAATCATATTAATTAATATAATAATATTATATATTAATATAATAATAATTAATTAATATAAATATAATAATAATATTAATTAATATTAATATAAATATTAATAAAGATAATAATATTATATTATTAATATAATAATATTAATTAATATAATAATCATATTAATTAATATAATAATATTATATATTAATATAATAATAATTAATTAATATAAATATAATAATAATATTAATTAATATTAATATAATAATAATAATTAATATAATAATATTAATTGATACAATAATAATATTAATTAATATAATAATATTAATTGATACAATAATAATATTAATTAATATAATAATATTATATATTAATATAATAATAATATTAATTAATATAATAACAATATTAATTAATATAATACTATCATATTATATTTATATATAATAATAATAATATAATAATTGTGTGTTAAAGCATTATAGAGTTCATTACCCCCAATTTGGTGGGGAATGATGTATTACTTAGTAGTAAGTAATGATTGATTACCTTACAACAAACCAAGCATTTATAATGATAATCAATCCCATTGCACACCCCTCAATATCTCCAATCAAGCACACCCTCAGTCTCACCTCTCTAAGAAACAACAGCATGAGCCAGGAGGTAGCAACTATCAAGCAAGCCGAATAGTTCCACACAAACCAGCTGATTACTATCTCCACCGCACCACCGTCTTATTCCGCCGTCTCACCTCCGTAAGCACATCTTTCTCACCTCCGTAAGCACAGTAGGGAAAAATCCGACCAAAAAATATACCCCTTTGACTATGGAGGTTGCACCGACTCCGGGCTACCCATAAAGCAAGTCATCGTCTCAATATTAGTCGGTTCGCAAAGCGAGTCAAAATCAATATTAAAAAAGACAAAAACAAAACAAAGAGGGGTTGTTAGACTGGTGCCAACAGTGATGCAACTGACGCCATCAGTTTTTGCAAACTCAGCACCGTGTCAGCTCACACTCCAATTGACATACTCATGTCATCAATACCCCTCCTCTTCGATTTTTGGGTCCCACCATTATAAAATATACACACACAAAATATCAAATATCCTACTTCTTCTGTTTCAAAATAAGTGATACACTTTCCATTTTGGGGTGTTTCAAAATAAGTGATACACTTTCAAACTTTCCTTATTTGATAAAATATAGTGGGACCCATACCCACTAACTATCCCTTTAATAAAGTGAAATTACTCAATTACCCTTACTTTTACTTTTAAACATCATTAAACTCACTTTAATCATACTATGTGGGACCCCTCACTCACTAACTATCCAATTTAATCTTCATTGCAATCTTTTGCCTCAAAAAACGTGAAAACTAATTTGTATCACTTATTTTGATACGGAGGAAGTATAAAATTACCAAGATGCCCCATCATTTCAGCCTTTCAACTCTTCCCCTAAAGGAAGAATTCCACCGACGCCTGGCATCTGACGCCTCATGCCAAGTGCCCATAGCAAGGTTCTAAAAAACGCGTCATGGCGGCGCCAAGGCGTGAGGCGCGGTGTCGACGTTACAAAACATATCATGGCGGCTAGGCGTGGCGTGGCGTGAGATAAGGCGCGATAAGGTGCGCCTTATGACGAGTTTCTTGTTAGGTGGCTGGGAATTTTTTTTTTCTAAATGATGACATATATAATTATAAATTTGGATATAACACTTTTTGTGAACTTTATAATGAATTGTTATATAAATCAATAAATCTATACAAAAATTTTATTTTGATATACATATATAAATTATATAAAAAATTTGCCGCGTTAAATCACGTATTGAAAAACGACCTGGCCCGCCATGATTCGTCATGGATTGAGGCTTGATAGCACCGTCACGCCACGCCTTACACTTTCTAGAACCTTGGCCGATAGTATGGCAAAAGGGAAGAAACCAACGAGAGGAGTCGACCCTGTTGGCACTGGCGGATCCATTAGCAATTAAGAGGGGTGCATGTCCCCCACTTGGTGGACCACTTCCATGTGGATAATTTTTTAATACAAAAAATTAGTGCAAAATTTATATACAGTCCCCGCTCAAAGTTTTATGAAAGCCCCGGTTAATTTTGATCCTGGATTTACTTGTTGGTACAAGTATTATTGACTTTTGTTGGCAGTGTGAGGGTCACACTTGCTTCTTTTTATCAGGCTTTAGAGCACATGGAATGGTGCCATACGGTGTCGCGGTTTGGGTCTGATGATGCCACCATCGACTACGTGAGTGGCATGGTGGTTGCATGGTTGTCGACACGGTAATTGGGTCCATGATAATCTTTGTGGCGTTGAACAACCAAAAATTTACTGTAGTTTGTTTTACCACTCAGATCGTTCAAAAATATAATTATATATCCATTGGAAACACGCTTTAACCAAATAATTTAAAAAATGCATCCCCAATACGTACTATATAAATATCCCACTCATTACCTATAATAACAATTACAGGGATGAACAATAGATAAATAGTGTTTAGGCTTTTTTTAACATAATATCATTTTAATACTTTCTTATAGTGTTTGAATAGTATAATCTAAGATAATAATTGTCTAGATTAACTTGGCAAAATTAATAACATGTTAATTTATAAATATGATGTATATCTTTACAACCCGTCGCAAAGCACAGGCGGCAACTCCCCCTTTAACTTAAAAATCGTACATTTACCTTTCTTTCTGTAACACCGCAAATTGAACCCGGTTTTTTTTTTAAATAACGGAAGCGCATTAAGAACCATCACAAAACAGTTAAAACATATAACAGGCCTTTTACAATAAATTTTCCAAAATATTAAAAGTAGTTTTGCAGTGTTATAAACATACAGCGGCTCGGTTACAACTATACCAAAATCAGAGTGTTGGTCAATCATTCCTATAACACCCCTTGACCCGCCCGGAAGCTAAATCTGCAAAAGAGTCAACGAGGTGGGGATTAGCTAACAGCTAAGTGAATGAACTCAAACCAACAATAAATTAGAACAACCGAATGATAAATCTTATTATCCCAATTAGTTAATTTTGAAGAGTAACGGTGGTTCTGCCGAAGCCTTAAATCATTGTTGGCCTAACAATGATAACCGATAGCCCTTTACTCAATGACGGTGTGTACCTCCTTAGAACAACCAGTGCTTCTAAGGACGGTACACCGTATCATTAGTAAACATATGCTCAGTAGAATGTTCCAATTACTGACCTCTTCCCCAAATGTGCACATAATTAATTACCGAATTATTTATACCGAAGTGTGGGCCTGCAATAACAATTGCAGCCAAGAAAACCAAACCTGAGAGAGTTCGCGTCGCGAATTCGAAGTTCACGACCCGCGAACTTCCTCACGTTCCAGTCCCCAATTCTCTGTCTCAAGTTCGCGTCGCGAACTTCCCCAGGCACCAAATCCTGCATCCTTTTCTTACCAAAGCAACCCAATTTCCTACCAATTTGTACACCTATAGATTGAAGGCTAAATCCATTCACCTGAGCACCGCAATTCGTCAAACTCAGTGGTCTTATATTACTGAGTTTCCTTCCCTTTGCCTGTATTAACAATATAAACCGAGTTAGTAACCCGAAATCGCCAAATAATAACGAATACCAATTTAAGTTCAAAGCCAATATCTCATTCTAATATCTCTACTATTACTTGCATTCTATCAACAATTCATTGCCACTCATCTAAGACTTTTACAAGTCAAAGTCAACCCACATATTAGCAAGAAACCCTATTTTGACATAATGTAACCAAACGGGTCAAAAGTGCATATTCAAGTCCAGACTACAATTTATTATTTCCAATATGTCAAAGTGCACACAATCAATCATTTACATGATTACTAGTCAAACTACAAGCATGCCAAACATTTACCAAGTCAAAAGTCATATAAATTACTAATTTAACGCATAGTATACAAACGGGGCAAAACTCATAAACTAACTTTGAAACTACCTAATTCATGCCTTGAAATTCTATAATTTCCCAACTTATCATATTTAGACTTCTTAAGTCAAGTGTATACCAAATAATGCATTTTAAATTTTTAGCACATAGGCCCAAACGGGTCAAAACCGAACAATTTATCATAATACTCCCCAAATCCGTAACCAATACATCAATTAACATGTACACATCATTTTATAAACATATATGAACCATTTTTGATGAGCTAATTATCCCATGTAAATGTTAACCTTTTACTTTGACCAAAGTTAACAATTCTTAATATAACTAGTTATTCTAGAAAACGGGTCAAAACCATTTTATTAACTTCTCATATTTTCAAACACATAATTATCATTTCATCAAGTATACAATTACCATTTTATGACAAACCTCATGTTTACATATTATACATCGAAACACACAAAGTTTTCAATACATGTTTGACCGAAAAAAAACACATCCAACCTCTTGTACTAACTCAGAAATCTGAACACTTCTATGACCATATCAGTTCAGGAAAATATGATATAATTAAAGTAGACTCATAGACCTTCGAAACGACTGGTCGCACGCCCAAAACGGAGTCACGGTTGATTTTATATGATTTTTACAAAGTCATCAAAATTCTGAGAAAAAGCTGTTAAAAATTTGCTTACGGACCTTTTCACCAAAATTCATCCAAACACCATGATCATCATCTCAATTCACCAATTTTAACCCATAATTAGATATAAACAACTAATATCAATTCTAATATGATTTTTAACCCAATTAAACATATAAAACACATAAACTTCATAAGTTTAAGAACTAGTTAAAGTAACCCATCTTCTTCCTCTAGCTCCATTAATGGAGTTTTCATGGCAGCTTCACAATTCAATATTGTAAATAACAATTTCACACATATTGAACTTAATAAGCATAAGGGAATCATAATAACTCATAAATTTAACAACATAGCAAGAAAACCCCAAAAACTCAAGAACCCTAATTCTCAATTAGCAAGAACACACAAGATATGGACATTTAGCATAAACCCTACCTTGGGATGGTGTTGATTTCGAAAATCAGGGAAAGAAAGAGCTAGAGAAGGTCTTCAACAATGGAGAGCTTCCAAAAAAATCAAAATGCATGTATGTGTGTGTGAAGATCGTGACAGGCAAGAGAAACAAAAGGAAAAAACCCCCAAAATTGACATCTGCCCCTCCTAAGCCATGTACACCCCCTTCCTCAGTTCAGATAGTTTCATTTAAACGTAATATTGAAAGTCTAGATCGCGTTTGATTTATTTAAAAATACTTATCCAACTCAGATTTTAATAACGAAAATATTTTCGGAACTGTAATTCAAAAGTTAATTCAAAAATATAATTATCATCTTCATGCTCAATTATATCAGTTAATGCTAATTTTAACCCCTTAGTTAAAATACAATTAAATCAAATTAAATATTAAATTAAATATTAAATAATAGAATATTACTTTACCGAAAGTAATAAAATAATAGGCCGGGTCTCGAGATGTTACACTTTCTCTTCTATAATCAATCTTTCCTTTCATCTTTTTATTTTCCAAATCAAGAATCAAACCATTTCTCAACCACATGAGCCGCTTAATCTTTTAAATGATACTTCTACACCATCTTCTACTTTTTAAAACCAAACTAACACAAAATATCCTTCATCCCAATTTCCGGCACTTGAATCATCATTTATCCAAGTCAATTCCAAGCCATATATCTCTTTCAAACTCCACAAACGTTTAATAATAGAACAATTGCAACATTTTCAAGCCATGACGCAAGTACATTTTCATTAACTACAAAAAGAAGCATGATGGGATCAAAACGGGAGATGTTAACCGGTTCCATCCTTAAGAGGGCAAAAAGGTCGAATATCTTATCGGGTTGAGTAATAACTCGGTTGACACCTATTAACTATATCCTTTAATATAGTGATATGACACATTTACCTTTATTTTTATTAGTCGAATATCATTGCAAAAAGGGGATTCCATCCTTAAGAGGGCAGGTTGAAGTTAACCGATTTTTTACTTAGAATTAACTCGGTTCAACTCGACGGTTATTGTGAAAACCGGCAACGCTGGTTGACCTAAGTTTTAATCTTTTTACTTTAAATGTATAACTATATACAAGATCTACTGCATGATGTACACATCTTTTGTATAATATTTTTTTATACGTTCTTAATTGACCCATCGGTTGAAGTATTGAACCAGTTGACACGTAACCCGACTATCTTATCGGGCCGAGTAATAACTCGGTTAACACCTATGAACTATATCATT
This sequence comes from Calendula officinalis, assembly GCA_963853835.1. Lineage (NCBI taxonomy): Eukaryota > Viridiplantae > Streptophyta > Magnoliopsida > Asterales > Asteraceae > Calendula > Calendula officinalis. The sequence continues at coordinate 38,901,248 of OY970830.1, read as the reverse complement.
TAATATAGTGAAATGACACATTTACCTTTATTTTTATTTTTAAACATCATTATCTATATACTATATCCTTTGATCACTTTAATTATAATAATTAACTTTAAAAACTATAAAATTTAAAACGTATCACTGAAACGTTATATGCTTCGAAGATTTTAACAAGAATTGACCGTTGAAAAAGAAAAAAAAAAAAAGAAAAAACACAGCGTTAATTAATATGACAAGGGTCACGCGCTTTCACGCATTTAAGCAAATATGAATGCCAAAAGATGGCGTCTCGTGTCGGTTGCTATCTTCCACTCTTAGTCTCACCTCTCTCAAAAACAACAGCAGGAGGTAGCAAACAAGACGAATACTTCCACGCAAACCAGCTGATTGCTATCTCCACCGCCGTATTCCGCCGTCTCACCTCCGTAAGCACAGCTTTCTCCCATATATGTTATTCTTCGAATAAATTAGATTCCCTATTTGGATTTTGTAATGTCTCATGCTGATATTATAGAATAATCGCAGATTTACACACATATTCCCTTGCAAATTATATTATTCCTTGGATCTACTCATTTACACAATCAATATCTACTCTCCAGATTTTCCGTCACGTTACGTCATTTCCCGATCTAACAATTTCCTTTCCTAAATTCCAGGGGGCAAAAAGTAAAAAACAATTGAAACAGTTAATGAGCCCTAAACGTAACACGAAATGAAGCACGGAGGAGTTAGGGATGTGATAACGTGTTTCGCCGTAGTATTAGTGTTCCTGCAGTGCTCCGGCGCGGCGGCGGAAGTAGTTACGTGTTCTGGAATTGTGCCGATGGTGTACCGGAATGATAAGATATCGATAACTGATTTCGGTGCTGTCGGAGATGGAAAAACGTTGAATACGAAAGCGTTCAGAGAGGCAATTTACCGAATTGAGCATTTGAGAAGGAGAGGAGGGACGCTTCTTTATATTCCTGCTGGTGTTTATTTAACAGAGAGCTTCAATCTTACTAGTCGAATGACTCTGTATCTAGCTAAAGGTGCTGTTATCAAAGCTTCACAGGTACTTCATTTCATACATTGCATTTTTTTTCAACACTATTAATTTCAAAAAACTTGTTGGAATGAGCTTCAATCTTACTAGTCGAATGACTTTGTTGTGAGTTTATTATTCAAGTTTGAAATTTTGCTTGAATTTTGTGTTAAATTAATGATATTTTTCAAACGCTTAAATCGTGAGATATTGCTATTTTGGTAAACTTATTTTTAACGGTTACCTGAGTGGCTTAGCTTACTCGTGATGTACGCGATTTAACCATTACCGTGACTGTTTTCGATCTGACAAATATATAGCTAGAGAAAAGATCGAATACGTGACCAGATCATTTTAGAGACTTTTACTGCTAGACCATCATGGTTTGAGATATTGCTATTAGTTAATTAAATAAATAATATGTACACACATTGTATTTATTTTGAATTGTTGCTAATTGAAGTATGGAATTAAACGAGTGAAGAATATTTTGTTTGGATAGAATAATACTTTGCCCATCTTGATGAGTTAATGATTTCTTAAAGGAGGGAGAAAGTTTTGTTTATTAGAGACCCAGGAAACATAAAAAGTAGTGAAAGTTATCTTAAAAAATAAATAGATTTTACATAGGAAAATTTTTTGGAGAACATTTTGCTTAATGTAAGGTGCTGTATAATATTATTTAATATTTAATTATTTATATATGTTGTGTGTGAAATAAATTTGTTGGGTACAAGTTAAGGAGAAGGGCTGATAGCAAAGTTTAGTGGGTTCCTATATCTGCATGCGGGCCCAATCGCATGTGCGCGTGCATTTGATCTATTATTGGGAAATAAATAACGACAGCTATGTATAGGATGGCATTATTAGCTTACTCTTACTGGAAAATCATCTTTTTTAGAATTATTTAAAAATATGCAATATGTGTTCTACAAACAATTCATTAATATCTGTTTGATAATTAGTAGTCCTCAAGGTTCTGTTAAATAGTATTTTAAGTGTATGATAATTAGTGATTTTTAATAGTATCAAATGTTTTTTTAGAATGAAAAATATATCAAGTCTTTGTTTCTTGGCAAAGAGATAATTAGTTTTATATAAACAATCTGGGGAGTAGTGGATAATGTAATAAAAAAATTGTATTGGTTTAAGAACTTTTGGACTCTCTTCCAACATTATGTATAGCAAGTCCTCTGCTGCTTTTGTCCCAAAAGCAATTAAATCCAAAACTTGCACATTTTACAAAACAGATTAAGATTCACATGTTTTAAAAACTAAAAAGAAAGACCAATAAAACTTGTACGTTAAGGACTTAGGGCTACAACAGAGAGAGAAGGAAAGCAGGACATTATAATTACTAATCATATTATATCTCAGTTATGTAAGTTTTTTGCATGCAAATAATATATGAACTATAAGATAGTTTACTACTTTTATTATAGTTGTCTTAAGCAAGGTTGTAAAAATCAGCTGTAACTTTCAATCGATTAACTGATCTCGGCAGTGATTAATCGGTATCTAGGCGGGCACCCTAATTATAAAAGAATTTATTTAAAAACAAATAAATATTAGCAATGTTGACTGACTTGACGAATATTCACCGACGTTGACCAATATTCTCGAGTAGAATTGACCGCGATATTCATCGATGTTGACGAAGTTGACCTATATTCACGGATGTTGACAAGTTGACCACCAGGTCCGATTAATTTCACCGACAATTTTATATCAAGGTCGTTCGACCGTCGATAAGCGCCTAGGCGGCAATTAATCGATCGCCGAGACCGATATTTACAACACTGGTCTTAAGAGCTTGTATGACAACATAGGAGTATCATTACCCACAATTAGATAAACATAACAAGTAATAAATTGAATTGTAATTCTTGAAACCAATAGCAAATTTACTAGTTTCTAATATATAATTTCAATGTTTTTACCCATTGATGGTTCAGGATACATCAAACTGGCCTCTGATTGCTCCATTACCATCTTATGGAAGAGGGAGAGAACACCCAGGGGGGAGGTACATGAGCTTCATCCATGGAGACGGTCTTCATGATGTCATTATAACTGGTATTCATTAATTAATCTCAAATTCTTTGCGTATTATATTATATTATATGTAATTAATCGTCATTTTATTAGGCGAGAATGGGACGATTGATGGGCAAGGTGACGTGTGGTGGAACATGTGGAGACAAAGAACCTTGCAGTTCACTCGACCAAATCTTGTGGAGTTTAAGGATTCTAGAGGCATCATCATTTCTAATGTCATCTTCAAGAATTCCCCTTTTTGGAACATTCACCCTGTTTACTGCAGGTATTATTATTATTATTATTATGTAAACATAGCGAAAACTTACTATAAATTTGTTTCTACATAAAATTCTATGAACTGTGGCTTGCAATTCCAGCTTTTGTTAATAATTTTACTGTCCTAATTCACTTTTTTTTGTATGTATAGCAATGTTGTTATTCGGTATGTCACAATATTAGCTCCACCTGACTCCCCAAACACTGATGGAATTGATCCAGGTACATATTATGGAAAAACTATATAATTGGCAAAATATATTATTATTATGTTATGAAATAGATAACCAATGTATGCCAATACTCAGAGGACCTATATGTAATTAAGTCATGGATAAGGGATTAAAGTATAGCAATTTCTACTATTAATGCAGATTCAAGCTCGCATGTATGCATAGAGGATTCCTACATTTCAACTGGAGATGACCTCATCGCCGTAAAAAGCGGTTGGGACCAATACGGAATTGCTTATGGCCGACCTAGCAATGACATCACAATCCGGCGAATCACCGGATCATCTCCGTTCGCCGGAATCGCGGTCGGAAGTGAAACTTCCGGCGGGGTAACAAACATATTAGCAGAACACATAACCCTTTCCAACACCGGAATCGGAATCCACTTAAAAACAAACATCGGTAGAGGTGGAGTCATTAGAAACATTACAATTTCCAATGTTTTCATGGAAAACATACGTAAAGGAATCAAGATTTCAGGTGATGTTGGTGATCACCCTGATGAGAATTATGACCCGAATGCGTTACCGGTTATGAAACATGTTAGGATTAAAAATGTTTGGGGGGAAAAGGTTCAGCAAGCTGGATTAATCAAGGGTTTGAAGAATTCACCATTTACGGATATTTGTCTTGCTAATGTTAATTTTGTTGGGTCGAGTGGTTCGAGAAATGGTCCATGGGCTTGTTCAGATGTGAGTGGTGGTTCGGTTCAAGTTAGCCCGTCACCGTGTTCTGAGCTCATTAGCCGTAGTCAAACCGGTGCGTGCTCTGTTCCTTTCTGAATGTGTGTGTGTGTGTTGTAATTTGAACTTTATGTAATCAGTATTGCAATATATAATTCATTTGGTTACAGTGTTACACTTAAATATGTAATCTATCCAAAACAGAAAAATAAATAAAAAAAAAAAGATGATTAATTGACTATATGTAGCTAAAAACCTAAAAGTATGAATTCTACATCTCCCATGGATGCAATTAGTTATGTACAAATTACAAAAATAATAGGAAATAGTTAAATATGTGAAAGTATACATTACTTGACACGTGGACACTGGATCGATCAAGGAAGATTCATCATTTCATCAATCAGAAGTGTGTTTCAGAAACTTGCGAATGTTCTTCATCAATCCGGCTTCTTCCTCTCTCTTCTGTTTCTGTTGTCGAATCAAACTCTTCAGTTTCTCCCGATCAACATGTTTCGGTTTGATTACATTCTCGTTGTTAAACCGGTTGTTGTAATGGTTGCGACGGGAACCGTAATGATGCTTCATCTTCAACCAATTCGACGGAATTTCGCCGCGGAAGGTTTCCGATTTCGAATTATCAGATTTTCCGGCCGTGATTTCATCCTTTCTGCCGGAGAATTCAGGCCGAGGGTGAGGGATCCTGTATTGCGAGTGCTTCCGGCAAGGCCGTCGGTGTTTTCTGATCTGTGTTGGCCGCTGAGGAGCTTTGTCGTTGAAGTGGTTGTTGATAGGATGGAATCTGGAGAAATTCGTTCGTGGCGTTGAATCATTCGTTGTTTTTTCCGTTTCGGTAGTGCGGTTGTTGGCGGTAGTTTCATCGGAATCCGATTTAACCTTCTCGCCGGGGAGACGAAGGTGAGAACCGGCGGAAGCTACAGATTCTCGAGATATGTTTGCTACATTGGATGCATCGTCGCTCCGGTCGGTGGACAGATTGGTTACCGGCGGATCTATGGTGAGACGCGCGGCGGAGACCGTGAATAACAATAACGTGAAAAAGATCAAGCTAATAATTTTGTTGTCCATGATTTTGGGGGTGTTGATTACGTGTGATGCAATGGGTATGGTAAAAAAGGAACTTGGTCATCACGGGCAGGTTTGATGGTCAATACGGGCAGCGGCCAGTATGGATTATCATACACGTGGTTGGAATTACTTCAAAGAAAAAATTTCTACTCAAACAAAATTTAAATTATTACGTGCAGAGAAATGGTATTGGATGCATTCAATTTTAAGCTTTGTGTAATCTATTATTTCTGTTTTCTTAAACCATCCATATTTGTCATGATTAAATATATAGACACATAAGAACACCTTCAATAATTAACCTCACAAAAACTTATTACTTTTGTCACATTAACATTTCATTAACAAAAATCTGTTCATAAATAACATCTCCAATGGTTAATCTTTTTAAAAGTTTTTTTTTACAACAATTCTAATTTACTCTATCTATCACAATTGTTTTATAAATATTCTTTATATATAATTTGACAATTTTTTTAACATTTTAGAAAACGTAATATTTTTTAAAATATCTCATACAAAAATATTATAATAATTTTAAAATGTAAATTCAAATTTATATATTAACTACTAAAAATATACGGAGTAATAAAGAATTTAAATGGATTAAGAAAGATAAACATTGAAAGTAAATTAAAAGCTTAGAGGAAAAAAAAAAATTGCAATAAACTTTTAAAAAAGCTAGTTATTGCAATGGTAAAAAGTCATTTAAAAACTTATTAAAATAATAATAAGCTTTTAAAAAAGATCTCATTGGAGATGCTTTAAGTATAAATAATAAACACCAATACCATTTCTCTTTTGTTAATTAATATCATTATTAAATAACTAAAGCTATTAACGATTTGTTTTGAATAACATTATAAACTCTAACTTTTATGATTTTTAGGAGACTTACTAAACACGATTTTCAATTTATATTTATTAATTGCACATTAATGTATGATCCTAACACATATGTTAGAACACTCGGTATGGGTTGTTATACACCCGTTAAACAGGTCTGGCTGCGCCAAACCCACACTGTGGGTGACGCCAAAGCTCCATCGTACGTCTTTCGCCATGGATTTGGCGAATGTTGAAGTGTTTCTTGTGCTGAAATGGGATTCATTTGGCGAGACGTTAACATGAGGAAGGGCTTTAACTCATGTTAAATAGTCAAAAAGCCTTTAACAAGATGAGCATAACCATGAAGAAATACTGAAATAGTAAAAACATCATATTCAACTTACAGAAAAGGAGTCCTTGAGAAACTAAAGAACCACACTGAATACCATTAATTGGTTTCTTCACATGCATACGCAACAAGACGTTGAATTTTCGTTCTCCCCTACTAAGCTTCTAGCAAGACTTAGACGCATGCTCTTACAAGAGTATTACATCTAGAAGTGCGCTAGAAGCCCTTGAGGGAGAGCGAGTAATCAATGCCTAGGAAAAGAATTCTTTATATTTCTTATCTAATCTCATTGGTATTGAGACTTAGATAAATCTTATTGGACAATAACCCCTTTTATAAGCCAACAAAAAACGGATTTATTGCCAAAAAGATAGAAAGATATGGGAAGTAATCCAATTTGGTGGGGTCTTACATATCTTCGGCATTTGGCACTTAGTGGCACTAATCTTGGTCGTACCATAAAGCACAAAAAAAGATGAGATTTGTGCTACTAAAAGCATATCTACCCACAAATCATCAATCCACAAATAAGCATTAGTAACATATTTTAATCCATTATTTTGTTCTCATGAAAACAAATCATATTGCATGAAGAGTCATAGCAATATATGGTACCAAAAGTAGGGATAAAGAAAAAGTAGAAAAAGAAATCAAAAAGTTTGGATGTTGTTATTTGAAAAAAAACATACACTCGTGTTGTATATGATTAGGTGAAACGAAAAGAACTGAATCACTAAATCAATTAACCAAACAATTAGTAAGGTTTCGGATTTCAAATAAGTTTAACATGTACGGTTTAGATGTTATGATTAAAGACGAGACTAAATGGTAGTATTATGATTAAAAAGTTAAGATGGACACTTGGCTGCCTTTGGGATTGTGGTGATTGTTTGTAGTATATTTAAATGTCCTAACTTTTAGTATGTGATTGTACTAAGGACGACTATTTTGTTCTTGTACATGTCAGTTTTCCACACTCATTTCATGGACCACAAATTATTTACTTTTGAATTATAATAAGAAAATTAAAGCAAATTAAAGAAGACAAAAGGATGAAAACTTGAAAAATGTTCCACAACGAAGAATGTTCATGACCCTTGGGATAAATGACAAGTCACTAGACTTTTGATCAATAAGACAGAATATTTTTTTTTACATTATTAGCATGTAAAACCATATCTATGGCAAGTCGTTATATTTGCTATTCATAAAAATGAAACTTCTAGAAATTCTTATGTTCAATTCCTATAAGCAAATTAAGAACTCTTTTATGACTAAAGAGGTTCACCCGCACTAACTCTGGGCTACCCATAAAATAAGTAGTCGTTCTAAAATTAATCGGCTTGTAAAACGAATGAAATTATAGGTTACCTAAAAAACCATATACATTTGATGAATATCAAAACATCTTGTTATATATATTTGACATTCTTTCTTTTTTCTTATAATTTGATCCTCATTTTGAGTGGCTACCGTATCTTACTATCATGCATGTTTGACATTCGTTCCATGTTGTCACTACCTATTTGGCTAATTCGGTATAAAAAAGTCGAAGTTGATCAATTTTTTGTTCTATTATTCGTTACATCTCAATTTTATGCCAAATCTACGTGTTGAAATTTGAATGCAAATCTTTAATTGTGTTATTAAATACACTTGACTAAGGCATCTTCGATATATATCGATTTGTTCTATGATCTTAATTTTTGTCTTTAATATACACAGACTAATGATATATCATCGAGCTGAATTTGTTTTTCAGACACGTTTGAAACTCAATCGATCTCCATATTTGAAGATTCGTCTCGTGCTCATTTGTTAAATGAGCTCCAAGTTAAACTCTAGATCAGCTCAATATCACATGGAGCTTTTAATAAGTTGAAATAGATGTGCATGCCGGCCATAAGGAAGTTTAAACTGTGCCATTGAACAGAGTCCCGAAAAAATTAGGTGAACAACTTGCATCAAGTGTTTGCTCAAAGAAACAAAAAAACGTGCTCCGAACAGACAATCAAGATTTAAGTGTATCAATATGTTGTCTTCGAGTAGAATCTGTGGACATTCTTGATGGGTCAATTACAAAAGCCCAATGGTCTGGCCCATTGGATAAGCCCATAATTCCCGCTTTTCTCTTGAATAGGAACAAAGACTAATGTTAACTTTAAAAAGATCTATTTGGAAGTTGATAATGTTGTTACAACAACTCACGAACCCGAATAAATTGAACCATTGAAATCTTCTATCTTCCATGGAAGCTTCCTAAAAGAAATTTCTTCTAGCGCTTTCCAATTTGTTGAGAACTTTCAATGGCGTTTTACCAAGGACCCATTTAATAAGGGGTTCATCTACCTTAACAACACACAATAAGGTTCACATACCACTAGGCCCTTTGTAAGCTTATAATTTTAATTAACTATTTTATAACCCATTGCTTAGGAATATGCATTAATTCCATTTTGTGTGTTGAATAGATACAAATATACAATTGAGAACAAAATATTTGAATTACTGCTAAAAACTTATATCGTTGTTAATATTGATAAACCATCTAAGGTGTGATAATGGAAAATGAGACTATTTGTGTCACAAGATCGGGATTCAACCCTCACTTGGAACACTCTAGGATGACTAAGGAAAAAATATGGAAACGGTCACTGGAATACCAGTTAGGCCGCGTAGATTAGAGTCATTGGTAATATTTTTGAGCACACGTATTTAGGAGATAGTTAATAGTAGGTCATTGGTAATATTTTTGATTAAAATATAAGGTTAATTGGAGAGAGAACGTGTTTTTAAGAGATACTTAGTGGCCGAGTCCATGATAATAATATATATTATTTTATAGAAATGAAAACTTTTTTTGTGGGAGAAAATTTATGGTAGAAATGGGAACTTTTTTGTGGGACGGAGGGAGTAATTAATTGTTGAAAGCATAGTTTTACTTGTATAAGGCAAATTAAATTTATTTTACATTTATACCCTTATTAATTTTTTACACCTTTTCTTTTAATCCTAATCTCACATAAAATTTCCAGGCTTCATTCGATCAAAATTTCCAGCCTTTATTCGCTATTGATGATTGTTGTTATTGATGAATTGTTATTAGGTGATAGAGACCTATTTGAGATGGTCAATCTCCCAAGAAATAAAGACTAAAGAGAGACTAAACTTTTAACAATTTTCTTTTCATTAACCTTTCTCAAAGCAAAGTACAATACTTAAATAGGAAATGATAAAACTAACACAAAACGTTATGCCATAATTAATGCAAGTAAGTAGAACATGGGAACATGCAATGGAAACGGTAGAGTTGGAAGTTAAGAATTAGTGGACTAAATGCCACTAACCAACTTGGAACTGGTCTTCAACTCTGTGCACGTATCATTAGGCCTGCGTTATTTATGAATTACCATAAATTTTCATTGTTTACTCTACTGTGCATATAAATTATCTTACTAATTATATAAAGCATTTAGGACTTCCCTTCTGCGTCTTAATTTTCAGCCTTACTATTTCGGGAAATGTCTTAATTTTTATAAGCACCCAAAATATAAAATGCAAGCCACATGATTCGAACCCGTGGCCTTGCGCATAGAGGGTTCATGCTTTTCCATCTCACTATCGAACACACCATCACTACTGGCACCATCGTACAAATCACTATCGTTATCACAAAATATAGTTAAAGGGTACGCGTCGCCGCATTACGCGGGTACCCTGCTAGTCATTGTTTAATTATTTTGTTTACAATTTTATTAGTTTGTTTAATTACTGCATATGAATGATTTGATTTCACACACTATAGAATGTTCGCACACAATTTCCACAATTTCACTCTCATTGATAAATCATTCAATTCCAACACATGAGCAAGATCAATAGGATCGTATTCATCCCATGTTTGTTTAGGAGGGGGGACTAATCGTGGGATTAAGGTTTATAGATAAACGGGGGAAATTCATAATATAAATGCCTCAACGAGAGGTTAGAATCATAAGTGTTATAGAACCAGGTTTTAACTTTGGAATCAATGGATTCCCAATCTTCTTCATCATTGGTCAGAATTTATATTTAGATCCGTCTATGGGCAGAAAGTTTAAAGCTAAAAAGGGGGAAATGATTTTCTAACTGAAAGGGGGTTTTCATTTGATGATTGTGGAGGCTGTGTTCCCATAATTCTTGATAATAACAAAAAAATGAGCAAATAAAACAAATAGTAAAAGGAGATGATGGTAAACGAATTCTCGTAGTGCTTCTGGTTGCTTGAGACGTGAGAAATAATAAGACATCTCTAATTGGATAAACTTTAAAATGATTTTTTAGTTTTTATCATTGGAATGTATGATTTTTGTAAGAGATTACTTCAACCACTTAATCTTCCATAACCACTTAATCCAGTTTCAATGTTTATTTTTTTAGTCCTTATATTTAATAATTTTACATTTTAAACCCCTATCAGTAAAAACTCTTTAAATTAATAAGGTCGGGACTTGTGAAATTTATTCATTTAGAGAGTTATTAATTTATCGATGAGAAATCTTTTATCATAGTCCAAGTCGGGACCAAATAAATTTATTATTTTAGAGAGTTTATTAATTTATCTAGTATTAATTTAAAGAGATTTTACTGTATGTGAATAATTTATTATGACGATTAACACGTTTTATAACACCCACTTCCTTCCTCTTCATATATTGCCTTTATGACCCGACACCATAATGAATCAGATTCACTATAAAATTGCCATTTCCATTTAAGAAGTATTGGTTGATTTAATTAGGGGTGAGCATAAAAACCAAAAAACTGAAACCAATTTGTTAAACCGACAAAATCGAAACGATAAAACTGATGGTTCGATTTTAAATTTTGAAAAAAACAATGGTTTGGTTCTAGGTTTCAGTTTTAACTAGAAACCGCCCCATTAAGAAATCACCCACTGATATTTAATATTCTAAGGTTTAAAGACAGTACAATTCCTAAACTCAATAACACATAAAATGTTTAATAAAGACATCTCATTGACTCATGTCATTGAACAACTTGTATGCATAAAAGGAAAGATGAAAATATAACATCACATTCCGTCCAAATTCTATTATCCAAAATAAGAAACAACATAAATTAACAATAAATATTCGTTTCTTAATTATTCATCATATTCAGTACAAGCTCTATTTATCTAAAAGAAAAGAAATTGATGGTAACTAAGGGAGACCCTTGAGAGTTTTTTTTTTTTTTTTTAACGAGGAGATTGGAAGATTTTAGAACAGCATATTATCTGAAAATAAAACCTTAGAAGATTATTAACAGAGATTAGAGATTGCAAGTGTACGTGTTTAGCGGACAAACGAGCTTTATCTTTGACGAGAAGCAGGGAATACCGGCTCCAGCCGATAAAAGATTACATATTTAATGTATTGGGCCAAAAGAAAATATATAATAGTTGGGCTTGATATGCTCCTCCATTTATGATCCCTTGGGCCTAACCCTATGTCTCCCGGACAATCTTGATTCGTGGTCCTCCAAATGTACATATGTTGTTTCGATTCTGAATTTGAGCATAGGTTGCTCCCCAAGTAGTTTAACTTTGTAATATGCACTTAGAATAACATTTTTGCTTTCTCATGTCATTTTTGTATAACATGAGAGGAATTTTATAAAGCTTTAAGCTTTTGACACGTTCGTGGTCCTCCAAATGTACACATGTTAATCGCCATCACCTTTTATAGTTATTATTACTTTTATTAATTACACAAATAATAAGCTAAAACATATTTGATTTCATTTTATTAAAAATTACATAATTAAAAAAAGCTTAATGTAAATACGTAAATAAAAAACAATTTTGATAATGACACCTATAAGAGTTGTCTTTAAATACATATAAAAATGTACAATAATTTATAGAAGAATAATTCATAAAATTCAGCGGCTTTATATAAATAATGTACAAGTTTTTGATATATGTCTTAATATTTTAATATTAGGGTTGTCATAATCAAAACACATTAAAAAAACACATAACTAAGAGATCTTTTTTTTATGGTTATATCTAGTACTTTTATTAGTTGCATTGTGAACATGTGTTCAATGTTTTGCGTTAATATATAAAAGCGACTTCTTCTTGTTTAATGGAATTAACAAAGCCGTCTTCTTGTTTAATGAATTAATGGAAACAAGTTGCTTGAGCCTTTTAACAAAAGACATGCATGTTTTTACAAATGTGACAGTTGTTTGCATTTTAAAAATTAAAAAAATTATGGTGGGGGTGGTGCCACAGTTGATGGTGTTTAGGTTAGCCCTAAAAAGAAACTAGAATATTTAAAATCTATTTTAACGTATTCATCCCTCTAATTCATAGAAGCTGCTTAGTATTTCTTTTAATATTTGGTCAGCAGGTAATATAATAGAGCTCACTCAATACACCACGTGATCAAATACTGGTCCAACTTAGGAAACTAAAAACTTCACTCGGTTTCTTTAGTCAACGTTTGACGCCCTCACTAAATTATTAGATAACTGACAAAAATTCCAATATGTATATATAGTTCCTCTACTCTTTCCTTTCATCACACTTCTATCATTCAAGCTCTCTGAATCTCTGCTGAACTAGCATTGAGTTTCAAAGTCAACCCACACTTATCTTGTACATCAAGAATTGTACTAAACAGATATGGAAAGTTCTTGTGTTTATGAACAAAAGACAGTTATCCATGAGCTAAGTCAAGGGATACAAATAGCTTAGGTTTAATCTGAATTCAGCTGAAGCAAGAGCGTTGTTGATACATAAGATCTTATCTTCATATGAGAACGCTCTTTTCGTTCTCAAATCTCCCGGGCAGCCTCAGCCAGCACATAGTCTGCCCGAGTCATCAAGGTGCCCACAAAGCGGAGAATTCGGGGTTGACCAACCTTTTATTTATCAAAACGCCGTTTCCAAAAAGAGACTTTTGAACTATTATTTCCGTGTTTTACTTAAAATGAATGTACATATTTTTTCTTCTTGGTGTTACAGAAAGGCGTCAACAACATGGGAAGATGAAGTTAGAATATGCACTGAAATCCCCTACAACACGTGTAACCATGGTGCCCAGTGGACGGAAGCAAATCCAATCGACCACCAACAAAATACCAATTATGAGAATGAGATGCTCTCAAATTATTTTAGTTCCAATTTCAGTGTTAACACCTCGGAATATGGTGCCACTTCATTTTCCTTCCCTGCAACACCATTAGGATTCCTGGAAGATTACCAACAGATTAACAATTTTCCAAATGATTTTGGATTGCAAGTCTATTCATCATCGTTAATCTCCCCAGAGAGCTCAGAGTGGGGAAGTTCACCATCATTAGATTTTGCGGCTCATCATCATGTGGACCCTTATTTCGAATTTAATAACTCTTTTCTTTTAGATGGTAATTACAGAGATTGCTAAGAAGTCAGGTTATATCGCATGTCATAATCAAAGTTAATTTCTTTTAAGAGGTCAATTATCATGTATAAAGAAGTATGTTCAACTGGTAATCGTAAAACCCCAATAGGGAATTTACCGCGTGTGTAACCATTCTATTATAAAAAAATAGATATTACAGATACATCTATAAATATAATAAAATAAGCTTTTAATAGCCACTTGTCCATTTTTTAGATGCCCTCTATCCTAGGTGGCTGGCTCCATCATTCTTTTTCCCGCCCAATGCACGCCTTCATATTTTTTCGTTGCCAGTTTAACATTAAAGTCAAATTAGAATAGAAGTCAAATTAGAAATATATAATGCCATAAGTCCATAACTTCTCGGGTATGGATTCTTTCCTATTAATGAGTAGATAATATTTTCAAATTGAATTCTTATTTTAGTTGCCATGTTTAACATTATATAGAAATTTGAATTACTTTTGCCATAATCAAGAAAATCATTTTCGATTTCTACTAATAAACTTCCTAATATAAACGACTAAATTAAGGAACAAAGTACAAACCATAATCAACGTACTTAATACATTCTATTTAAACCCTACCGATTTACATACATGGTTATTTTGAATACCTTACGGGTTCTATCATCTTCACGCATCCGTATAGATGGTATTTTCATATTGATTTTGAATAATTGTTCTGTTTTTATTTTCAGTAATGAACTGTTTATTAATATTCAGTAAGGTATACATAATACTTGGGTCATCTCCCTGCATGCATTTATCATATTCTCTTCTTTCTTCACGAACTGTTTTTCTTCATCAACTCTTCTTTTTTCATATTCGTTTATTAACCATATTATGTTATTTCAGTTAATTCTTCACATTTTTTTATGTTTATACATTAGGATTATATTATTTCAGTTAATTCTTCTTATTTTGTTAAAGAGATTGTTTGTAATCATTATTTTGTTAAAGAGATTGTGTCTCAATATTTCTCATTGTGCTTGTAATAATCATACAATCAACACAAAATTTTGGTACTATAAAAATTAAGTTCTGTAAAATTATTGACAGCCCGTGATTTTTCACGGGTTTTAACCTAGTTATATTATAAAGGATGTCTAGCTTTTCAATACAATGTTTGTCCTTTGCTTAATTATAAAAGAATATATTATAAGGGTATGAATCAATAGAAAAGGGTCCTTATTTGAAGAAGTTGAAGAAGCAATGCATTTTTGTAAAATATATATATTCATACATATATTTATTTATACATATATATTCATATTATAGATATATATATATGTGCATATTCATGCCCGATATATATGTATATATACACATATATATACACATGCATTTTACGTAACTTGCATTTTTAGTCGTAATTTGCATTTTCAATCGGAACTTGCATTTTCATTTACGAAAATGAAAATGCATACCGTATATATATATATGTGTATATATATACATATATACGATATAAATATGAACATGTGTATATCTATGGTATGTATATATATGTATATACACATATATGTATATTTTATGAAAATGCATTGCTTCTTCAACTTCTTCAAATAATGATACTTCTTTCTTGATCCTTATTCTATATTATAAATGACCGTCGCAACTACAAAAAATACTTGACTTATCCGACGGATTTGTGAAGAGCTTTGGGTTGATGAGGGTTAGTTGCGACGGATTAGTGACGACTGCTATTTCTTTTTATCTAGTTCTTACCAAGTTCAAATCTAACTTTGCGATGGATTAGCGTGTTTATCTTATTGTGCAACGCTTTGGTGACTGATTTAAATTCAGTTTTTACCAAGTTAAAATAAAATTTTGTAACGGATTATCAAATGGTCTTTTTGTTAATTTATTTCGCCACAGATTTGCGATGGTTTTGTTTTATTTTGACCTTACTAAGTTAAAATATTAGCTGCGATGGAATAGCGTCAGTTTTATTATTTAGAAAATGATAATGAGAGCCGTAAGAACTAGAGCTGTCGAAATTAATCGAAACCCGTTCTATCCGCCTGAACCGTTTCAAATTTGGGTAGATCGGGTCGGGTAGTTCGGGTATCGGGTAGAACCATTCGAGTATCGGGTAACCCAAAAATATAACGGATCGAGTATCGGGTAATATTTTAAGTCGGCGGGTATACCCGAATACCCGAATTTTTTAATAGGGGTTTATTGAGAAGGTAAATCATAGATTTTTGGTAACAAAATTAAGTGAGAATCCTACACTTTGAAAGTTGACATGGGGGATCAAGGATAAATGTGCTACAATTTTCTTTTTATACCTCATATCTGGTGATTTTGGATCTCAACGTGTCCCGGTAATTTCTTTTAATCAAATTGCATGAATCTTCTATATATTGGTATTCGTCATAGTTGAAACTTAAATATATATGATCATGATGTTTTATATATATTTTAAATGCAAACATGAATATGTTTGCCCAACAGCTTTTCTTTTCTATCTAGCAATTTCACGAACACGAATCTATTACACGTTAGCGAATGTACATACATATGCTTACAAATCTTGGATTGAATACATGGGTTTATTTACTACAACAATTTACCATCTCTTACGATTATATATTCTAATCAAGTTTGCACCAATCATATTTAATGTACACTTCTGTAAAATTTCCAATCTTTTAATGAATATTCAAGTTAATTTTAGTTACAATTACATAATTGTCAGAGTACTTACAATGGAGCATGTTGATGACACGGTACTTACATGGTTTACTTTTATTTACGTATTAGAGAATGTTAATTAGATCTTTATGTACAATTTTCGGGTATTATTGGATATACCCATATCCGACCTATTACCCAAACTACCAATATCCAAATACCCGAAATTAATTTGGTTCGGGTATCGGGTATTTATAATATATAAAAAAACCCGAATTTTAGGATCACTACTCTATCAATAAATGTACAAGCATTTTATGCATATTAGAGACAGCCCTTTAGGCTGTTATTAACAAACCCTTATTATTTTAATTTGCGCCTTATTTTAATATCATAATTTGTGTCTAATTCGCGTACCCTTTTGTAATTTTATGTTTTTTTAACGACAGTTAATATACTCATATTTATTCACGGATGAAATGGAACCTCTATGTTATGGACAACACCTTACACACTACACTAATATCACTAGACTATAAGCTTTGGAATTTATTCTAATCCTATGTAAAATGTATAAATTTGCAACCAAATTGCGTTGGAATTTATGAATATTAACTCCTCTTTTGAAAGTTACTCCCTCCGTCCCATTTTTATTGTTCATTTTCCTTTTTTAAATGTCCTAAAATGATTGTCCACTTGAAAATTCAACCAATCAATAACACTTAGATGGTAAAGATAAAATTCTATTGGTTGGACAGTGTAATAAATGCACATTTCTTAAACTGTGTGATATTCAAATGTGAACAATAATTTTAGGACGGATGGAGTATTATAGTGAAGTAACGAAAAAATAACAATACGCAATCCCTTTTTCCGTGATAATATTTGAAAAATCCCAAGAAAACATTATCAATTATGGTTAATGTTTAATGTTTGTCCCAAGGAAAGATCTGCGTTGGTCAATTTATATCGCATGTGATAGTCAATTAATTTTATTCTCTTTTAAGAGACTTTATTTTTCATGTGTAAGGGATGAGGAGCGTGTTAGAGATCTTATACGAAGTAAAATTTTCTTTGTAAGAGGGTTAACAACTGAAGTTTCGATTTTGTTTAAACGTTATGAAATTAAATAGAGGATTAACTAGTTATCAAACAAAGGGCATTTGACCTGGTGGTATGGTATCTACCTCTCAACCTTGAGGTCAGGAGTTTGAGTACCGTCGTAGACATATGTGATAATTACAAGTAGATTAGATTTGCCATTTCAAAAAAAAAAACTAGTTATCAATGATGACGTGGATACTACATACGCAAAGTGACATGTCAAAAAATATATACTACTATTATTATTATTGACAAAATAAAATATTTAAACTATTTGAATTGAATATGTAAATAAAAACGTGCTCTCGTTCCAAGTAAAAAATAAAAAAAATAAAAAGGTTATCTTATGTCTTATAGTGATGACATATGCAAAAAAGAGTGACGTTTAATCTGTTTTTTGAATTCTAGACGAATAATCAGTTCAACCACTCTTGTAGAAATTGATTTCTTGGCGGACTATTTAATTTCTAATTTATCTTATTCATCTCTCTAATACATAGAAGTTTCTTAGTATTTTAATAACATTTTTAATATTGGTCAGCAGCTGAAAGAGCTCACTCAGTACACCATGTGAACAAAGACTGGTCCATGTTAGGAAACTATAACCTTAACTCGGTTTCTTTGGTCAACCCTTGACCATTTGACCCTTACCAAACTGAAATTCCTATATATAGTTCTTCCACTCTTTCCTGTCATTACAATTCTATCTCTTTATCAAAGAAGTTAATCCCACACATCAGATTAACAACATTGACTTTAAAAGTCAACCCACCTTTAGCTTGTACGCTCTGCATCTAGAATTGTACCAAAAAGATATGGAAAGTGCTTGTGTTTATGAACAAAAGACAGTGATCCATGAGCTAAGTCAAGGGATACAAATAGCTTAGGTTTAATCTTAATTCAGCTGAAGCAAGAGAGTTGTTGATACATAAGATCTTATCTTCATATGAGAACGCTCTCTTCGTTCTTAAATCGGGCGACTTTGCCGGGCAGCCTCAGCCAACTGCCCTGCCAGCACACAGTCTGCCCGAGTCATCAATATCCACAGGAAGCCCACAAAACGGAGAATTCGAGTTTGAGCAACCGTTTATTTATCAGCAGGGTCAAAATTTTGTTTCCAAAAAAAGGTATTATCACTATTCACTTCCTACTTATTTATGTCTTTTACTTGACATAAATGAACAAAAAAAATAAATATTTTGTTATCTTGATTTGGTGTCAGCCAACAACATGGGATGATCAAGTTATAATGTGTAGAGACAATGGATTTGAAACCGCATACAATGGGGCACACGACTGCCAGCATGTTGGCGGCACCACCAACAACCACCACCAACTGTCACCCTTATATCCCAATGAGATGCTCTCAAATAAAAGAGCCAATCTCAGTGTCAACATCCCGGACTTTGGTCACATTATTCCATCTTCATTTTCGGTCCCTTCAACACCATTAGGATTCATGGATAATTACCAACAACTTAATGATTTTCTTAATCATTTTGATGATGAAGTATTCCAAGTCAATTCACCACCATTCATCTCCCCAGAGACCTCTGAATCGAACTACATCTCAGAGTGGGGAAGTTCACCATCATTAGATTTTGCTCCTGAACATCGGCCCGTATTTCGAATTTAATAATCCTTTCGGTTTATTACAGTTAAAGATAAGACTCAGTGAAAAATAATCATACCAGGATTTTTGTCCCAATGAAGATTACATGTGATGGTGAATGTTAATCTCTTTTAAGTGAGTGTATCAGTCATGCATAAAGATGAGTGTTGTGTAATTTGTATTCTAGTAGATTTCATCTCAATTTTTCTTTGTAAGAGGTTTAGCCACTGATACCCAAATATTGCTCAGATAGCAATTATCCACTTATAATAACAAGTGGTGAAGCCATGAATTTTGGTAATAGCTAGTAGCACAACATAATAACGAAATATACTTTAAAATTATAAATTAAACAGTTTTCGTTCATCACAAAAGGTTTTATCCACTTTAAACCATACTCTAATAGTCCAACCAATGCAAGTTCATAAATCACCCTATTATTATATTTTATGTACAAACATGGTCACGTAATTTACAAGGTCCTAGCATTTTTTTGCAAACAGAGTCATTTTATTTCATCTCTGTACCTAGTGAAATTTTGTTACATCCATTTCTACTTGGACCACTTGAAGAATCTATACCACCGAATACTTTTCTTTTAAAAAATCTTATCGTTGATATAAACTTATAAATCTGCAAAATGACACAAAGACCTTGCTATAAAATTTTAATTAATTAAGTGAAAATGCCACATAATTAATCAAGCATTTTAACTATGGAACTATTTGTCTTTTTAAGCAATTTTAATATAAAATTATTCACTAACCCACTAAACAAAATATATTTAAAATTTAAGTTTTATTTTACAGTTTTCAATAATATTAAAAAAATTATTTTCTTTTATTTTTTTATTTAATATGTTAATTTTTTCTTTAATTGAAAATGATAATATGGTGCTGATATGAGTCATATGACAAAACAATAAAAAAGAAATGAAGAATTATTGTTAACAAGAGATAATAGTTAGTGAATAAATAGCATGGTTCTAAAAGACTCATCTTAGCTTCCGTCATGGCTTGCAAAGGCGTGAGGCTTGACCATGCCGTCACAACATGGTCGAACTTGGCTCCTATTTACTTGTAATAAATAGTATTTTTAGGCATATTAAAGCAACTTGGCTATATGGTGCCAAATATATTTAGTTAATTAGTTATAAGAATAGTTAGATATGCCAGAGATGAAGAAAAATATTCATGAACTATATTATAAATTTATAATTATGTGTTTTTCATCTTTGTTTGTATAATTGTAAATATATAATTATAATTTATGTATAAAATTATTGTTTTACATCACATCTTAGAAAATGTCACGGTCTCGTCATAACTTTACTATAACTTCTAAAGCATGAGACTTTATTATGACACATCTCGCCTCATATTATTTATCACATTGGTAAATAGTGATGCTCATTTTATTATAATAGCAAATGAGAAGGATGTACTGAAGCCCCACTTTAGAAATTTACACTATTAACATGAAATCTGTGAATAGACACATTACTCATGTCTTATAATGATAACGTACACGAAAAAGAATGACGTTTTATCTGTGTTTGGATTCTAGAAGGAACCCGAATGTGAATTGGACTATTCATCTCTCTGATTCATAGCAGCTTCTTATTAGTCTCTTTATAATAATCATAATATTTGGTCAGCAGGTAAAACAACTCACTCAAATTAATACACCATGTGATCAAATGCTGGTCAATCTTAGGAAACCCTAAACTTAACTCGGTTTCTTCAGTCAACCTTTGACCTCAACCAAATAATGATTATTAAAGTTCACAAATTCCTACATATATATATATAGCTCCTCCACTCTTTCCTTTCATTCAACTTCTCTATCTATATCATAGAACGTTATCCTCAGTTCCTCACCTGAGATGAACCAGCGTTGACTTTTAAAGTCAACCCATCTTTAGCTTGTACCCTATGCATCTAAAATTGTACTAAAACAATATGGAAAGTGCTTATGTTAATGAACATAAGACACTCATTCATGAGCTAAGCCAAGGGATACAAATGGCTAAACAACTAAGAGTTAATCTCAATTCATCTGAAACAAGAGAATTCTTGATACATAAGATCTTATCCTCTTATGAGAACGCTCTCTTCGTTCTTAAATCAGCCGACTTTTCCGGGCAGCCTCCTGCAGCTGCCCCGCCAGCTCCCAGTCTGCCCGAGTCATCGATATCCATCGGGAGCCCACAGAGCCGAGAATTCAAGTTTGACCACTTTGACCAACCCTTTTTTAGTGCTAACACCAATGCTACTATTCCGTCTTCATTTTCCATCCCTTCAACACCATTTGATTTCAATGAAGATTACCAACAACTTAATAATTTTTCAAATCATTTTGATGATGAATTATTGCAAGTTCATTCACAACAGATTATATCCCCAGAAACCTCGGAATCAAACTATTTCACATTGTGGGGAAGTTCGCCATCACCGGATTTTGCAGCTGATGTGGCAGATGTAAACCCTAATTTCAAGTTTAACAGCTCTTTCTTTTAGATGGTGATAGTCATAGATAACCCCCAAGAACCATATGGGGATTAAACAAAAAACAAATTCCGCATTACTAGAACTATGATTGTATAAATAGATTTTTTTTTTTTGTCATTTTAGAGCGGTTTCTACATTATATAAAAGTATAATGTTTGGTTTTTAAATTTTATGAAATAACTATCAATAAGGGAGCAGAATTTATAAATTGATTGCTGATCCTTTTTACAAAGTCAAAAGTTATTTAAATTATGCTTTTGTACTGTAAGTTTTCTTCATATATAATTATATCCAAACAAAAGTGCATGCATATTACATAAGCTACATATTGTATATTTATATCTCTTTTAACTAATTTATAAAAGTAAATTAAGGAAGAACTACATGAGAGATTAACAGTTTGGAGTTAAGTGGTTGGAGTGTTGTCATCTGGTACCTCATCAGGTACAAGTTCCTTTGCATCATTAGGTTTCCTTAGGGCTTGTCTTAAGCCAATAACAATGAATAAATTGGTCAAAGTGAGAAGAGATTCAGCTCCGCCATGTAACCAATCCACATTTGATAATGAAGTTCCATAATGCACTTTAGCTTTTGGTCCAAATGAGTCAAAAAGTAAGTTAATTTTATCGGTGATTTGATTTATGAAAGTAAAATTGAAAATTAAAATGTGAAATAGGAGATTACCGTAAATTCCTGCTGGGACTGGATGTGATAAAAAGAGGCAAAATAACATCGCCAGAAAAGAAAAGTTTAGTAAGATCAATTGAAATTTTATTTAAAAAAAAATTAAGGCATTTATTAAGTGATTTCCAACATATAATGGAGTTGTTTGTGCAAAATAATGATGTATTTTCACCCCACAAAAAGAGTATTCAAGATGCAGGGGTCAATAAGAGCCTAATGGTAGCACAATTCACTTGGTAATATGAACAAACACCTGGCATGCAACTAAAATTTGATCATTGCCTTTGCATACTTCTAAAATGTAGAGGTCTAACAAAGATTTCAGGTTTAATAAGAGCTCAATAGTAGATCAATTTCGCTTGGGATTTTTACCAAACACTTGGCAGGCAAGCAAAATTCCTACAGAAACTGAAACAAACTAAAGGAGGAAACTTAACTGGTGGCACCCACAAAAGCGAGCAAGAAATAGAAGCCAAAAAGTGTAAGCTTTGGAGCAGAATTGGATCTGGTAATGAAGTACAAAAACCCAATGTACGGAAACAATGAGATAGCAAAAAGCTGTGAAGCTATACTCTGTGAATCAATGGTGGGTGACCATGGATCTACTGGAAATGGTAATCCGTTTACCACGGAATTACGTTGCTTTTTGTTGGAAATTTTGGTGCTTCTGATGCAATTGAACTGTTTGATTCCATTGGGGTAACGAGGATTAACTATGAAACTGTTTCCAAAAAACGAACAAGAAGGAGAACCCAGAAATATCGGATTACAGCAAACAGTTTGAAGACAGTTGATCATTGTGGTTTTAACGAGATTTCGGAAGAATACGCACTTCCTTATCGGTGTTTCGCTGTGTCCTGCCTTCTACACGTTTTGGGTTTTTCTTTCGTTCCTTTCTTTAATTTTAATTTTCTGTATATTTTTTTTTGGAAAATCTGCCACGGAAATATATTACACGTCTTCAAAATTGGTAAATTATGTTACTTTTTAATAAGTGGAAAAGTTTTACATAACACATATTATCATAATTAATATATTATAATCGTCTAAATGTAAGAAGTTGTATTTATGCTACATTTTGATGTACGAGAAAATTAAAGATACAGACATAATTAAAATTCATGTATTATGTTATCTTTCTTAGTTTCTTTGCGATTGTCCCTTTTTTTTTGCCAATGAACTAATTAAATGCAACAAAATTGAATTATCTTATTAAAATGTTGGTTTTATATGGTTTGTATTTGGGTGATCCAAAGAAGCATTGATATTTTTTACTTAAACTATTACTTCCTCCGATTCAAAATAAGTGATATATTTTAGATTTCATAATTTTTGAGACAAAAGATTATAATGATGGTTAAATTAGATTAATTTGATAGTTAGTGGGTAATAAGTCTCACACCTTTTGAATAAAGTGAGGTTAATGATGTTTAAAAGTAAAAAAGTAAGGGTAAAAGAGTCAGTTCACTTTGTTAAAGTAGATAGTTAGTGGATGTATGTCCCACTATTTTTGCCAAATAAGGTAATTTTTCAAAGTGTATCACTTATTTTGAATCACTCCAAAAAAAAAACTGCATCACTTATTTTGAATCGGAGGAAGTATTTGATTACTATTGTACTATTGCACCAACTCTTACTATATTTTCATACTTTTCATCTGGACATTTTGTAACACATTTAAAATATGTGACACTCTAATTAACTTATGTATTATGTCGATTACTTGATGAAAAATATTGAAACATTCTACTTATATTACAATAGCCATAGTACTTTACTATTCATTAGGATTTTTGAATAGAACGGGATTATAAAAACGGATGAGAAGATGACACCTATTAATTCCATTGTCAATATTATTTATTAGTATTTATTTAAACGGGATTACAAAAAACGGATAAGAAGATACCACCTATTTGTTCCATTATCAATATTATTTATAATTATTTAAAAACCTAAATCCGACATGTAAACAAAAAGACAACATCCAACGAAAATGAGGATTATTGATGAACCTTGCATGTCTCTTCGTCTTCCCCTTTTATTTTTCTACTATGTGCATGTTTAAACCTTAGTTCTATGACAGTAATTGAAATGATAGATTTTTCTGGAACAACCAAACTGAAAGAAATCATATGCCTGCTAAAATATCTTTATTAAAATCCCGCCGCAACTTGCGGTTTCTGACGTTAAAACTATAAATAGTACTAACATTTATAATCATTAAATATGGTTAGTGAATAGACTTAACTTATATTGATTTGATGTCTAGTTAAAATTAAATTTCAATTTAAAGAGTTTCAGTTGATAATACGTTAAGAAAATTGATTTGTTCAATGTACTTATTTCTTAATCCAAGGCAAATTAATATTATTTGATATTTATATCCACATACTAGCTTCATAGCCCGCCCGACTGAGCGGGCATGCTTCAAGATTTATATTATAGAAAAATACCAATAAATATTGATAATTTTAAAAATGACATAAGAATCGATAGCTGTAATGATTAGTTTGTACAAATTTTAATACTATTTTACTTCTGTAGGAATACTTTACTCATTAAAAATTGTATCCCTTTAAAATTATCGTAGTAAAAACATATATTTATATTTTATTGAGAATACCAATTATAGAGACTACTTATTATACTCATAACATAAAAAGATAATATAAAATTAAATTTAACTCTCAAGATTTACCAAAATGCTCAAATACTTCAACTGCATTCATGATATTTGCAATAAATAATACTCGTTCTTCAAGAAGTGGGGTGAAGCGGGTACACGATGTTCTTAGTAAGTTTCTATAGATTTTCAAGTTTTGGCAACCTTTTGTACACCAAATTCATGATATTTTCCACTTCTTGCGTCCAAAAATACAGTTAAACTTCAAATATAGCATAAAAGATGATATAATATATAAAAACTTTCGAAATAATTCGATCCCATATTAAAAATTAAGCATTCATACACTGTAAATTTAAGAAAATCTAACTCACATGGTCTCTTTTTAGCCACTGATTTAAAGCATATGTATCAAAGCTACCTAAACTCACTTCATTTTTGTGATTTGTGGTCTTTGAGTTTGAGATGTTGGTGGAGCACCACAACCACAAACTGATGAACTATTTGCAGACAACCGAAACCAATCCTTCATGGAAATCCATTTTCCTGTGTTACCTCCATATATGAATTTTTTTTGTTCTAGCTCCTGATTCACATCCCTACTTAATTTCCACCCTTTGTTAACTATTATATTCTCTTAAGTCTTAATACAATATTACAGATCATACCACCATGTTTGTAGATGACACATAACTTGATTTGTCGTTTTCAAACCCTTCAGACGCCTCAGAAAGAAACATATCAGAGTTGTATATACCCTAAAAACTATTATGAAGATGTAAAACATTTTAAAACATCCACTATTGATCAGTGTCCATTGACAGACACATTTTTTGCAGCATAACTCTAATCTGGTTCTTGATTCATAACACACTTAAATTATCCATTTGTGACCTGACTGACCTCCTCGGTCAGAAATTAACTGTCACACCCCGCCAAAAATGGTTTGCGGAAGAACGGGCATTCGACTTCATGAGTATACATAAGCATATGATTATCGTAAACAATAAATGTTTTCAACATTAATAAATGTTTGATAAAAAAAATAATGCCACCAAATTTAACATAAACAAAGTAATGTGAATCCAAAACGTAGTATAATAAAAACGAAATAAAGAGGTGACAACTTATTTAACGAAAGCTTGACTCCCAATGCATGCGACTCAACTGAAAAACATAACTAAAAGTATCAACAATATTGTTGAGTGAATTCACAGGTTTTAATGAGTTCAAAATAGTTTCATAGTTTTCGTATGCCACAAATGGCAAAAATAGTGTGATGTTATAAAATGTTAAAAATAGTCTGCTCAAAAGCAGTAGTAGAAACAGTAGTTTTTGTATGCCATCGTTGGCAAAAATTTAGTGATGATAAAGTAAGTTAAAAATGACATGATCTGAGAGCAGTAGTAAGATTTTACTCCCGATAGTATAAACAATAGTTTTCGTATGGCATTGTTGGCAAAAATAGTGTGATGATGTAAAACGTTAAAATTGGTCTACTCCGAGAGCAGTAGTAGAAACATAATAGACGGTGATCCCTCAACAGGGTTGCAAGGCCTTTGAGTTAAAATGTTGACCCTAAGTCCATAACCAAAACAACAACCTTAAACGTGCTAGATATGCACTCCTCGTGGTCGGTAAATACTGATAAATGATCAAATCGTGGGAGGGTGGGTCTCCGCCAATAGTACTATTTGCATATCCAGGGCCTAGTCGCAACTAGCTAATGATTATGTATGTAACATATGCGCACTTCCATGTACATCGAAACTTAGTCCAAGCATAAGGATTCGTTGTCTAGTTTCCAAAAATAGTTTCATCACATATAAATAATTGATTATAAATAATATAATTATTTATAAATTAGTTAATATGTTTTTCACCCCAAAAGTGAAATAGTTAAAACGTATAGTAGTAAAAGAGAGGTTGTGAGCTTATAGTCACAAATAGATTTATAAAAATAATTGGTACGTTTTTCACCCCAAAGTTATAAAACAGTAAATAAAGTGCGGTAAAAAGTGGGGCTGTGAACTCACCTGATGTAATGCTAGCTAAAATGTAGATAATAACGTGATTTCCAACCAAATGATCCTAACGTCCTAAATGCGTAGAAATAAATAATAAGAGACAGCTCTATCGGCACATATATGCTAGATGTTTCACTCCAATGATTGACTTTTAAAATATCTTTAAATGCGAGTGATTCGTTGGTGACTTTATAATTGTATAGATTTTAGTGCGCTAAAATTGTATTTCAACACATATGCTTGTTTTTATAAGTCTTGTAAAAGGTTTATAGGTTTTTATATTTAACGTTCGATTACATACTTATTATAATATCGACAGATTTTGCGTTTGATAAGTAGGTAAATAATAAATACATAAGTATTTAAATAACCATTTAGTAAGTTAATGGTAATTAGATAAAAATATTAAAATAATAATTTAGAAATCAGAATTATTAAATAAATTCATAAATAATTATAGATAATAATTAAATAAATATTTGAAAATCAGATTTTAAAGAGAATATAAAAGAAGTTAGGTGAATTAAATAAATGGGTTAAGAAATTTAGGCTCAGACATGGAATTGTTGGGCTTGAAAAACCGAGCTGGGCTGAAGTAGTTACTGGGCTCGAATTGGGGTCAGATACTGGGCTGAATCTCATGTTGGGCCACAGTTTACGTGTGGTTACGTCTGCAGGTATTGTAGGCACAAAGAAAAGATATAAAAAATGAATAAAATAAACAAGATCAGCGGTGCAGTCAGGTCTCGAACACGAGATCTCAACGTTGGAGGCAAGGGAGTTAACCATCTCGGTTGGCTTGATGATCTGCTTAGAATTTGAGTGCTATGAATTTAAACAGTTACTTAATTCGTCTGGTTTTAAACAAAAAACACAGTCCCGCCGCAAGCTGTATTGATCAAAATTTTTACTCTCGTAGTTTATCATAACTTATATAATTTGTGTATTATTTATTTTAAATGCCATATATCATTAGGAGTGAAACTCTAAAATATAATAACATAAGATGTGATGTCAAAGATTTTGAGAAAAGATGTATACCTAGAGAGAGAGCCGAGAGATGATTGTCGAGTTTTCTGCTTGACGCCAGAAGGTCGAATTGTAAAGGTCATTTTAATTGTATTCAATAGTTAGGGGACTAGTTGTGTAATATTGTATAAATGATAAACTTATAATTAGCCTTAAGCATGATGATTAGTGAGATAGGTATTTAAGGGAAATTTACCTTCACTAATTGAAAGCTTTCCCTCACTTTAATAGAAACACACTTTTGAAAGCTATCTTCCCTCCATCTTTCTCTCTCAACTTTACACCAAGAACACACACACTTTCACACACTTGATCTTCAATCTTCACCAAATCATCATGAATTAGCTTGATTTCGATTGCAATAGATCTCTCAATTGGTATCAGAGCAAAAACTCTCTGTGAGTGGATCCAAATTCGAGCTAAATTCGTTCAGATCTGAGTCTTATTGAAGAAAAAGTTGTTCGTGAGCTGTGAAATTAATGTTGTAAATTTTTGTTTCGAATTGAAGATTTTATTGAAGAATTATGTTTCTCCAGTGATTCTAATAAGAATAGAATCAAGTTTCAATCAAATCCGTCAACAATTCATCTCAATTTGATGATTTTAGTGAAAAACTTGCAAAGTTCAAAAACTCAACAAAAATCAAAAATCCGATCAAATATGTTATGTTATAAGCTGTTTGATTGTATCAAACTGTTAGAAAAGTGATTTCTAACGTTTTGTGAAGTATTGAGCAAGAATTGAATCAAAAAGTAAGTTTATGAAGCTTACGTTAAAATGTTCGGCCTCAAGAACATCGACTCAAGTGTTCGGCTGATTCCACGTTCGGCTTAAGTTCTCGGCTCCAATTGTTCGGCTCCAGAGTTCGGCTTATTGAAAGTGTTCGGCTCTCACATAAATCAGAAAGAGTTCGGCACATCCAAATTCAAAAAGAGATCGGCCTCCCTGTCAAAAACAATAATTTGCTGTTCCGATCTGCTCACCTCTGCTCCGATCTGCTGTTCGATAAGTTGATTTCGATTGTGATTCTTGCTTACGAGCACATTGATTTCGTAAAGCAATTAACTTGATTTGATTCAGTCGTGCGTTCTTGATTTCGTCTCTGTCGCTCTTGAAGTGCTCGGCAATTGAAGATCGTCCAAAACAATTAAGTCTTCGGCCCTAATCAATGATCTGTTCGGCCCCCAAACAGTGTACTCAGCCCAAGTTTCAATTCAAGCCCAAATAAATAAAAAGTCCAATACAGCTCCTATGCTCAATCGTTTAAACTGAATTTAATCCCAATATAAGTCTCGTTAATTTTAGCAAGGCTCAAAATAAAAAAAAAAATTCTCAGCCCAAAAAGATCTCGGCCAAATACATTGTCAAAAGGATTTGATTTTAGTCCAACTTCAATTTTGTTCCAAAACTTATCTCGTGACCCAGTTCAACCCAAACTATATTTTTAACCCAATAATCAAATCAAATCCATTGTTCTCAGCCCGGATCTAAAACACATCATTTTTTTTTTAACAACCCTTTTAACTCGTAATGAAATGAATACAAATCACAATATCACAATTTGTGATTTTAAAAGAAAATTGAAATTGACATCCAAAATTTGTGATATTGAATTTTTTTTAAACTTATTACACTTCTCGGCTCAAACTTTTATATTATTTAAAAAAAAAAACACGAGATTTTCTACATATCAACACGAGAACTCAATTAACCCTACTAATCACAAAAATAGAAAAACCTACACCAGCTACAAATGCTTATGTGGATAAAGACCTGGAAAATGCGATAAAGTATATGTCTCGTTTCAAATCTGTTCTATCTGCTACAATCTCAACTGAAAAGCCAATCATCACACCTTTGGATGCTACAAAGAAACCAATCGTTCATAATTCAGAGTATTTTAAACGTATGATGTTGATGTCTAAACAAATTGAGACTGGAAAAGTATTAGCTGGAGATGAAGAACAAGTAGCAAATGCGAACTGTATGCTAAAAGAAAATGCTGAGGTTTTCGATATATTCAATGCCAAGGCCAACAAGGAAAATGAGGTACTCAGTTCTCTCTTGTCAAATTCTGTTAATTTCATCGGTACTGATACTTGTTTTGTTAAAACTCAGATATCTGAAGTTGATTCTTTGAAACAAAAATGTTTAAATGAACAAAATTTAAATAATCAATTTCAAAAACGTTTAAATGATTTACAAAATGAAAATGAACAACTTGTTCAACAAATTAAACAACTTAAAACTTTCAAACAAGAGAATCTGGATTTACAAAATCAAGTATCAGAATTGACGCTTAAATATGAGACTGATATTAAGCATTTGTCTCATACAATTTCTGAAAAAAAAATTGAAATCACCAATCTCAAAAATACACAAAATTCAACATCAAATGACCAAAATGATAAATATTACAAGCTATACATTGTAGCGTTTCATGAATATCAAATCACTAAAAACTGGTTAGAACGTAAACAAAAAGAATTTGATGAGAATGAAACACAGTTTAAATCATTAAACTCTCAAATCAAAGAATTATCTGAAAATCTTCATGAATAAAAAATAATTTCATTAAATGAAATGAAAACCAAACAGAATATCATACAGACACTTAAAAATGAGAATCATATATTGAATTCCAATATCAAACGACTTGAAGAATTGATTGTTCAAAGACGACAGCTGTCAGGTGATGTGGTTCTTCAACCAACAACGTAACCAAAGATTTATGAGCCAACTCTAATTCTAGAAAAGAAAATTTGTCAATTGAAAACTGACATCGCTGAAACACATCAGGCTTTTGATAAAGAAAAATCTGTTTTGCAAACTAAAATTTCTGAATTAGAAAGTAAAAATGAGGAAACACATAAATCTTTTGATAAAGAGAAATTAGAGTTAACAATACAAATTCAAAATTTAGAAGCTTCTTTAATTTCTCTACAAAAATCTGTTACCAAAATTGAGTCACCCATTTCTAGCACTTCCACAAGTGGTTGTTTACTTTGCTCCAAAGTTCCAAAATCACACAACCTTGATGGAGATAAAGGAAGTCATCAGTTTAAGGAATCTAAATCATCTCATCTTCAGAAGCTTAAGAAGCCTAGTGCATCTATGAACTTAGATTCTCCTTTTACTGAAAAAACTAAATGTAATAACACCAGAATGTTTTCTCCTGTAATGGCATATCGTGATCTATATACAATCAAACAATCTAAGATTAACAGAGGAAATTTTAAACTTAAACCATCACAAGTAAGTTCCTCTACCAAGCCTAAGCCTAGGAGATCCACGGTTCCACCAAACTCTGATAAGAAATTTAATGCTCTCAAACAAGTTATTAGAGGAAATTCTGCACCTAAAACTCCAAATAAATTAGGTTCCTCTTCTAGACTTAAGCATTCTCAGATGGATAAGACTAAACCATCAACCGTGTTGAAACATTCTACTACTTCAAAGACAATCTTTTCCAAAACTAAATCTTTAAAATACTCGAGAAAAGATTTACTTTCCTTGGCACCTAAAACGAATTTTACACAAGTGCCAGAAACATCTCCTGTTTATGTTTACAAAACATCCTCGATCTTAAAAGCTATCTCAAATAATTCCCCGGAAATTATTTGAAAGTGAAACATCAAGTTTCAGTTTTTCTTGGAACTCTCAATCTTTGAATCAAATCGATACAACTTATCGGTGGTTTAATTCCCACACTAACACTGTCGGACCCAAACAAGAATGGGTACCAAAAGTTGTATAATTTATTTTGCAGGAGAATGACTTATACACATATCAGTGTATAACTCGCGTTTTAACGCATAATGGCTTGTACACACATCAGTGTATGACCCATACTTCAATTAGATGGCTTTCAAGTACATCAGCTTGAAACCCGTTCTTCAATGACATCATTGGTTGAGGGGGAGAATTACTATATTCACTTGTCACGGGTGAGAAAATAGACATTCTTATGTCAAGGGGGAGCATAACTGCTTTATGATTTTTGAAATTCAACTGTCGAGGGGGAGCAT
Source organism: Calendula officinalis (assembly GCA_963853835.1). Classification (NCBI taxonomy): domain Eukaryota; kingdom Viridiplantae; phylum Streptophyta; class Magnoliopsida; order Asterales; family Asteraceae; genus Calendula; species Calendula officinalis. The sequence goes on along the minus strand of OY970830.1, from coordinate 38,869,043 downwards.
CCTTTTTATTATTTGGCACCTAAAATGAATTTTACACAAGTGCCAGAAACATCTCCTGTTTATGTTTACAAAACATCCTCGATCTTAAAAGCTATCTCAAATAATTCCCCGGAAATTATTTGAAAGTGAAACATCAAGTTTCAGTTTTTCTTGGAACTCTCAATCTTTGAATCAAATCGATACAACTTATCGGTGGTTTAATTCCCACACTAACACTGTCGGACCCAAACAAGAATGGGTACCAAAAGTTGTATAATTTATTTTGCAGGAGAATGACTTATACACATATCAGTGTATAACTCGCGTTTTAACGCATAATGGCTTGTACACACATCAGTGTATGACCCATACTTCAATTAGATGGCTTTCAAGTACATCAGCTTGAAACCCGTTCTTCAATGACATCATTGGTTGAGGGGGAGAATTACTATATTCACTTGTCACGGGTGAGAAAATAGACATTCTTATGTCAAGGGGGAGCATAACTGCTTTATGATTTTTGAAATTCAACTGTCGAGGGGGAGCATCCTTTTTATTAATGCGACATACTGTTTCGATGCTCCTTGGAATTTTTTTTTTAAATTATCAATATGGGGTATCAATTTTGTAATATCCGTAAACGAACTCTTTACCAATTTCAGTTGGTACTGATTGCATCTGTTTATTACAAATTTTCTTATTCTATCTTGATAATAAATTTTTTTTACCTCAAACCGTTTTTCAACCTCTTACATATTGATAATCACACAAGGTTATCAATGTTGAGTATTAGCTTTTGCAATATTCGTAAACGATCTCTTTACCAGTCTAGGTTGGTACTGATTGCATCTGTTTATTGCAAATTCTCTTATTTCTCATTGCTACCTTTGTGTTACTTCATTGTTAAATTTTTTTTCAATCGTAAATAAATTTTTTTCTCCTTTTACATACAATTTTCATTTTCAAAATCAATTCTCAATTACAATATTTGTTTTAATCATATTGAGTTGTTGAGATCACATTCTCATAAATTTTCTATTAATCAGTGATGCTCAACATTCCAAAATTTTTATCTCACTTTGTGCTCACAATGATGAGTTCACAACGTAGGATATAAATTTTTGTCATATTCGTAAACGATCTCTTTACTAGTCTCGATTAGTAAAGATTGCATCTGTTTATGACAAATTTTCGTTTCTTGCGTTGTGACAATATTTTTCAAAAACCTGATTTTGCACATAAAATTTTCACTTTTCAAATGATTTTTCAAACCTCAAACATTTTCTATCCTTTCAAAATCATTCTTAACACTATACTTCATTGGGGACTTAAAATTTTTTCATATTCTTTCCCCATACTCAAAAGGTGTATACCCGTCGATCTTTTCTCTGAAATCATTCAGTGAAAATTGCATCTTTGTAAGTAGTATACATCAATGACTACTGGACTACCTATTAATTGTCTTTTTAGTTCTCAGTCTTGTATACTCGTCGATCTTTTCTCTGAAATCTTTCAGCGAAAATTGCATCTTTGTAAGTAGTATACATACGTGACTTTTGGACTAATTAGATGTATTCACCTTACACTTAAACGATTTTTGTGCACAATAAATTGATTTCTTTTAAATTTCAAATCTTTGATTAACAATGTCTTTAATCATCGTGTTCGTCATATTCGTAAATGATCTCTTTTTTGAAGTTTTTCAGTAAAGATTGCATCTGTTTATGACTTCACGTGATTCTTGACATTGCTATTCTACATTTTTCAAATATTTTTCTCCAAGATTCGTTTCTTCTACGCAAAATTTTCATCATTATCATGAGGACCATGTTCATGATCCTCATGAGGGGGAGAAATGACTGAGAAATTGTGCAAATACCGAGTTTATATCAAGTGATTAAGAGAAAGAGCAAATGATAATCAGTGTACTAAATGGAAAAACAAGTGAAGAACAATGAAACCGATTCATCTGAATAAATCTCTCCCCAACAATCTCAACCAATTCAATTCAAAACTTAATCGTACAAATCATTCTTACCAAACCAAACACACACATCTAAAAACTTAACCGTACAATATCATTCTTTCCAAATTCTATAAACAACCATATCCATACAAAAGCTTAACTGTTCAAATCTTTTGTTCCATACAAAATACAAATCATCCACATTCATCCAAATCCTAAATGTACATATCATTCTTTCATACATACAAAACTTACATACATACATATCCAAAACTTTTAACTTTCAAATCATTCGTACACAAACAAACACACACATCCAAAACTTTAACTGTCAAGACATTCAAAATCATTATTATCCTATCCTCACAAAAACCTCTATTACAACATCTTAGTCAAATCTTTACCTAACTGATGTTTCATTTCTAGAACCTTCTAATCTTCAATATATCAGTTTTAGGCATTTCTTACACGAACAAACTCAACGATAAAAATTGAGTTCCTTTGAAGGAAGACCGATTTCAAGTCTCAGACTTTGCTAGAGAAGAAGATTTCAAGAACTGGCTAATTCAAACTATTGATACAAAGGGGGAGATTACTAGGGTCATTTTAATTGTATTCAATAGTTAGGGGACTAGTTGTGTAATATTGTATAAATGATAAACTAGTAATTAGCCTTAAGCATGATGATTAGTGAAATAGGTATTTAAGGGAAATTTTCCTTCACTAATTGAAAACTTTCCCTCACTTTAATAGAAACACACTTTTGAAAGCTATCTTCCCTCCATCTTTCTCTCTCAACTTTACACCAAGAACACACACACTTTCACACACTTGATCTTCAATCTTCACCAAATCATCATGAATTAGCTTGATTTCGATTGCAATAGATCTCTCACGAGTGTCGCCGGAAATTGTTTCGGTTACCGGAGGCGGAGAGGAAGAACTGAGCGAAACACACCGAATGAGAATCAATATGACGAAACACATATATGTATGATTAAGAAAACGATCCGAGTTATATACCTTTGCCGGAATTTATGTTGGTGAGCTGCCGGATTTTCTTGTTAGCCGGAAGTTGTACGTGTGTTTTAGTTATTATTCTTGTGCTTGAGAAAGATAGCGACGAGAGGAGATGGAAAGGTTTTTCTTATGTGTTGCCTGGTTCGACGAAATTATTGCTTCTTCGCCGGAAAAGTATCAAGAAGGTGGTGCGTTTGGTGGGTTTTTCTGGTGAAGTTCTAGAGAGATGAAAGCTCGGGATGTTTCTGTTTAGTTGCTTAGTTTGATAGCTCAGGAGGTTAAAGTAGTTTTGAGAGGTGGGATCGAGATTTCATGTGGAGAAATGGTGAAGAATTGGTTATGTTTAATAAGATGATGGTGATAATGGCTAACGTGGGTATCTGGTTGTTAACAACAACGGAAATTATCAGGTAAAACCGTATAGTTTGTTGTGGGAAGTAGACGTGTACATGTGTGTTTTCGGATAGGATAAGGTGGACTTTACAATTTGTTAAATTTTTTATTAGTTAGTATATTGTATAAATGTGTACCGATAATATATTTAACTTTCATTTATTTTATATTTAAGCGTAGGGTGTTTTATGTATAGCTTTTTATTCATAAGTCAAAACATTCTTATAAATTATACTTTTTAAAATTTTTGGTTTGATTTGGGTTTACGTTGAGTTACCAACTCGCTTGATTACCGCTTTAACTTGACTCGTGTCTAATTAATGATTGTATTAACAACATAAAATGTATAGTTTCTGCTAGACTTAAATGCAAATATGAATGTTTTTATTATAGACATGATTGTGGTAAGACAAATTGGGTTATAATAATCGTCGGGTCAAATACCCGATTGCGCGGGTTGTCACATGAACCAAGGGAAATACATGCTTAATATCAAGTCAAGAAAGTGTAAAAAAAGTCAAGTTGAAAAGAACCCAGATGTAAAACCCCTAAATCACAACTTACTAACAACAAAACTCGTTAAACATTTGTTGGAAAAGCTTTACTTATTAGCCACTGATTTTGATAAAGAGTCAAGACACATTATGATGCAGCTTTAAGGAAAAAAATTCAGACACACACAAGCATATATGATTTACCTTTCCGATTAGCGATTCATAAAAGAGTATCCCAAGTTCCCAACACTCCTCCAATCTGCATTTTTTATGTCATTTAGACAATAAAATTTCAGGATCCATATAGTCAGTGGTCCCACACATTGAAAATTCAATTTTACTATGTTCCAGCATTTCTGGTATCAAATGAAAAAAGTTATGAACTATTAATAAATAAATTAAAGATTCAGTTTGCTTTATTTTAGGGGGGAATAATGCAGCTTATGTTGCAATTAAGGATTACAAACAGTTCTGAACATATACACATTTCAAATGGAGCATGGTAGATCCTCTCTTTGATGCAGAATCCAAATTTCTGTTAGCCCTAGAGCTCATTGATGAAGCTATCTAAGCTTCCTATGTCCTATCTATCTCAGCTTCCCAATACTGTTTTACAATATTATAGCTTTTGTAGACATACTTAAGGATCTAACTATTTATAAACCGAAAATAATTAACAACACTTATTGTGTCTCAACAGTCAAGTCAATCTGGCACTGTCCATTTTGACCCGTTACCGGACCGACTCTCAATTTCTTATACTTATTGTCAAATCCATACGACATAAGTTCTGCATCAACAGCAGCACGTCGTATTATTGATTTAAAAACACTTTGCCTGAATACCCTAATGTCAAATTAATCTAAATTATGGTTAATAACAAAATTAAAAACATTTGCTAAATTAGGGTTTAAACTGAAGCAGACCATCATCTTCAAAATCATCAAAAACTCTAAATCAAAATCATCAAAAACTAAAAAAAACCTAAATTCAGAGGTTTACCTTCATGGGCTTTTCATCAAATAGTATACAATTGAAATAAATTGAGAGAGAAATCTTACCTTCAATCAAATCAGAGGCTTGATTGAAGGTGAAGATTTTGAGGAACCGTTTCAATTGTACGAACATATTGCTCCCATATGACAACGAAAACACAACATTAGGCATAAAATGAAGAAAACAAAACCTGCAGCTGTCCAGATTGACGTTATCGTAGTGATACCCAGCTTCACTATAATTAAGTTCACGATTGCTAATTATTCTTGAGATAAACCTCCTATGAAATTAGGGTTAGAAACCTCCAATTGAAGATACGGCCGAGGTTAGAACCTCTTCTTGAGATAAATCTCCTACGAAATTTTATAAAGGATTCGAAATCCGAAAATCGTACCTTTGAAGGTATAAAATGAATCAAAATCCGCAAATCGTACCTTTGAAGGATGAGACTTTGAAAAGCCTCTCGATGACTTTTCGATCGATGTTGCTGTCATCGACGGCGAGAAAATGTAACTCTTTGGAATTTAGGGATTTAATGTGATCGCAACAAACATTCATAATCTACATTGATGATTAGAAGTAGAAATGAGGGATTGAAACTCGTATTTTGATGAGATGAGATAATTGTTGTATGAAATTGGTGAAGATGTGGTGGAATTGAAAATGGTGAGATACTAAGATGTGCGTATATATATGAAGATTGAAGAGTCCCGAATACAGTGCTGAAGAATTCGTTGACCAATGGTGTAATTACACGTGGCATATTCGACCAATTAAAGAGCTCCAAACTGGTGAGTTGTCAAACTAAAAATAAATGTAGGCTCATATATAGGAGAAGATTGCACAAATAATGTTATTTTTCAACCTTTTGCAAAAATAATGCTAAAGGGGTATGGCATACCCGGTTTGAACCACATGATGACACGTGTCCTAGACTCCTGCAGCAGCTTTTCAAGGGTATGGGGTACCCCATACCCGGTTTCAGCGCAAAAGAGTACCCCATACCCGATTTGTTTTTTGTCTGACGCGTTGTAACACATACCTAGTTTATGTACTGCCAAAAGGATACCCATACCCAGTTTATGTTATGCATTTTTTTGATAATTCAAAATATTAAAAAAAGGAAAGAGGAGTGTATGGGATGGAGTAGGTAGCTGACAATTCAAAATAAATGCATATATTCTCTTTGTATAAATATCTTCTCTCTCTTCTGCAACTCGATCTCTCCTCATGTTTTTTTTGGGTAAAGCGCTCTCTCTCTCATGTTTCTCCCTCTATCATTTTCTCTTTCCGGCTAGTACATGTTAATATGTTATACATTGTGTCATTACTCGTTATCATTAATTCAAATGTGGTTACATTCATTTCCTTAGAGTACTAGGTGTGGTCACATAAGTGAAATGGTCATATCAGCGTCACCTATGCGCCACATCATTATTTCACATTTCACATTCAAAACCCCTAAATACCCACTCTACCATCACTTAAGCTATTTGGGCCCCACCCCTTTTATTTTTCTATTTCCCTTTTTTAAAATAACTTAATATTTCATTAAAATAAATATTACTAAATAGAAATAAAAAAATTATAAATACCAAAAAATAAAATAAAAATACCGAAAAATTAAAAAAATACTGAAATTTTAAAAAACAATACCAAAATTTACTTTGTTGTGTGAAAATTGTTGTGTGAAAAGGTTTAGGTTTAGAAATGTTGTGTGAAAATTTGTATAAAATTGTGTGGTATTTATAAGGGTTTAAGGTTTATTAAAATAAAAATACCGAAAAATTAAAAAAAAAATACCAAATTTTAAAAAACAATACTGAAAATTACTTTGATGTGTGAAAAATTGTTGTGTGAAGAGGTTTAGGTTGAGAAATGTTGTGTGAAAATTTGTATAAAATTATGTGGTATTTATAAGGGTTTAAGGTTTATTAAAATAAAAATACCGAAAAATTAAAAAAAATACCGAAATTTTAAAAAACAATACCGAAAATTACTTTGTTGTGTGAAATATTGTTGTGAGAAAAGGTTTAGGTTGAGAAATGTTGTGTGAAAATTTGTATAAAACTGTGTGGTATTTATAAGGGTTTAAGGTTTATTAAAATAAAAAAAAACAAAAACAAAAACAAAAAAAATCGATTTTACACGTGTCAGCACCCCATTGGCTCGTTGGCTTCGTTGGGTGGCTGGCGAAGATAGGGGTTTGGCTTGGCGGGTGGTATGGTGGCTTGGGTGAAATGGTGATGTGGCGTCCATCTGGCGTCCGACGAGCTAGGGGTCAAGTGACTACACCTTGCTCTTACCACTTGTAATCTTTTCAAGAATTGTACTTATAATACAATCATGATTCATGTCCACTACTGTTCATTACGATTTAGCCCGTTCCGTTACATTGTTCCGTTCAGCCTTTTTTAAAAAGTATGCTGCTTATATTAAATTAATATGTTTTGATATATATTGAGTGGCTGCTTATATTAAATTAATATATTTTGATATGTTAAATCATGCCAGTTACCTATGTTTTGAGAGTTAATTGTAAGAATGGTCCCTGTGGTTTGGCTAAATTGCACGTTTGGTCCTTGTGTTTCATTAAGTGCAGATTCGGTACCTATGATTTGTATTTTTGTACACTCATGGTCCCTCCGCTCTAACTCTGTTAAATCCCCTCCGTTAGTTGGGGGCATTTTGTCATTTCAATATTTTCTCTCTGCTCTTTTCTTTCCTTGTCTTCTTCTTCTTCACACACACATGAACACATGCTTCGTCACCGAAATCAAAATTCAAGAACATAAGATGATGATTCAAGAAACGCAAAATTCAAATCAAAATTAAATATTGATGAACATCCAGATTAAATATTGCCAGTAGTAAAACTCATCTCAGATTTCATCGTCATTCCAAACCTTTCTAATTCACCTGCCGGCCACCACCTCCCCGCCTCCCACCTTTTGGCCACCGATTCACCCGCCAGCCACCACCTCCGAGACGTGGTGGTGAGATTTAGCTGTGGCATGGTCATTGGTTTCATCAATCGATCTTTTTGTACGAAATTTCTAGTGTGGGTTTCTCATCTGCTACTTCTCACTCCAACCCCATTAATTTCTTCAAGAATCTTGGAGATGATCTCAGATTTGGAGATGGTCTGCTTAGAATCAAAGACTGATGCTTGACCAAAATAATGGTGGTCTGCTCAGATTTGGAGATCGTCTTCTTCTTCTTCAACTTCTGACTAGCGATGTGTACGAACACAACCCCTGACGAATCGTTGCTGCAAATCGATGGATTCATGTGACGAATCTTCTTCTTATTCAACTTTTGACTACAGCTGACTGATTTTTCCATGGGACAGATTGTTTCATGTGCTTTCCGTGATTTGTAGGACTTGATTTAGGGTTTAAATCGAAAAAAGAAGAAGAATTAAAGTGAAGAACATGAAATTGGGGCAAAAGAGCTCCGGTTTGTTCGTACGATGGTGGTGGTTTTTCAGGGAAAAGGGGAATTTGGCAAGAAGATAGTTAGATACTACATTGTGCATTAAGAGTTGTACACTGGCTTTTTATTAAATTAATATTGTTAATTATAAAAGACTTTAGATTATAAAAGACTTTAGATTCTTTCAATATTGAAATGACAAAAATACCCCCAACTAACGGAGGGAATTTAACAGAGTTAGGGCGGAGGGACCACGAATGCACAAAAATACAAATCATGGGTACCGCGCCTGCACTTAATGAAACACAATGACCAAACGTGCAAATTGGCCAAACCATAAGAACCATTCTTGCAATTAACTCATGTTTTGATAGATATTGAGTGGCTGCTTATATTAAATTAATATATTTTAATATGTTAAATCATGCCAGTTACCTATGTTAAATCATGCCAGTTTATATATTAAGAATTTTGATATTTAAAATATCAATTATAAAGTTTGAAAACACGTTATGGTTTCTAAAAAGGATAAAAATTTTAACCCCGGACGAAGCCGGGTATATTAACACTTGTTTTTAACATTTCCTTTTGCTTTTTCTTAATTAGAACTTTTTCCCCGTTTATCGAGTTGAATCAACTTGTAAGATTCATGGTTCGTTGATCAATTTCACAAGCAGCTCACTTTCTTTTTTCTAGTTTGTATGTCATGATGTACGTTCCCATGTATCTTCAGGCTTATATCAATAAATAATTTTTATATTAAAAAAAGTAAATTACCAAAATACTCCTTTTGTTTTGCTAAAAATCATAGTATTAGTTCATTTTTGAAATCTTTTATTATTTTGGTACCCATGGTTTCAAATTTGTGGCATCGGTCGTTATTGGAAGTAGATATACATTCAGGGCAAAACGAAGTTATTATAAACAGTAAAAAGGGCAATATAGACACTCCTAAAATGACATTCTTTATTTTCATAAGATTTTCCTAATTAATAGTTTAAGAAATTATAATAAGAATCATTAAATGAATAAAAGTTATGATTTATAAAAGTAAAGAAGTCTTTTTACTTTATAAAAGTTATGATTTAACAAAAAAAGTACTTCCTCTGATTCAAAATAAGTGACAAACTTTGAAAAATTATCTTATTTGACAAAAATAGTAGGACTCACAACCACTAACTATCTACTTTAATAAAGTAAAATTATCTTTTTACCCTTACTTTTTACTTTTAAACATCATTAACCTCACTTTATTCAAAAAGTGTGAGACTCATTCCCCACTAACTATTCAATTAATCTAATTTAGCTATTATTATAATCTTTTATCTCAAAAACCGTGATACATAAAGTGTATCACTTATTTTGAATCGGAGGAAGTATAATTTTTAAATAGAAATCTTTTTATAATTCATATTTTTAATTTTATACACGTTTAACGATAATGATATGTCAATGTCACAATTCTTATCCACTTTTGTCAAGTTGTAAGGCCTCTCCCAACCCTTACCCATCACTAAACCCATCACTAGCGCCACGTCATCGCATCCTTACTGACCCGCTACTGACACGTTCGTGCCAACCCTACCCATCACTAAACCCGTCACTAAACCATCTTTATGCCACATCACCATTTTTAATTAAAATATAAATTTAATTTATTATAAAAATAAAAAAGTAAAATTATAATAATTTTACAAAATAAAAAAAAACAAAGAAAGAAAAAAGTCTTTTTAGAAAAATAAACAAATAGTACAAGTATACATGCATAGAGTACAACATCCCAATCCCTTTTTTCCCCTCTCTCTCCCCCTCCTTCTTTCCCTCTGGCAAACTTCCCCACGACGCAAGCAGGAAAACGTCGCCGGAAGGACACGATTTTACCGACGCGACTCACGACGGATTGGTGCCAACGGCGTCGTGCGAGGATGGGCTGTTGACGGGTTACTGATGCCACCGTTGGCACTGGTCTAAAAAAACAGAAAAAGCAAAAGGGTTGTGTCATGGGAGAGAAACATGAGGAGAGAGAGAGTTGCAGAAAAGAGAGAAAATATGTATAGAAAGAGAGAGCGAATGTATTTATTTCATGACAATAGCTAGGTAATCGGTCCCAGTTTAAGACCATAATTAAATCGGGTATGGGTACCCTTTTGGCTGTACATAAACTGGGTATGTGGTACAACGCGTCAGACAAAAAGCAAACCGGGTGTGGGGTACCCTATACCCTTGACAAGCTGTTGGAGTCTAGGACACGTGTCGCCATGTGGTTCAAACCGGGTATGCCATAACCCTTTATCATTATTTTTGCAAAAGGTTAAAAAACAGCATTATTTGTGCAATATTAGAGGAAACAACTTATTTCAGCAAATTGTTCTTGTGGGGTTTTAGTGATTCCCCCAATCACCCCTTGCCTGTCAGCAAGTTCCAACCTCCTAGAAGTCGTCAACGTAAACAGTTGTTGACCGTCGCTCAAAGTTGCTGGACAGGTTGTATCTTTCTTTTTTTTGCGTCTTTACATGCCCGCGCTTCTTACATTACCTAGTTTTGAACATGTATATATGCTACTTATTGAAATTGTTAAGCTTTAGATCATAACAAGGTGTGGATATGATGTTAAATGACTTTTGGCTCTTTAACATGGGTTAAGCTCTGTCCGGGGTATTGTCCCTTTTTTTGAAAAAAAAAGAAAAAAAGTCTCACTCCGTTGTGTTAAAGGCTTTGTGCTCGCTAGTTAATTCGTTTTTAGCATAAGAATGAGTTTAATGCTCGCCAAAGCGTACGGTATGGTGTTAAAGGCCGCCAAAGGCGTTTAGCGAGCCTTTAGCGGTGCCACACCCACCGCTATTAGCTTAGCTCCATTTAGCGTTGTTCTAATTTTTTGGCATTTGTCTATATACGCCACCCTTACGCAAGGCTCCAAAGGTTGTTTTCAAAAGTAATATTTTTATTTTATTCCATAATAATAAATGGGTGATGAATTATGAAAAGCTTATGTGCATTTGAATTGCAGACTTTTATCAAGAGGTGAAATTTGTGCCAACTTGACGAGGTAGAATGCAGGAAAATAGCATGGCCAAATGCTATAATCTTAGGAGAATCTTCTTCATCGAATTGACTGATTTACAGCTAATCATAAATTAATTGGCAGCTAATTGACATTTATTAATTGAATAATTGGCAAACATGAAATTTACACCAAATATATTAATTGGCTAATTGACAACTTTCTATTGTTTTCTAAATTGTGGCGACCAACAAAGTACCAGGTTTGGTTCTAATTATGGGTAGGATCATAATGTCTGTTGAAAATTTGAAATTCCGGTAAAACCAAAGTCCAATTTTTTGGAAAATCAAGAACCAATAATTGGACGGAAAACCAAAAATCAGGTCCAATCGATTCTGGTTTTCGTTTTTTCCCCATCCCTATTAGAAGTATATGTTTGTGTCGAATACTCTACTTCTGGCGTAACCTCTTTGATTCTAATATAAATCAAAACATGTAAGTTGATAAGTGTTAAGAATATACATTCACGTCAAATGCTCTGTTTTCGATAAAATTCTCGGTGTTCAGTTTCAGCCTTCCTAGTTTTGTTAGTGCATTTGTTTTAGTTAACTAGTAGGGTACCCGCGCAATGCGGCGACGGATACCTTATAACTATATTTTGCGATAACGATAGTGATTTTGCGATGGTGGCAGTAGTGATGGTGTGTTCGGTAGTGATTGTGAGGGTAGTGATGATATACAGCTTCTTCTAATTTGTTTTTTGCGGGATTGGTATAAAGTTTCATTTATAGCAATTGGTTAACACATAGTGACTACTTAGAGGAGGTCTTGTGTTCGAATCCTGCAAGCAACTTTTTATTATTATTTGATTTTAATTTAGTTGAAAAAGTTACTAAAAGTGGAAATCTCCTTAAACTTAAAATTAAGGATCTCCTTAAAATTCCTAAATATGGTAGTCCTAAATGCATTAGTAAATAGTAAGATAAGATGACTATCAATTACACTTGAATTGGTTATTAAATATGTTAAACTCTGCTTATGCCTAAGATTTGTTTGGAATATGCTTATGTGATGACGGATAATTATATGCCTAGACATATATGAACCTAAATGGTCACACACTTTTACACTAAACACCCTGGTAAATATATATATAATATAATTAATGTAATTATATTATCTATATAATATTGTAAGATTATTCACTAATTAATTAAGCTTATTTGTTAAGGCTTATATTATCTAGTGGGACTAATTGAAAGATTAAAATGACAAGTAACTAAGTGTCATATCTTCTAACTTGTAATTAGGAATAAATACTTAGATTAGGGAGCAAAGAAACTAACTCTAATCCTCCCCTCTTGCCCCCTTTCGGCCGAACACCCCTTTCTCTAGGGTTCTTGGTTTTTGCCTCTTTCAAGCTTGCAAAGGACTAGCATTCAACAAGGTGTTCTAGCTAATGTAGTGTGGATACCATTGGAGGATTTCTACATTGAATTTTCGAGTTCATCATCCTCTAAATACCCGAAAATCAAAGGCTCCAAGGGTATGATTTCATCATCAAACTCTTTGCATTTTCCTTCTAGTTTGATTATATTGTCAATATGTAAATCCGTTTATTGGTGATTAAACAATTATATCCGCTGCGTTTTGTTACTTGCCTTAACCGAAAATCTCCATTAAGATTACCCTTTAGACTGGGCGTAACGGGTGACCGGTAACCCGATCGTGACCGCCACCTAGACCCATCCCGATGCGTCCCCCCCGTTACGAGGCCGAGACCCCGACGTGTCCCAACACCCTGTCGGTCGTCTACTCTTCCGTTCACAAGTCGACCGTTCAGAGGGAAAATGCTATCGGTCACCCATTACGGGCTATTGGTCACTGTTTGGTCATGTGTTTGATTATGAGAGAGAAAGCTGATGTGGCGCAGAGGTGCTAGGGGTGATCAAATTTGGTTTGGTCACCCATTACGCATAGTCAAAGTATCAGTGTATCATGCCATGCGCATTGATAAGTTGCCAATAGTTGTTATATGTGATTGTTAAATTGTTGTGTCATAAAATATACCATCATACACATAGCCTGTTTCAAACCCAAATTTGTTTGTTACATATAAAACCCAAATTTTCTAGTTATATATCAAACCGGATTTATAATCACATAAGTGCATATGTTTTTTTTTTTTGTTGGGAAACGGCAAATATGTTAACATTGTTTTAATCACATACGTGCATCAAATTATTATGCTAGTTATCAAAACATATCATCTTCATAGTAGATCACATATCAAACAATATAGTATACATAAAAAGACAGCCAACTAACACTACTCGATGCACTTTAGAGCCACATTTAAATGTGACCTAGTTGATGAACCATCTTGGGTCAATGCCATCGCGCTAAGATCTTTGAGCCCACTTATTTTCGACCTCATCATACGTCCATCTTCTCCTTCAATCAAACCTCTAACACATTTGTTAATTTCATCCCTTTTTACCACTCCATTTTCATCCACTTTAACCCTATAAGCAACACTCAAACCATCCGTCACCAAAACGGCATTCATTTTTTGTTCGGCAAAAAGAGGCCATGCAATCATAGGCACTCCATTCACCACACTCTCTAAAATCGGGTTCCATCCACAGTGAGTCAAAAACCCTCCGATAGAGCCATGACTCAAGATCTCCACCTGTGGGGCCCACGATGATACAACCAAACCCCGGTCCTTAACCCGCTCCAAGAACCCGTCGGGTAAAAACTCAAATGGGTCAAGATGGCTTTGTGCACTAAAATAACTTGAATTTGACTTTCCATGCGGACTTTTTAAAACCCAAAGAAATCTTTGAGCACTTTGTTCTAACCCAAATGCCAAATCATTGAGCTGCTCTTGGGAAAGTGTTCCACCGCTCCCAAATGAAACAAACAAAACTGACCCGACCGGATGCTTATCCAACCACTTTAAACATTCAAAACCATCACCGACCCGGTTTTCTTGGTCAATAGCTCCCCGTATCAACGGTCCAACAGAGTAAATATCCGGTTTACACCATTCACCTTCTTCCAAGGCCTTAAAAGCATCCGGTTCTAATTCAAGAAAGCTATTGACCAAAACACCCTTTGCCGAGTTAAACATTTTTGCTAACTCAACTATGTATCTATATTCCTCGGTTTTCTTCTCTTGAAGCGGTTCAGGAAAATCTGTTCCATGAACCGGAACACAACCAGGTAACCTAACCGGTTCAGGTAAATCCCTATACTCAGAAGCAAACATTTGGTCTAAAAGTGGGTAATGGAAGAAACTAACCAATGTCATAGCAGAAACCGTACAAAACATATAACCCGGAATATCATATTCTTTTGAAATTTCAAAACTAGGAGGGCCAAAAAGGTCAACAACCAAAGCCGAGGGTCTTTTCCGGGTGGATGACTCACGCGTTAACTCGGTTAAAGTTTGACGTAGAGCAGGTAATGAGCGAGTCATGGTGAGCGATATCCGAGTTTCTAAGGCGTAATTATCTGGAAGGTCGTCTAGGTTTACAGGGGGGAGGAATATGGAATTAATGTTTTCCGGCATGGCGTTGAGGATGTCGTTTTGAGGTTTTATGGAAGCTCCGGTGGTGGTGGGGATGATGAAGGTGATGATGAGACGGCGGTGTAGGAGAAGCCGGCGAGCTAACTCAGTGAGTGGAATCAAATGACCCATTCCTGGACTCGGGAAAAAGACTATATGAGAATTATGAGCTTCCATTATAATTGAATCACCGGCCGTTGTACTTCGCGATATCTTCTTTGTCTATATATCCACACATATATAATACCTGCTGTATGCATGCAGTTGTTATTATCTACTTTTTGTGACTAACTAGCTAGCTAGTCAAAATTTCATTTGCTATTTTGACTATTTAGTTATTAAACCCAACTTTTTAAACAAAGTTATTAATAAAAATAATAGAAAAAAAATATAGAGAAGTAATTAATTACGTTTATCATGAAGTATTAAAATAATTAAAGGAAGATCACCATTTTTAATTGTATAGAAATTCATTAATTATATAAAACCAGAAAAGATGAGGGTAAATTATTATATATATAAAAAAATTAGATATTAGATACTAAAATTTAGGATTAGATTTTTTGCTGTTAAAAAAAAAAAATTAGGATTACAAATGTGCTTTTAGTAAAGTTGCTTAGGTTATGGGGTATGGGTACAATATACACACTAATTTTATTTGTCGTATCATCTGTCACATCAGCAACCACACCACCCCTCACACCACATCATCTCTAAGAAATACCCACCACATCACACCATTTCATTCCATTTAATTTTAAATATAAAAAAATAAAATAAAAAGAAAATCATGCCAGGCAATCACAAGCAAGCATCCCCCGAGTCATTTGCATAAATGATGCAGTACTCTCCAAGATTGTACAACTAATGATGTTTTCCACCCTTTTGCAAAAATAATGCTAACCGGGTATTCCATACCCGGTTTGAACCATAAGGCGACACGTGTCCTAGGCGAAGAAGTACTGCAACAGCTTTTTTGACAGAAATGGGGGACCCCAATCCCGGTTTGCTTTTTTGACTGAAATGGGGGACCCCAATCCCGGTTTGCTTTTTTGACTGAAAAGGGGGACCCCAATCCCGGTTTGACTCTGACACCGGGTACCCCATTCCCGATTTGAAGTGCTATACCAATATATAAAGGAAGCCTTCAGATCACAATTAAATCACACCCCCTACAATCTTTTTGTGTCAAATATATAAATTTTTATCATTAAAAACTTAACTAAAATTATGAGTTCATCGAATAATGAGTCTCCTCATTATCATTACGTGCATAATATATATTAGAAGGCGAATCTTGCACGTAGTGATAGGGATGAGACTCATTATTCGATGAACTCATAACTTTAGTTAAGTTTTTAACGATAAACTTATATATTTGACACAAAAAGATTGTAGGGGGTGTGATTTAATTGTGATCCGAAGGCTTCCTTTATATACTGGTATAGCACTTCAAATCGGGAATGGGGTACCCGGTGTCAGAGTCAAACCGGGATTGGGGTCCCCCTTTTCAGTCAAAAGAGCAAACCGGGATTTGGGTCCCCCATTTCAGTCAAAAAATTCAAACCGGGTATGGCATACCCGGTTAGCATTATTTTTGCAAAAGGTGAAAAACAACATTAGTTGTGCAATCTTGGAGGATACTACATCATCTATACAAATGACTCGCATCCACCCCCCCCCCCCCCACCCCCCACCCCACCCCACCCCACCCCCCCACACACACGTTGCCTCGCGTTACCGTTGCCTCCCCACGCATACCCCCCACGCCGTTTGGTGGGGGGGGGGTAATTCATACCCACCACCACGCTGTTGTCGTTGCCACCTCACCCCATGCCACTTTTTCTTGGCCCATTCCTACAAGCCTTAGAAGAAAGGAAAAAAAAAAGAAGAGAAAAAATGCTCAAGGCGCCATGGTTGGAACTTGGAAGCCGGGACCTCCCAGACTCCCGGTCATAAACCATCCCTCCATTGCACTCAAATAGAAATCTAGACGTTTAATATTCATCTAGTTATCCAATACCAAAAGAACACTAAAGATAATACCACATTATTTATTAATTAATAAATATATTACTTTCTTTGTTTCAGAATAAGTGATAGATATTTTATTTTAGGGTGTTTCAAAATAAGTAATACATTTTAAAAACTTACTATATTTGGTAAAAGGTAATGGAGCCCACACCCACCAACTATCTCAATTAATATAGTGGAATTCATCATCCACTAACTATCCAATTTAATCTAATTAACCTTTATTATTATATATTATACCAAAAACTATGAACTCCAAAGTGTATCACTTATTTTGAAACGGAGGAAGTATATAATAATTTTATACTCCCTCCGTCCCACAAAAAACTTCTCATTTCACTCTAAATTTTTGTCCCACAAAAAACTTCTCATTTCCCATATTTGATGGGTTCCACACAATAAAAAATTATTATTACTAAAGACCCCACAACTAATATCCAGTAACTATTTTTCTCTCTCCAGTCTAACCTTATATTTTAATCAAAAGTATTATCAATGACCCCCACTAACTATCACCTAAAAATTTGTATAAAAGCCAAATGAGAAGTTTTTTTTTGGAACGGAGGGAGTATAAAGTTAACTTTGTTTCACTTCGTATAATTATATTATTTTCTATTAGATATTTCTACATAATCATATTACCTATAAATTAAAATTGTTATATATAATCTACTAATTTTATTTTATAATATAATTATTTAATTAGAATATTTATTTAAAATAAGTGATACATTTTAGGTTTCACGAGTTTTAAGGCAAAAGATTATAATAATGTTTAAATTAGATCAATTGGATGGTTAGTGGGTAATGAATCCCATATGTTTTGAATAAAGTGGGGTTAATAATGTTTAAAAGTAAAAAATAAGGGTAAATGAGTTATTTCACTTTGTTAAATAGATAGTTAGTGAGTGTAGGTCCCACTACTTTTTGTCAAATAATGTAATTTTTCAAAGTGTATCACTTATTTTGAATCACTCTAAAAAGGAAAGTGTATCAATTATTTTAAATTGGAGGAAGTACTCCCTCCGTCCCACAAAAAACTTCTCATTTCACTTTTGCACAAGTTTTTATGTAATAGTTAGTGGTGGGATAATTGGTAATAGTTTTGATTAAAATATAAAATTTGTTTGGAGAGAGAAGGATAGTTATTGGATAGTTAATGGTGGGTCCTTAGTTTTAATAGTATTTTATTATATGGAGCCCATCAAGTGTATGAAATGAGAAGTTTTTTGTGGGACAAAAATATAAGGTGAAATGAGAAGTTTTTTGTGGGACGGAGGGAGTATTAAATAAATATGTGAGTAGGAATAATTTAATTTCTCTTTCACTTTTCATGTCTATCATCTCAATAACGTTTTCGTTCTATATGTGAAAAACAAACATTTGGTTCATAGAAGGACACACCAGTTTATTTATAGGACGACACGTGGCTACTAAGAACAACTTATTCTGAAGCTCCTAGACGCCACCTAGCTACTCGTTGCTACACCTGGATGACACTACATTATATACTTTCTTAGACTACCGTAAGGGTAACAAAACCCTAACCCACTATCACATTAACGGCGCATCAACTCCAGTAAATATATTATGAACTCTCACCAAACTCATATCTTCCCTTTTAAAATTAACTCATTCTCCTTTGAAAATTTAACAACCTGCATCAGTCGTCTAGGCAACCAAACACACGGAAGGGACACTCCCCATATGACAGTCTTAGATTTAAGTTGATCTATTTTTCTAAACTGATGGTAAATTTTCGCTTAGATAGTTAAATCATGTAGCGAGCCGGGTCCTATTATCGCTAAAGCAGTTATTATCATTATTTTTCGTTGTTTACACGTGTTTGACCCAAAATCCGACCTCGCCTATCCCTTAGCCAAAACATACACTGGGCATTGCTAACTCACCCTTAGAGCTAATTCACCTTGGTACAGAAAATGGAATTGCAGAGAATTGATTGTAAAGAATGGAATTGCAGAGAAAGAGAATTAGTATGGAGAATGAGAATTGACTCTTCTATTTGGTAGCACAGAAACTTCAACAGAGAATTGCTACAGAGAATCATTTCTCTTGTTTGGTACAACAAAAAAATTAATAGAGAATTATACTAATTTTATCATTATCAGACATGTATTTTTTTTTCACAACAATTATTATCATTTTATCAGATTGTCAAATTCCCATCTTGTCATGTATTTATCTTTAGCAAGAGAAGTATCAATCTGCAAATGAAATAACACTAATTCAGATGTAAACCAACCACAAATATATGGGAATTAATTTTCACACCACACTTTTTGATTACACTACCACAGTGTACACATATTCCTGCAAACTGTACAAGCATCTAAAGCATCCATTGTGGTAGATGGGTTAAAAGATGTGGTATAAAAATCATCCCCTCAAATATATACACAAATAACATGACAAATACCTGAAGTCCATTTAAGTAATTGATACCACAAACATCTTTCCATGCAACTCGAAACACAATGAATCCGAACAATGTTATGTGCAATTTGCTATTTACAAGCAAAGAGCTCCTGATTTTTTTTTACATGTAATAAAGCTCTCTATTTTTGCAGCATCAACAACTTAAAACCATTTTTTCAAGTTTTTTCATCAATCATTTATTGTGTCATCATTTCTGGAATTTGTATCATTATGTATAGCCATATCAACCTGAAGCTTGACTGAATCTGAAGACACACCTCCAACCAAAAGTCTGTGATTTAAAGTAAGCATCTCATCTTCTTCTTTTTTTAATTTTTAATTTTTAGTTTTCAAATAATCATTATTATGTTTTTCTGATTGTTGTTATGTTGATAATGTGTTTCAGTAACAGAGCTTGATGAAGATAGCATAAAAACCCTAGGAGGTACCAGAGCACTTGGAACCAAAAGCATGTTCGTCGATACCGTCCTCAGTCCTCACGCCCAGATTTGACCTAGAAAACAAATTAATGAAATTCGAAGAAATACATAACCAATTGTTTAGTTTCCCATCGAAATTAATGGAATTTGTACTTAGATTTTAGGGAGACAGATGGTGGTGAAGGTGAAACACAGACGCCATGAGTGGGTAACGATGGTGGCAATTACTTTTTGTGAAAGATAACGAGAGAATGAAATTGTGAGACAAAGAACAAGAGATTTGAATTCTCCGTGTTTTTTCTTCAACTCTCGCCTTTTCAATTCCCATTAATTCTTTACATGTTATAGAGAAACAAAAGTAGAGATTAGGAAACGGTATTTCTCCGTTTCTTGGTTTCTCAATGTAACCAAACAAGAGATTTGATTGCTATTTCTATTTCTCACTACCAAACATACCCTTAGAGTGACTAAACTCTATGGAAACGACACATACAATCGTTATAGAAAACTTCTATGGCAACGACAAGTCGTTAATTATGATTTTATTTTTTATCTTTTTAGTTGCAAAAAAGGTAATTCATGGTTGTGGAATATAATACTACCTCCGTATCAAAATAAGTGATACATTTGAGAAATCATGATTTTTTAGATAAAATATTAAAAAGGTAATTAAAGTGGATAGTTAGTGAAGAATGAGTCCCACTTTATTTGAATAAAATGATATTAATAATGTTTAAAAGTAAAAATAAGGTTAAAATGATAATTTCACTTTATTAAAGTAGATAGTTAGTGGAGATTAGATCTATTTTTTTTACCAAATAAGATAAGTTTTAAAAGTGTATTATTTATTTTATTTCACCTTTTAAGAAACTTATTTTGATACGGAGGTGTTATTAGTCGTGAGTAGAAATTTGATGTTACATATAGTAATTTAGCCAACCACACCTTATGATATAACATATCCAACTAGCCTGTCCTGATTTGCTATAGTATATAGTAAAAAGCCTTTTAAAGACTACATCTATGAAATTATGAAATGTATATTTTATAACAAATTGGGAAGGGGGAATATATATGATTTTATTTTTATCTTTTTAATTGCAAAAAAAGGTAAATCGTGATGTGAAATATAACAAAGTATTTTGTGGTGTTATTAGTGGTGAGTGAAAATTTAATGTGGCACTACATGACCAGCACACCTTATGCTATAAGTGTCTAACAATATATCCAACTTGTCCTGATTTGCTATAGTATATATGTACCTAACTTGTTTTTCTTTCATTGGATGCGAATAATTCTAAAAAAAATAAATGTCTCTAAGAGTTTCGTCACAGAAAATTATCTCTAAAAGTTTCTTCTGAGACAACATATGTTATCTCTAAAAAATAATAGCTTTTGCCACGGCATGTAGTGTATAAAAGAAATTATTAATTACTTTTTTGTCAAGACAATGTATCTATAAAACAATTTTAATTTAAAAGATAAATATAGATTATAATTATTTTTTAATCTTTTGAGACCACATGTTGTCTCTATGCTTTTGGGATATTAGCGCCTCATTTATAATCTGATGGGAAACTTCCTGCAAACTTTTAGATACCAGTTTCCGCGTCAAAATCTTGAAAAAATATGTATCTTTATGGAAATAGATATTGAAATAACATGTTGCCTCAAAAACTCTACTTTTAGAGAGCACGCATATTCTTTTTAAACGACAAAAAGAAAAACCCAAATGAGATTCGATTATGTCACGACCCTCAGTGACAGAAGCTAACAACTAACATTAAACTGCTAGTAAGATACTAGTAAAAGAAGTACAAATCGTAAACATTACAAAAGGAGTAAATTACACTGAAGGTCCCTGTGGTTTGCCACTTATTACACCTACAGTCCCCGAACTTCGTTTATTACACTGAAGGTCCCTAGTGTATACAATTTGTTACACCCATGGTCCCTGCTGCCCTTAACTTTTTCTAAATGATGAAAATACCCTTTTAGCCTTTTGTAATAAAGTGAAGATAAGGGACTGTGAATCTAATAGGTGATAAACCACATGGACCATCCGTGAAATTCACTCTATTAATTAATTTTTTTTCTTCTCTCTCTTTAGTTCGTGTTCTTCCGCGACATTCAGACTCACCACACACCTCTATCTATTTGAATTCAAACATCAATCAATAACCATTATCGCCGCGCCACCAAACCCCTTGAAAATTCGATCCATCATCCACCCCTGTAACATCCCAAAAATCAGAGGAAATTAAAAAAAATTTAAACAATAAAATATATTAATTTCCTCAAAGTACAAGTAACTCAAAGGTCCCAACTCATAAATGTGAAAATAAACCGTTTCATGGTTCTAAATGCGGAATAAATAAAATAGTTGTTTTAAAAACATTTGACTCAAAATAGAATGATCGTTTTAAAAACATTTGACTCAAAATAAACGTTTGGAATCCAAATCCATAAAAGCTCATCGAGTAACAGCTCATCCAATGCACTTGCTCTAGTACCTGCTAAATGGGGGGGGGGGGGGTGTTTGGGGTCAGCCACCGCTGAGTGAATAAACATGTAAGTACAGACAACTCATGTCACATAAGTGATCCCTAAAGACTCTACTCAATTCTCAATTACTCAAGTTTATTTCTCAGATTTTAATTTATATAGCGCGCCGGGGTGACTTGGACTGAGAGATCAACCTCGACCCGCCTCACACCACTCAAGGCTCAATACTTGTACTCTTCGGTGTTGAGTCAAAACGTCTGGCACCAGTACTCTTCGGTGCCAAGACAAACATCTGACACCAGTGCTCTTCGGTGTCAAGTCAAGTATATTATGTTTAATATTTTAACTCAAGAACTCAGAACTCAGATAACTCAGTAAACAGATAACTCAGATCACAAATAACTCAGATCACAGGTAACTCAGATAAATCGCACAACCAATACTCAAGCTCAATCAACAAGACAATTCATAACATATAACACATAATCATGAATCGAAAGTAAGTACAAGTTTATAGTGAGATTACCCACCTCGATAACGCAAGCTCCTAGGGAATCCTCGGCTCGCACAAGAGTCACTACTCAGCTCCTAGAAGGTCCTACATCACATAATAAGTCTCGGATTAAAACTCAACTCGAGACTTGTTTAAAAACATTCTGCCAGCACCCGTTACTCCCACGGGAACTGCTATAACTCCCAAACTGCTAATTAGATTTACCCCAATTTTTTACCACGGAAACTAGACTCGGAATACTACAAAACACCCTCAAGTGGCTTCTGCCCAAAAACGAACTCTAAGGGCCTCAAAACAGGCTCACAAAACAGTATAGCTGCACAGGTAGGAATTCTGACAACAACGTATTAAAATGGTCATAACTTTTAAAAGGTAACTCAAATCGACGAACTGTCGGCGGAAACCGAAAGAGGACTCAGAAAACTAGAGACCAGCGTGGCCCAAAAATCTAAAAAGATAATTGAAGTGTTTTAAAAACGGACTTAAACCTGGCGAACAGATTCTGCCACAATTTCAGTTGGATATTTAAAACCCGATTTGATTCCCAACAACATCCCAACTATTCCCGAGACACCTGACAGTCTCGAGACTCATTTTAAACATCAGAAATCCGTTTACCTTTTATCAAGTCTTTTATTGAAAATCTATTTCGTTTAGGGAATCAAGAACCTAAAGGTTCGGTTTCAGGGTTTTTCGATCAATAAAACGTTAAATCCTTAACAACGATTCTTACCCAAGCCTTAGCCCGACACCCACCACATTTCAGTGACCGCAAATTTATATACCAAAATGCACGTTTAACCCAAAACGAGGAATTAACCTATAGTACTCTAGGAACTCGAGAATTAATATAACCGTAACAAAACCGAAAAAAACATAATCATAGAACTCGGGACCCTCACAGCCCTGTTGCTCGATAATATAACAATAAAAATCCTACACAAAAGATTAGATAAAACCCGCATAAAATCAAAACGCAGAACAGAAATAGGGCAAGGGACTACCGAAAACAATAGGATAATCGGCTAGAGAAGATTTGCTCGAACACCGGATCTTCACTGCTTGCTCGATGGTGCTGCTCGTCCACAATGACATCATTAACACAGATATTAGAATTGGAAAAGTGATTAAACAAAATCGAGGAAACAAGCAGAGTATTACCGATAGCGACCGACGATTAGGAATACAAAGATTTGCGGGATTGCTCTCTTGCTTGGCGAGGAAGTGGAGCTGCTCTCGGCTGCAACTCACTCAAACAGAACCCGGGATTAGAGTTCTAACACATGAAAACGAAGAAAGAAATACTAGAGCAGTAGAATGGCACCAATGGACTGCTTGCTCAACGGGTTCACCACTATTCACTTCGTCTGCACCAGACCCGGTTCGATCACGGTTTCGCCATGCCAACAAACCACAAGAAAACAAATTATGGTAGGCTTCACCGATCGGAAAGATAAACAACAAACAACCAAGGATGAACACTTACACAACACAATCGAAATGAAGAACCAGAATGGAGATGCTCGATCAATTGCTTCTGCTCGTCGACAGGAGAGAGACACGAAGGAAGTTTGGTCGAATAAAAGGAGGCTAGAGTATTATTGTCGGTGTGTAGGGTACAACAATGAGGGTTTAATGAAAACTTATCCTTAAATATTATAACTCTCGGGCCATGAGCCTTCACTAGGTTGGGCCACCACCGTATAAACTAATCCCAAGTAAATAAATAAGGGCTTGGCCCTGCTATGCTTCCACAAAATCCGGTCATGGGCTGAATAAGTGCAACTCGAAAAAGAATTATAGGATAGAACGCGGAAACGATTGAAGCTTGGGCCACACTCTCTAGGCGGATCACATTCACCCAGCTCGGTGCTCGGATTAAAACAAAATACGTAAGGAAAAGAACCCGGGATCATGGAGAAAACGGCTCAAGACCTTGGCCTATTGGCCGGCCTCGGAATCTAATGACGTCTAGGCTAACTAGCTAATCTCATAATTAATTCTCTAGATCAATTGTCACAAAAAAAATAAATAGCCCTCTAGTTATCGCTACTTATTAATCCACACCATTAATTAACTCGAAATAAATAACCCTCTAGTTATTTAATGAACGTAGCGTGTTAAATACTCAAATTAAATACTCGTAAGAGCACATAGCACATATAATCTCAGTTTAAACAAATACACATAATTTATTTAATACAGAGTGAATAATTTAACTACAATAAATTTTAGGGCGTTACAACCCCTGCCTCCGGTTTCCTTCTCCAGTTGTTCCGAGCTGATGACGTTCTATCGACCAGAATTGAATCAGACAATTGATGCACGTCACCAGAGGATTTTGTGGTTTGCACACGCGATGATTCAGACAATTGATGCACGTCGCCAGAGGAGTTGGTGTTTTGAACACTCAGGTCGATAAAACGTCCTTGGCGGCGGAACAACTGAAGAAGGCAACCGGAGGCAGGGGTTGATTACGCAACGATAATGGTTATTGATTGATGTTTGAATTCAAAGAGATAGAGGCGAGTGGTGTGTCTGAATGTGGCGGAAGAATATGAATTAAAGAGAGAAAAGAAAAAAATCAATTAATAGAGTAAATTTCACAGATGGTTCCCGTGGTTTATCACTTATTACATTCGCGGTCCCTTATCTTCGCTTTATTATAAAAGACCAAAGGGGTATTTTCGTCATTTAGAAAAAGTTAAGGGGAACAAAGACCATGGGTGTAACAAATTGTATACACCAAGGACGTCTGGTGTAATAAATGATGTTCAGGGACTATGGTTGTAATAAGTGGTAAACCACAGGGACCACTCTTACAAAAGCAACCAAATAGACCTAACCAACACAGAACCTCGACATAATTACAACACCAAACCAAACATATTAGAAACATGATGACCACATATGGTCTCTATGTTTTGAACACCACTTGTATTCTCAAAATCTTGAAAAGTATTTATTTTTGTGTAAATAAATATCGAGACAACAAATCGCCTTAAAAATCTACTTTTGGAGATGATATAATGTACGTGGTCTTGTAGTGCCTGAATAAGATTGAAATTAGTAGTCAGTGGCCACCATTTTGCCATGGTGAGAGGGTTAATTAAGTCACACACAACCTAACTAAATTGTAGGTGGCTCACGCGTGAGGCAAAGAAAAATAGGGACCAATGTGACTGTGAGCAGCTCCACCACTTGGTTTTTGTGCATTTTTCGTCCCTCCCATAAACTAACCATTTTTACTCATAAATAATACCTTCATAACTTCATATTAATACATAGCTTCAAACATAATCTGAAACAAATCAAACAAAATATTTATTATTAATAACTATTAAAATTTATTTTAGTTTTTAATATTTATTGTTCTTGTCTTTATACAAAATTTCATTTTTAGTTTAATGATTTTAGTTATAAATAAAAGTATATTTTAATATCTAGTTAAATATTGAAAAATAAGCTAGAAAGATGAATGTTATGACTATCAAAGTATCAAAGGTAGAAAGTGAGAAGGAATTAAGAGAGGTAAATAAGAAAAACTAAGTTGACCCTAGTGAAATGGTGTGACTATCATCGAGAATTCTTACATAAACTTCAAAATTAGAGGAATTACTTTTGACATTTGTCCCCACATAAAACAATAAAACAATAAAACTGTGATGGGCATAAAATAGCTAGTGGGTAGGTGGGTGTTGCACTATTTCATGTTAACATAGAAAATATTGTAATGACGGTATTATCCCTATTCTGTTGTCACAACAGAAACCAAAACTTTTTGATCGACTAAAAATAAATTAGGGTGGATAATGGTATGCCATTTCATGTTAAAACTTTCATCAATCTACTACTACGTTTAATTTAGGCCCAGTGTAGAATCATCATCATATATACTGATATACAAAAATGAGTATTTTTATCATTAATGATATTCAACTTCTATGATTGAATAGAGTATATAACTTGTGATATTACATAATTACAAAATATATAATTTGCAGTTTATCGTACTGTTTTTTACAAAAATTTATTAAAATTCTTGGAAGTTGGATACCAGAGAATTTGAAAAGTATTATATCAAATGTTTTTAGGGGGTGATTTCTACACCACACTTCTAATCTATAAATAAATCTCTATTTTAACGTTTTATTAAAATTCTTTGAAAAGTATTATTATACTATATAGTATATGCATTAAAAGATGTGGTACGCAAACTAATTTTCAATATTTTTAGTTGGGTTCACTTTTAAAGTGAGGTTTTTTAAACATCATTAATAACTCAATCAATAGTTACAAATAAATCTCTATTTTAACGTTTTATATATAACACTATTCTGTACACGATTCTTATAAAACGATCATATGACAGTAAAATCTTTGAATTACATAAGAAAAATAAACTTTATAAATTATTAATGTAAACAAAAAGAAAACTAATGTTAACCTATCCATATTAAAAATAAAAGTTAATTCATCATGTAATTTAAAACGAATTGAAATGAAATATTAAGATAAAGGTGAAATAGTAAATTCATCCTGACGAGAAGTATTATCGTATTGAACCTTGTTATACTTATATAAATTACATGAGTGGTTAATTAAAGGAAATAAACAATTCTATGAGTCGTTCAAAAAAAAAAAAAGTAAAAAATCAATTACATGAGCCATGCTTAAATTCATTTTAATAAATAATTTCTTTTAGTTATGAATTAGGGACTGTACGAAGGAAGTTAACATTTAGGATATAATTTTAGAGAGTTAATAGTATATAATAATTTTAGTTAAAATATAAGGTTAATTTTAGAGAATGTAATTATTGGGTTTTTGATATTAAAATATTATTTTATTGAATGAAATTTATAATCTTCTAGAATTAAAATTTTATTTGAGACACAAATTTAAGTGAGGAAATAATCGTTAACAAAATCCACGTCATAAAGAAAGTGCTATAAATATGTGGATAGAGTAAAGGAGGTGTGGTGAAGAACTATTGGTGGATTCAATAATGGAATCTCATCTAGTCATTTTCCCGAGTCCAGGAATGGGTCATCTGATTCCACTCACTGAGTTAGCTCACCGGCTTCTCCTACACCGCCATCTCATCATCACCTTCATCATCCCCACCACCACCGGAGCTTCCATAAAACCTCAAAACGACATCCTCAACGCCATGCCGGAAAACATAAATTCCATATTCCTCCCCCCTGTAAACCTAAACGACCTTCCAGACGATTCCGCCATAGAAACTCGGATATCACTCACTTTGACTCGCTCATTACCTGCTTTACGCCAAGCTTTAACTGAGTTCACCCACGAGTCATCGAAACGGAAAAGACCCTCGGCTTTGCTAGTTGACCCTTTTGGCCCTCCGAGTTTCGAGATTGCCAAAGAATTTGATATTCCAGCTTATATATTTTGTACGGTTTCAGCTATGGCATTGGTTAGTATCTTTCATAGCCCACTTTTAGACAAAATGTTTAGTTGTGAGTATAGGGAGTTACTTGAACCGGTGAGATTACCCGGTTGTGTTCCGGTTCATGGAGCAGATATGCCTGAACCGCTTCAAGATAAGAAAAATGAGGCGTATAATCACGTAATTCAGTTAGCAAAATCATTTAGCTTGTGTAAGGGTGTTTTGGTCAATAGCTTTCTTGAATTAGAACCGGATGCTTTTAAGGCGTTGGAAGAAGGTGAGTGGTGTAAACCGGATATTTACTCAGTTGGACCGTTGATACGTGGTCGTTCAGAGAATCGGACCGGTGATGGGTTTGAATGTTTAAAGTGGTTGGATAAGCAACCGGTCGGGTCGGTTTTGTTAATTTCATTTGGGAGCGGTGGAACACTTTCCCAAGAGCAGCTCAGTGAATTGGCATTTGGGTTGGAATAAAGTGGTCAAAGATTTCTATGGGTTATAAAAAGTCCACATGAAAAGTCAAATGCAAGTTATTTTAGTGCACAAAGCCATGTTGACCCATTTGAGTTTTTACCCAACGGGTTCTTGGATAGGGTCAAGGACCGGGGTTTGGTTGTGTCATCTTGGGCCCCACAAGTGGAGATTTTGGGTCATGAGTCTACTGGCGGATTCTTAACACACTGTGGGTGGAACTCGATTTTAGAGAGTGTGGCGAATGGAGTGCCTATGATTGCATGGCCTCTTTTTGCCGAGCAAAAAATGAATGCTGTTTTAGTGACGGATGTTGCTTATAGGGTTAAAGTGGATGAAAATGGAGTGGTAAAAAGGGATGAAATTAACAAGTGTGTTAGAGGTTTGATTGAAGGAGAAGATGGGCGTACGATGAGGCTTAAGGTAAGTGAGCTCAAAGATCTAGGCACGTTGGCTTTGAGCCGAGATGGTTCATCAACTAGGTCCCTTTTAGAAGTGGCTCAAAAGTGGATCTAAGTAATGTTAATTAAACCGGCCAACGCTTTAAATAGTTAGTTTGTTTTAAGTATAGTAGTACTATATAGTGTGGTTTTTATGTGATGCACAATAATGACGCCCGATATGTTTGTAATACAAATTTGGGCTTGATAATAGACAAAATTGGGTTTGATAACTATCTAAATCATTTCATGCACATAAATGATTAATTGAAAGACAAAAAATGCTACCTATATCCTGCTATCTCCAACACGACATGAATTCGACATAGAAATAAACGGGCTAGAATTGAGCCTAAACGATGTTGTAATATTTTATATCCTGCAACAAATATTAGTGTAATCAAATAATCAGAATGCCTTTAAAACTGTATTGATGATGGTCAAAAAACGTTCGTAATCATTAACAGCCTTTAAAACTGTATTGATGATGGTCAAAAAACGGGCAAGGCATTAAGCAGCTCTTTAATCCCGAACGTTTCAGTTGACCGGTTGAGCGTTTTGTTCACAGGACTGCCAAAAAGAAAGCTCCTCAGCTCCCAGCGACCGATGCGTCGTGCGAAGTGCAAAGTGCGCCTAAATCGCGCCATTTCGCGTCATCGGTCTCGGCTCGGCGCGCGTGTGGGTCTAGCCTTTAATCCTCTACTAAAGCCTTTGAAAGCTTAAGGATTTAAATGCCTTATAAACCCACTAAATGTTCTTCCTCCCACCAATGTGGGAAACTTGCCAACTTGCAAGTATTTAATTAATATATACATTAATTAATATTTCCAACAATCCCCCACCAAGTTGGAAAGTTTCCTTTCATTCAGACATATGCTGTCACCTAGGTGTCACGAAGATTAAACCCAAGTTTTATGTGAGCAAACAAGAGTAGATTGATTCAGTGGTATCCTAATAGGTTTAAACCAAGAACCTTAATAACCTCCCCGGTTTACCCCCACACAACATATGCCGTCTTTGTGTTCTCCCTGAGCACTAATATGGCCATGTGCTAAAATCCTTTTCATGACCCTTTAGAAGACAAACCAACGGTCTTCATTTGAGGCGGCACCACCTCTAGATCATATAGGCAAAATTTTACAACATCATCGTTGCTTAGATGTCTCCAAAATTTTGTTACGAGTATTAACTCATCCTCGTTCTCGGCAACGATGTACTATCCTACCTCACATGGATCTATCTTGATTGATAGTACCTTCTATCGTTAGTAATTTCGTTGTTACCCATTAAACTTGAAAATAGGAGCACTGAGTTCAAGTTGGGTTTCCATTACTAACGATTCTAGTTTGGTTTTAGACCCATGACTCTCGCGGTAGATGTTACCAAATCTCTCGTCAGAGGTTTAGTAAACGGATCTGCCAAGTTCTTCGATGTCTTGACATAAACAACTTTGATGGTACCACTTTCAATTAGTTGTCTCACAGAATGATGACGAAGACCTACGTGTCTCGTCTTCCCATTATATACAGAATTATATACTTTAGATAGTGTGGCCTCACTATCACAGTACATGGGAATTGAAAGCATCGGAGTATCCCACAAACGAATATCCAAGAGTAGATCTCGAATCCACTCTGCCTCTTTGCCTGCAGCGGCTAACGCAATAAGCTCAGCTTCCATCGTTGAGTGAGCTATACATGACTGTTTCTTGCACGCCCAAGAAATAGCCCCACCATCTAGTGTATAAATCCATCCACTTGTGGATTTAGAATCACTCCTGTTATCAATCCAGCTGGCATCTGAATACCCCTCTAGTATACTAGATTTTGACGTGTAAGTAAACTCAAGATTACTAGTCCTTTTCAGGTATCCTAGTACTCTTCCCACTGCCCTCCAGTGCTTTGTACTGGGGTTGACAGTGTATTGACTTAGTTTGCTTACTGCAAAAGCAATGTCAGGTCTAGTGCAATGTGTAGCGTACATCATGCTTCCAATTGCACTAGCATATTCTAGTTGAGCCACTTCTCTACCAGAGTTCACTTCAAGTTTTACACTAGAATCGAAAGGAGTGTTAAATTCCTTAATATTCAAGTGTTGAAACTTTGTCAAAATTTTCTCTATGTAATGAGATTGACTTAGAGAAATTTGACTATCTGTCCTTTTAACCTTAATACCAAGAATGGTATCCACTTCCCCTAAATCTTTCATCTTAAAGTTCGAGGATAGGTATTTCTTCGTATCAAGAATACCTTTCAGGTGAGTGCCAATGATCAACATATCATCAACATAAAGACAGATAACTACGGTGTATTCAGGTGTGCATTTAGTGTAGATACATCTATCAACACTATTATGCTTAAAACCGAATGCAGATACAGTGGTGTCAAACCTCTCATGCCACTGCTTTGGAGCTTGCTTCAATCCGTACAGTGATTTAATAAGTCTACACACTTTGTTTTCCTGTCCGGATGCTATGAAACCTTCAGGTTGCTCCAAGTATATCTCCTCCTTGAGATATCCATTTATAAAGGCTGTCTTCACATCCATTTGATGAATGTACAATCCTTTCAATGCTGAGATTGCTATTAGAGTTCTAATTGAACTAATTCTAGCAACCGGTGCATATGTATCGAAATAATCAATACCTTCTCTTTGCCTATAACCTTTAGCGACTAATCTCGCTTTATAGGCAGATATTGATCCATCTGGATGATACTTCCTCTTGAAGATCCATTTAGAACCTATGGGTCTCTTTCCCTTGGGAAGATCAGCTAACTCCCAAGTTCCATTTCCCATAATTGAATCCATTTCATCATTAATAGCATCCTTCCAGAAAGGAGCATCTCTCGATGTCACGGCTTCAGTAAAAGTCTTAGGATCATCTTCTAAATTAATTGCGAAAATGACCTCTCTCGTCACTTTAGATTGAGATCCTTCAACCAAGTATGATAGAAAGTCGTCTCCAAAATTCTTTTCCTTTCTCACCCTTGTACTTCTCCTTGGTTCTTCTACAACAGAAGAAGGTGCTTCTTCTATATTAGAAGAAGGTGTTATAATATCTCGAGAAGTACTTGGTGCTGGAACAGGATTAAAGGTAGAATTTGAGTTTTCATCATCTTCTATTAGCTTATCCTCGAAGAACTCCACATCTCTGGATTCTACGACGACACCTGATTCTTTATCCAACAATCGGTATGCCTTGCTATTCTGAGCATATCCAATGAATATACTTTTCATAGCTCGAGCTCCCAACTTGGATCGTTTAGGATCAGGTGTACGATAATAAGCTAAACACCCCCACACTCTTAGATAATCTAAGTTAGGTTTTCTACCTTTCCATAACTCATAGGGACTAGAGGGAATCACACGACTAGTGATTCTGTTGTGCACATAACATGCAGTCAACAATGCTTCCCCCCACAGATTGTGTGGCAAACCCGAATGATTCAACATACAATTGACCATCTCAACAAGGGTTCTATTCTTTCTTTCAGCCAAACCATTCTGTTGGGGAGTATATGGTGATGTTCTTTCATGCTTGATACCATTCTCTTTACAGAATGTATCAAACTCATGATTAAAGTATTCTCCGCCTCTATCCGAGCGAAGAATCTTTATATGTTTTTCATGTTGATTTTCAACCTCGGCCTTATATAGTTTAAATGCATTAAAAGCTTCGTCTTTTGTATGCAATAAGTAAACATATAAGTAACGGCTCGAGTCATCACAAAATGTTATAAAATATCTCTTTCCTCCACGAGTGAGTATACCATTCAGTTCACAAATATCCGAATGTATTAATTCTAGTAATGTTGTATTTCTCTTAACGCTTGGAAAAGGTTTCTTTATAAACTTTGATTTTACACAAGTTTCACATTTGTTAAAATCTTTATTATTTAATTTTAACATGCCTTTAGATTGCATTTTTTCAATATTTTTAATATTAGTGTGAGCTAAACGTTTATGCCATAAAGAAATTGAACAAGCAATATAACCAGAAAACATTATTTCATTTAGTTCAAAACCAACAACATTACTAGTGGTACCTTCACCATCACTAGTGGTACCTTCACTCTCACTCTCATAAAAACCAACACTTAAAACAGATTCACCACAAGCATTACTACCCACAACCCCCTCAAACAATTAAAGCCGATACATACCACGCGTATTAACGGCTTGTCCCACATACACCCCATCTTTTGAAAACAAGATCCTACCACCCTCAATCACCAACTTATAACCATTCTCATCAAACTTGGCTGCCGACACAAGCCCCTTCTTAACACCAGGAACATGCAACACATCACGAAGGGTGACCACACTTCCATTTTGGAAATTTAGTAACACCGTGCCAATTCCACGAACACGCACCTTATGACCATCAGCACACGACACTACCGTTCCTTCTTGAACCGGGCCATATGTTTGGAAGCTACTACGATCACCACAAACATGAATAGTAGCTCCAGAATCAAGAAACCAGCCATGAGTAGTTATCACACGATTCAATGAGGAAATCATATTGGTTTCCCCAAGATCCACACTAGCGACCAAGTGAGTTAGATCTGCAACAGCATTTGCAGATCCACCAACGGGCCCCGATTTCCGCAGTGGACATTCTCGTGCATAATGCCCTATTTCTCCACAAACATGGCACTTTCCAGTTTTCTTGAGTTGATTGTTTTGCTGATGATGATTAGGCCTCTTGAACTCCTTCTTTTTAGGTCCCATGTTCTTGTTCATTTTGAACCCTTTCTTGCCTTTGTACCCAGAACCCGAACCAGATACAGAACCATGACCCTCACTTGTCACGTGGTGAACACTCATTCCGAATTTACCCCTTTTGTCCCTGTTGCGAGTTTCCTCCTCAATACGGAGGTGTTTCAACAGGATATCCAAGGAGTAGTCCTCGGATTTGTGCATCATTCTTTTGGAAAAGTCTTTCCAAGAAGGTGGTAACTTGCAAATGATTGCTCCAACCTGAAAAAGCTCGGGAAGATTAATAGATAGAGAATTCAACTTATTCACTATCACCTGGAGTTCATGCACTTGCTCCATAATCGGCTTATCATCCACCATTTGAAACTCGAAGTATTTTGACACAAGATACTTGTTGGTACCTTCTTCATGTGCCTTGTATATGAGTTCAATAGCTTTCCACAACTCTCTAGGATCTGTAATAGGAGCATACAGATCATAGAGTCGGTCAGACAAGGAGTTCTTGATGTGTCCCAAGCATAAGTGTTCAGACTCTCTACGCAGAGCCCTTTGCTTGTCAAGTTCAGCAATTGCTTGCACATCAGGAGCACCTCCTTCAGCAGGTACTGGATTAGCAGGAATTGGGACCAATTCAGGGTCCAACACGAAGCTCAGTTTAAGCACAGCAAGCATAAACATGACTTTGTCAGCCCATCGAGTGTAGTTCTGGCCATCAAAACGATCAAGTTTGATGAATTCTTGATTCATCAAACGGAAGTTGGTGGAGGAAAGTTCAGTATCCATTATCTTTTTCTGAAAGTTGAGAAAGATTAGTCACAGAATATAAAACAAACAGAAATTATAAACCTTAAAGATTGTTGTAATATTTTATATCCTGCAACAAATATTAGTGTAATCAAATAATCAGAATGCACAAAAGATTGAACCTAACCTGAAAGTCGACGTGTAGAACTGAAGAAACTGCACGGAATGGATTCCTGTCCTTTAAGGTTTATACGTGCTTATACGCTGCAAGCCTCAAACGTATACACCCAAGATTTGATACAGTTTGTATGGTATGTTTCTACAGCAACGAAACACCGCACAACACGAAGATGATTACTCGGAAACAGGAAGAACAAAAGCAGCTAGAGGGAGAGTGTTTTCTGTGATTTCTAGTGTGTTCAACAACACTGTATTAGCGTCCATTATATAGGTTGTGATATCAAAACGTTCGTAATCATTAACAGCCTTTAAAACTGTATTGATGATGGTCAAAAAACGGGCAAGGCATTAAGCAGCTCTTTAATCCCGAACGTTTCAGTTGACCGGTTGAGCGTTTTGTTCACATGACTGCCAAAAAGAAAGCTCCTCAGCTCCCAGCGACCGATGCGTCGTGCGAAGTGCAAAGTGCGCCTAAATCGCGCCATTTCGCGTCTTCGGTCTCGGCTCGGCGCGCGTGTGGGTCTAGCCTTTAATCCTCTACTAAAGCCTTTGAAAGCTTAAGGATTTAAATGCCTTATAAACCCACTAAATGTTCTTCCTCCCACCAATGTGGGAAACTTGCCAACTTGCAAGTATTTAATTAATATATACATTAATTAATATTTCCAACAATCCCCCACCAAGTTGGAAAGTTTCCTTTCATTCAGACATATGCTGTCACCTAGGTGTCACGAAGATTAAACCCAAGTTTTATGTGAGCAAACAAGAGGAGATTGATTCAGTGGTATCCTAATAGGTTTAAACCAAGAACCTTAATAACCTCCCCGGTTTACCCCCACACAACATATGCCGTCTTTGTGTTCTCCCTAAGCACTAATATGGCCATGTGCTAAAATCCTTTTCATGACCCTTTAGAAGACAAACCAACGGTCTTCATTTGAGGCGGCACCACCTCTAGATCATATAGGCAAAATTTTACAACATCATCGTTGCTTAGATGTCTCCAAAATTTTGTTAAGAGTATTAACCCATCCTCGTTCTCGGCAACGATGTACTATCCTACCTCACATGGATCTATCTTGATTGATAGTACCTTCTATCGTTAGTAATTTCGTTGTTACCCATTAAACTTGAAAATAGGAGCACTGAGTTCAAGTTGGGTTTCCATCACTAACGATTCTAGTTTGGTTTTAGACCCATGACTCTCGCGGTAGATGTTACCAAATCTCTCGTCAGAGGTTTAGTAAACGGATCTGCCAAGTTCTTCGATGTCTTGACATAAACAACTTTGATGGTACCACTTTCAATTAGTTGTCTCACAGAATGATGACGAAGACCTACGTGTCTCGTCTTCCCATTATATACAGAATTATATACTTTAGATAGTGTGGCCTCACTATCACAGTACATGGGAATTGAAAGCATCAGAGTATCCCACAAACGAATATCCAAGAGTAGATCTCGAATCCACTCTGCCTCTTTGCCTGCAGCGGCTAACGCAATAAGCTCAGCTTCCATCGTTGAGTGAGCTATACATGACTGTTTCTTGCTCGCCCAAGAAATAGCCCCACCAGCTAGTGTATAAATCCATCCACTTGTGGATTTAAAATCACTCCTGTTATCAATCCAGCTGGCATCTGAATACCCCTCTAGTATACTAGATTTTGACGTATAAGTCAACTCAAGATTACTAGTCCTTTTCAGGTATCCTAGTACTCTTCCCACTGCCCTCCAGTGCTCTGTACTGGGGTTGACAGTGTATTGACTTAGTTTGCTTACTGCAAAAGCAATGTCAGGTCTAGTGCAATGTGTAGCATACATCATGCTTCCAATTGCACTAGCATATTCTAGTTGAGCCACTTCTCTACCAGAGTTCACTTCAAGTTTTACACTAGAATCGAAAGGAGTGTTAAATTCCTTAATATTCAAGTGTTGAAACTTTGTCAAAATTTTCTCTATGTAATGAGATTGACTTAGAGAAATTTGACTATCTGTCCTTTTAACCTTAATACCAAGAATGGTATCCACTTCCCCTAAATCTTTCATCTTAAAGTTCGAGGATAGGTATTTCTTCGTATCAAGAATACCTTTCATGTGAGTGCCAATGATCAACATATCATCAACATAAAGACAGATAACTACGGTGTATTCAGGTGTGCATTTAGTGTAGATACATCTATCAACACTATTATGCTTAAAACCGAATGCAGATACAGTGGTGTCAAACCTCTCATGCCACTGCTTTGGAGCTTGCTTCAATCCGTACAGTGATTTAATAAGTCTACACACTTTGTTTTCCTGTCCGGATGCTATGAAACCTTCAGGTTGCTCCAAGTATATCTCCTCCTTGAGATATCCATTTAGAAAGGCTGTCTTCACATCCATTTGATGAATGTACAATCCTTTCAATGCTGAGATTGCTATTAGAGTTCTAATTGAACTAATTCTAGCAACCGGTGCATATGTATCGAAATAATCAATACCTTCTCTTTGCCTATAACCTTTAGCGACTAATCTCGCTTTATAGGCAGATATTGATCCATCTGGATGATACTTCCTCTTGAAGATCCATTTAGAACCTATGGGTCTCTTTCCCTTGGGAAGATCAGCTAACTCCCAAGTTCCATTTCCCATAATTGAATCCATTTCATCATTAATAGCATCCTTCCAGAAAGGAGCATCTCTCGATGTCACGGCTTCAGTAAAAGTCTTAGGATCATCTTCTAAATTAATTGCGAAAATGACCTCTCTCGTCACTTTAGATTGAGATCCTTCAACCAAGTATGATAGAAAATCGTCTCCAAAATTCTTTTCCTTTCTCACCCTTGTACTTCTCCTTGGTTCTTCTACAACAGAAGAAGGTGCTTCTTCTATATTAGAAGAAGGTGTTATAATATCTCGAGAAGTACTTGGTGCTGGAACAGGATTAAAGGTAGAATTTGAGTTTTCATCATCTTCTATTAGCTTATCCTCGAAGAACTCCACATCTCTGGATTCTACGACGACACCTGATTCTTTATCCAACAATCGGTATGCCTTGCTATTCTGAGCATATCCAATGAATATACTTTTCATAGCTCGAGCTCCCAACTTGGATCGTTTAGGATCAGGTGTACGATAATAAGCTAAACACCCCCACACTCTTAGATAATCTAAGTTAGGTTTTCTACCTTTCCATAACTCATAGGGACTAGAGGGAATCACACGACTAGTGATTCTGTTGTGCACATAACATGCAGTCAACAATGCTTCCCCCCACAGATTGTGTGGCAAACCCGAATGATTCAACATACAATTGACCATCTCAACAAGGGTTCTATTCTTTCTTTCAGCCAAACCATTCTGTTGGGGAGTATATGGTGATGTTCTTTCATGCTTGATACCATTCTCTTTACAGAATGTATCAAACTCATGATTAAAGTATTCTCCGCCTCTATCCGAGCGAAGAATCTTTATATGTTTTTCATGTTGATTTTCAACCTCGGCCTTATATAGTTTAAATGCATTAAAAGCTTCGTCTTTTGTATGCAATAAGTAAACATATAAGTAACGGCTCGAGTCATCACAAAATGTTATAAAATATCTCTTTCCTCCACGAGTGAGTATACCATTCAGTTCACAAATATCCGAATGTATTAATTCTAGTAATGTTGTATTTCTCTTAACGCTTGGAAAAGGTTTCTTTATAAACTTTGATTTTACACAAGTTTCACATTTGTTAAAATCTTTATTATTTAATTTTAACATGCCTTTAGATTGCATTTTTTCAATATTTTTAATATTAGTGTGAGCTAAACGTTTATGCCATAAAGAAATTGAACAAGCAATATAACCAGAAAACATTATTTCATTTAGTTCAAAACCAACAACATTACTAGTGGTACCTTCACCATCACTAGTGGTACCTTCACTCTCACTCTCATAAAAACCAACACTTAAAACAGATTCACCACAAGCATTACTACCCACAACCCCCTCAAACAATTAAAGCCGATACATACCACGCGTATTAACGGCTTGTCCCACATACACCCCATCTTTTGAAAACAAGATCCTACCACCCTCAATCACCAACTTATAACCATTCTCATCAAACTTGGCTGCCGACACAAGCCCCTTCTTAACACCAGGAACATGCAACACATCACGAAGGGTGACCACACTTCCATTTTGGAAATTTAG
Organism: Calendula officinalis; assembly: GCA_963853835.1. Lineage (NCBI taxonomy): Eukaryota > Viridiplantae > Streptophyta > Magnoliopsida > Asterales > Asteraceae > Calendula > Calendula officinalis. Next base: position 38,830,101 of record OY970830.1, on the reverse strand, counting down.
TAACACCGTGCCAATTCCACGAACACGCACCTTATGACCATCAGCACACGACACTACCATTCCTTCTTGAACCGGGCCATATGTTTGGAAGCTACTACGATCACCACAAACATGAATAGTAGCTCCAGAATCAAGAAACCAGCCACGAGTAGTTATCACACGATTCAATGAGGAAATCATATTGGTTTCCCCAAGATCCACACTAGCCACCAAGTGAGTTAGATCTGCAACAGCATTTGCAGATCCACCAACGGGCCCCGATTTCCGCAGTGGACATTCTCGTGCATAATGCCCTATTTCTCCACAAACATGGCACTTTCCAGTTTTCTTGAGTTGATTGTTTTGCTGATGATGATTAGGCCTCTTGAACTCCTTCTTTTTAGGTCCCATGTTCTTGTTCATTTTGAACCCTTTCTTGCCTTTGTACCCAGAACCCGAACCAGATACAGAACCATGACCCTCACCTGTCACGTGGTGAACACTCATTCCGACTTTACCCCTTTTGTCCCTGTTGCGAGTTTCCTCCTCAATACGGAGGTGTTTCAACAGGATATCCAAGGAGTAGTCCTCGGATTTGTGCATCATTCTTTTGGAAAAGTCTTTCCAAGAAGGTGGTAACTTGCAAATGATTGCTCCAACCTGAAAAAGCTCGGGAAGATTAATAGATAGAGAATTCAACTTATTCACTATCACCTGGAGTTCATGCACTTGCTCCATAATCGGCTTATCATCCACCATTTGAAACTCGAAGTATTTTGACACAAGATACTTGTTGGTACCTTCTTCATGTGCCTTGTATATGAGTTCAATAGCTTTCCACAACTCTCTAGGATCTGTAATAGGAGCATACAGATCATAGAGTCGGTCAGACAAGGAGTTCTTGATGTGTCCCAAGCATAAGTGTTCAGACTCTCTACGCAGAGCCCTTTGCTTGTCAAGTTCAGCAATTGCTTGCACATCAGGAGCACCTCCTTCAGCAGGTACTGGATTAGCAGGAATTGGGACCAATTCAGGGTCCAACACGAAGCTCAGTTTAAGCACAGCAAGCATAAACATGACTTTGTCAGCCCATCGAGTGTAGTTCTGGCCATCAAAACGATCAAGTTTGATGAATTCTTGATTCATCAAACGGAAGTTGGTGGAGGAAAGTTCAGTATCCATTATCTTTTTCTGAAAGTTGAGAAAGATTAGTCACAGAATATAAAACAAACAGAAATTATAAACCTTAAAGATTGTTGTAATATTTTATATCCTGCAACAAATATTAGTGTAATCAAATAATCAGAATGCACAAAAGATTGAACCTAACCTGAAAGTCGACGTGTAGAACTGAAGAAACTGCACGGAATGGATTCCTGTCCTTTAAGGTTTATACGTGCTTATACGCTGCAAGCCTCAAACGTATACACCCAAGATTTGATACAGTTTGTATGGTATGTTTCTACAGCAACGAAACACCGCACAACACGAAGATGATTACTCGGAAACAGGAAGAACAAAAGCAGCTAGAGGGAGAGTGTTTTCTGTGATTTCTAGTGTGTTCAACAACACTGTATTAGCGTCCATTATATAGGTTGTGATATCAAAACGTTCGTAATCATTAACAGCCTTTAAAACTGTATTGATGATGGTCAAAAAACGGGCAAGGCATTAAGCAGCTCTTTAATCCCGAACGTTTCAGTTGACCGGTTGAGCGTTTTGTTCACAGGACTGCCAAAAAGAAAGCTCCTCAGCTCCCAGCGACCGATGCGTCGTGCGAAGTGCAAAGTGCGCCTAAATCGCGCCATTTCGCGTCTTCGGTCTCGGCTCGGCGCGCGTGTGGGTCTAGCCTTTAATCCTCTACTAAAGCCTTTGAAAGCTTAAGGATTTAAATGCCTTATAAACCCACTAAATGTTCTTCCTCCCACCAATGTGGGAAACTTGCCAACTTGCAAGTATTTAATTAATATATACATTAATTAATATTTCCAACAATCCCCCACCAAGTTGGAAAGTTTCCTTTCATTCAGACATATGCTGTCACCTAGGTGTCACGAAGATTAAACCCAAGTTTTATGTGAGCAAACAAGAGGAGATTGATTCAGTGGTATCCTAATAGGTTTAAACCAAGAACCTTAATAACCTCCCCGGTTTACCCCCACACAACATATGCCGTCTTTGTGTTCTCCCTAAGCACTAATATGGCCATGTGCTAAAATCCTTTTCATGACCCTTTAGAAGACAAACCAACTGTCTTCATTTGAGGCGGCACCACCTCTAGATCATATAGGCAAAATTTTACAACATCATCGTTGCTTAGATGTCTCCAAAATTTTGTTAAGAGTATTAACTCATCCTCGTTCTCGGCAACGATGTACTATCCTACCTCACATGGATCTATCTTGATTGATAGTACCTTCTATCGTTAGTAATTTCGTTGTTACCCTTTAAACTTGAAAATAGGAGCACTGAGTTCAAGTTGGGTTTCCATCACTAACGATTCTAGTTTGGTTTTAAACCCATGACTCTCGCGGTAGATGTTACCAAATCTCTCGTCAGAGGTTTAGTAAACGGATCTGCCAAGTTCTTCGATGTCTTGACATAAACAACTTTGATGGTACCACTTTCAATTAGTTGTCTCACAGAATGATGACGAAGACCTACGTGTCTCGTCTTCCCATTATATACAGAATTATATACTTTAGATAGTGTGGCCTCACTATCACAGTACATGGGAATTGAAAGCATCAGAGTATCCCACAAACGAATATCCAAGAGTAGATCTCGAATCCACTCTGCCTCTTTGCCTGCAGCGGCTAACGCAATAAGCTCAGCTTCCATCGTTGAGTGAGCTATACATGACTGTTTCTTGCTCGCCCAAGAAATAGCCCCACCAGCTAGTGTATAAAGCCATCCACTTGTGGATTTAAAATCACTCCTGTTATCAATCCAGCTGGCATCTGAATACCCCTCTAGTATACTAGATTTTGACGTATAAGTCAACTCAAGATTACTAGTCGTTTTCAGGTATCCTAGTACTCTTCCCACTGCCCTCCAGTGCTCTGTACTGGGGTTGACAGTGTATTGACTTAGTTTGCTTACTGCAAAAGCAATGTCAGGTCTAGTGCAATGTGTAGCGTACATCATGCTTCCAATTGCACTAGCATATTCTAGTTGAGCCACTTCTCTACCAGAGTTCACTTCAAGTTTTACACTAGAATCGAAAGGAGTGTTAAATTCCTTAATATTCAAGTGTTGAAACTTTGTCAAAATTTTCTCTATGTAATGAGATTGACTTAGAGAAATTTGACTAAATCGCGCCATTTCGCGTCATCGGTCTCGGCTCGGCGCGCGTGTGGGTCTAGCCTTTAATCCTCTACTAAAGCCTTTGAAAGCATAAGGATTTAAATGCCTTATAAACCCACTAAATGTTCTTCCTCCCACCAATGTGGGAAACTTGCCAACTTGCAAGTATTTAATTAATATATACATTAATTAATATTTCCAACAAACGAGTGTTGTAGAAGGGTTGACCGGCCATTGACCAGTACAGACAAGTATTGAACAAATCCTTTAGATATATCAATCATCGAATAATAACAGTTTCTGTGTTACCCTTTTGTGCAAAACACAATCACACACACTTGCTCTGTTTCCGGCAACATCACCGGAGAAGAATAGATCAATTCCGGCATGGGAGAATTTGATTCTTACACTCATCATACACATGGTGTACAACCGCCGGCGAAAACCTGCAACAAATATCCCTCTCTGTTCCGATCAGTACAAAATCGCCGTATCAAGGGAAAAATCAATTCTGTTCGAGCAAATTAGCAGAATAAGACATCGTGTTCGATTGCCGCAGCAGTTTGTCAACATTTTGGAATAATTCGAATAGTACAAGGGCATTTTTGGAACATTAATGTTACTAGATGGGTGTGTCTTTGAGTTTTTATGTTTGTTGAAAGAGTAGTCCATGTTGGACGTGTCTTACTTAATATTTGGAAGGTTAGTTAGGTTTCTTCTGGTTCTTTGGTCTACCTATCGTGTATTTAAGTAGGATGTAGAATGGTAGTTCTGTTTTTACTTAAAAAACAGGTGTAATCATCAAGTTACTTCCTACTATTCAAATTAAGGGATACATTTTTCATATTTGTGTGATTCAAAATAAGTGACACACTTTAAAATTTTATTTTATTTGATAAAAAGTTATGGGCTCCACACCCACAAACTACCTGACTTTAATAAAGTGAAAAGACATCTTTACACTTAATGTTTACTTTTAAACATCATTAATCTTACTTTATTCAAAAATTATGGGAATCATTCCCCACTAACCATTTAATTAATCTAATTTAACCTTCATTTTAATCTTTTACCTAAAAACCCGTGAATGTTAAAGTGTATCACTTATTTTGAATCGGAGGAAGTATAAGATATGGAAGTTTAAAATTTTAGAATTTAGCCAAAATCGATTTCTATGAGTTTTCAAAGCAAGTATAAAATTAGGATATTTTCATGTTTTCAAATAACTTAAAAATTCTCATGTTTTCAAGATGGGTGATGATTTTTAAATTAGGATTTATTGTTATATTTAAACAATGTTATACAATTGTTCTATAGATATCACAGTAATATTATTTCTAGCACAAAAGAGAAGAGTAATGAGGTTATTATTAATCAATTAGCAATATAATCAAACGTATGGATTCAGTCAGAAGTTATAACTCAATTAGCAACTAACTCAATCAGAACTAATTCAATTAGCAACTATCAAACGACCCGTAAGTAAATATGTCCATTAAAGAGGCCCGAGAAATGATTTAAAGCGGACCAGAAGAAGCCCTAAAAATAATGACATCTATTCAGGACCACAGACACTGCTCACCACAGTTGGAAATTTGACTCAACTTCCTTTTACGACACCCCGTGTAAATCAGAAGAGGAAGATCAAAGTTGTGGTGTGTTGAATCCATCTATCTTCCAATAAAGCCTATAAAGACTTGAGACATTAGAGCATTATAAAACCAATATTAATGCTTTCTCCCACCAATGTGGGATAGAAAATTTATCAACTTGCATATATCCCTTTATTATTTTCAACATCTTCCGTGTTCAAACAAAAAATAACTAAATAAGTTTTAGTAAAATTTCATGTTTTTTACACTAATCATGATGAAATTTGCTAAAAAAACAAGAAACTATTCAAGAAGAAATTTCGAGAAGCAATGCATTGGTTTTTAAAAGACGAATAAAGGAGAAGCTCCATTACTTCCACCAACACTTGTAGGTCTTGACATTTGTATGTCTGATGTGTATAAACTAATAATAATCAATACACGAGGTTATAAAAAGATCACTAAAGATAATAAATGGGAAGAGATGGTGTCAGGATCGAATAATTTAATCAAGTTATTAGAAACACAGATCTACTAACAAGAGAAGTTACAGCGGATTAACACTCGTGTTATTTGATTAAGAACAATGAAAACTGTAATCGAATAAGAACAATAATGATGAACACAGTAATCACAAAAAGCTTCAATGTATTAATTTGATTAATCAATACAATACACGTACGTTTACAATTCGTAAGGAACTATTTATAATAGTCCTTGAAGCCTAACATTTACCCTAGTTATTCTAGGACTAGATTACAATCGAATTACAAAAGATACGATATTCTAAAAAAACTTTCCTAAGATCTCGGACTCGATAAACTCCATAAATAAGTTGATCAGCATTAACTTTGAACGATCAGTAGTAAATCCATCGAGCAGTAGTAAATGATTACATTAGTAGTAATAACCAAGATCAGTAGGAAATGCATCATCAGTAATATCTCTTGTCTTCAGTATCAACTCCTTTAGCAACATTAAGTAGTTGATCAGTATTAACTTTTATTTATATCCCAACAATCTCCCCCTAAACTTATTAACTCACTTTGAATTAATCAAGTTTTTTTTTCTTTTTCTTTTTCTTCTTCTTTTCTCTTCAGTTCTTCTAACCTTTTACCTCTTATTTTATCACCTTCTATAGTTCTTTGATTACATTGTTTTCTTTGAGCAATTATGTATTTACTGTTTCTTTTCACAAAATAGTTTAACTTTTCAGAGAACAATGTAACATCATGAGGTCTCATGAATGAACAACAAATAACTTGATACATTGTTTCTTCAGAATGTGGATATTCTTTCTCATATAAGAATAGCTCACATCTCTTACTTGCTCTTTCAAAGAAATACATATGAACTGTAGGTAGCACATTCCAAGCATAAACATTTTCTGTGCTGGTGAAGTTCTCAGGATAATCTTCTGGATAAAAAGCAGCATCTATCATTTTTGTAAGATATCCAGCTCCTGAGTTCCTCCAAGACTTCTTTGTCATTCTTGGTTTTCCAATCATAAGAACTTTAATTATGTCACTTCTTGTACAGGACATCACCATCGGTTTCCAAGCACTAAACCTTTGAGTTGTTTTGTCTTCTCTTATTACTTCAATGACATCATCAACAACTCTCCAGTTGATAATTGGATTATCCTGTAAAGGGACTATTGGGAGATTAATTACTTTAGAATATTGTTTGGCCTTTTTCCTAGATTCTTGTTCAGCTACTATATCCTTTCTTTTCTTTGCAGTCATGGTTGATGAACTTCCCAACATTGGTTTTCTTGTGGTAACTTCCTTGGGATCAATGTCTATCAAAGTTTTCTCTTTAACCTTCTTTATTTCTGGTTCTGCAAGTTCTTTCTTTTACCTGTGCAGTATTTGTCTACAATGGTCAACATTTTCATTCTGCCAAAGGATTTAGCACTATAACCCTTTGATTTTAAGTAATCAATCATTTTTCTTTTCTGTTCAAATATATCATCTGGTAGATCAGCTTTTTTCTCTTTTACACTCTGCAACAAGATCTTCAAGACAGTTCAAGTGTTCTTCTTCAATCTTTTTCTGTTTATCAAACTCTGCTTGTTGACCTTCTACCAGGAATTCATCAATCTCTTGAATTGCTGCATTATTCATGTTTTCTTCTTCAGTTAATCTTTTATCTTCAAGAGCTTGAGACTTTGCAACCTTTCTATGATACCTCATTCTCTTCACCTTCCATTTATCTTGCTTTGCTGGTCTAACACAATTAATTTTATTTACCATATAGTGACCTAAAGCTCTGTTTGGATAGTCTTCATCAAATTTTTCTTTTCCTTTTCCAACACAGATTGAAGGTGGAGTGTACTTCATATCAATCACTTCTGGAATTTTGATTGATGGAGAGAATATGTGAGTTTCATCTTCAGGAAGAATTTTGGGGTGAGTGGGTAATTCACATTCATCAACATCATCCCAATTTACATTATCATCAATGTCGGGTATGATAAGTGGTTTTAGTTCTGGAGTTGGAGGATTTGGGATGATCACAGCTGGTTCAAGTACTTCAAGTAGTTCTTCATTTGATTCAGTAGCCACCAAGGTGGTTACTACTGGTACTACAACATTTGCAAGTACTACCAGTTGTTGTAAGGAGTCTACTACTGGTGAGGTTGTTGTTGTGGTTACTACTGCTAGGGTATCAGTAGTAGAAATGATAGTGTCTGTTGTTGGGACATTTACTACTGGTATTTCTTCTTCTTCAAATGGATCAGTAGTAACAACCTCTTGATTCTTAGCATCAATAATATCCATAGGGATCTTTGTAGTTTCTATGACCTCAGTAGTAACTGGTGAATGTATCTGTTCTACTGTTGGGGATTGATTTGCAGATACAAACACCTCTTCATCCACACTTTTGACTCCTTTGTGCAGATCTTCACTAGAACTGTGACCTGCTTCACCATGAGCTTCTTTGAGATTTAAGAGGGCTGCTGCTGCAATTGATTGATCAATCATTCCTTGTATTTGATCCTTCTCCCCCTTAATGATCTCAACTTGTTGAGCCTCACTATCTGCAATCATCTTTTGTAATTTTCTAATGAGATTTGATTGCTTTTGAAGCTTATACTCGAACCTCTTATGCCTTCTGTTCAAAGTATTGATATGGTGCTTCATGTAGCTCATGGTCTTTCCTTGATTATTAATGAGAGTCAGACAATGTTGTACAGTGGTTTCAAGGTTTTCCTTCCTATCCGTCAATTTGGTTTGTTTAATACTGCCCTCATCACTGCTTGGTGAGTCATTGGGTTGTTCAGATACTCTCTTCTTCCTAGAAGAAGCACTAGTATCCCCCCTTTCGGTTTCTTGGCACCGGGGTCCTCTTAGTGCTGCCTCAAAAGATGAGTCATCACTTAGAGTTGCCGAGGTCTGGGTCCTACTGATGTTCTTACTAGCCTGTGCACCAACCTTTGTATATCAGTAGTGAGAGCCCTTTCCTCATGCCCTCTCTCCTCCTTGGAGGACAACTCTTGGAGTCTGGGGTCTGACTCAATTGGTCCCCTGGTGTCCTTTTTGGAAGTTATCTTCCTTTTATATATTGAGGAAATGATTTGGCTTTTAGGTAGGTCAACCAAAGAGTGAAGCGTAACCCTCTGAGGTTCTGTTTCATGTTCCTGGGACACATTCAGGATATTTTGTGGTGAGGTTGTTTGAGTGGCTATTGGGGATTGTGTTTGGGCTTTAATATTTAGTGATGGAGTGGGTTGGGGTTCAAGAGGGTGGCTTGAACCCTCTCCTAACGGTGGTTGATCATGGATCATGTTGGGAAATAATGGTGTTACCTTACCAGAAAATTTGAACTGTTTGTTCATGTTTGAGAAAACTTTTCTATTTAATTCAGGAATGGGAAAAATGTTTTTAGTTTTTATGAGATCTGGAATGTCACAATCAAAAATGTGTGCAAGGAATCTTGGATGCATTAAAAATTTTGACACAGACAAGTTTCCAAGCATTCCTTCAAATATCATTTTAGAAAAATTAAATACTTGATCTGTGCACAAGCAGACAACAGCAGATGCTATTGATCTGTTGAACTCATTCCAAGTACTTTTCTTTGGTGACATACAATGTTGAATTGTATGTACCAAGAATTTTCATTGAGGAGAGACAAGACCTTTTTGAAAAGTTTGGATATCTGTTCTTCCCTCATACCCCATCTTTAAAACATTTTCTATTAAAGTTTCTTTGGATAAAAGAGAAATACCTGATTCATCATTGAGTTTAAGATGATCTCTGATAGACTGTTCTGAAATTTTAATGATCTTTTCATCAATTTCTGATTTAATTTTGATTGAGCCCTGTTCTTCTATTTTCTCTGCATTCTCCCAAAATTGAACAATATGTTGTTCACATAGTTTTGGGTTTACTGTGAGAGCAAACCTTATGGGAGAGTTCTTTAAAAACATAACAATGGGTCTGAATGATCGGGTTCCATCAGGATTTCGTAGGAATGCAAGTATATTGTGGAACTCTGAGTATTGAAGATCAGTCTGAGCAATCAATGGTTTCTTCATTGCCATCTTTGTTGTTTAGACTTGAGAGTTTGATTTTTAGTATGTACGAAATCGTCGATGTATTAGGTTGTTACTGATTCAAGCTTGTGATCGAAGTATTGCAGATTAGGGTTTATCGTAGGGTTTATCAGATCGAGGTTTGGATAATGCTAAATTAATCTTCATTCAGCTATTTATATTTTTCGAAAACACCTGCAGAAGGACCGAAATACCCTTCGAATCATAACCCAACGGCTATTTTCATGGGGGTTAGTTTGGTAAAATACAGTATTTCACACATAACGGTCGATCAGTAGTAAATTGGGTATCAATATTAAATCATCAGTAGTAACTTTAGATTTATACTTAACCAATTTACATGAAACCTTATCAGTAGTAAACAACTAACAATCAGTAATGATTACTTACCAGTAGTAAAGTAAGTTTTAAAGATTAAAATTAGTATACAAGACTTTACATATGATTTAAATTATAAGATTAACTTATAAAAATCATTCCAATACTGCTAACCAAGAAGCTAACTCTTCCTACATCTAATGATTTTGTAAAGAGATCTGCTAATTGATTGTCAGTATGAATTTTATCAACTTTAATTCGTTTCTTTTCATTACAATCTCTTATGAAGTGAAATCTTATTTCAATATGTTTAATTTTTGAATGTTTTACTGGATTATTCACAATTCTGATTGCACTTTGATTATCAATGAAAATATGAGTTTTAAGAATAGATATACCAAAGTCCATTAGTTGATTTTGAATCCATAGCACTTGAGCACAACAAGCAGATGCAGCTACATACTCTGCTTTAGCAGTTGATGTTGATACATTTGTTTGTTTCTTACATTGCCATGACACCATTCTTGATGCAAAGAATTGACATCCACCAGTAGTAGATTTTCTATCTTGACATTCACCACCATAGTCACTATCTGTGTAGGCTACAAGTTCAAAAGGTGAGTCATGTGGATACCAAAGACCAAGTGATGGTTTTCCCTTCAAGTATCTGAGGATTCTTTTGACAGCCTGCAAGTGTAGCTCCTTAGGTCTTGCTTGATACCTGGCACATACACAAACACTATACATAACTTCAGGTCTTGATGTAGTTAAATACATTAAAGAACCTATCATTGATCTATATAAATGTTCATCTACATCCTCCCCCTCAACATCAGGATGTAGGCGTTTGTGTGTTTCCATGGGAGTTCTTGCACTTTTGCAGTCTTTCATTGCAAATTTTTCTAATATGTCTTTGACATATTTTGATTGATTGATCAAGATTCCATCTGATTTTTGATTGACTTGGAGTCCAAGAAAGAAATTCATTGGACCCATTGAACTCATCTTGAATTTGATCTGCATAAGTTCTTCAAATTCTTTGCATAGTTGATCATTTGTGGATCCAAAGATGATATCATCTACATATATTTGAACTAGTAGGATGTCATCTTTGACCTTCTTTGTAAACAGAGTCTTGTCAATTGCACCTCTTTTGAATTTGTTCTTTAATAAGTATGATGATAATGTATCATACCAAGCTCTTGGTGCCTGATGTAGGCCATATAGAGCTTTGTCTAATTTGAACACATAATCATCATGTTCAGGATCTTCAAATCCTAGAGGTTGACAAACATACACTTCTTCTTCTATTTTTCCATATAGGAATGCACTCTTTACATCCATTTGATAGACTTTAAACCTTTTGAATGATGCATATGCCAGAAATATTCTGATTGCTTCAATTCTTGCTATAGGAGCATAAACTTCATCACAATCTATTCCTTCTTCTTGAGTGTATCCTTGAGCTACAAGTCTTGTTTTATTTTTTTATCACTATTCCTCTTTCATCTTTCTTATTTCTGAAGATCCATCTGGTTCCAATGGCTCTTTTTCCTTTTCGAAGAGGTACTAGTGTCCAAACAGCTTGTAACTTGAACTGAAAAAGTTCTTCTTGCATTGCTTCAATCCAATTTGAGTCTTTCATAGCTTGTTGAATCTTCTTAGATTCATCCTGTGATAGAAAACATGCAAACAAACATTCATTAGATATTAGACTTATATTACAAGTATTATTTTTTAAACTTGAATTAAATTTGCTTCTTGTCTGCATATATGAGTTGACATCACTTAGAACAAGGTATAAGGGATGATTCTTTTGAGCTCTTGAGTTGGAAGTTTTGTCAACAACTATTTGACTGTCAAGATTTGATTCATTGGATTCAGGAACTTGAGCATCTGTCTAGTTTTCCTCTTGAGTTTCTGAATCTTCTTGATCTTCTTCATTGATACAGGTATCAGTATTAACTTGATTGTTGTGAACATCATGAGTTTCAGTGTTATTACTGACATTAGTATTGTTTGGTGCAACATCATTATTTTGAGTTTCCGGGTTACTACTGGGATCAGTAGTATCATTCATGTTTAGGTCATTGTTGGTATCAAGATTAATAGGGCTTTTAGGGTTGCTACTGTCCTCAGTATTAACTGTGGTATCAGTATTAACTGTGATGTACTCCAGTTTATCTTGAATACCATTTGTTGATGATGATCCTCCTTGTGGATTTTGATTGTCAGTATCACCTGCATTAAAATCAAAACTAAAATCAAGTGATTTGGTTAGATTGTCAATATTAAATAACCAATCTGGACCATTTCCTTGTTCATTCATCAGATTTTCATTAAAGGATACATCCACACATTCTTCTATGATCCCCAGCCTTTTGTTGAATACTCTATATGCTTTGCATTGTGTTGAGTATCCTATAAAGATTCCATCATCTGATTTGCAGTCAAACTTACCAATTTGTTCTCTTCTAATTAAAATGGTACAAGGACACCCAAATGATTTTAGAAAACTTGGAAGGTTTTCTTTTGTTAAAAAGTTCATATGGTGTTTTAAAGTGAGGCTTAACTATTAATACTCTGTTTTGAACATAACAAGCAGTATTAACAGCTTCAGCCCAAAAAGTTATTGGTAATTTTGAATCTGCTAGCATGGATCTGGCTGCTTCAATTATTATTCTGTTTCTTCTTTCAGCTACACCATTTTGTTGTGGAGTTCTTGGTGAGCTGTACTGCCTATCAATTCCTTTAAGATCACAAAAAGTAATTAAATTAACATTCTTAAATTCTGTGACATTGTCACATCTAATGACTTTCACTTTGAGATCTCTTGTGTTTTCCAGTTTGATTATCAGGTTCTTGATGATTTCACTTGTTTCATCTTTGGTCCTGAGAAAAAAAAACCCAAGTATACCTGGAAAAATCATCAGTAATAACAAGACAATATTATTTCTTTCCAATACTCATTACATTTGTAGGTCCAAATAGGTCCATATGTAAGAGCTGCAAAGGATCAGAAATAGAATTGATTGCTTTGGACTTATGAGAAGTCTTGTGTTGTTTACCTTTTAGGAAAGCAACACAGTGATGATCACACATGAATTGTTTTTGAGGTAAACCAACTACCAAATTCTTTCTGACTAAGTTATTCATGTTTTTAAAGTTTGTGTGACACATCCTTCTATGCCATAATTCTGATTCATTTGTGTTTTCCTTGGATATAAAACAGTTGATCTCATTTGAAGAAATGAGTTCTCCCCTTATATCCAAACAATACACATTATTTCTCCTTGGTGTTCTTAAAACAACAAATTTTTCATCTAAAATAAAGTTAGGAGAAAGAATGATGCACTCTGTATCTGTAAAAAGAATTTTGTTCTTTTTATCACATACCTGTGAGACACTAACCAGATTATATTAAAGTTCAGCAACATAAAATACATCATCAAAAGTAATCTTACCATTTGTTACTGTACAATTACCTGTAATCTTACCACCTCTTGGATTTTGGCCAAAAGCAACATATCCACCTTCAAAGGACTTGAATTCTCTAAGAATTTGAAGATTTCCAGTCATGTGCCTAGAGCATCCACTATCAATTTGCCATACTCTCCCTTCTGCATGGATCTGAATGCTCTGCACAACAAGTAAGTGGATTAGTTAATCTTGAGAACCCAAGCTTGTTTTGTCTTGGGTTCATCCTTTGAAGAATAAGATTTTTGAATTGTATGAGCTTTGTATGTAGTTTTGGTTTTCATTTGATGTGTATTACTGCTGTTTTGTTTTACTACTTATCTAGGTTTATACCTGTAGTATTTAGTCTTTGAGTATTTTACTACTGATGCACCAGTAGTGTTTGGGTAATATGAGTTTTTAGCATAATCAGTAGTATAATTGTAATTGTATCCAACAACATTGTAATTAGGGTTTTTACCAGTAGTAAACCTGGAATAGTTTCTACTGATGTTTGAAAACTTGGAGTATCTTGGAAGTTGGTTTTGTTTTCCATTATTTTTGAAATAATTACTCCTTTTAGGACTTCCATGCCTGATATTTTGCACAAATCTTTGTGCAGTTCTTCCAAATTTTGGAACTTCAACATGTGGATTTTTAATTTCCTTAGCTTCTACAGTTTGTTTTAATTTTAATTCTTTTAGTTTTTCCTTATTTTCTTTGAATTCCTTAAGTGACAATCTTTTGCTAAGTGATTAACTTTATTGCAAATCAAGCATGTTAATTTGGTTGTTTTAGCACTTTCAGGCTTTCTTTGGTCTTTTAACTGATTTAAGTTTCTTTGATTTCCCCTTCTTAAAATAGTAGGTATGTTTTCTGAATTATATTTAGGGGATTCAGTTTGACTTTGAGTGGTGTGATAACTTGTGTCAGTTGAATTAATTGTTTAGGGTTTAGGGTACTGGTTTCAGTTTGATTTTCTAATTTTAATTCATTTAGAATTCTTTCTGAATTTGACTTAAGAGGAGGAATAAAATTAGTTGGGGGTGGTACTGCATGATAACCAACTCCATGAACAACTTTTTCTGTTGATTGATTGCTGGTTAATTCATCAATTATTTTAGAACTTCTTTCAAATTTTTTAATAGTTAATTTATTTTGTTCTAATTCTAACTGACATTCTTCTAATTTGATTAATGTTTCCTTTAATTTTAACTCATCATGTTCTTTATTATAAGTTGTTTGTAATAATTCATCTTTTATCTTCTGATCTGTTATTTTTCTAGATTTTAATTTGATTTTTCAAGATCAGCTATACAACCATTGAATTCGATTCTTCTGTTTCTGTTTAAAATCATCTCATCAAGAGTTTCTTTGTTAAGTTTTTCTAATTCTTTATATGCTTTAATGCATTTAGGAGTATAAGATTTAGAATGTACCTCAGTAGTAGAATCAGTAAATGCCATGAGAGCTTGGTTTTGAGCATGTTCTTCTGCTTGAAAGCTCCAGTCATAACCTTGACCCTCTTGAGATACTAATGCAGTTGAGTTTGAGGTGCTGTTTTTGTTGTAATTTGATCTTTGATCTTTGATCTTTGCTAGGACATTCTCTAGTAAAGTGACCAAAGTTACTGCAGTTGTAACATTTGACCTTGGTTTTGTCAAAGCCAGCACGTTCCCCTTTGTTGAAAGTCAGATTTTGTCTGCCAGTTCTTTTAAGAAATCTCTTTGTTTTTAAAATTTAACATAGCCATCTGCCACTTGATGTCCATCTCTTCCAGATAATCAGGGTTGATTTGTTCCAGATCTTCACTAATCAATGCAGTGTGTACATGACTAGTAAAGAAGGATTCTCTTACTGCATCTTCAGATTCCACTTGCTTTCCAGAAACACTATCTTGACCTGTACCTGTATTTAACACAAAAGCAGCATTGTTTGAAGGTAAACTAGGAGTTTTGTGACTTACCTCAGATTCAAATACTCTTAGTTCATTGTACAGTTCATCAAGTTCCTTCTCTTCTAATGCATCTCCTTGTCTATATATGACAGTATACATAGACCATTCTCCACCAAGAGATCTAAAAAACTTTCTGTTGATGTCATCATTGTCTGGTTGAACTCCCACTTGAGTAAGTTCACCAATAAGTTTGTTGAAAGGATCAAAAACTTGTGACAATGATTCATTCTTTTGTCCTTTGAAGTTTTCAAAGTCTTGTTTCAGTACTGATTTCATGTTTCTTTTGGTGCTTTTGGTGCCAACAAATCTCTTTTTCAGTGCCTGCCACAGTTTCTTTGCATCATCATATTCAACAAATAAATGCTGATAGTCATTGGGAATAGCAAGCAATAGAGTGCTTAAGGTCTTTAGTTCAATGCCTCTGTCCTTCCTTTCCTTATCACTTTTGACCTTGTCTGCTTCAGTTGATGAGCTAGTCATTGGAATTGGAATTGTTTTGTTGCCTTCTAGAACGACTTCCCACATGGAATAGTCAGTAATAAGCATGTATTGCTTAATTCTGTTTTTCCACATCCCAAAGTTGTTGGGAGTGAGAATGAGAATCTTGTTTGCCTGCGTGCTTTCATTGTTATCAGACATGATTAACAATTTTTGTTTCGAAAGTATGAAACTTTTTGATGTTCTTAAATCGTAGATCTAGAACCTTAATGCTCTGATACCACTTGTCAGGATCGAATAACTTAATCAAGTTATTAGAAACACAGATCTACTAACAAGAGAAGTTACATCGGATTAACACTCTTGTTATTTGATTAAGAACAATGAAAACTGTAATCGAATAAGAACAATAATGATGAACACAGTAATCACAAAAAGCTTCAATGAATTAATTTGATTAATCAATACAATACACGTACGTTTACAATTCGTAAGGAACTATTTATAATAGTCCTTGAAGCCTAACATTTACCCTAGTTATTCTAGGACTAGATTACAATCGAATTACAAAAGATACGATATTCTAAACAAACTTTCCTAAGATCTCGGACTCGATAAACTCCACAAATAAGTTGATCAGCATCAACTTTGAACGATCGGTAGTAAATCCATCGAGCAGTAGTAAATGATTACATCAGTAGTAATAACCAAGATCAGTAGGAAATGCATCATCAGTAATATCTCTTGTCTTCAGTATCAACTCCTTTAGCAGCATTAAGTAGTTGATCAGTATTAACTTTTATTTATATCCCAACAGATGGCAATGAGCTTTAGTTACCCGAGTGTTATGGAGGAGCTTTCAAAAAGCTTTTCGAAGAATACCTACTTGCACCACAAAGCTACTTCGAGTTTGGGAAAGAGGCATCAAGGTTGATCAAAATGATCATCCAAGTGATTTTGTATCAAGGCAAGATCAAGCTCATCAAGAGGTTAAGGTCAAGATTGAATAAGATAACAATGATATCTTCAAGTGAAGCTCAAAGAATTCAAAAATGCAAACAATTTGATATTTAGGAGGAGTGTTGAATTAAATATCAAACTAATGTAAATAGTATTAAAACAATTCATATTATTATGTATCATGTATAATTGCCAAAACAGTTTCGAGAGTAAACCGGCCATTGACCAGTATAACTAACGGCCTTAACTGCCGCCAAACACCAATCGAAGGAGTGTGTTGGTTGACTTCGGCACCCTTTCATTTATTATAAGTGTTGTACAAATCTTGTACATATATCAATCATCATATAATAACAGTTTATCTGTTACCCTTTTGTGCAAAACACAATCACACAGTACACTAGCTTTGTTTTCGTTCTTCGCTGGCAACATCACCGGAGAACGGTACATCAATTCAGTGAATCGAGTATGGATAATCAGGGTTCAAAATTAAACAAAAGAAAAAAAAAACAAGACAAACTAAGACCAACACAAAATCTGAAAAGGGCTATACTTCGGGAACGAGATAACAAAAGTAAAGAACTTGAGTCTTGGTTTAGCTCTTTCAACTTTCAAGTGGTAATTATCTAAATTACTTGATCTTTTATATATGGAAGTTTAATATATAGTTAAACGTTCAAGCCATAAATGAATATCTAAATCTAACATACTACCTCCCTCATATACTTAGTGATCTTCTAAGTATATATATTATCAATAAAAAAAAGTTTCTTTCTTATTTTTATAATCGATCACTCGATCGATGTCAAATATAAAGTATCTTAAGATCATCAACAAGGTACGTTTGAGCCTC
The DNA here is from genome assembly GCA_963853835.1 of Calendula officinalis. Lineage (NCBI taxonomy): Eukaryota > Viridiplantae > Streptophyta > Magnoliopsida > Asterales > Asteraceae > Calendula > Calendula officinalis. Next base: position 38,812,681 of record OY970830.1, on the reverse strand, counting down.
CCTCATATACTTCTACACTGCAAATATTAAGTCAACAAGTAATCGAATGTATAGTACGTCAAAAGAAATGGATCTACAATATTCTGCACCCTACTTTTACGCCACATAATTTGACTAAATCATCGATTAATTTAATATTTTTACTTCTTGAAAAACCATATATATAATATTCATATATATTATTATCAAGAGTTTGGTCAATTACATACTCTTTAAAATCAACATAAAAGTAAAGTATAATACATGATCCTATACTTATACTTATGAAAGTATATACTTAACTAAAACATTTAAAAACAATAGAAAAAAGTTATACGTGTAGAAAAATATGAAGTCTTCGTAATTGTCAAGCACATGATATACCGATAGAAGTTGGCCTAAACCGGTCAGACTGTGATCTTGTCACCAACGACTTCATGTCCGGTGAAAGCCGGTCAAACTCCAGCACCGTTTCCGGCACCTCCGGGATGGTGGAAAGAGCACTCGAGGTGTCATATACGTAAAAAGCTTCATATCTTGATGAGCTATGGTGGTTAGGTCTACGCCGGAAAACTGATCGGAGGAGCTTGTTGAGGGATCTGGCGAGTCTTGAGTGTTTTTTTGAGGTGGGTTTCTGGTCAGTAGGTGGTGGTGGTTCATGGCGGAGAGAGGCGGAGGAGAGGTGGGGCATTGACATGGTTCTAGCGGATATGGCGGAATCAAGTTGTCGCTCGAAAGATTTGAGTTCGAAAGAGTCGTAAAGAGAGCTTTCGCAGTCCCATACTTCACGTTTAAGCTTGACTTTTTGAGTTTGTGTTTGCTTTGCCATATTTTCTCTATGCATTTCCTGAAAATCTGTCATCTTAATTAAGAAAAGAGAGAAAAAAATGGATATATGATTTTTTAGTGTTTGTTATATAGAGACTAGAGATAGAAGAGGGGAAAATACTTGTGACGGGCTTTTATAAATTAATTAAAGAGTTAGGTATGTTTATAATTAATGATGATATCATTCCGTATCGGTACCATTCCTATGACTAGGGAATTCAATAAAACAGAGATTAGAAAACTTATACATTATAGGCTATATTTGGTTGGAGGAATCCTTTTGAAATTTTGAAGAGAAATTAAAATTTAATTTCTATGATTCTTGTATTATCTTCAATTCTTCATTTTATTGGAGGAATTGAAATTCTTTGTTAAAAATTTCAATTAAATAATGAAATGTGAATTTTATCAGTATAGACAGATTTTAAAATAAATTTAATGAGCAATCTTCCAGATTGCCTTATTACTTTCCACCACGACTACATCTTGCATCACCATCACCACTAACACCACCACCAGTATGTCATCACTACCACCAACATCAACTACTACCGCCACCACCACCTACCACTACTACCGACGGCCATCACTTACATCACCACCCATCTCCTCAATCACTACAACTCGCCACCACCACTACCGCCAACTACTACCCACCACTACCACCGTCACTACCAGAATATGGATTATTTCCGAATTCCATTACTGAAGGAATAACATCTTTAGAATTCCTATTCAAAATCCTAAAGTATTTCAATTCCTTGATATATTCTATTCCTTCAAAAATATAGTGCGAACTAAACCCTATGTAAGGGTAATAACTATCAGCTAGCACTTTATAACCATATCATGAAAATAAACACAAAATACTCAGGACACAGTTTTACATTTTATATGTCTTTCACTTTATACATCAATCTACTATTTAGTTGTAATTATTTATCTCACAATCATGATTCCGCAATTAGGTTTAACGGATTTTCCAAAAACCCTGGAGTAAAATCCACAATACTTGTCTAGGCCTTGGCTATGGAAAACTATTTCTTTTATCGGAAAAAGGGTGATCACGCCGTAAATGGACGTGACTTGTATGTAACCACGTGTGCCTTGCATATGAGAACATTATTGGCATGACTATTTTACCGTGTGCATATTGATATTATTTTTGGTACTCATTAGCCCTGTCGACTATGAAATTCGAACTCAGAAGTTTTCAAATTATTATTTAAAAGTTAAAATAATTCAAACAAGTATACGTAAGTTAATGCTTTTTAGGAGATTTTGAGTACGTACAAGATGGGGCATTAGAAGTCACGAGGATGATACATGGACCATTGAGTTGTAAATGCGTTGCAGTAGTAGTATGTGGGGAGTTTTGGTTTGTTCATTTTCAAGTATTTGGTGATGCTATTTAATGGTGATTGTGAGTTGCATGAGGTGTTAGCGTGTGTATCTTTAGTTATTAATTGTTAAAATGCGTTTTTGTACTTTAAATTTGGTTTACACGGTACTTTATTACCTATAAACTTTTAAATGTGTAATATATTAACGTGAACTTGCAAAAATTTGTCAATTTACTATGTTGGCTAATTAATTTGACTATGTATACAAACATATTTACTTTTTTTTTTATGACTTTTGACGAATTAAAAAAACATAAGTTTATCTCAATATGTTGAAATTAGTCGCAGATGACGTAAGGATTTAAGACCAAATTAATGAGCTAAATTACTAATTTTAGTAAAAAAAAACTCGATCAATTAAGTTCAGAATAGTAAAACTTCTAGCGTTCATATATAGGGTTAATTACCTCATCTCAAATAAAAAATTGTGCTAGTAAATTGTTGTCTATTTTCATGCATTGGCATCTAAACGTGTATAAATAAAACAGAATCGAAGATTGTTGATATGATATTTGCTAGTATTATATTGACTATTTATTTTTTACTACTTACATGGCTAAGACTAACAAAATTAGCCATACCTTATTTTTTTTCAAGAATAAAATATGTATATCGATTTAATCTTTTATGACATACTAATCTAGATTTCATGTCAAAATAACACGGAGACAATCAACCATATTACAGAGAATTGGTGGAACCCATTAAAATACAAAAGTTGTTGAGATGTCTTCCATCTCATAAATAACCAACTTGAATGAATTTGATATAGGTATGTGCGGGGCGGTACCAGACAAATTTTTAAAGGTGGGTAAAATTTTAGAGTGCAAGTCTTTCAGTGAGGTTTTATTTAAAGTCAAAATCAAATCAAAATCAAAATAAACCAAATCAAATCAGTTTTAGTTTGAAGAAAGTCTAAACGTAAATAAATTTGTAAAAAATCAAAATTCACGTGTTAGTTATTTCGAGAATAAAAATTCTAAAATTTAGTAATATAAAAAATAGATTACAATTTTTTATAGTGGTAGATTTCGTATACACAGTTTATGTTCTTAGTTCATATTCTTATTCAGTTTTGTTCTAACGTTCAAGTAAGTTTTTAAAGTGTTCATATATAGATAATATGGACTAATATGTCACTGGTTAAAATATATGTGTAATCAAATAAATGATAAGCATGATATTTTTAAACCAATAAATCTATGGGAAAATGAATCAAAAGAAAAGAAAATTTTAATAAGAAATAGAGTAAAAGAAACGTTAAAACGGGAAAGGAAAAAAGATTTAAAAAAATATATATGTATATAGAAGGGATTTAAACTCAATGTTATATGTTTTAAGATACATGAGTTAGCCACTGAGCTAATATATGACATGTATTAGTTATCGCTCATATAATATGTACATTTGGATGAACCAAGCTAAAAAATGAACCGACCCCTAAAAAATTTATACTAATCAGAAAAAATTTGGGTGGGCATCCACCCATTGGTACCGCCGTTGGGTATGTGTGAATTGAACTGAGAACCAATAGGAGCAGCGGAACCGGACAGGATTGGACTGAACTATATCGGTTCGGTTCTCGGTTATAATTTTCATGTAAAATCGGTTCTCGGGTCCGAGTGGTTTGGTTCCGGACGGTTCGGTTGGGTCTAAAACCGAAAAAAACCAAAAAAAGCCAAAGATACTATCTCGGTTCTCGCTCGGTTCCCGTCGATATTCGGTCCGGTTCAGTTCCAAGTGTCGTCAGTCCAGTCCAGATCATTCCGGCCGAAACCATTTTCTCGATTCTCGGTTCAGTTCGGTTCCGAGCGATTCGATTCTTGGACCGCGCACATGCCTAACTTGACAGCAGTATCACTTAACCAAACTTTAGTTCATACTATCACTTAACCAAACTTTAGTGCATACTATCTTTTCTTTCCTTTTTTTTTAAGTATTTCCGATTCAACTTGTGCTCCTTAATAATTACCCAATAGTTACGAGTACCATACTAGTATAGATATTAAAGTTGAGTCTTAGTGATACATGCTACTATGCTAGTGATAATATAAATTGAACTATTAAAATGTCTGGATAATCTAATTAACCTTATCAAATACATTTGTAACACATACCACCACCATCTGTTCCTTCCACAAAACTATACAAAACTAAAATTAAAATCAGTTTGAAACAAGGGTTTTAACTTTTAACCAACTGTGGAATGTTTTAACCAAGATCTATCTGCATCAGGAGTTGTACAACACGCATCCACCTTTGTACATTCAATCAACCACATCGTCACTGAAAAGCTTGAACTTACTAGCATCAAGAACCAACTTCCTTAACGAAGAGAAGGAACCCAACAAACCAACACCCGTAAAAACCACCATAATTATAATATTAATCCAATAAGTTAATGAAGATTTTGACGGTTTAAAGCTCATGTTGTATAAAAGCATTGGGAGAATGAAATCTAGTGGAATAAAACCTAGGGCTCCAACAACCCCATTAATGTCGCCAAAAAACGGTAACATTGCTGCAAAAAATCCACAAAATATCATGTAAAGTGACCGTAGAATTATTCTTGGAATTAGGTTTCGTTTTGAGAACATTCCTTGATTCACATCTGCTGATTTTGTTTCCATGATTTCATATGCTACTTGAGAATAAACCTGTTTCAAATTACATTCTATTTATGATTTCATAACATAATTCAAGTGAATTTTTTTTGAGTAAATTACACAAATGGCCCTTTAGGTTTGTACCATTTTACATATTGGTCCTTTAGTTTCATAAATTACATTGTTAGGCCTATCCCAACAGTTGAGCGTCAGTAAACCCATCAGTAGCGCCACATCATCACATCCTTACTGACACGCTACTGCCAACCCTGGACATCACTAACCCATCACTAACACATCCTTTCCACATCATCATTTTTAATTCATAAAAAAACACTACATTAAATAAAATAACATTACATTAATAATAAAAATAAAAACATTACGAAAAAAATAAAATTAACGTTGACGGTAGTTTGGCGGGAGTCTCCAAATGTGTTCGATTAAGGCCTTACGAAGTTTATGATGCACAACTCGATCACGTATCTCCTTTTCAATACGCAATTGGGCTGCAACCCGTTCATGCCATGTACGTTGTGGGTGATTTGCTGGGTTAGCTGTATTCAATTGGACAAATTGCGCGACCGTTATCTTCCGTAATCATGTTGTGTAATATCACACAAGTGTACATGATCCGTCGTATTTTGTTCACACTGTATGGTCGTGCCGGGTTTTTAATGATTCCCCACCGTCCTTGAAGCACTCCGAAAGCTCGTTCGACATCCTTCCTTGCGGATTCTTGGAACCGCTTGAACTTCATGTTCTTTTCTTCAATTGGGCATTTAAACGACTTGACAAGCGTTGCCCATTCCGGTTAAATCTCATCAGCTAGATAATAACCCTTTGTAAATTGCTCACCCGTAATAGTAAACGGAACTATAGGAGCCTTGTCTTGCCTTAAATCATCAAACAAATCTGATACATTAAGGACGTTTATGTCGTTATTCGAACCCGGACCAAAGTACGCATGCCATATCCACATATCGTATGACGCAACACCTTCAAGCATTATTGTTGGACATCCTTGATCACCACGTGTGTATTGGCCTTGCCATGCCGTTGGACAATTTTTCCAAGGCCAATGCATACAATCAATGCTACCAAGAATTCCAAGAAAACCATGTATCTCTTGATGTTTGGCATGTAAACGTTGGACATCATGAGTTATTGGTTTCCGCAAATACTCAGTCGAGTATAGATGGAATACACATTTACAAAAGTTGTCCAAGCAATCGTACGTTGTTTGTTGACCCATGTGTAGGTACTCATCAAACATATCAACAGCACAACCGTATGCCAATTGACGTATGGCAGATGTACACTTTTGAAATACATTAAAACTGGGTAACCCATAGCGTCTCTCTTTTGACAAAAATAATCAAAATACTACGGTAGCTGACCCTGTGGATTATAAAAATGTATACCTTGGCATATACGGATGAACAAAGGTTTCGACATACGAAGCCGTCTTCGAAAGTAGTCCGGGGGGAAAATGGCATTCTCGTCAAAGTAATCATTCCATAAACGTTGACCAGCACTAATGCGGTCTCTTGGTATATATCTTCGTGGTGTTCTTGGCACGGTGGATTTTTTTAGCTTCTTGTTCATCCAGAAAATCAAGTGTTTCAATAGTTCGGCTCACATCAAAGACGGACGTTGCATTCACATAATCTTGCCAATAATCATTACCGTCATCGTTTGGATCCATTTTACGGGAGAAAAATTATGGAAATTAGGAAGAAATGAAGTATGTGATTGTGAGTATAAAAAGATGAATATGTGATAGTGTGTTTAAAATGGTAGAGTATGTGGGTTTTTATAGAGGTTGGGTGTAATGTATTAATTAATGTGTTTAAAAAAAAAAAAAAAAAAAAAAAATTAAATTTGAATTCAAATTCACACGCTCCCCCGGCCCCCACCTCTCCCACGACGCACCACCGCCCCGTCCTCACACCGACGCTGCTCCAACGACGCCACCCAATACGCGGCCGTGCCAACGATGTCGTGGGGTGACGGCAAAAAAACGCCCACGACGGGGTCCCTGACGTGCCCGTTGGCACCGGTCTTATTCCTTATTTCTGAAACTATCGACACATTTGGTAGTTTACCTAAACAGACATTTAGTATTCCTGTCAAGTATGGTCACGTGTGATGCACGAGGGGGTAAATATGTCCTTTTCCCTTTCCCTTCACCAGTTTAAAACCGGTAAAAACCTGTTTATTTGACTAGGAAAAGTTAACGTCTGTTTAGGTAAATGACCAAACGTGTCATTAGTTTCGGAAATAAGGACTATTAGTGTAATTTATGAAACTAAAGGACCCAATATGTAATATGGTACAAACTACAAACCTAAAAGGACTATTTGTGTAATTTACTCTTTTTTTCCATTAGAAAATTGTGAGTATATTGACAAAATGGTGGTAAAAAATAGAATAAATCATACCAAACCAATGGCAAAAAGTTGAAGAAGAACAAAAATAACTCCAAGCCCTAAAAGCCAAGTTGGAGCTAAAGCGGGCCCCTCATCCGGCATGAGACTTTTAAGAATGTTTGAGCTAGCCTTGTTACCAAACACCCAATATCCAGAAACTGCAGCCGAATAAAATGTAACAAAAATCACAGAGTAACACATTATAAGCCCTTTAAACATCTTTCCAGTTACTGGTGGAGCCAATGTAGCCTGTCATGTATTTCAACAAATAAATAATTAAATGACATAATTTTTTTTTCTTAAAAAATAAAAATAAAAAAACTTATGCTTACTTGTATCTCAGGAACAATTCCGTTTCCAAAAATAGCAGCAATTATAGAAATAGAAGTAAATCCACTCATAACCATAGAAAATTTAGAAGATTCTAAGGAATAATCTCTTTGGGGTGCATTTTTAGATAGCCCTGCAAATAAAAATGATAAATTAATAAAAGATTAAATCATGAAAATGAATTTAGTGATAACACCTGCATTTAGGCAAGCACCAACAACAATGAATGTGTAAGCTAAACTTAGAAAGAGTGAAGCTAAATTCACATGTCTAAGAGAATGAAAAGTTGGTAATTGTGAGAGAATTATCATGACAGCTGTCACCATTGCTATGAATTGCCACAAATGAAGGCCTCCATCAGGAGAAACACTCGAGTACATTATCTAAATCAAAAAATTGAAAAAAATAATTAAATGTATTTTTTGGAAATATTTAATGGTTATGTTTTGAAATTTTTTTTAGTACCTGAAGGCATTCTCCTGCAAGCAAGATTGCTCCTATGCTTATACCAGTATTAATGGCTGTTTGTATAAAAATTACAAAATAGTACATCCAACCAGACCCTACAGAAAAACATCAAATTAATAAATTAAATGCGACATTTTCCCTCCAAAAATTGAAATCACATTTCAGATTTTTAACTTAGGACAAATTACATACAAAAGTAACATACTTCACACCAATTTCTATCTTAGTTTACACCCATAAAAAGGTAATGTACTAAAAAAAATTAGATGTAAAGTAATCAACTTTAAAAAAAATTTGATTTATGGTAATCCGACCCGTTTACCCGCTCAACATGATGATATGGCATGTAACATGTCAGTTACTTTGACCGTGTTGACTTTATTTTTATGTGCCACTCGTATAGCACCCGAAAAGGCGAAAAGCAGTTAAGTTACAAGATTACCTTAAATTGATTTAAAGTATGTTATTTTTTATGCAATTTGTCCTTTGACTAATAGTCAAACACACACAAACACATAAAAACACATACCCAAAACATCAGATGCGAGTTCGCGAAACCGAATATGCCGTCGACCCGCTTTTTCACAATTTTCAAGAACAAGAGACATAAGATAATAAGAATAAAAAGTAACCACCCCCATAACCGTCAGACAAAAGAACCCGAGCCCCCACCCGAGCCCCCGAAACGCATACGGTAAAGTCAATATTGTGGGCCCCACTATTGCAGTAGTTAAGTGAAAACCTGCATGATACCATTCCCCTACAAAAAAAAGATTCAAACTTGAAATTATGAAAATCAAGATTGTAATTACAATAACTTAAGTAAAATAAAAAAAATAAAAAAAAAAAGATTTTACCTTTTGATTCAAGCACAAAAGCTGCACCTGCATCTTGTTGCTGGATATTTTTGTTTTCAGGTGGTGGGGGAGCTTCTGTCATGATGAAATATCAGCAAGAAGCATGAATGTATGATTTTATGATGAATAAAGATGAGTGGTTATTTAGATGTAAATATTAAATTAATTTTCCATTTGTAACCATGATGTTTGTGTGTTAAGATGACAGCTAAACAAAGAGATGTAATTATCATTAATTAGGAAAAAAGAATTAGTTGGCTTCGAATGCTCCGCTACATAGCAATAAATTACGGGCACATGATATTTACAGATCCGAATATTTATATTTATTATCGTATATATATTGCTTGTAAGCGACAATAAATAACAAAGGAAGTTTTTTTTCGTTTTCGGTCTGCACGATGGCAAAAGGGTTGAAAGTATTTACTATTTTATAATTAGATTTATTGGCTTAATAATACAGAAAACGATATAACATGATATTGATACAATTTTAATTTTAGAATTGAGCAGCTTTACACAAAAACCCAGACCGGCCCGAATAGTGAAAAACATACAAACTTTGGACCGAAATTCTGACCATCTATTCGGGTCGGGTCGGGTCGGTCTAGTGGGTTGAATGCTCACAAGTCACAACTAAAATAGTGTTTTCTCCATAATTATGATTTTAGGTTTATGGGAAGTTGGGAACAACTATCGAAATTAAATTGACTTATAACAGTAAATGTATCGACTTTTTCGATCAAAATCAATAGAGTAAACATTCCGTATACGTCAATTACCTAAAACAACATCAAACTGATTTTATATTTTGATCTAAATCCAGAAATGGAAAGTCCGTAACTTTTGGAAAACCAGTTTTGATTTCTGAAAATGAAAAGCAAAAATATGATGCGGATGATTTTAAAACTCATTCCGTTTTAAGATGCAATTTTGATCCAGTACGCTTTATTTTACTTCCTTTTAAATTAGGTTAAAGAGAGAGAAAAACTGTTGCCGGAGATAGAGAAAGTAGGATACCTGGTGGTAACAATGGTTGTTGTAGCTGAATCGTCATAGAGAATCGAACTGTTAGATCTCTTGCAGGGGAAGTTAACTGAAACGAATAAAATTGAAAAAATCAAAGGCTTCTCCTCTTGAATTGGTGTAATCACGAAACGGGAATTGGGAAATTAATTGAAGATATGGTGGACCCGGTCACGGAATCTGATTCCGAGTTAGATGAAAGGGGTGTTTGGGAAAGCTTATTTTTATGGCTTATAGGCTTATATAAGCTTAAATAATTTTTTTGAAAAGGGATTATTAAGGCTTATATAAGCTTATAAGCCATAAGCTCCCTTAAATAAGCTTTCCCAAACACCCCCGAAGTTTCAATCGAAATATGCGAAAGTGATTGACGAATTGATGTGTACTATATGATCTAAGGGTTACCGCACCACTTTATTCAGAAAATATCAATCACATCAACCACAACATTTTAATTTTCACCTCATCATTTTTTTCCATTTATTTTAAAATATTAAGACCAAAATACATTTTAGTACCCTGAACTTGGCTGACTGAAATTTCTACTACCCTGAATTATTAAATGTGCACCATATTACCCTGAACTTGACAAAATAATCGATTTAGTACCTTGACTCATTAACGTATCACGTTTTCTTACTTGATTTAATTTCGTTGGAGCTTTAAACGAACTAAAAAATATGCATTTATCTCAACTAGGATAAAACCCGCGTGATGCGGCGGGCTGCGAACTATATATTAAGCGAGTTTAAAAATTCTATAGAATAAAATCCACTGACATTAAGCGAGTTTAAAATTTCTATAGGATAAAATTTGTTTCTGTCGTCCTCTGCTTCATCCTTGGACCGAGTCATATGCTTGTATGGAATGGTCATGCCATCTAGAATTCGACTATACTTTTCATGTCTTAGCTCCATATATATGTGGTAATATATATGTGTTAATTTATCTATCTATCTTATAATAAAACAAGCTTTTTTAAGCCACTTGTCAACCTAATAGACACCCAAAGTACACGTGTCAACTTTTAAGAGACCCACAAATTTAATTTTCCCGCCCAGTAAAATCTAAAACGAAAATAATAATATTCAATGCTATTAATTAGGAGAGTTTAATGTAAGTCAAATCATAATAAGGTATTAACGGAATTCAAGTAACAATTTAACAAGAATTTGAATATTGCCTAATTTAAGGTAAAAGTCTTTAAGGTTAAAAAAGATTGATTATCGGGATTTTAAAACAAAATATTTACGATATTTAATCATGCATATTTAAACATGCATATAATTTCAAACGTGAATGTAAAATTCAATTGCGTTAATGGCTTCTAATTATGACCCATAATTTAAAAAAAAAAAAGTTTCAAAAATATTGTTTTTTATTAATATCTTCAGAAATTTTTCACTTGGTTTTTGCCCGTTTGACCAGAATGACAGTTTGACCATGTTGACCACGTGTGACCCGATTTACACATTTAAATGTAATTAATCAGGACAATATATAAAAAAAATCGGGTCAATCTTATTTTTTAAGCCGTTTGACGTGGGTGGCCGTTTGACCCAATTGGCCGATTTAAATGTAAGAATACAGGTCAATGTATACAAAAAGATTCAAACCAAAAAGGCGTGCCCTAAAACAAATTGTGTTGAAATGGTACTTGAATTACAAAATGGAGTAGCAAACTTACAAGTTTTGAGCGACTAAAGCATGTGTTTTCTTCAAGGAGCTCAAAATCATCATCCTCGAGAACAAAAGACCTCCTTGGTTCTCTTTTAAGTTGGCAAAACAGGAATTAGAAAAAGGCAACATAACATAGATAATTAACAACTAATAGTTCGTAATTGAAGGTAGTATTAAGTGGACAGTTGATTCTATAAGACAAATTACTAAACTAAATAGAGAAACGGTTAGGAAACAAATTACTAAACTAAATAGAGAGAAACGATTAGGAAACGATTTCATCCCAACCTTGGATCGTTTGTCTCTTTGAATTCCGTTTCATCTCTGTTGATTTCATCAAAATTTATACGCCGTGCAACGGTTACGCATGTTACCGGCAAATTAGGGGAATTGAAGGAACCTTAATTTTGGGCGAATTTCAGAAGGTCGGTTCCTCGACTTCCGTCTGTTGTCTGCACATTGAAGATGATCGTATTTATTTAAAGACGACTAAAATTCAGACAAGGAAGATTCATTGGCGGAGATGGGGGAAACGTTTTAAGAAGAGACCATTTAATATGTAGGTCAGTAATAAACGTCGGACGAATGGTTTGGTGGTAGATAACTATTGATGGGCCGTGCTTATTAGGTACTCCGAATAATCTATTCCATGAATGCAGGGCGTCAAATGTGTAGCTTCGAATTAAATGTACAAAGGTGAAGTTAATTTACCATGAAGCAAAAAACTTTTTATTCCACTCATTAATTTCCGCACTATGGCGACTTAGTTAGGTAGTTACCCGAAAGTGTAACCAAACCTGTTACTTTGCCTAGTGGTAAGAGGTTTACCTATTGATCCTATACACCCGGTTTCGAACCTCGTAGGAAGCTGGTTTTTAATTAATTAGGCAAAGAGGAGGTTGCTAATTAAGGAAGGTTTGAATTCAGACCTTCCTTTTTTAGAAAAGTGCAATCTGCATTATAAAGTAGTAAGATAAGATATATTGATATTAAAAGCAAATCACATGAGAAAACAAGATTAAATTAGTAAGTCAGAGTACTAAATTGACTATTTTGTCAAGTTCGGGGTATCATGGTGCACCTTTAATTGTCCAGTGTAGTAAAAATTCCAGTCATCCAAATTCAGGGTACTAAAATACATTTTGGCCAAATATTAAACTAATATTTCATTAAAATTAAAATTACTAGAAATCAAAAACTAAAATACTTAAAAAGAAAAAAAACTGCACCACAATTAAAATTAAACTAGCAGGGTACCCGCGCAATGCGCCGGCGGGAACCTAGTTACTATATTTTGAGGCACACAAATGTTGTTTGGTCGCACGTCTTTTGCATTAAATTGATTATCGAGAGGTCTTGTGATGGGCTTCCACTCCCAGATGTATTGGACATTAAATTGGCCTTGTCAAATTTCAAAATGTTGATGGGTTGGCATTCATGGATTGAAAACACCTTATTAAGGTAGTGTTCGAACATTTTAACCAAATCTGTGAGTTTGGTTAGTAGTAAGTGCTTTACCTTTGGACCTGTCCCACGCGGGTTCGAACCTTGTAAGTAGCTTTTTAAATATTTTTCAATCCGGCAAATTGAACATTTCTAATTATGGCAGGTTTGAATTCAGACATATCTTAATTAGAAATGTGCAATTTGCTTTATAAAGTAGTATAGATTACATCAATTAAATTTCCCAGCAAGACAATTAAAAATAAATAGACCAAATGATTTTATTTTAACAATTTAAGAGCCGAATTCCACAATTAAAAAGCTGGCCCAATTACATAATGATTTAGGTTATTTCTTTCCCTCCACCCACGACTAAAAACGCAGCTCCTTCTCCTCCGTTTAGCTTTCTCCGGTGCTGAGTTTTCTCCGGCGAAGAGGTAAGTCTTCTGCCTTCTTGCATGATAACTAGTTTCAACGGTTAGAAATCTTCGAAGTTCGCAAAAAAAGCAACACAGTAAAACATGATAAACACGATAACACGAGATAAATACAGTAAAATCTCTTTAAATTAATAAGGTCGGGACTTGAGAAATTTATTAATTTAGAGAGTTATTAATTTATCGATAATTATTAATTTAAATAGTTGAACGTGTTCAATGTATTCTTAAGTTAGTTTGACAATATGACTTTCGAATGACTTTAAATTAATAATGTATTGAAAATCAATAATGACTTTTGAAGTAAAATAATAAATGTAAACAAATATGTTCGGTGTATTACCATAGAAGAGTTTCCCACAAAATATTGGAAAGTTTTGAGGTGGGACAATCTAATCCAGGGAAGATAAATGTCCTTGATGCAATCAATTTGGTAATCCCGTCTTAGGCGATAGATGTTCAAAAAAAAAATAGAGAATTGCTTCCAACAATGTAAAATTCGTTCAGTTAGTGACGTTACAAGAAAATTTGGTTGAATCCACTTTTGATGAAAAACATCGAGACCTTGAGACTATGATCAATCAATGGGCTATCGTAATAAGATGCATATCGACAATCTAATGAACTACCCAGATAAAAATGAAGCATGTTCGAAGGTTCATAGTTTAGAAGAAATTGTAGGTACTATCATTGAGAACACTGCAGAGGATGACGACGAAGATGATACGGTGTGTTTGGAGCCTGTTACGCGAAGGATGCACTTATGGCGTCTAATACTCTTCACAACTTTATGATACAATACAAAAATACAACACTTGAGCTATTAGATGTAATAAGAAAAGTTAAAGATGATCTCTAAATAGACTTGAACTTTAATGGAAAACACTTGAATCATAGTTGTATAGAGTGTAATATTCTTTTTTCAGTTTCTATGAATTATTAATTTATAATATTCTTGGGACTGCAAATTATAAAGGGATCTCCCAAAAAATTATTATCTTATTATTTTATCGATTTTTTCAAAATTTTACATTGGCCCAAGTCGGGATCGGACAAATTTATTATTTTAGAGAGTTTATTAATTTACCGAGTATTAATTTAAAGAGATTTTATTGTAACAGTATTAAAATTTTAACTTAGTATATGCTTAAAACCGACAAACACGACACGGCAAAAATATAACATAAATTACAACTAAAATGTTCCTAAAATTATAACTATCGTGTCAATTTCGTGTTAATTTTCGAACCTAAACACGACAGGACACGACACGATTTCGTGTTTATTTTACACAACATAAACACAAATTCAAATTTCAATTTCGTCCAAATTTCATTTCGTATCATGTATTTTTGTCGTGTCGGGTTAGATTTTGACAATCCTATTAAACATCGGCTTATTATTCTTTATTTTACATTTACATCTTCAAGTAAACGTGAATTAGAGGTGCCATGTGGTTTTGGCGTGTAGGTCGCGTTCTAAAGGATAATTTGGGGGTGTTTGGTTTAACTTATTTTACTAAGTTTACACTTAATAGACAAAAGAGAGAAATAACTAAGGGCGTGTTTAGAAAAGCTTATTAACACAGTTTTTTAGTTTATTATCTTAATAAGCTTATAAGCTTGAAATTTTAAGCTTATTTAGGCTTATTAAGTTATTAATGTAACACCTCAATTTTTCAAAACAATTTAAAACTTCCAAATATATAATTTAAGTCTTTACAAACCAAGTATCCCAAAAATACGGTTTAGATAAAACATTGAAAGGATTATCAGAGTATCAAAAACCAGTGTTACAATAATATCAAAACCATAGTCTAGAGAATTAAATAAGTACACCAAACTAATCGCTTTCATTGCTAACTACGGGTCGCCTAATCCTTAGCTCCCGAACCTGAGTACATAGTCAAAAGAAACATAGCACGTGAGACAAGATTGTCTCGTGAGAAATATGGGTTTTAGACCCGGTTAGAAATATTGCAATAAAATAATATTTAAATAATTATCATATTGCACATAGTCAATCATGCTCTAAGGCTTGCAATAAGCCTACACATACGTAACGGGCCTCCCCGAAACAAACTTCCCCGATATGGGTTATCTAGGTAAACTACCCCGTTTCCAGGTTATCTATTGTTCCCCCGATTTCCGGGTTATCTCAAAACTCCCCCGCTTTCCGAGTTATCTATTGCTAGACATCTTACTCTTCCGCAGGGTGGTACCGCCCCAAGTAGGTGTCACTACTCCCCCAATTGATGGGTTATCTAGGATCCAATTATTTAGCTACCACATAACAATTAATCAATCTCAAGTCAATGATCCATAATATAAGTCATATCATACTTGTGGTAATCAACAAATTAAATAAACAATTCAATTCATACTTATCTCGTTTCAACCATTTTCTTTATTAAAATAAGGGTATGGATCAATAGAAAAGGATCCTTATTTGAAAAAGTTGAAGAAGCAATGTATTTTCGTAATATATATATATATATATATATATATATATATATATATATATATATATATATATATATATATATATATATATATATATGTATTTATATATATATATATATTCTCATACCATACATATATATATGTGCATATTCATGCCCGATAATATGTATATATACACATGCATTTTACGTAACTTGCATTTTCAGTTCTAATTTGCATTTTCAATCGGAACTTACATTTTCATTTACGAAAATGCATATGCATACCGTATATATATGTGTATATATATACATATATACGGTATAAGTATGAACGTATGTATATCTATGGTATGAATATATATGTATATACATATATGTATGTATATGTATACATATATGTATATTTTACGAAAATGCATTGCTTCTTCAACTTCTTCAAATAAGGATACTTCTTTTTTGATCCTTATTCATTAAAATAATTATCTAATAAAGACTCATTAATTCATTTTAATCATAAAATTGGGTTACTATGTATTCAGAAAAGATCATATGTAATCACCTTAGCAATGCTGTCCCAAAATTGTGTTAATGAACACAATGTTTACTTCTTAATCAAAGAAGTACTTACAATCTTTAGGTCTTCTTGACCTTGCATCAATACCATCACAATAACTAGCTAATCATAAATCCATTCATAACTACTTCCCTAACCACCAAGTTCACCCAACTTGGTGGAATCTCAAACCCTAGTTCAAGATTCTCAATAATAACCCAAATCCAACTTGTACACGATTACAAGCTTACAATGAGTGTTCTACACTCATGTCTAGTCATCTTTCCCAAAGATGACATGGTAGGTTGTCCAAACCACCATTGATGCTCAAATAAAGCTTGCAAACTAAAAACCAAGTATGAAGAATCAAGAATCCTTACCTTTGATGTTAAAATCCACAAGATTGATGAAGATTTAAGCCAGAGAACACCAAAAATGAGCTTTCTCTCTCTAAAAACGTCTGGTAGGTGAGTAGGGTTGTTGGTGCCTAAACCCTAGCCTAAGCCCGACTTTTATACAGACCCAGACACAGATCGCATCACGATCTGGTAATTCGCATCCCTTCCCACGATAAATCGCGTTGCTAAATCACGTTTACAGGCTCGCTATTTCGGGTTGCTGTTCGGTCTATCACAAGTTCGCGTCGCGAACTTAGAGATCACGTCGCGATCTCTTCAATCCCAGCCAAACTTGGTTTTTCAATTGCTATGATCCAAACTCTTGACCCGTTTCCAATTAACACGAGCTTTAAACGTTCAAATGCTCAATATATCATAACGGTAAACATAGTCTAACATAATATCTTAAATTCGTACAATCCCGAATTAATATTACAAATACGAATATAAAAATTACGTCATATGATAATGTTTAAGATACAACATAACTAAAAAGCTAAAAAGCGTCCTTAATAAACTTTTCCAAACATGCCCTGAGAGCAGAAGGTTACAATGGATTTGTTTAAAGTACAACATAACTTAACTTGAAAAGTCATATGATAATGTTTTCCATATTAAGTCATAATTTTAATTTTCATTTCTATTTTTTATTTATCCAATTTATATGATAAAGTTATTTATTATATGTTTAAATATTTTTTTAACTTATTGACTTTTTAGAGAAAATAATAAATTAATAAGTAATTTTGAAAAACATTCCCATACACCCCCTACCCTTAGACTTATTATATAAGTTTTTAGTAAATGAATTATTTGATTATATTATAAAATTACCAAATATAAGTTACGAAGAAGAAAAGTTGAGAAACAATGGTGTAGTTATAAACTTAGGTGGATTGTAGAAATATAAAATACTTCGTATATGATTTTCTTATATAAGCCTTGAAAAGTTCCACCAAAATGATTTGTCTAAAGTGTTTTATATTAACTCATAAGAATAAGCTATTAAACCTTACCAAACATTTAACATGAGAATATGCGATTATTAAGTTTAGACAAGTTAATAAGCTAAAAGAATCCTATAAATAAGTTCTCATAACACCCTCTTAATTTTTGATAAACTTATAAGTTCTTTTTTTTCTTTCTATTTATGAGTTTATTAACTTAATCTTATTTGTATAATAGGGTTACATTCTAGGTAGTTCACCTTTAAAACACAGTCTCAATGGACAAATCATAGTCATTGGATCAAAAAAATCCCTTAACAATCACCATCATCAAATCACATGTGATTGAATACATAACCACCACCGCCGGCCACCACCACCATCTCCGCCCACTGCCGCCGCCGACCGCCTTTGCCAGCTGACGCCACACGCCGCAATCACATGTGATTGAAAGCAGCCGACATTGACGAGGGATTGTCGGTGGTGGAGACGGTGGCTGGCAGGGGTTGGTGGTGGTGGTGCTGAATCACATGTAATTTAATACACATGGAGTGGTAGTCGGCGGTGTGCAATCACATGTGATTTAATACACATGGGTGGTGGTGGGGTTGATGTATTAAATTATATGTGATGGTAATGTGATGATGAGTTAGAGGTTGATTGATCTAATGGCTGAGACTTATCCCTTAGAACTACATAAAAAATAGGTACTACATTAAGCATTTCTCTTGTATAATAAGTTCATAATCCTCCGATTCATAGGCTCGTAAGCTCGAGAAAACGAGCTTAAAAATTAATCAAAAGTTAGAAAACCTATAATAAGCCGGTCAAATAAGTTGCACCAAACACTCCTTAATCATGTATGGATAAATTTGATGATTTAATATTATTATGCTTTTGTAGGAAGGTCCCTTTAGACCCTTTTGTAACACACTCTAGGAAGCAAATGCACATAAAAAAGATAAGTAACAACCAAATGAAATGCAACAACACAAACATATTATTTCCAAAACAATGTCTAAATGAATAAATAATACAAACTAGGAAATGACGAGTAATTTCCTATACACAATACATCAAATCCAATAGAATCTACCCCAATTTGGTAGTAGCACATATAATACACCAAAACAAATGACTTACAATACCAACTTCAAATTTCGAAACAAATTTACTCAAAAGTACACAAATACACAAATCAAAAAAATGAACTATTTACCTTGCGGTTTGCCTTCTCGAGACTAATTCATGAAGATGATCATAACGGTCTCGTTGATAATCAACCAACATACATAACTGTCTTATAGCTTCTCTTTTCTCTTCTCCAAGATCCAATAATCCTTCATCTTTCACATGAACTTCATTCTCCAAATCTTTGATCTTTTCGTCTTTTTCTGTTGTTTTTTGCTCAAGTTGCTCAACTGTATTCTTCAGTTTATCCTTCTCGTTTTCAACTGTTTTCAGTTGTAACAACATTTTTCCCACTTTTTCTTTCAAATCGTCTCTTTCAACACTCGTGTTTTTCATCAACATTTTGGTGACTTGGATTTCGTTCATGATTTCATAAATTCGTGTTGAAATGTGTCCGTGATCTTCCTCGAATTTAACCATGAGTGAGTCGATGCCACCTGTTATGGCGTTGACTTTTTGTGTGATTTCTTGTTTGACTTTTTCTTCAGATTCTTTATAGTTAGTGATTGTTTCTGATAAAGTTGAGATTTTGGATACGAGTGATTTGTTTTCTTGATGAAGTTTTTCTTCTTTGCTTGTGTGGTCGTCTTCTTTTTCTGATAATGTTTGTTCTGTTACACGAAGCTTTTGGTTTGTTAGACGGATTTTGACTTCCAGGTTTCTGACGGTTTCGGTCAAAGTGGTGACATCATCACCTTTGATTTCTAAATCTCCTTTCAAGTCTTCAATTTCTTCCTCTAGTTGCTGGATTTTATCTTGCATTTGGTTTTGTAACTGTTTTTCACTTTCAAGTTCTTTCTCTAACTCTTGTTTTATACCAGTAACAGAAGTCATCTCATTTTCAAGTTCTTTGACTTTTGTTAAATAGCTTTCCTTCTCTTCAACTGTATTTTCATGATCTTTTGATTTGCTTTCCATCAAGATCATAAGTTCTGAAATCTCAAGACCTTTTTTCTCGATGTGAATTTCTGATTCATTTTTTAAATTCTCCAAAGATTCAAGTTTGACTTCTAGGTCTTTGACTTTTGATTCATATTCTTTCTTCTCTTCCAATGTCTTTTCTTGATCTTTTGACTTGCTTTCGAGTTCTTCTTTCAAATTTTGACTTAAGATTAAGAGTTCTGAAATTTCAGTACACTTTTTCTCGAGTTGCATTTCTAATTCAATTTTCACATTGTTCAAGGATTCGAGCTGTGACTCTAGATCTTTGACCCTTGACTCATATTCTTCAACGGTTTTTGCTTCATCTGTTGACTTTCTTTCAAGTTCTTCTTTCAGATTTTGACTCAAAATTACAAGTTCAGAAATTTCGATACCTTTTTTCTCGATATGAATTTCTGATTCGTTTTTCAGCGTTTTTAACGATTCGATCTGCAATTCTAGATCTTTGACCATTGACTCATGGTCAACCTTCTCTTCAGCTTGTTCTTTTGACTTGCTTTCAAGTTCTTCTTTCAGATTTTGAATCTGAATTAAAAGTTCTGACATTTCAAGACCCTTTTTCTTGAGTTGTGATTCTGATTCATTTTTCATATTGTTTAAAGATTCCAATTGCAATTCAAGATCTTTGACCTTTGACTCATGGTCAACCTTCTCTTCAGCTTGTTCTTTCGACTTGCTTTCAAGTTCTTCTTTCAGATTTTGAATCTGAATTAAAAGTTCTGACATTTCAAGACCCTTCTTCTCGAGTTGTGATTCTGATTCATTTTTCGTATTGTTTAAGGATTCCAATTGCAATTCAAGATCTTTGACTTTTGTCTCTTGTTCTTTTGAGTTGCTTTCAAGTTCTTCTTTCAGACTTTGGGTCAAAATTAAAAGTTCTGCAATTTCGGTACCCTTTTTCTCGATATGCATTTCAGATTCATTTTTCAAGTTGTTTACAGATTCCAACTGCAATTCAAGATCTTTGACTTTTGATTCATAGCTTTCTTTCTCTTCCATGGTCTTTGCTTGATCGTTTGACTTTCTTTCAAGTTCTTCTTTTTGACTTTGAATCAGAATTAAGAGTTCTGCAATTTCAGTACCCTTTTTCTCAATATGCAATTCTGATTCATTTTTCAAGCTGTTAACAGATTCCAACTGCAATTCAAGATCTTTGACTTTTGACTCATAATCTTCTTTTTCTTTAACTAGTTCATCTTTCAGACTTTGATTTTGAATCAAAAGTTCTGAAATTTCAGAACCCTTACTCTCGATTTGTGTTTCTAAATCAATCTTCAGGTTGTTGACCGATTCGAGTTGCAATTCCAGATCTTTGACTTTTGACTCAAAGCCTTCTTTTTCTTCCATAACCTTTGCATGATCCATTTTCTTGCTTTCTAGTTCTTCTTTCAGATTTTGGGTCATTGTCAAGAATTCTGAGATTTCAAGACCCTTTTTCTCGAGATTCATTTCTGATTCGGTTTTTAAGTTGTTGACCGATTCAAGCTGTGATTCAAGATCTTTGACTTTTGACTCTAAACCTTCCTTATCTTTAACCATTTTAACTTGTTCTTTTGACTTGTTTTCAATATCATCTTTCAAAATTTGATTCATAAATAAAAGTTCTGCAATTTCAGTACCTTTTTTCTCGAGATTCATTTCTGATTCGTTTTTTGAGTTATTGACCGATTCGAGCTGCAATTCAAGATCTTTGACCTTTGACTCATAGCCTTCTTTTTCTTCCACAATCTTTGCAAGATCCATGTTCTTGCTTTCCAGTTCTTCTTTCAGATTTTGGGTCAATATCAAGAATTCTGCAATTTCAAGACCCTTTATTTCAAGATTCATTTCTGATTCGTTTTTTAAGTTGTTGACTGACTCAAGTTGCAATTCTAGATCTTTGACTTTCGATTCAAAACCTTCCTTCTCTTCAACCATTTTAACTTGTTCTTTTGACTTGTTTTCAATTTCATCTTTCAAAGTTTGATTCAGAATTAAAAGTTCTGAAATTTCAGTACCCTTTTTCTCAAGATTTATTTCTGATTCGTTTTTTGAGTTGTTGACCAATTCAAGCTGCAATTCAAGATCTTTGACCTTTGACTCGAAACCTTCCTTCTCTTCAACCGTTTTAACTTGTTCTTTTGACTTGTTCTCAATTTCATCTTTTAAAGTTTGATTCAGAAATAAAAGTTCTGAAATTTCAGTACCTTTTTTCTCAAGTTGCGTTTCTGATTCATTTTTTGAGTTGTTGGCCAATTCGAGCTGCAATTCAAGATCTTTGACCTTTGACTCAAATTCTTCCTTTTCTTCAACAATCTTCACTTGTTCTTTTGATTTGCTTTCAATTCCGTCTTTCAAACTCTGGGTCAAAATTAAAAGTTCTGCAATTTCAGTATCCTTTTTCTCGAGTTGCATTTCTGATTCATTTTTCAAGTTGTTGACCAATTCGATCTGCAATTCGAGATCTTTGACTTTTGACTCATACCCTTGTTTCTCTTCTACTGTTTTCGCTTGATCATTAGTCAACTTTTCAACCTCCTTTTTTAAATTCTCTATCTGAATAACAAATTCTGCAATTTCTTGAGTCTTTTTGCTGACTTCTGTTTCTGATTCAGCCTTCAAATCTTCTAATTCTTGTTTCAGAGCATCTATCTGGATTAAGTAATCTGAAATCTGTTGACTACTTTTCACCAGTTGACTTTCTGATTCAACTTTTTGGCTGTTAAGAGACACTATTTCTTCTTCGAAATTACTTTTCTGAATGCTTAGAGATTCAAATTCTTTCTCCAAGTTGTTGACTTTTTCGGTCAAACTCTCTATTTGAGATTGTGATTCTTCTTTCTGAATCTCAATCTCTCTTTTTTGAGAATTTAAAGACTCAAATTGTTCTTCAAAACCTCTAATTTTAACTTCTGTCTCACTCTGGTGAGAGATATGCATCTCTGTATGAGTAACAAACTCTTTCTCTTTTTCAGCCAATTTATCTCTTAACTGTCTACATTCAGTTGCAATTTCTTCAATTGTTTCATTATTTAATGTAATCTCTTCTGCTAATTCTGAACCCTTTATTGATAAAGACTCGTTTTCTTGTTCTTTAGCTGTCAACTTTCTGGTCAACTCTTCTAATTTTGAGTTGGCAGAATGAAGTTGTTCCCTGAGGATATCTGCAGTTTTCAATTTACCATTTTTGCTGCCTTTTTTGCTTAAAGAAGAACTCTTTGGATCTGGATCTGAATCTGAATCTGAGCTGGATGAAGAAGAATCTTCTTCTTTTTTTGAATGAATTTTTGCCTTCAATTCTCCCGTGATATGATCATACCGTTCATATACAGATCGATGATGTTTGTGGAAATCTTCAATTAATTCAACAAGTTTGTTTCTTTCATCACTGTTTTCTTCTTTCAGAAGTTCTAAAATTTTCTTGTAATTATCCTCCATTTCTGCAAAACAAAGTAAATCAAGAAGTTAAATTTTCTTGCTCTTTTGCAAATTAACCATTGTTCTAACAGCAATTAACTATTTTGAAGAAGTAAATGAATAAAATAAAATAAAAATGGCAATTATTTTCACATTTTTGCAAGAAGGGCAAACTATATGGATATGTAATTAACTATATACTGCTATTATTATGTATTGGAGTATGAAAGTTACCTTTTGATGTAACAAAATTTTAAAACTTACCTTTTTTTTATGTAATAAAAAGATCTTCATGTAACCAACTTACATCTTTTTCTAACCAATTGATGTAACCAAATTACTCAAAAGGTAAGTTTTAAAAGTTTACTACATCTATCAATTGAAGTTTTAAAATTTGATCATTGGAAAAATCAACAAACATTATATGACAGACAATAACTAAAACAAACTGATAATAAGTTACCTATATTACTCCCTTTAAGTTCCTCATCTTTATCGGGATCAATATGACTTCCAAAAAGAGACTTAATTTTATTACTGAAACGATTCTTTCCCATTTCCTTGTTTGCTTTTCACAAAGTGTTCCTCAAATCTTCAAAAAGAAGAAAGATGATGTTTTTCAATTAGACAGGGTAATCTTCTTCTTAACACAATGGAGCGCGATCCTGAAAATATAAAAGAAACACTTAATTTAATTTAAGCATTTATAACTTTATATAGTGTGAGAGTATGTACACCACAGTTCAAAAACAAATCAATTCAAAAGTCACACTATAATTCATACCTAAACCAAGTGAATACATGTAATCTTAGGTCTTATTGCCTTTATTTCTAATTATCGTGTCCAGCTTTTCTTTCCTTTTACACACAGAAGATTTAGGTAATATTTTAAATGTTAGCCTTCTTTTCTAATTATGTTAGCCACCAATATTTATGTTTTAGGTTTTAATTAATTAAATAGATTAGATTCCCAAGCCCTCTCTCCAATCCAGTATACCTCTGAATTCACACACAAATTTGGCTACACAGTTCTATTAAAAAAACCTGATTCCTATTGTATGCATGTGTTTTCCAGCAATTAAATATTCCTTAGCAGGTGAATCATGATAGGTAGGGTTTTTCTTCGAAGCTTACAGCTGTTTGGAAAAAAATCATGGATCTTAATTTTACGATGATTGACGATTCGCACAGTTTTTTTTATCAGTGAATTCCGTGTTTTAAATACGTTGCTTTCGATATACGATAAAATCAAATTCGAGTACCGAAATTTAAATTGAAAACGGAATCAAACAAATAAACCTATAAACTGGCATCAACTGATATATAAATTATTCCAGCTCGTTAACTAAATTCAATTTAATATCAAAATTCAAAATCGATTACGACATCAAATTCAATCAACATCAAACTTCAAGAGTTAAGTTTGACCGACGAAGCTAAAAAAAGAAGATCAATTCCTTCCAATTCACAGAAATTGAACATACGATACAAATCAGGTGGTGCTATTAGTACTAAATTCAACTGATCAACACGTAACGACAAAAATCAAACGACTTACCTTTGAATTTTGAATTGAAACGGAGCTAGGCTGCCCGATCGCCGCTCCAATAGTGAATCAGGAATCCAGCTATGAAAACTGATCAAATTGAAATTGAAATACTCCTCGAGTATTTAGTGTGTGAGAGAGTGAGTGAGAGAGAGACAGAGTAATAATCTGAATTCTGAATGGGCAAAATTTTGATCTGAAAATATATTATTTTTTATTTTTCGTATCATGGCCCAATTATTTTAGACAATATTCACAAGTCCCCCATAAGATAATACTATTAGACGTTTTGACCCCTTTATGGTTTCTTTTATGTACAAGTGGATCCACTTTAACTCATTTGGGTTCCTAGTTGTAAGTGGTGCAGTAATTCATATTTGGGGTGTGTTCGGTTTTGAAACCAGATTGAATTGTATGAGAACTAAAAAAGCTGAAATCAGAAATACAAAAAACGAGAATCGAAAACTGGACTGAAAAATGATTCCAGTTTGGTTCGGTCTGGTTATTTCATGTTTTAGAACCTGTTATAGCCGAAAACAAATCATCAACATAAA
This sequence comes from Calendula officinalis, assembly GCA_963853835.1. Taxonomy (NCBI): domain Eukaryota; kingdom Viridiplantae; phylum Streptophyta; class Magnoliopsida; order Asterales; family Asteraceae; genus Calendula; species Calendula officinalis. The sequence continues at coordinate 38,787,222 of OY970830.1, read as the reverse complement.
CTACATTTGAGTTAGAATAAAAAAAGGGGAATCGAACATGACCGGAACCAAAAAAGACAAAAAAAAAAGGGGGAACCGAGGGCTGAACCAAAAACAAACCGGATCTAACCGGTTCTGACTGTGGTTTAGGTTCGGTTTTCAGTTAAAATGCACATCCCTAGTTCATGTTACATACACGATTTGATGACATTGTATGGTATTATCGTGTAAAAATAGGTTTCTTGTTCATTTCAATTAGGGTAGCTTTATTGTATCATATTATCAGATCATATAATCATATGATATGTTCAGTTATATAGTTAGTGCGTTATTGATTTATCCTTACAGCTAGATAAGTTGTATGCGTTTTTATTCTATACGCTATAAACATATGATAAAGACTAGCAGGGTACCCGCGCAATGCGGCGGCGGGTACCCAAAAACCATATTTCGTGGCGAGCAAGTGTTGTTCGTTTACACGGTAATAATTGTTGCTAGAAATAAATAATTAAACGGAAATGTGGATTTTGGTAAGAGTTGATGATTTACAGCGTCGTATATTTAATGTTATTGGGTAAAATGGTTTTCGAGTAACAGAATTTTGTTATTAAGTGTGGGTGGTGTTACCAAAGTGTAATGTATAGCAAGCGGTTAACACATAGTGATAAGTTAGGAGAGGTCTTGGGTTCGAATCTTATTACCCGCGATTTATTTTTTTTTAAGGTAGAGAACTAACTAACAAAAGTGGAAAGGTCCTTAAAATCAAGTTTAAGGAGCTCCTTAAACTTGCCTAATGGGGTAGGCCTAAATGCTTTATATAATAGTAAGATTATACTAAACGTAATAAGATAATTAATTAAAAAACATTTATTTTGTTCAAAGTGTATTTCTCAATAAATAGTTGAATATAAATATTTATGGTAGGCTATTTACATGCTTATGACAGATACAAATGTATATAAATATGGATATATTTGTCGGGCTACGTCCCTTTATCAAAAACAATATGCATATATTTATCTAACTCCAAACAAAAATGCAAATATAAAATTCGACATTACAAAACAAATAATTATTATCTATCATACAAAGTTACATCATTTACACAAGCTTTGATATAAATTTTCAATTGTAAGGTTTGAGTGGCCAATTGTGTCATAAGAATTCTATGTAATACAACGATTTAATATAAGTGTTACATGATTGTATTGAATTTTGGAACAACAATAGGCAGTGTGTTATTAGCACAAAAAATCAACATGCATATAGTACATAGGAACTGTGGGGGCTATTTTTGTTATATGTTAAAACATGAATGGGTGATAAGTAAAAACAGAGAAAGTGAGGTGGCATGGAAAGTAATTTTGTCTGGCATGCATGACAGAAATCAGAGTCGGACCGCATTTTTGTGGTTTTAAAATTTTCAGGAAGGAGGGATATTGGCATGTTAGTTGTGCAAAAGATAAAACAAAAAGGGACAACTCTTGCTACTTTTTTGCTTTGTATGATTTAACGTTTTACGTTTTAAAAGTGATTTAGTATGATTTAAAAATTAAATATCACTAACTACTAACTTAATTAATAATGACAATTAAGTTTCACTTTTATTAATAATAACAACGTCTAATTGGATAATATCTTAACAGTGCAGAATGATTGTTTCTAAGAGCATCGGGTGTGCTCTCATTAAGACCACGACAAAGGGAAAAATGACTCTTTTAACGTTGACATACCATAATGTGTGTTTCGCCAAAATGAGTTTTGCCATACACACGGCGGTTCACCGAAGATAAAAAACAAGGTTTTTTTTTTTGTAAATTGTGATTGGTTTGGTGTATTTTTTGTGGGTCCCAAAAGGGTGTTATAGGAATATTAAATCAGCGAGGATAATTTTGAGGTAAGTGTTAAAATTATGTTAAAGAGGAAACAATGCTTTTAACATGACTTTAACTTTATACTTTGTGCTCTAAATGATAAAAATTACCATTTTAACTCTCCAAACTATTTTTTGCTATAATTATAAATAATTATAACAAAATACATATGCATACAAAATCAAAATTAAACATAATATAACAAAATAATCTTAACGATTTAGACTATGAATTAGATCTTACCGATCTAGACCCATATTAGACACACCATGCGAGTTTAGACTCATATCAATCTTTAAACAAACAGTCTTAATTGTACCGATTTAAATTCAGATACTTGATTGAATAATTAATGTCAAAACAAACATCATCTTAATTATGTTTGGATGGAAAATAAAATGTGATATGCAACTCCTCTCCGGTGTATGGATTGGTGATGAAAGTTTTTTTTTTTTTTAATTGTTTATTTGATATTTAATGTAAGTAACTTGTTAATTTTTATAGAAGACGTGAAAGATGATTTAAACTATAGTCATATGAATAGAAAATTCAATCAAATAAGATTGATTTTGGTTACAATTACATTTATTTACCACAAAAAGCTCTTTTTTACATAGTCTTGTGTATAAACGAGGTACTATTTGTATATGTCAGCACACCTAAAACCTATTTAGTTATTATTTTTTTAAGAATAAACAAGATGAAACTAATTATAAATAGCATTGGAAATTTGACAGGGTTTTTAATACCGTTATATCACACAATTGAGGTCTCGGACTGTCGATAGTTCACATGATTCATACAAAACGCTTATTTCACATGTCTCGATAGTTCACATGGTTCATACAAAATGCTTATTTCAAATGAAAATTGTGAAAGTATTTTATAAACTACGGGAAAAGCATTTATGCAGCTAGGGGGAAATAGAGATGCACATCGTACCCGTTACCCGACCCGAACCCGAAAATGCACCCGAAACCTAACCCGATCATAACCGGTTACCACAGTAACCGGTTCGGTTATTATGTACCCGGCCAGTTAAGACCCGGTTATTGATTATAGCCGTTATACCCGATCATAACCGGTTACTAGAACCCGTACCCGATTATAGCCGTTGTACCCGGTTAGAATAACCGGTTTGTAACCGGTTTTGGACGAAAAATCAGGCAGAAACGGTCATATAGCCGTTGGAGCTCGGGACTTGCTTAAATTTTTGTTTTTTTGGACTATTTTACCCCCCTAAACATCCCTATATATATGTATGTTGTATTTGGTTGATTCACAACACTCAAGCACTCTCAAAAATACAAAAAAGTGCTAATGGCAACCCAAAGTAGTCAAGGTAACACCGGGGTCGGTTCTACAAATGAAGCAACATTACCCACGGTTGTTGAAGTTATAGAAACGAAACAAAATCCCGAGATTTGGCAACACTTTTGGCTCGTGAAGATGAGCGATGGTTCATTGAAGGGTCAATGTAGAAAATGTTCAAAATTGATTGGTCATCAATCTAACACGACGTTGAGGCTACATTTTGAAAAACATTGCGAGTCACTCAAACACTCACAAGAAGAGGGTCAAGCTTCTATGGGACGAGACGGTGGTGTGTTTTGGTACCAAGCGGAACGTTGTCGACTAGAGATGGCAAAGTTCGTGATTCAACAAGGTTTGCCTTTCAACCACTTTGACAACCCTCGCTTGACGAGGGTCATACAAGAAACTCTTCAACCACGTTATAAACATGTAAGTCGTACTACTCTTAGGCGAGATTGTTTAAAACTTTGGAAAACGGCAAAAATGGATCTAGTAAACGGTTTTTTAGATCTAAAAACAAGTGTAAACCTAACAACGGACGTTTGGTCGGCTCCTCATGGTTTGCACGGTTCGTACCTTTGTGTTACCGCACATTGGATTGATCCAAACTCATGGCAAATGATGAAGCGTACGATAGCGTTTGAAGAATTTCCATATCCCCATACGGGTCAAAATTTATTTCATATGCTTCAATATGTAATAAATTACTTTCAATTAAGTGAAAAAGTTTTTACAATCTCGTTTGATAACGCCTCTAATAATACAAATGCGGTTGCAAAACTAATACTAGCTTACAAACCTCCCATGAATGGTGTTTTCTACCATAGTCGTTGTATCGCACACATTATAAATTTAGTTGTGCGAGACGGACTAGCGGTGCCGCAAATTTATGAAATAACGAATGATTTTGTTAAAATGTTAGAGGATGTTTTTAGAAAAGGTAAAAGACGATATAAAAAATATATGAGAACGTGTTTTTTGTTAAGTAAAAATGTTGAGTGTCGAATGAGAAATGGTATTGGTTTCTACATTTTCTTCTTATCCATATGTCTATCTATTTAATAAAATCAATGGATGATATATGGAAATAAAATTAGTGTTACCACTAGGCTACACTATTTTGTCCAAGTGTCCATCTAGATTAATATCAGTTTAACTATTAACTTATTTAATTTTGGTGGAATGTTTTGTTTATTACGTTTATTTATTTTACCACAAAAAGTGTAAATTTGGTCAGAATACTCTAACTCAATGCTTTTAGTATCAACTATTGTCTATCCCATAAAAAGTACCTCCAACAACTCTCATCGCCTAGTAAAAATTGTTTCAAATCACAACGGTTTGAACGAAGCCAAAATACTCATAAATCAAATCAAGCGCCAAAAAGTTTAAGCGACCAATTACCAACACTCTCTAAAAAGTTGAAAGAGCCAAAATGTGTAGACCCTGTAATCTTTGTATCAACACAAGTATGCCCATCAACTACCAATATGCTCAAATGGCCATTGGGACATGCTTTGTAATTTACACTGGATTATCTTTGTCCACATGTAACAATATTATTGATGGACCACATGATGTTGTCGGCCCCACATATTACTGTACAATTTATTTTTGTTCAAATTAAATATTCCCAGATTCGTTAAGGAATGTTAGATGGCCACCTTTTAGGTGTTGTTTAGTTTGCAGAATGTTTATGATGGAATTGGAATCTAGGAAGGAATTGGAATCCGTCAGGAATTGGAATCCAATTTCATAGTCTGTTTGGTTGGTATGGAAGGGAATTGGAATCCAATTCAATATTTTGTTTGGTTGACATGAATTGGAATTGGAATTATCTAAAATGACGAATTTACCCTTATTACTAGTAGTGGTTGGTTGGTGGTGGTGGGTGGTTGTGGTGGCGGTGGGTGGTGGTGATGGTGGATGGTGGCGGCGGTGGGTGATGGCGGCGGCGGCGGCGGTGGCGGGTGGTGGCGTTGGTGGTGGTGGTGGCATTGGTGGTGGTGGTGGAGGCGCGGTGGGTGGTGGTGGTGGCGGTGGTTGTGGTGGCGGAGGGTGGTGGTGATGGTGGATGGCGGTGGTGGTGGGTGATGGTGGTGGTGGTGGCGGCGGTGGGTGGTGGTGGTGGCGGTGATTGTGGTGGCGGTGGGTTGTGGTGATGGTGGATGGTGGCGGCGGTGGTGGCGGCGGAGGCGGTGGTGGCGGGTGGCGGCGGTGGCCGCGGTGGGTGGTGGTGGTGGCGGTGGGTGGTGGTTGGTGGCGGTGGTGGGTGGTGGTGGTGGTGGGTGGTGGTGGTGGCGGTGGTGGGTGGTGGCGGTTGGTGGTGGTGGTGGCGGTAGGTTGTTATTTAATAGCATGCACATTTCCTTCTGGTAATGCCTTTCCCTGTGGTCACCTTGCCCTTCTACTTGCTGGCTTGGCTATTTCGAAGGATTCGCTTCGGCAGGTGATTGAACTAAAAAAGAATTTTTAAAAGTGGCACTCCTTCCTTGCTTCTTACCCCGTAGTGGGATATTTTTTGACAATCGGTCGTAGATTCCAAGTTTTAGTTTTTTTTTTAATGGCAAATTATAATCTACTTCTAAATACCACTTATGTTCACTATGAGACTCGAACCCCCAACCTCATGGATGTGGGTCAAACACCTTACGGCAGTGATCCTTTGGTCTTTTAAGTTTTAGTTAGTATTATATTTATTACTATTATTTAATTTAATATTAAAGATACTTATTTATGATTAAGAACCTTATTTTATCATAAATTTATGATGATATAATATTAATTATCGAAAAGATGTGGTGAACGTCTTTATGTAATAAATCACCCAAGATATCATAAATGTAACGAAAAAGGGTTGTAGGTGATCGTTACGTTGCGAGTTTATGTAGCTTCAGTTTTTCTTAATATTATAATTTTAAAAATATTTTCTTCAAAATTATACTCTCTCCGTTCCAAAATCATTATCTACAGATAAATATCACATACTTTAAAAAAAATATTTATTACCATGTTTAACCAATAAAATTTTCATCTTTATCAGTTAATTATTTTTTTATTGGTGAAACTAGCTAATAACCCGTGATAAATCACGGATGGCTAGTAGAAATTTTAATCATTAAAATTTTTAAGAAATTTTCATAATGTTTTACATTTTCAAGAAAACTTTAATCATTAAAATTTTTATACATTTTCCGTAAAAAAAACTAAAGATGTTTATGGAAGAACATACCAAGAAGAAGAATAAAAGCAAACTGACATAATGTTATATCTGAACGGTATTGACTTGTGATGGACAAACAAGCTAAAAGTAGCCTAAAAAGCATAAAACCCAAGAAAATTTTAATATAATCGAATAAGTTTGTATAAGATATCTAAAACCCAAAAGTACCCTAAAATGCATAACAATTTTAATTGCTACGGGTTCTTTCTTTTCATTGTTTCAAAATATGCCCAAAGTAATTTCATTAACAAAAATCACTAAATTAAGTAAGTTATTATGCCCAAGAATCCTAATTTCATATACAACTACATATAATGCTTCTAATGTCCATGCTGATTCCCAATTCAATAACGTCTCATATTAGCCAATATTAAGTTATTAAAAAGGGTGCAAAAGATTAATTTGATAGAAGACATAGTTATCTAATACCCATACAATAATCAGGATACTAATTAAGGCTAGATCATGTTTACAACACGTCACCCAAAGTGTATATTCTGAAAACATTGCATATTGCTATTGAATTAAATAATAATCACTTTACATTACAAATTTTGTAACCATACTTGACATATTTATGAAAATAAAAAATATTCAGACAAAAAGGGGTTTAAAAAATACCAGTTTGACCAGAGGCCCAACCCTGACATACCCAATGTGCCACTTTTACATAAATGTAAAGCAAACAAATGAATTAGGTATAAAAAAGTACTTTGCAGATTTCTCAAATGCCTGGTATGACAGCCAAATGCCCGGCCCGCCTTAAATAAAGGAGCTACTATGTCGGGAGAACTTATCTGCTTGTCAAATCAATCTATGTGCATCCTGCTTACATAAACAAAAAAAATTTGTGAATTAGAAAGAGCTTTTTGCCCTTCTCACATACACATAAATATCCTCAATTGAGAAGCCGAGGGTTGATCAAACGGCAAAATGGTGGTAACATAGTTAGTTTAATCTCCTCAATTGGCTGAAGGTGTCCATCATAACCTGATCTTGAAATAAACATAAAATTACATTTAACATTAAAATAATTTCAATAAAATGTTGATTTTATAAGAAACTAACCTAATTATACGGTGCATATTACCACCATGATAAATAAAGAGTACAAAATTCTTCAATAAAAAAAAAATTAAAAATCAATATGGTGTTGCACCAAAATTCTTCAATCAATTAGCTTTACAACAATCAAACTAACATCCTAATTCGTATGACATGTGAAATTTATGTACCAAAATTAGCTTTAGAACAATCAAACTAACATCCTAATTCATCAATTTCATTTCCCTAATTTTTATAACCAATCAATTGTAAATTCGTAAAACAGAACCTCTATACCCCGACTGAATAAGACCCATGGATGTTGTGATGACTAAATACAACAATACGATGTTGTGATGACGAAATTGCCATAAATTCGTAAAACAGAACCTCTATACTCTCTAAAACCATCTTAACCATATGTATAAACTATCTTTCTAGAAACAATAATTCATTCCAGATTTGAGCATATCTATAACTAACGATGTTGTGATGACGAAATACAACAATATGATGCTGCTTAAACCCGATCAGATCTGTATGCAAATACATGGCTATAAGACCGGCCGTAACGCTCGACCGAACGAGCGGTCGCGACCGCCACATCGGACCTCCCCGACGCGTCCCGCGCGTTACACCCTACCATCGCCGACGCGTCGCCAAGGGCCAACGGTCGACTACTCGACCGTTGGCAGCCCGCTCCAACGGCTCCAACACACCCCTTTCAAACTTAATTTTACCCCTTTTTTTACCTTATAAATACCCAATCTTTTTCTAAAAAATTTCACACTTCTCATTTCTTTTATTCATACTTACTCACAACACACACATCACACACACTATACTAAAAATGAGTTCCGACGATGAAATGAATGTCGCTAATTTCATTTTTGGCGATGAGGAAGAGGACAGGGTTATACATCTTGGTTTTTTACAAACGGCGGCCGCGTTTCTTGAAGGTTCTAGTTCTAATATCCCTAGAACTCCTAGAAGATACGTGAATAGGGACCGTGGCGGTGCGAATGACCGTCTCGTGGCAGCCTACTTCGCTGAAAATCCGACGTATAACGAGCATGATTTTCGCAAACGCTTCAGGATGAGTCGTGATCTTTTCACACGCATTGTTCGCGATCTCACTAATACCGTCCCATTATTTGCGCAACGATATGATGCACTTGGGAACGCAGGTACTTCTCCGCTAATGAGGTGCACTTCTGCAATTCGTCAGTTAGCATACGGGACCGTACCCGATGCTCTAGACGAATACTTACAAATTTGTGAGAAAACTAGCCGTGATAGTCTCGCAGAGTTCTGTAAAGGGGTTATGCACTTGTATGGAGATGAGTTTCTGCGAAAGCCTACTCATACTGATGTGGCGAAGCTATACGCTTTTCATGAGGAAAAACATGGGTTTCCCGGTATGCTAGGAAGCATTGATTGTACTGATTGGCCTTGGGCTCAATGTCCAAATGCTTACCGTGGGCAATATGTTAGAGGGGATCACGGGAACGAACCATTCATCTTACTTGAAGCGGTTGCCTCGCAAGATTTGTGGATTTGGCACGCGTTCTTTGGTGTCGCCGGGTCGAACAACGACATCAACGTGTTACGAGCGTCCCATATTTTCAATGATCTCAAAGACGGGAAATCACCTGAGGTACCCTTTTTGGCAAACGGGGTGTCTTACAAATGGGGATATTATCTTACTGACGGGATATATCCGGAATGGTCTGTTCTTGTTAAGTCCATTTCACACCCAAATGCGAATGATGTTAAGCGGGTGAACTACAAGAAAGCACACGAAGCTGCAAGGAAAGACGTAGAACGAGCATTTGGCATTCTAAAGAAAAAATGGGGTATAATAAAAACGGCTGCAAGGTCCCCAAATGTTAACAAAATAAGGGATATAATGTACACTTGTATCATATTACATAATATGATTATCAAAGACAAAGGCAGGACCATATGTCCCGATTTTCATCCGGAAGAGCGACATAGTGACGGCGACCCCGTACGATCACATGAAGAAGTATTGCAAGTTATCAGGGAGATCAATGATAAACAAACTCATCTTAATCTTAGATCTGATTTGGTGGAACACGTTTGGAATCGACGACTCCACCAGTAGTTTTTTTAATGTTTTTTTAATTATGTTTAATGTAATGTTTTAAATTATTTTTAATGTAATGTTTTAATTATTAATGAAATTTAAATTAAAAAATAAAAAATAAAAAAAATCCGAACGGTCACCCATTACGGGCATTTGGTCGCTGTCTGGTCGTGTGTTTGATCAGGAGAGAGAAAGCTGATGTGACGCAGATGTGGCAGGGGTGACCAAACTGCGAACGGTCACCCATTACGCACAGCCTAACAGGTCAATATAGTAGTGTCACATATAAATGGCTCAACTCCACCCCTTTATCAGATTCATTTTTCTTCACATAATAATACATAATTCATTCTGAAAATAAGACTACCTATGTATCAAACTGTTTTTTTTTATCACAATTAAGACCTGATGTTTATATACTTAACTTATAGACTTACAAAAATGACTCAAATTGAGATTATACCTTGGAGATGTTTATGTGTTTCTTGAACCAGAAAAACATAGGCTGTTCTGGACGTCGATTTATCCGATCTCAAGAACCACCATATAATTTGAAGAAATAAAATACACATGATCAATCTGAAAGAAAGAGTGAATCACAGTTGGGGCTATCTAGGGTTTTAATGGCTGGATAGAAGTTGAAGAAAGAGTGAATCACGGAACGTAGGGCTATCTGCATCAAACACATTTGATGAATTTAAACAAAGACGCAATTAATAAAAAAAGAACCCTAGAAAATTGGATTCGATTTGAATTTAAACAAACACGAATTTGCTACATATAAAAACCAAGGATTCGGTTCAATTTGATAATCTCCAATCGATTGAGCTAACTGCTTCTAATCATGCCTGAAATTACGAAGCATCAATTCCATGGGTCGAAGAGCAAACGTAAAGGAAGCCCCACGTCAAAATGTGGTGATGCAAACATACCAGGTAATCTAATGGACAATCATACAGGTGGCGTCAAAAACACAGCTGGCGTCCTACGTGTCTCTCTGAATTATGAGTATTCATTAGGTGGATTGAGAATTCAAAAATCATTTCTTTTATTATACTTCATCCGATTCAAAATAAGTGCAACATTTGTGTTTTTACGCTTTTCAAGGCAAAATATTGTAACATGGGTTAAAGGATGTAATTAGTAAAGAAGGGTCCCACATCTTTTTAATTCTTGAGTTTTGTTGAAGAAAGAGAAACTCAATATGGGGCAAAAAATGGCGCCCGTCATTTCACATTTTCACCCATTTCCCTCTTTTTTTTAATTACATTTAAATAACCACTTACTTCTACACCATACAAATTTTCATTGTCTTCTTAAAATTGAAAACCATGTCTGCCACTGAAACATTTTCATTAAGATGAAACATTAATCACAAAAAAGATATAACATGGAAGATAAAACAGTAGACTTCAACTCTCAATCAAGCTATGAAATGGAGGACTACTATCAACAACTACTTAATGAAATGGAGCCCAACTTTGACTCTCAATCTGCCCCTGAAACAGAGGAAGAAATTACAGGTAAGCGTCCTAATTTAAAAGATGATAAAAGAAGGCAAGTAATGGATGAACTTTTAAGTATGGAAATAAATAACAAATTACCACATGGTGCTTTAAGCACAATAGCAAATAAGTATTGTGTTTCTAGGTACACAATATACAGATTATGGAAGAGAGGATATGCACAAAGAGCAAATGGTGATGTTATTCAAGTCAATAACCAAAAAAAGGGAAAAGTTGGTAGAAAACCCATAGAATATAGTGATGATATTCTACAATCAGTTCCTCTTAACTTAAGGTCATCTTTAAGGTGCTATGCAGGAGCATTAAAAAGTAACTACTCTGCAATGCAAAGACTTCTAAAAAAAGGCAAACTAAGAAGTCATACAAGTAGCACTCATCCAAGTCTAACAGATGCACACAAATTGGCTAGAATGAAGTGGGTTTTATCTCACATTCATCTCGGCACCCCCACAGAACCAGCAACCTTTATCAATTTCGACAACATAATCCATATTGATGAAAAATGGTTTTATTTGAGCCCCGACACAAGAAAATTTTACTGGTTACCTAAAGAAGATGATCCTTATAGGTGTTGTCAATCAAAAAGATTCAAGATGAAGGCTATGTTCATGGGGGTGACTTCTAAACCATTATTTGATGCACAAGGACAAATTATCCATGATGGGAAATTTGGAATTTTCCCATTTGTAGACAAAGTACCAGCTAAGAAGAAAATCAAAAATAGAGATGCAGGCACAATTGAAACTAAAGTAGTTGAAAGAATCACTCAAAAGGTCATCAGGGACATGATAATACAACATGTCATCCCATCAATCATGAGTAAATGGCCTACTAATATGTCCAAAGACATATTCATTCAACAAGATAATGCTAGGCCACATATACAACCGGATGATGTGGAGTTTAAAGCAGCAACCTCACACAATGGGTTCAACATCCAACTAATACAACAACCACCTCAATCCCCTGATTTGAATGTTTTAGATTTAGGCTTTTTTAGAGCAATTCAAACTTTAATGTATCAAACTTTCCCCAAAAACATTGATGAGCTAATTGAAAGTGTAACAAATGCTTATGAAAGATTCGATCCGAAAATTATGAAATACACTTGGTTACAATTGCAATATGTTATGGTTGAAATTTTAAAAGTTAAAGGGGGAAATAATTACAAAACCCACATCACGGGAAAGCACGGTTGGAAAGGTTAGGAATCCTCCCGGATAATGTACAAGTTGAACAATCACTTTTAGATGAAAGTGTTAAATACTTGAATGAAAATATGGTAACAACTGAAGAAGAATTTGTTTTTGAAGAAGACTGACTTCGAAAATCTGGTAACAACTTTTGGTGGAACTGTAAGTTGTTGCTTGATTTTGTAAGTTGAACAAACAGTAAGCAGTTGAATTTTAATTGTAGTGTGTATTTTGTAAGTCAACAGTCAACTTTTGAATTTTGTAAGTCAATAGTCAACTTTTGTACAAGTATTTTGTAAGCTATAAGTCAACTTTTGGTTTGTAAGCTATAAGTCAACTTTTGTAAGCTATAATTGCCGTATGCTTAATCAACAAAGTATTTGGATTGCAAAATCAACAAAGTAATACTACTCGTATGCTTAACATTATTTAAGTCAACTTTTGGATTGCCGTATGCTTAACATTATTTAATTGTAATCGTCATTTGGTTTTTTTGCTAGTCCAATCGTTATTTGGATTCCAAAATCAACAAAGTAATTAAAGGGTAACCAACAATAATCACAAACCACCCTATTTAAAGCAAAATAAGGGGATAATACATACCTCAATCGGACTTTGATTCCTCAATCGAACTAGGGCTTTTTTCTTTCACTTTATCTTCTTCACTGGATTCTTCTTTTACTTTCTCTTCCTCACTGGATTCTTTTTTCACTTCATCTTCCTCACCGGATTCCTCTTTCACTTTCTCTTCCTCACTGGATTCCTCACAATCAGAATTATCTGCCCACCAGTAAATATGTGTGTTTGTTTTAATACTAAGCAGAACTGTTCCTAAAGCTCGACATGTATATGGTCCCGTCATCATCTCTGCTTCACCGCTTTCATATAATCTCATAGCCCATGGAGATCCATTGTCAATTGAGTCCATAACATGATAAATGAAGTCTCTCTCTTCTTCATCGTCGGTTTGGAAGTGAGCGTCAACCAGAGGAGTCAAATCGGGGATCGACATGTCGGCGGAAGTAATCTTCTTCCTCTTATACGACTAATGAAACTAAGAAACCCTTGATTGAAGACGAGAAGAGTGGAGAAGAAACCCTAGAAGTGAGAAGAGCAGTGAAGTAATCTTCTTTAGAAGAGGAAGAAAAAAGATGAACTGAGAAAAAGTTAATATGCATTTAATATGGTGGGTAAGGACAAAAGCTGTTGATATAATTAATGTGGGGTTAGGTGATCTTAATTAGGTTTAATAAATTTAAATGAGGGTAAAATAGTAATTTGATGTATAAAACTTTACCAAATAAGGAAATGTGTCACTTATTTTGAATCACCTAAATAAAGCAAGTGTGGCACTTATTTTGAATCGGAGGAAGTATATAAAGAAAAGATTTTCAAGTTAATCATATTTTTGGGATAAATCAAAAAGGAAACAATGACAATAAAAATGTGACAAATGTGACGGAGGGAGTAGATAATTTGTTTTTCAGAATCCTTTTTTAAGAAATTGATTACTTTTTAATTATTTCTTTAATTGAAGAAAAATCGTGAATTTGGCCACTTTTATAAATGTGATATATAAAAAGATTTTATAGAATTTACTATATAACTATTTACATATTATATACTTTAGAAGAAATTAATGACAAAAAGTACTATGTTAAATAAACAATATATTATTCACTTATAAAAATCTACAAGTCTTTAGAATTTTATATTGAAATTTTGTTTTCTTCAAGGCCCATAACTCATCTAGCCATCCCACCCCATCCCACAAACCATATACAAAAGTATACTCCAATTTAGTAATTATCAAAAATTTAAGGGGGCAAATTAAAAATTCCTAGTGAACATTACATTTGAATGCCTATTGTATAATAGGTAGAATTGCAAATAATTATATAGACAAAAATGTAGAAGTATTTTAGAGAACGTACGTTTAGTTGTTAAAAAACGAAGTTAAACGTACAGAACCATTAATTGAATCAAAACACTAAGGTGGTGTTTGATTTGACTTAATTGACTTAATATACATATAACTTAATATATTACGTTCATTAAGGTTTGTTTGTTTTTTGCTTAATGTAAAAAGCTTGGCTTAATATGAAAAGTGATGGGGATGAGTGTCTCTCCATTAAGTCACTAATTTTTACATTTATACCCTTATATAACCTCCACTAGTTTTGACTCCTACGATTTCTTGCGGTTGTAGAATTTGCTTAGCATTTATTATTATTATTATTATTATTATTATTATTATTATTATTATTATATATTATAAAATGCCTAAATGTATGTCAAATTATGTCTTTGGTTTTATGACATTTTACATTATCAATAGCGTTATAAATTGATATAATTAAATAAATCAATATTATTATTTTTCTATAAATATTTTTTAATTAAATTTGTAATTTAGAAATTTTTATTTAGTGTTTTTATTTTGAGTTTATCAAACAATTATTTTTATTAAGTTTTACTACAAGCTGAAGGTTAGAAAGGTAATTTATTCTCATTCAGCTAGTTGATTCAGCATAAAAATCAAACAACGAATTGTTATTTCTAGACAGACCGTATATATCCAGACAGACACTTTATCTAAACAGCACTTAATATGAAGAAAAAAAAAAACAACCCCTAAGTGTTAATTAGATTCCTGTTATTTTTACGAGAAACGTACATTACAAGGGACATCTCAACCAATCAACACATAAAATCTTAACATTATGATTTCAATGAGTGATCCGAAAAAAAGAAAACAAAATAATACTATCGACTAACTCCGAGTTAAGCATCTTACCACTATCAAACAACCTTGAATTTCTGTATCTCCATATAATCCAACATGTAGTCCACCTGATAACTAGAAACTTTATCCACCGATATTTACATTTGAAATGTTCTCCTTAACCTTACAATACATATTTAGTTCCAACCGAAATAAGCGATTTGACAAAATGGAACCCCAACTTTTTCCAACAACCCGTCCAAAAGTTTATCGACTCCCCACTCACAAGTTTGTGTTGAATGAGATTATAATCAACAATTTCATTTTCATGCAAAAAAGTAAAAAAATATGGATCCAATAGTTTGATACCGAATACCCTTATTTTTACTCGGATGAGTCGGTGGTGGTGGCGGCAGTAGGTGGTGGCGTGTGGTGGTGGTGGATGTATGTGGGCGGTGGAGGTGGTGGTGGTGGCGGCGGTAGGTGGTGGCGGTTGTGGACGTAGGTCGTGGGGGGGGGGGGTGGTGGTGGTGGCGGCGAATGGTGGTGGTAGCGGTAGGTGGTGGTGGTGGAGGTAGGTGGTAGTGGTGGTGGGTGGTGACGACGATATGGGTGGTAGTGATGGTGGTGAATAAACTCTTTTTTATGTTTAAGTAAAATGTCTTCTAAACTTGGAAGACTATGGTTCAAGTCTTCTCACAACAGATCCCAAAAAGATTTTTCCTCATCATCTGACTTCCAAAACCAAACGCTCATTTTTCAAAATTTCTTCCCTCTAGAGACATAAGACCCTAAAAAGACTTTTTGTTAAAAAATAAACACCACCTTAGATAACTCGAATAAAACTATTAAACCTATATAGCATTATATGTCTTTTAATTTTAATATTTTAAATAGCATTTATTAACGTTTGTGCAATCTGAGTAAAATTAATAAAGAAATATGGCGTTCTAAGTCTTTTAATCTTTTTAAGTGGATTTTATAAATGTTCAAATGACCATAATAAAAATAAGGGTAAATGTCAGAAATTATCCCTGTGGTCTTGGATTTTCTGGCATTTTGTCCCTAAACTTTTTTTTTCAAAATTTTTGTCCCCGTACTCTTTAAAATTCTGGTTTATTGTCCTTCCGTCCAAAATCCTCCGTTATGACGATACTTTTGTCATTTTCCCCAAATTACCCCTAATTTCATTGCTTGAAGAACAGAGCTCAAATCCCTTTGTATAAACCATGTTTTTCATCATCTTCCACGTGAAATCAACACATAAAATCAAAACCCTAAGAATTACAAATACTATTTAAACTCAGATCCCTTTGTATATACCATGTTTTTCATCATCCTTGATTTTCATTAACACATATGAAACTCAGATCTTAAAATTCAGACTTTACAAATAAACAAAAAAAACCCTAATTTAGACTAACCTACAAGGGAGATGGCGATGGTCGATTTAAATCCCCAGATCTTCATCATCTTCAAAAGAAGCAGCACAACAATGGTGAAGAAGATTTCCATAATCTTCAAAAGAACATACTACCTCCGTTCGATTTCTGGTTCGATTTCTGGTTCGATTTCAACAACAATGGTGATATTCCCGTTCGATTTCTGGTTTCATTGCTTGAAGCTCTCGAAAATGAAGCCCCGACAGCTACATCACGTTCGTTTACAAAAACAAAAAATCGATCAGATCTGGGTGGTCTACGGATCTGGAAATCAATGGTCATCACTCGAAGAAATCAATGGAAATCTGGTAAATGCAAAACGAAAATGTTCAGATCTTGAGAACATGAAATCGAAGAACCAGCTTTGGGGGATTAGGGTTCATCAATTTTGGTTTTTGTTAGTTGCAGGTGAAGAAATTTGCAAGTGAAGGATTTAATTTGAACCTAAAAATCAATGGTTCTTTAGTTTTGATTCTTTAGAAATGTGTGGGTTTTGGTTTTTGTAGATTTTAGTTTGGGTTTTGATTTGGTTTTGATTCTCCAGATCTCTCATGCTTCATTTTTTTCATGGGTTTTGATTTTGTTAACAGTGTTCTTGTTTTCTGATTGTTTTCTAATGATGAAGAAGAAATGTGTAGAAAAGACCAGAATACCCTCACATGTTTGGCATGTGGGGTTAATTAACAGTCAAATTTGGACGGAAGGACAATGAACCAGAATTTTAAAGAGTACGGGGACAAAAATTTTGGAAAAAAAAATTTAGGGACAAAATGCTAGAAAACCCAAGACCACATGGACAATTTCTGACATTTACCCTAAAAATAACAATCACAATTAAACACAGTTAACATATATTATTAACAATTCAACACAAATTCGAATGACCAAGGTTAATAAACGAGTATAATTGTACCCGCGCTTTGCTGCGGACTTTTAATTTTCGTTTATCTAGTTTCCAACTGTTCAAATATCAAAAATGTTAAACGTAGAGTTGTTTTGTAGTTTACTAATAATATAGGGACTTAAAAAGTATAAATTCTAATTTAATAGCCTTGATGTATTATTTAATTAATCTTTTTTTTTTAAACGGCAAATCTAATATAGTTCTAATTATCACATATGTCCACGACGGGCCTCGAACTCCTGACCTCAAGATTAAGAGGCAAACATCATTATGTGCATCTTCTAAAAAAGTTTATTTGATAATTATTGACAAATTATTATGAAAAATACAACATTATTCGAATATACCAAAACAAAATAGATATGATATTTTGGACCGATAATTTTTTTAGTTTTTTTTGTAATCAATGTTTCGTTTGTTTTAGATTGTGTTGGATATTCAAATCATTCAAATATCAAAATGTGCCACTATTTTATACATTATTAATAAAAATAAATAAAATAGAAGTATGAACTAAAGTTAAAAGTAATGCAACTTAAAGTTTAGGGGGAAAGAATTTTTTTTTGCTAACCAAATAATAAAATAAAATATTTGAATAAGGTTAGATATATAAGGTATAAGAGTTTAGAGCTAAAATTATATATTTAGAAGTTGAGATAATGAGATGGAGAAGAATAAAAAGGAATATAGAAGCTAAAATGAATGTGACGAAGTACGCTCCAAGTTTCGAACTAAAGACGTACTATACGCTAGGAAAGGACGTTAACCACCTAGGTAAATATACTCTCTTGTTCTACTCTGCTTTGTAGTGTATATATAAAACACAATTTAGGAGCACTCCTTATGAACAGTAAAACCTGTATCATGAATGTATATATAAGATAATAATGAAACATGTTATATAGCCCTACAACCAGATTATAAATAAAAAAAAGTATAAACTCAAAGAAATGAAAACTTTTTAGTTCTACCATAAAAAACATGTTAAAGAAAAGAAAAGTATGATGACAGTAGATGTTGTATAAAATTTTCACAAAAGTTTATTATAGCTCATTTTAATTTTAAACTATATTAAATGGTAACGGTAATTTATGTAAAATTATTTTAGGCAGAACGGGCGGGCTTTTGATATAGCCCACTACGGTATAAACGGGTGGGCTCTTGTTATATGTGTAAAACGCCCAGCTAAAAACCAAAATCATAAACGCCTCCAATTGAAAACCAGAAACGTCCCTAGATCTTCATCTGCGCTCGTTTTGGTTCCGGATTAGGGCATCGATTTCCAGTTCTTTTACGATCGACAGAGGTAAAATTGAATTAATCTCTTGCTTTTAATTTATGTATGAATATGTATTTCGGATCGATTACATGCAATTAGTTCATCCAATCTTAATGATATATGTTATATTTGAAGTGTTAAATTTTGTCATCTAAAGGAAAAATCTAGATATTGATGCTATTGTTTTGCTAATTGAAAAATCAGCAATGTTAGTTATTAAATCCGATAAAATCAAAAGTGAAATTAGGTCGTTTTGGTGCTTACGAATAACGAACCATGGCGGCGGTTACTGTTTGAATAATTTAGTACTCCCTCCTATCCAATAGAGGCAGACGTTGATCTATGATGTTACATGACACAATTTGTTTTCAAAATACGTTCTTAAACCCTAACCCTAAACTGTATCTTTCAGATCTCTCCATTGTTCTATAAAATTCTCAAACTAACTCATGGCAAATCGAGAGGGAGACCCAAATTTGGGCTATCTGACCCGAAAGGAAACAGAAGTCAAGCTTCCTAGACCAACCAGGGTTAAGAACAAAACCCCTGCCCCAATTCAAATCACAGCTGAACAGATCCTCAGGGAAGCCCGTGAACGCCAGGAAGCCGAAATCCGGCCACCAAAACAAAAAATAACCGACCCGTCAGAGCTCGCAGACTACCGTCTCAGAAAACGTAAAGAGTTTGAAGACCTAATCAGGCGAGTCAGATGGAACAAGAGTGTTTGGGTCAAGTATGCAAAATGGGAGGAATCACAGAAGGATTTTGACCGTGCTCGTTCCGTTTGGGAACGGGCCCTCGATGTCGATTATCGGGATCATACAATGTGGCTGAAATATGCAGATGTTGAGATGAAAAATAAGTTCATCAATCATGCCAGAAATGTGTGGGATCGAGCTGTTACTCTGTTACCAAGAGTTGATCAATTGTGGTACAAGTATATTCACATGGAGGAAATCCTTGGAAATGTTGCAGGTACTGTTTTAAATTTTTAATACTATGTTTATTTACATTTTCATGATAAATTCATCATTATGTTAGGTATGTAATTTATCTTTATTTTTTGAAGGTGCGCGACAAATATTTGAAAGGTGGGTGAACTGGCAACCAGACCAACAAGCATGGCTTTCATACATCAAATTCGAGCTAAGATACAACGAAATTGAACGGGCCCGTGGAATTTATGAAAGATTCGTGCAATGTTTACCAAAAGTCGGTGCATGGATTCGATTTGCCAAATTCGAGATGAAAAATGGTGAAATTAGCAGAGCCCGAAACTGTTATGAAAGGGCAGTTGAAAAATTAGCAGATGATGAAGAAGCCGAGAATCTGTTCGTTGCATTTGCTGAATTTGAAGAAAAGTGTAAAGAAACAGAGAGAGCGAGGTGTATTTACAAGTTTGCCCTTGATCATATCCCAAAAGGGCGTGCTGAAGATTTGTACAGAAAGTTTGTAGCTTTTGAGAAACAGTATGGTGATAAAGAAGGGATTGAAGATGCTATTGTTGGAAAAAGACGGTTTCAATATGAAGAAGAGGTTAGAAAAAATCCATTAAATTATGATTCTTGGTTTGATTATATCAGACTTGAAGAAAGTGTCGGGAATAAAGAGAGGATTAGAGAGGTTTATGAGAGATCAATTGCTAATATTCCTCCAGCTGAAGAGAAAAGATATTGGCAAAGATATATCTATTTATGGATTAATTATGCACTTTATGAAGAACTCGATGCACAAGATGTTTCTAGAACACGAGATGTTTATAACGAGTGTTTGAAATTGATTCCTCATAAGAAATTTTCCTTTGCAAAGATTTGGTTAATGGCTGCTCAGTTTGAAATCAGACAGTTAAATCTTACCGCTGCACGGTTAATTCTCGGGAAAGCCATTGGAGTTGCTCCTAAAGACAAGGTAGTTAAATTATTATTATTATTTTACAAAAAAAAAAAATCTGTTTCTTTTTTTGTTTAATTTTTTTTTGGATTAACAGATTTTTAAGAAGTATATTGAGATTGAGCTGCAACTTGGTAACATAGACCGTTGTAGAAAATTATATGAAAAATATCTTGAATGGTCACCTGAAAACTGTTATGCATGGAGCAAGTATGCTGAGCTGGAAAGATCTTTGAGTGAAACAGAGCGGGCCCGGGCCATTTTTGAGCTTGCAATTGCACAACCGTCACTCGACATGCCCGAGTTGTTATGGAAGGTAAATATATATATTCTTTCGTATTATAAATAATTAAATATGAATACAATGTATTATATTTTGTTATATTATGGGGTTGACTTTTTGCAGGCGTACATTGACTTTGAGATAGCAGAAGGAGAATATGAAAGAACAAGGCAGTTATACGATAGGCTTCTGGACCGTACAAAACATCTAAAGGTGTGGATTAGTTATGCAAAATTTGAAGCAACCGCCATTGAAGAAGAAGAAGAACAAGAAGAGAAAAAGCTTTGTATAGAACGTTCTAGAAGGGTGTTTGAAAATGCAATAAACTACTATAGAACATCGGCCCCTGAGCTTAAGGAAGAGCGGGCCATGTTGCTAGAAGAATGGTTGAACATGGAAAGTGGGTTTGGTGAGTTGGGTGATATTGAATTGGTTCGGGTTAAATTGCCTAAAAAGTTGAAGAAAAGAAGACATATAGAAACAGAGGATGGGCCCGCTGGGTTTGAGGAGTATATTGATTATTTATTCCCTGAAGAATCGCAAGCGTCGAATTTGAAGATCTTGGAGCAAGCTTATAAATGGAAGAAACAAAAGGTTGCTGTTTCTGATGATGATGATGATGATGATGATGATGATGATATGGGTGATGATTAGCATGCATCGTATTTCAATTTGGTAGTTATGGTATTGTTGATGAGATTTTGTTCCTAATTTGTTGATGAAATTTGTTAAAACTTGTGTGTTGTATTGACTTGAGACACATAACAATGCTTTAAATTAAGGGTAGTTTCTATGTTGTTTAAAATTAAGTAACAAAATCATTCTGTCAGTCTACTTAGATTGATTGATTTTATTGATAAACATATGCTTATGATTCGTATATGTAGGAAGTAAATGAGTGATCTTAATCTTCGTCCCTTTGTTTTCAAAAAGCAAAAAACCAAAACATAAAAGTGAAGATGTCCGAGTAAAAATACATTTTTGACATCCAATTGGCTGACAAGTGTTAAAATATTGCAGAATACTTCCCAATAGAATTAATAAAATTGAGGACATGAATCATTATCCTTACAAGAATATTAACCCTTAAATGAATATTAACCCTCACTATTTACGTGGGATTCGAGGCTAATTTCTTCCTAAATTCAACCTCAAACTACATAAAGTTATGCAGTGTACATAAACCTCACATGAACATCAGAAGTTTGCATTTTGTATGTGTATCATAGTCTGTCACAATCATTCATTATATTTACTAGAAGTCACACCCTTAGAGAATTAACTATAAGTGGATTTGAAAGTTTTGTAATGAGAATTGATATTGCTACCACAATTTTTAATAGTTATACCACACAGTATAGATTTTACAGCTAATTGTACAAATATATTAAATATTAACTGTGGTACATACCTTAAAAGTTGTGGTAGAAAAATCACCCCCTTTTTATAAAATGTTGTGTCAAGAAAAGAATTCAAGATCTACAAAGAAGCACTTTCAATCATTTATGTGAGACACTTATAGATACCCTTTTACTTCTATCTATTACTTGTCAATATGGCATACATACAATACAATAATTGTAGAATAATACCCATATAATCCAACAACATATGTGTCCACCGTTTATTTCTCCACATCTTCACTTTTCATCGTACTAAACGTCTCAACCTCCTTGCTAGACCTACTTTTAGCATATCTAAGTAGATACATATAAGAATTAATTACCAATTTAAACCAATTTTAGTGAGAGACTTTCATTTAATACTGATAGACTTCAATCTTCCTAAAATACTCCGTGCGACTGAGAGACTTGAGCAGTACTAACGAGCAGTAGTAACTAGGTTGAGCAGTATTAACGAGCAGTAGTAACAAGGATTAGAGTAGTAGTAACAAGGTTGAGCAATGAGCAGTACTAACGAGCAGTAGTAACAAGGTTGAGCAGCACTAACTCGGACACGTGGCGGCGTTCTATTGGAGTTGCACGGTCGCACGCTCGCGGGGTAGTCGGTCGCACGCTCGCGGGGTAGTCGCACGGTCTATTTTGAGAAGAATTGAAACTTAAGTCTATTCTTAGGGAAATTTTGTTTCATTTGGTCCAAATTTAGGAATCACCCTACATATTTAAAAAGTCTATTTCATTTTCATCGATGATTGCTTTCATGTATTATTAACCTTTCATTAACGAAATGCTAGCTTCTAAAATAACCTTAAAGGCACAAAAAAGTATGGTTGATGCATAAAATTTGCCCAGAAAGTATATCATCCATAGATAAATCACATTTTACAAATTAAACCCAGATAGATGTTTGGATCACCAACGGGAATCGAACGGATGATTTTGTGATCCAATACATACACATTGTTCTCTATGTAATTCATGTTAGCATGTCTTTGCTAATAATATTCCAATTTTTCATTTTTCTTATTCGTACAATCAAATGGCTTAATTGGTTAAGAAAACAGTACATGATGATTAAATATAACAAAAATAATCCTTTTTAGCAAATTATTGCATGTTTTTACATTTTCATAAGAACTACTGATCTACATGTTTAATACAATGTTTAAATCATTTATATTATTATCTAAATTGTAACAGCAAAGAAGCAAATTCTTCATTGTGTAACTAATGTTTAGTAAGATGAAATTGCCATTTCTCACCCCTGTTTTTTACCCATCTCTTGTGCCAGTGAGAACTTGTTTACTTTCTGCACAGTAAAAATGAAAGATAAATGTGGTAAAAAGGGCGATTGCATTGTGGTAGGTAACCAAGAAAACAATCATACAACATTTCAATGTGTGTTCAGGCAAGGTTGTTAGTTAGATCATTAATCAACATTTCACTATCTATACAAAATTATGCCAAGCTCTGATCAATTTATCGACTTTTAATTAAGTTTCTAATCATACGAAGCTAATGTCTAATTAACAAACTGAAAAAGATGCGCATCAAACTACGTTAACACCTAAAAATCGTTAAATTATACAGAAGATTTTGTAACCTAAATCCAAATTAAATTCCGAAATACTGAAAAGGTATAGAACAGTTTACCTTTTCTAAGACACATTTCCGTAGAGAATTCAAGAGATTAATGCATTTTTCTTGATCGAAAGATGAATTGGCGACACAATTCAGCAATTCCAATGCTTCTTGTCCGCAAACAGCTTCAGCTTTCTCCATTTTTGACTGGTAATTTTGCGAAAACAAAGGAGTTTAGGAAGCTAGGGTTTTTAAGACCAATAAAACCGACTTAAGAGCGTGGATTATTCACACGAATGTATATGGGTTTTGACTTTTGACTCAGATTAGTAACCTAACCGAATCAAGGAACCGAACTGCTTTTGTACCGATACCCAAAATAATCTAGGAGACGTGTCATCTAATCTATTTTTATTTTTTGTATGATAGGACTTGTTTTTTTGTCATGTGCAACACCTTACAACAATCTACAATACCAATAGACTACAAACCTTAATAATTGAGGGACTTGTAATAGTGTATTGGGTTTTGGACCCGCAAAAACTTGGTATTATCAATTCGGTACCATAATAAGCAAATACCGAGATAGAACTAATCGGTATCGAACCGAACCGTAACTGAAACAAGGGACTCAGTATCCGGTTTTGCTATCTGGAAAAATTATGCATCACCAATTCGGTACAGATTCGGCCCATCCCTACTTTTGATCACTAGACTAATAATTTTCTGAATAAATTATATTGTCTGTTTGTATTACAAATCACTTCAATAACACATTCAAGCTTACACATAAGTTTTTACCCATATCTATACAAAGATATATTGAAACTTGATGGTGCCTACAAATATCTCTCCCTGTGTTAAGTAGTTAACATATAATATCTTTAACTTTTATTGAAATATATAGTTAGTTTGGATAACTAACTTTTATTGAAATTTACTAATAAACCGTCTCACAAAAAAATTCTTATTTCTCTTTGACACAAGTTTTTAGAAGATATTTAGTAGTAAAGTCATTGGCAATAATTTTTATTGAAATATATAGTTAGTTTGAAAAGATAAAATGTTTTTAGAAGATACTTAGGTGCTGTTTGTTTTTTGACAAAAGGTCTTCATGAGGTTTTTTGTCTTCGCGGCGCAGACCACGTGCAGAAAAAGGCTTGCGCAGATGTTTGTTTTCCGGAAGCCCGCAGACCTTATTTTGTGTGCCTAAGGTCTTCCCCAGGAAGACTTGGGCATTAGCTTCTTGGGTCTTCTAAACTTAAAAAGAAAACATCTCCAAACTTAATTAATATTATTATTATATTAATATATATTATTATTATGTTAATATATAATATTATTATATTAATTAATATTATTATTATATATTAATTAATTTTATTATTATATTAATATATATTACTATATTAGTATATTTTATTATTATGTCAATATATAATATTATTATATTAGTTAATATTATTATTTTATTAATTAATGTTATCATTATATATTAATTAATATTATTATTATATTAATATATAATATTATTATATTATTATATATTAAATAATATGTTATTATCATATTATTAAATTTTAATTATAAATATTATTATATTTAAATTTTATATATTACTGTTGTATATAAATATAATATAATATTAATATATTAACTAATATTATTAATATATTAATTAATACTATCATTATTATATTAATATATATTATTATTATATTAATGTATAATAATAATATCTTAATTAATATTTATTATATATAAATATATTTTTTATTTTCTTTTAATATTAATTTTATTCATGCACATATTAAATATTTGATAAATCAAGCAACATTAATGGTCAAGAAAATACTATGAAATGTCCATTATATTCCTTAGTATTATTTCAATGTTGCAAGATGAAGTATATTTTAAATTTCAGTTTATTTAAGCAGTCTGCAGATTTTAAAAAACAAACAACAGTTTTCTTGCAGACTGCAGATCTTTGGTCCATCTCAGAAGCTGCAGCAGCTGGCAGATGTGGTCCGCAGACAGCAGATCTTTTTGCTCTGAAAAAACAAACAGCACCTTAGTGTACCAATTAATTTTGATAAATGAGAACTTTTTTTGTGACATAAATTTAGGGAAAAATGAGGTATTTTTTGTGGGGAGTATATAGTATGATAGAAAGATGGGAGGATGGTATGTGTGAAGACATTAATATCTCCTTCCTCCTCTGCCTTCCAGGAGCAGGGCCAAAGGGGGGTCACCAAAAGGTGGCTACATACATTAATACACATGGACCATACTGTATCTTAAAATAACCCCAAAAAGAAAGATTTCCTTAACCTTACATTCTGCTCCATCACTATCATGTCTCGTTTGTTCCTGAAAATGACCATTCTATCCCTCCTCACTCATCATAACTTCAAATATCATTCCGACTAGTTACTATTTTAAACCACTTTATAAGATACTAAGATGCTTTACATTATGAATTTAACATGAATGATAATGACTTGAAAGTTGTATTATAATCCCCTTCCATATATAAGCGTGGGTCACAAAAGTGCTGAACAAACAAACAAACAACCTATTGGGAAGGATCTATTTAGAAGTCGGTGGTAACCCTTTATACATATTCATTTTGGGTGTTTTGATTGAGATTTGGAGAAGATTATTTTTAATTTCATTTTTAATAATCTAAAATGTGTGATTAATAAAAAAATGTATGAAAAAATCAATTATTTGATAGAGATATGATATTATTTCTTAATAAATCTTCCAACCTATATTCTTAGTCATTTAATCAATATGTTGGTGAGTATTGTGATAAATTACGATGGACCATTTAATTATACGCAACGGGCTAATGTAAGTTCAAAAGTAAATTTGTGTAAACGAGGCATCGAATCTCAAAGTTGGATTTTAGCGGAGGAATTCAATACTATAAAAAGAGACATTTGGTTCATTTTGTTGAAAAAATATAACACACACAAGAGAACACAATTCACAACCTCAAAAGATCACAAATTCTCTTTAGAGATCATAAAGCACACGAGTTCTTGGTAAATTGTTCGGTCCATATTCGGTAGTAAAAAATATTCGATTATTGTAACTTGAGAAATAAACGACAAATTTATTTTAAAGGAATTGTATTAAATCACGAGATTCAATCAACTTTTTTCTACTTCATTCTTTATATATTATGTTTCTTTTCTTGTAATCGGAGTCATCAATTTCATTATTGTATTGTATCTTATTTAGTGAAAGTGAAATTGGTATTAGCTCCTTCAATATGTAAGTATTTAATTAAAGAATACGATTATGGAAAAGAATTAGTTAATCTTAAATGTCAATAACTCTGTAGGTAACAATATAAAGTAGTAAAATTAATATAACTTTCGTATTTGATAACTTAAAATAACAATGGCGACCGAATGACCGATAGATTTTCATCTTATCTCGGAGAGAGAGCGTAAATGGAAGCCCTGGACTACACGTGGCAAATGGAGGCAAGTGGGGGGAAGATGGCCAACATTCCTACAAATGCTCCATACATGACAAATGTGGTCCTCTCACCTCTGTTGTATTTTATTTGGAAATGATATTTTTTCTCCTAAATCTTTTCTTTTTATCCATAACTCTACTCACTTTTAAACTTAACATGTCTCATCCACTAATTCTTTTACCTTGTATTATCCCTTAATTTTGACACTTGCATGATCAAAATAAGTAGGAATATAGTAGGAAAGATGATAGGAAGAAATACCATTACTTATTTTATTTTCTCTTGAATATATTTATTTTTCTGCCGACATGTGCTAACCTTGGAGACTACGGAGTAGGTTTTTGGAACTATAATTTGATTTTATTTTGTATGAAAATCACAAAAAATTATAAGAAAAGTAGTATTTTTAACTCATCATTTTATCTATAACGATTGACATATGATTTATTAATTCTCTTTTATAATTTTATTATTTAAATTAGATATTTATATTGATTAAATAAATATAAAATATGAAAATTTAATAGAAAATAATAATATTTTTTTTATAATTAAACGATTTCGTTGAATTTATTAAGTAAGAAAAAAGTCTACTAATGGAAAAAATGAATGGAATGGATTCCAAATGAAAATGGCGGGGTGATTCGGTGAATAAGCAAGTGGTAGGAGGGGCAAAGAAGATGAGTCCACCATTAGAGCAGGGGGTATGGTTCCGCCATACCTCCGTTAAATGCCTATAACCTCGCCAATTCCATACCGAAACCCTCGCCATTTGCTCGTTATAACAATTTCGTTGTAGCCATAACGGATCGCCAAAGGGAGGGAAGCCAGGGGTGGGGGTTGGGGGTAAGGGGGTTCAACCAATCAAAATACATCAAATAATAAATATGGGACCCCTATAACACCACTTTAACTATAACACCAGGACACCACTTTTTCATCCCCAAGTTATAGCCAAGTTATAGGACAAAAAATGCTATAACATACCAATAACTACACTTCCACACCTTGTGCTCTTAAAGTGACCATATATATATCCGTGTGTGCAACTTGCATATCATATATTAATTGTACCGTACAATTCATTTTCAAAACATCAAAAGAAAAGAAAAAGATATTGAGGCGGCTTCACAGAATCTGAAAGGCTGCGGCATGCGGGCATGGCCCGGGTCACACCCGGGGGTTGGGTGAGGTGTCTAGGGGACCATCACATTCTTTCTTTTGACAATTTTACCCTTCACAAGGCAGGGTTAGATCACTCCCAACACTACTCTTTGGTTCCAATTTTGTCCCAGCCGACGTCATCTTACATTTCAATTGTTGTGCTTTCTTAAATTGCATACCTATACAAGGGTTCAAGTTTCGATCGATATTTGCGGAGTTGATCATCCCTCTCGAAAATGAAGATTTGAAGTGGTCTATAATTTATTGAGTACTCGGTATAACTCACGCATTCGTGTACAAACCAGTGCAGACGAAGTAACACGAATATCCCCGGTAGGCAGTCCATTTCCACCAGCCGGCCGGTGGGAGCGAGAAGTTTGGGATATGTTTGGTGTTTCTTCCATCAATCATCCATATCTACGCCGTATATCAACAGATTATGGTTTCGAGGGTCACTCCTTATATTGATGATACTATTTCGGTAAAGGTCTCGGTTATATTCCTGTCTCCGTTTATTCCGACTGTCGCCATTGTGTCTGTCTCTGATCTTGTTTTCGGTTCTATTCCTGTTTTCGAACTCCGGGTAGAAAACGAACTATCTAACGCCCTTTCGGGGAAGGAAGTAGCGAGACTAAAAGGTGAAGAAGTCATAGGCATGGCTGTAGAAGCTAGGGAAAACCTCATCTATTAGAAGAGAAACGATCTCGCAGCTAAACGGGCCTATTGAATACAAGAAACTGAGCGGAATAAAAGGAAAAAACAGCCCTCCTTACACTTATTGAATGAACTTTCTATGAAATATCTCTGGACTTATCACGCAAATTTTCCTATGCATCAATTACCCTGTTTGAAGCCTTAGTCAATGTACCTTAAGGTTTTTCCTTTCAATTTTTTTTTTTTTAATAAAGAAAGAATTTTTCCACTGGTATTCTACGCTACTGTTGGCACGCCCCTCGGTTGATGCTCGTCGGTTTCACAATTAGGTTAGTTGAAGAGTTGAAAGGCTAAATTGGTGGGCTCCAATGCAATTTAATAGGTTATTTGGTATTTTGTGTGTTTATGGTGAGGCCCAAAACTTAAAGAGAAGGAGTATGGTTGTCATAAGTAGGGATGTGTTCGGTTCCGGAACCGGACCGAACCGGACCGGAACCGGTAAACCCGGTTACCGAAAAAAGGAAATTTCAAGGACCGAGAACCGGACCGGTTAAACCGGTTCCGGGTCGGTTCGGTCTTCAAGCGGGTTTAGAACCGGTAAACCCGGTTTTTGTGTTTGCCATCCGATTATACATTTTCGGTGCATATTTTCATCTTAAAATATATAACTTAAATATTTTAGCGTACTTTTAATAAAAGTATAATGTTTGCGGAGGTTCACGGGCTGTTTCAAGTAAAATATGTTTATATTAAAAGCCTATATACCTATTATTTCGACATATATATATGAAAACTCGTAAGTCTATATACCTATTTAAATGCCGGTTCCAAACCCGAAAAAACCGGAACCGAACCGGGACCGGAACCGGTAAACCCGGTTTGTTAATTTTTATCAAATCTAAGAACCGGGAACCGGACCGGTTAAGCCGGTTTCGGTTCGGTTTGGTGCTGGTTCCGGTTCGGTCCCGGTTCGGTTCCGGTTTTCCAGTTTTTATACACACCCCTAGTCATAAGTATGTCAGTTTAATGTCGTTTGGAATATGAACTGACGTAGCGTTAATTTGACAAAAACTAAAGTGTCCGTTTGTGTCACTGTTGGGAGTGATCTTATGCAGCAGCAATGGAGGGGACACGTGGACACCAACTATTGGTTGGTTTATCCACCTCCTGTCTCGCAACAAGACCTTCAGTAAGATAACAATCTGTGTAGTGGTTGGTCACTACTGCCACATTATCGGAATGTTATCTTTTCCTTCTACGACCAATCATATGACAAACTCTAACCAAATCCTCATCATAGTGAGCAAACCTTAAAATTAACATATACCACTTACTATACATGGTATACAAGCCCATAACATACACCCGTGTGACTTTCATCGGCCGAGGCGACCAAATACATCATATGGACGCGTCGCGGAGGGGATGCGTCAAAGGGGGATGCGTCGATGGTGAAGATATGAGCCACGACCTTTAGTGACCGATACACTACTACGGCTAACTTCAACTAATAACTAATTAACCAACAAATTACACATTACCTCTTTTAATAGAAAAATGCCTACAAAAAAGAACACAGGGTATTACACAATGTTACAACGGGTATTATGTAACTTTATTCTAGGGTGACAAATATAATGGTGATAATGACAGTAATGATGGTGGTGCATAGTGATGATTGATGACGATGATAGTGACATGGTGGGTGAAAGCGGTAAGTGATGTTCAATATATTATCTCTCATCATAATATATAAACATGTTTAAAAGCTAATAATTGTCGTTATTGTGTGGCTCAATTTTTTTACCCTTATAGATACTATCAAATCACAAAACATCACAAAAATCTACATATTGTTATCACAATCAAAATTTCGAAAGATTCATTTGGGTGCGGAAAAAAAAACACAAAGAACATAATCCTATTTGTAGGCCTGATCTCTCTTTCAACTGTATCTTCCTCTTTATTGGCAATATCTGACTGAAAGTTACATTGCTTCGCCACACTTTTATCTTTTGTTGCTACCAAAGAGGACTAGATATTATCTTTAGATAATGACAAGGGTGTGTTTTTACTATTCTAAAAGTAGAAGGATTAGTTACTAAAGAACAAACATAAAAAAAAGTGATCAAAAATTCAAAATTCTTGCATCTTATGTGAAAAACAACTTGTATGGTTGTTCTTGTAGCAAAAATATTCTCTTTGCCAAGTGACAAGGATTTCTTTTAGTGTACCATTACTCCTGCTCAAATTTCAAATCCCTGGAAAATCTAGGGACTGAAATGTTACAAACCAATTACTTCGTATAAGGTAAGTAGACAAAAAGAGAAAAATAAACAATAACAGGAGGATGAAAGAGACACTTTAGAGTTATTATCTATGATTGCATGGGGTAATGTGTCTGCGAATTTTTTATTTTAACAACAAAAAAAGAGGTAAGTAAAAGTAAGATTTTCCTTGAGGTGTTGGTTCAAGGTTCATTGGATGTAAAATTGGAGATTAAAAGGAGGTAGAATGTATTCCCCGTATGTGAAGGGTTCGAGGAAAGACAACTACCCCTTGTGGATAACACTATCTTGACTCGAACTACTAACTTAATAACTTACTAACTTACCGTTAAAAAAAAGAAAAAAGAATCGCATAAGTATTTATTTTTCGGTGTTTTAAACATGTTGGTCAAAAGTCACTTATTCTTAAACCAAAAAAATACGATCAACATCAATAAATCCACTCAATTTAGTAAATCCAACAATTTAAACAACGTTCTATACTACGAGTAGATAAACATGCTACTAACAAATTAGCTATTTTTAACCTAAAAATTGTGTTATGATGTATTGAGTGTGCGTCTTTGTTTTAATGAATAGTTGTCAATAGTTAGAGATATTACTCACTTGTTGAGAATTCTGCTGTTGGAATTGGTGTCCAACACATCAAATAAACTAGTATTATGATTCGGGTATTTTATAATCCTATTCGGGTTGCCCTCGAGACGTCAACGAACACGAGAAATAAGCGAGATGTTTAATTAATAGTTTAATTAAATAGATTTGGGCTTAACGGACTAGTGTAGTTAATGGGTAATTAACTAGCTATTGAATTCGGGCTTAAGCTATGGATCGGATCGGGCTTGTGGTAGCGGGCTTAGACTAATTAGAGTTTCACTCTAATTAGGTTTGCACAACTATATATAGAGGGAAAAGGGTATAACCTAAACATACTTAATACTTGTTTGTGCAATACCCATTCGGCCGAACCCCTCATTCGACCGAACCACCGCCGCCGACGCCACTGCCTCCGCTGCTCCGCCATGCCCGCCATGCGCCGCCGCCGCCATCGACCGGAATTGTTTTCAGTCGTGTTCTTCGGTGCTCGTTTTCTCAAGGGTGCTTTGTACTACCTTGTGGTACATAGTCTCGTTTGTGACCAACCTTCGGTGTGATACGATAGAGGGATTCTTCCTTCTAGTGCATTGATTTGATCTGGCTCGTACTAGATCACAGGGTTTGTCTAGTCCACCAAACCGCAATCAAGTAAGTTTCGAATCTATTTAATTACTTTATTAAATTCTTCTAGTTGAATTGGAATTGTAAACCTAACAGTTCAAACGTTTTAATCGGGTCAATGTTCTAATCGAGTTACTTGAGATTTCCGCCTCAAGTGAATTGTGACTAGATGCATAGAAAACCCAACAGTGGTATCAGAGCGCCATTGGTTTACAAGTTTAATTGTGCTAGACGTTAAATTCGAAATCCATAAATTGTTTTATGGTTTTCGGTAATACCGAAAATTGTTTTGGGTATTCCGAAAATTAGAAAAAAATACATTAAAATTATTTTTTATTAATTTCGGTAATATTAAAACTGTTTTTCAATTATTTCTGAAAATTCGGAAATTATTTATTTAATCTATAAATTCGTTTTTATTATTAAAATAATTAATTATGGATAATTTCAAAAGGTTTGGAATTATCAAGAATTTGAACAAAAGATTTTATCAAATCTAGATTTTATTTAAAAGATTTAAAATAAATATTTTATATAATTTTATATATTTTTCGGAATATATAAAAGGATATATAAATTATTTGTTTAATAATTAAATAAAAGTAATAATCCTATTTTAGTATATATGTATTTTTCGGAATACATATATGCCAAAAATAGTTGATTTGGCAAATCTAGATAAATATTTAAAGGTGTTTTAAATAAGGATAAAATTTAAAGTTTAAATTAGGGATATTGGACCTAACCGAATATTTTAAAGGATTTAAAAAGAAAAAATTTGTTTAAAATTAAAAGATATTTTAAATATTGATATAGATATATCTGAAATTATTTTCGGTATATATGTATATATATTTAAATTCGGATTTTATATAATAAAAAGGGATTGGATTTTCGAATGTTTAAATATGTTTTATCTAGTTTTATAATTTTTTATAATTTAAGATAAATATTTAAAAGTATTATATATATGATATATTAATTAAAAGTTTAATTAGAATATATATATATATATATATATATATATATATATACTACTTATAATGAATTTAGGACCTTTCCATAATACCTTGCTGAAAATTCAGCCAAATTCTTTCCATTTTCGGAACCTTCAACTTTAGCTATAAAAAATAACTACCTCGGATTCGAACCTGGCACCTACAAGTCAAGTGCCTAACACACAAACCAACTGCGCTGTACTTATTATCCGTTGATTAACCTAAACCCAAATGTATTAAACACAAATCTTAAGCCTCTTCAGAATTGAATGGGCTTTGGCCCACCAAAACAAACACCCGTCTTTTAATTGTGAGCTCCAAAACAATTCGCTCCCACTGAATTTTAACTTTCAAAATTCAAATCTCGGATAATCATTCGACACATTGAAAAAAGAGGGAAATTGAAAGACGTTTTGGAACTCACAATTTGCAGTGAGATTTGGGTTTGCTTTTTAAAGCTACTTAGGGTTTTTAACAAAGATTTCAATTGGATTTCAAAACGATGGAGGGTTTTTATCGGTTTAATATTTCAAAATTTTCTGTGTTTTGGTCTGAAATCTCGAACTTTACTCGACTTTTCTATTAATATTTCTTGCTGTTGTGTGATTTTGAAAGAAGGAACTCAGGTAACTAACTAACTCTAAAATTGTTGTATGTATTCTTCATTTATTTCTTCTATCACATGTGATTTTGTGTAGTTGAGTGACGATTTTGATGAGTATGCTATTAGTCGTATGTGATGATAGATTGGGATGTGAACTGTTAAAAGACCTCGCACTCTCGGGTTATCGGAATCTTGATGTTATTGACATGGATACAATTGAAGTAAGCAATCTTAATCGCCAATTTCCATTTAAGTATGTACCTAACCTAGACAAACAATTTTTGCCTGTAGTTACCTTTTTAGTCCCAAATTTGTAAATTTTATTATTAATGTTTTGTTGATGAATCACCATTGCTTTTCATTTTTTGGTTTCGATGGCGATGATGATAATATCACTGTAGTATGTGTTATGAAGTAGAACTGCATTCTCTCTCTCTCTCTCTCTCTCTCTCAATTCGGTCAGGTTTCTATTTCAACCATTTATTCTTTTTTCACTTGCAATGTTATAAAATTTGAGAATTTAACATAATTGGTTTTCTCTGTGTTTGGCCCTGTTACCCTTTAATTAGGTGATGGGTAAATAATATATGTTGGGGAAAATTTTAACCTAAAGTTAGGGTTCAATTTGAAGATACCGTAGTGTGTTTGTAAAGTAATTACTTATCATTTGTACTTGCTAACTGGACTTCCAAGTTCCCTTTTCCAGATTTTCCGGTTTATTTCTATGGTTTTATTTTTGACCTTTTAGGGTTTACTATTATCAACTATAATTGACAAAAGAATTGGTTTGCAGGACGTATTAGGTTAAAACTAAGGCTCAAATTGGAAGAGTTTCCGTGTTTCATGCCTTACAATCATCGAGTCAGGTATGGGCAAACCAATAGTGGAAAAGTGCATACAATTGTTGGACATGCTGTTGTTACTGCTACTATAGTTTCATCCAGAGGAGTGTTACCAACTCTATCTTCTTTTGGGCATGTTAATTCTTGAAACAGCTCATCAATGATGTTTGCAGTTTCTGCTGCAGGTTTTTCCTTTAATGTTATTTTATTTTGATCATATTGTAACTGTAGGTAGAAATTGGAATATACCTTTATCAATTTGCATTTTGTTTTGCAGACTTCTAATAATGTGAATGGTCATTTTATCTGCTTTGCTGTTAGTGGTTAGCAAAATTATTTAGATTATATGATGTTGTGATTCTTTGAAGATGTTAAATCCTAGGTTCATTCTTTGAAGATGTTAAAGAAATATTATTTTGTGTTCACAAAATTATTCTTAATGTATATAAAGCAGGTAATTGTTTGATCAGTCCATCTTACTGTTATTTCAGGTAAGTTTCAGATTGCTATTATGATAGTGAATTGTTTTTTCATGTCTTCTTTGGATAAGTTTTAAATTGAGCAGAATGACCCGGTGGATCTTGCGCTATCGGGACACTGGTTTAAGTTATAACTAAAATTAAAGAGGTTTTTTGTTGCATATTGCAGCGCGAAGATTGAAAATGGCAGCACAAAGCATCTTTTGGAGGAGCTTCTTAATGTTGAATTGGAGCTTCAAGATGCTTAAGATTTTCTCTTTTCATACTTGTAATAATATCTACATTAAGTGATGCATTCTATACCAGAAAAGAATAGCGTTTGATTTCAAGTGTAACCCGCAAATGAGATTTCAAGGCCTCAATTTATGGAATCTTCTGTATATTATGAAGCTTTCAGTGTGTTGTCTTTCAAATGTATTTGGGTTAAAGCGGTTGTTTTATATTTAGGTTTGGGGTGGGTGACACAAATGTTTTTTGTTCAGCTATTGAATAAATCTATAAATAACTATTGTGTTAAATAAGATTACAAATATTATATATTTACAATGACACTCTTAAGTTTTTAAACAATACGATTGAGAAGGCGACTTAATCTATTTGACATGTATAAGATAAAATCTAACCCAAACGGGTCAAAATGGTTATTTTTTAAATGTGTCAAAAAAGCTGGGTCGGCCTAACCGGCAAACATGTTATTTAACCGTTGAAATTATTGCATATATTGTCTATCATTTTGATTTGTGTTTCTCAGGCAAGAATTCATCCTTGCACACATTTGGCTATGGAATTCATGGGTACTGAAACAATTCACAATTTGACGAGCTTATCAATTGTTATCGAACAAAATTTGCTCGCGCAAAATATAGTTACACAGGGTACCCGTTGCCGCATCGCGCGGGTACCCTGCTAGTATATATATATATATATATATATATATATATATATATATATATATATATATATATATATATATATATATATATATATATATATATATATATATATATATATATATAAATTTCGAATTCCATTATATATCAAATATGATTTGATATTCCTCCCTTATATATATAATATTATTATGTAATAAAAGTTTATTAAATATTATATAAGATATAGTTATAATAGTAATTAAAACGTCGCATCCTCGCACGTTTAATAAAATTAATTATACTAAATAGAACTTTAGTAAATGAAATTAAAGTGTTTTAATTGTCGTATATATAATTGTATAATAGTATATATATATTATAACAAAAGTTAAATACATTGTCGCTTATGTCATTAGTAGGCTCACCCATAGTATAAGACATACTCCCTCCGTCCCACAAAAAAGTTTACATTTCTCTTTGGCACAAGATTTTAGGTGATAGTTAGTGGTGGGGTCACTAGTATTACTTTTTATTAAAATATAAGGTTGGATTGGAGAGAGAAAGATAGTTAGTGGATATTAATGATGAATTTCTTAGTAATAATAATAATTTATTATGTGGGGTCCATCAAATGTGAGAAATATAAACTTTTTTGCGGGACAAAATTTTAGTGAGAAATGTAAAGTTTTTTGTGGGACGGAGGGAGTATAAACGATGAAAAGGAAGAGATATAGATCTCTAAACGGGGTTGCGTTTTTAACACGCCTTGCGCTGACCTTCCCCGTCGCTTCGCTTATCTTAGAATGGAGCTACCAAATCTTCCCGTTTAATAAAAATGTGAACATCGTGTGCTCTCCATAAAATAACACGCGCTCGTATTATAGTCTGATTAACGGAACTCGTGTGGTTAACCGGTACGTTAATTGTGAGATTATTTTATGAGTGAAACATTCTCGCGATACCTAGGGGTGAACATGGTACGGTACCACGTATATTTTTCTCATACCGCGTACCGTACCAACTATAATTGGTACACTGATTTATCTACCATTACCATACCAAGTTTACTTGGTACCAATTTGTTTGGCTACCAACAATCTTGGTTGGTACAAATTGGTAATGGTATATACCAACATCACTAACTCATATGAAATTAAAAAAATTAATAACAAAAGAACAATGATATTTTATCATTATCGACCAGTTAAACATATTAACAAGTGTTCCGAACATAGAAACAAAATAAGCAAAATGATATAATATGTTACGTGCTATATAAACATAATCTAGTACGATAAAGTAACAAAAGATGTAGCTATCTTGTCGTAACTGAATCACTGATTTGTGTGAATGTACATATAAAATATTATATTTTCAAAGATGTTTTTAGTTTTAAAGTTAAAATAAGTATGTCTTATTATATTATATTAGTTTCAGAGATATTTTTTGGGCACACATATAATTTAAATAAAATATCGTATATTTTAATATCTAATTGGAATCTTGGGCAAATAGGTTGCTAGTTTGTTATAATATATTAAACTAAAAATCATATAATATATATTTTGGTTGGTACGGTATACCGTGGTATTTAAAATTTGTGTACCATTACCGTACCATGATTACACAATTGGTACGGTACTACCAACCAAACATGTTGGCTACCAACATATTGGCTACCAACTATACTTGGTATGGTTGGTAGCATGTTGGCTGGTTTTGTTCGGTACAAATTTGACACCCCTAGCGATACCCAAGCGAACTTGAGCCGGTAGTCTACGTGGGTATCTTATGGTTGTTTCACCTTCTAATATATGATCCACGACATCCCTGTCATATAGATTAGAAAGAGCATTGATTCGAGATTAACATGTCATTCTCCTAAGAGAATGAATCTCAAAGAACTATGGATTTCATAATATTGAAACTGACAATAGTTTGCCTACAACACGAAATTATTCGGTGTGAAATACAGCATCCCTCTTCACATCAAATAACTAGTGGTTGTATCCTAGCCATATGAATAAAGATTGGGAAAATTATTATAAGGATTATTAATGAATACACTAACAAAGAAATTGTTTCTTTTGTAAATGTCTGCCAACAACAATAACATTAACAATAACAACAATGTCCCACTTCCTCCACCACCTCCACGTTCACAACCACGTCCATTAAATCTGTCATTTTCTGCATCTCAGGCAATTCTAGATATGTTCCCTACTCAAAAGGTTGTGAGTACTGAACGACTAGAATACAATGAAAAGAGACGCGCGGCAATTGAAAGCTTGCGTCTCTTCAGTATGGGAGAGCTAGAGGAGGGGGAACATGTATGTAGCTACGTTGAAAGAATGTTAGGCTACATGGACAAGGTTGAAGAATTTAGATCAAAGCCAAGTGACAAGTTTATAATTGGTTTAATCCTTTATAAACTTCCACCATCTTATTCTTCAATATCTAATGATTATGAAGAGAATAAGATAAGCATATCCAAATCAGAGTTGGCTGATGTGCTAAAGGTTGCTGAAGCAAAATTGTTAGCAAACAGTAACTCTGAACCTCCCACCAATCCTGAAGGTGCAATTATGAATGAAAATTCTATCCCCACCACTAAGGGGAAAGCTAAAGTGGGTCACACCCAAAGTAGCCGTAAGAGAAAGAAAGATTCAAAATTGACCCCGAAGGATTCGGATTGCTACTACTGTCAAGGAAAGGGTCACTGGAAAAGAAGCTGCCCAAAGTACCTGGATGATTTTTAGAATCATAAGGTCCAAAAGTCTAGCACCTCTGGTACGTTTATTATTGAACTCCATAACACTTTTATGTCTAATTCTTGGGTTCTAGATACAGGGTGTGTTACTCACATTTGCATTGATATGCAGGGACTTAAGAACAGTAGGAAGTTGAAGCATGGAGAGCTTAATCTGATCATGGGAAACAGAGTTTCGGCTGCTGTCACCAAGATAGGAGATTACGAGCTCATGCTTAGCAGTGAACGTTCTTTCATTTTATTAGATGTTTGTTTTTCGCCTTATATGGCGCGCAACATTATTTCATTTTACGCATTTTTAAGGATGGTTTTAATTTCATTTTTGATAATGACAATGGTTCTATTTTGGTTTATAAAAATGATGTGTTTTATTTTAAAGCTATTCCTTGTGCTGGTTTATATGAAAATGTTGGTTGCGTAAACAATAGAAATCTAATATTTAATGTTGATTCATCCAAAGGTGTATTGGATAAGTCATTTCTATGGCACTGTCGCTTATGACATATAAACAAGAAACGCATAGTTAAACTCCAAAAGGATGGAGTGTTAGAATCATTTGACTTAAAATCTGATGATGTGTGTGAATCTTGTTTATTTGGCAAGATGACAAAGGCGTCATTCACATGGTCATGCGAAAGAGGCAAAGATTTGTTGGACCTCATACATACTGATGTGTGTGGACCGTTCAAATTTAACACTAGACATGGTGAACGATACTTCGTCACATTTACTGATGATTTCAGTAGATATGGTTATGTTTATTTGATTAAACATAAGTCTGATACTTTTGAAACGTTCAAAGAATATCAGAAAGAAGTAGAGAATCAACTGGACAAGAAGATTAAGATGCTCCGCTCTGACAGGGGTGGAGAGTATCTTAGTCAAGAGTTTATCGACTATCTAAAGAGTTGTGGAATAGTATCTCAACTCTCTCCTCCACGAACTTCACAACTTAATGGAGTGTCGGAAAGGAGAAATCGAACCTTGTTAGACATGGTGCGATCAATGATGAGTCGATCAACACTTCCAGTGAGTTTCTAGGGATATGCCTTAGAGACTGCAGCACATATCGTGAACCTTGTACCAACTAAGAAGGTTGCCAAAACTCCCTCTGAAATGTGGACAGGGAATCCTCCCTCCCTCAAACATTTGAAGATCTGGGGTTGTGAAGTTTATGTAAGACATGAATCTCACGACAAGCTAGATAACAAAACAGAGAAGTGCTACTTCATTGGCTACCACGACAGTATTTTGGATATCGTTTTTATAATCCGAAAGAGAACAAAGTGTTCGTATCTCGAAGAGGATTCTTCCTTAAGAGAGAGCTATTATCCAAAGAAGACGGTGGGAGCAAAATTGATCTTGAAGAGTGTCAAGAGTCAACCAATGAAGATGTAGTGGGGCCTATAGTTGACACTAGCACTCAACCAGAGGATGATAATCCTGTTGCAAAAGGTTATACTCAAACTCATGGGATTGATTATGATGAAACCTTTTCACCAGTAGGCAAGATAAAGTCTATCAGAATATTACTTGCCATAGCTGCATTTCATGATTATAAAATTTGGCAGATGGATGTTAAAACCGTCTTCCTTAACGGAAGACTTACTGAGGATGTCTATATGGCACAACCAGAAGGTTTTATCAACAGGAAATACCCTGATAGAGTGTGCAAGCTTGAAAAATCAATCTATGGATTGAAACAACCCTCTCGTAGCTGGAATCTTTGCTTCCATTAGAAAGTCAAGGAGTTTGGTTTCTCTAGAAGTGAAGATGAGTTCTGCGTCTACATCAAAGCTAGTGGGAGCGTTGTAGTCTTTCTAGAACTGTATATGGATGACATACTACTCATTGGAAATCATATTCCTACACTGCAAAATGTGAAATCTTGGTTGGAAAAATGTTTCACAATAAAGGATCTAGGAGATGCAGCGTACTTACTCGGTATAAAGATATACAGAGATAGAGAAAGACGTCTAATAGGATTGAGCTAGAGTACATACTTGGATAAAATACTGAAACGTTTTAGTATGGTTGATTCCAAGAAAGGGTATCTACCCATGAATCATGGCATAACATTGTCTAAGAGTCAATGTCCCGGTACTAAGCAAGAACTGGAAAAGATGAGTCGAGTCCCCTACGCCTCGGCGATTGGATCGATCATGTATGCCATGATATGTACTCGTCCGGATGTCTCATATGCTTTGAGCATGGTGAGTCGGTTCCAGGACAACCCTGGCAACGATCATTGGACTGCGGTGAAAACGATTCTCAAGTACCTAAGGAGAACAAAGGATATGTTCTTAGTGTATGGTGGGAAAGACGAACTTGTTGTGGAAGGGTATTGTGACGCGAGTTTCCAAACGGATAGAGATGACTCGTGCTCACAATCTGGGTGAGTGTTCTTGTTAAATGGAGGAGTTGTCACTTGGAAGAGTTCTAACCAGAAGGCAGTCGCTGAATCCATTTGTGAATCTGAGTATATTGCTGCCAGTGAGGCAACAAAAGAGGCCACATGGTTAAAGAATTTCATTGGTGATCTTGGTGTCGTAACAAGCATCAAGGACCCATTGAAAATCTTTTGTGATAATGAAGGTGCAGTCGCTTTTACTAAAGAATCCAAAGATCATAGTCGAACCAGGCATATACTTAGAAAGTATCACAATGTGAGAAAGCGTGTTGAGTAAGGTGACATCATAGTGACTAGAGTATTGTCGGAAAACAACCCGGCTGATCCTTTCACTAAAGCACTGAGTCGTGCTAAGCATAATGCTCATGCGAGTACGATAGAAATTAGATTTCATAGTGACTTATCATAAAGTGTTATTCATTTGAAATTTGTAGTGAAAATTAAATTGTATGAATTGATGATTTATTTATAAAGATTAAATAATTTGCAAGTGTTCTATCATTCATATAGTATTTAATTATTTCATTTCAACCTTTTGCATGTTTAGAACCTATTACAAAGTAATCTAAGAGATTACGTAAACGTCCACGGTCAATCATTCTCATGGGAATAAGAACTGAATTAAGATTTCATGAGAGAGTCCGTAGATTATTCAAAAGGATGAACATTGCATGGAGATTGCTGCTACTATCATGAGCATTTAAAAGGTGTATTTAAATGTTGGACTAACCCACGCTCAGATAATTACCCCATGGACTTCATCATGGGTAATAGTGAGGCGATAATATCCTATGAGTCTTCAAACCAAGATGCATCATTTCCTTAGTACGATTTCGTGATGCATTGGTCTAACTCCAACGCTATTCGTAACTGATAGCTATACAGATTAGTTCCATGCGTATTATGGTTCAGATATTTTAGAGTCCTATTCGGGTTGCCCTTGAGGCGTCAACGAACACGAGAAATAAACGAGATGTTTAATTAATAGTTTAATTAAATAGATTTGGGCTTAACGGACTAGTGTAGTTAATGGGTAATTAACTAGCTATTGAATTCGGGCTTAAGCTATGGATCGGATCGGGCTTGTGGAAGCGGGCTTAGACTAATTAGAGTTTCACTCTAATTAGGTTTGCACAACTATATATAGAGGGTTAAGGGTATAACCTAAACATACTTAATACTTGTGTGTGCGATACCCCATTCGGCCGAACCCCTCATTCGACTGAACCACCGCTGTAACGACCCGAAATTTTGTATCGAATAAATTATGGAACAAATATTATAAATAAGGATAAATTATTTAAAAGACGTGGGAATTGGTTTCGTGTCATTTGGACATCTTTTGGTATGTGTATTCCCTTGTTAAAGTCGAAACGGGTCAAGATTGGGTAAAAGACCAAGTTGGAAAAGTGCATTTTGTTCCAGCATATTTTAGAGATCTCTAATCTGGGGATTAGCATCGCGAGTATTGATGGCCAAAGGTGCATTTTTCAAGCAGCAAAGTTTAGAGATCTCTAATCCTGATTTTAGCATTTGCGAGTTTGGGTACCCGCGAGTTTTAGCAACGCGAATTTTAAGATTAGCATTGCTAATTCGTCCAGGAAGTATAAAAAGAGGGTTTTTGCTAGGGTTTTCTCATTTTCAAAACCCACTTGAGCTTGGAGCCGTTTTTGGAGGAGAAAGAGGAGTTTTTGGTGAATTCTTGATCAAATCTTCACCATATTGAAGGATCTAAACATCAAAGGTAAGGATTCTTGATCCTTGATAGTTGGTAGTTAGTTTGTAAGCTTTATTTGGGGGAAAATGGTGGTTTGGGTAACCTACCAAGTTATCTTTGGGGAAGATGACTAAGATAAGTGTAGAATACTCTTTATAAGCTTAAGAACCTTGTGTTCTTGTTGGATTTGGGATTTGATGATGGAAATCTTGAACTAGGGTTTTGGGTTTCCACCAAGTTGGATGAACTTGGTGGTTAAGAAGGTTGTTATGAAGTTATTGGTAACTAGTTATGGATAATAACTAGATTTTATGATGATATTGATGGTAGGTCAAGAAGACTTATAGATTGGTGACATTTCACAAGTTGGAAAGCAAGGATTTGTGTTATTAGACACGATTTGGAGTTAGCTTGGCTAAGGTGAGTACATGAGACTTTTACTGAGTACATAGCAAATGATTTTGAAAACTATGATGTTTTATGAGTATTTATTAATAAATATTTTTAATAAAGATATGATTTAAAAGGGGTAGAAAATACAAGTAATAGACTATTTAAGTATGTCAAAACTACTAACAATTTTTAAGTTTAAAGTATTGATTAATATACTGTACTAATAAAAGTAGTGATTGATTTGCTAGGAGAATAAGTATAAAGTGAATAGAAATAGATTGGTATTCTAGTCAAAGAGAAGTTAAATTAATACGATTTTGATAAATGATAAATATATTTTATTTAATAAAGGACTTGGTAAAGTTAATATTGAATTTGAATGAGAAACGAGAATAATATGATAATTAGAATAGATATATCCTAATTTATGTATGAGTATGTATTATTGGGGAATAGTTAACCCACACAAGTTGGGGGAGTTAGTGACACCTACTTGGGGAGGTACCACCCTGCAAGAGTAGCCTGTCGAGAAATAGTCAACCCGGAAACGGGGGAGTTTTAGTTAACCCGGAAACGGGGGAGTTTCAGTTAACCCGGAATTGGGGGAGTTTACCTAGTTAACCCACATCGGGGGAGTTTGCTTCGGAGAGGTCCGTAGCGTATGTGATAAAGATTTAGTAAGCTTATGGATAGCTTACATGTATGTGACTACGTGATGGGTAAGCTTACGGTTAGCTTACTAGTAAATACGAATAAACGGTAAGAATATAAGTTGATAATTAATAAGTGAATGAAGAAAAGAA
Source organism: Calendula officinalis (assembly GCA_963853835.1). Lineage (NCBI taxonomy): Eukaryota > Viridiplantae > Streptophyta > Magnoliopsida > Asterales > Asteraceae > Calendula > Calendula officinalis. The sequence continues at coordinate 38,742,750 of OY970830.1, read as the reverse complement.
ATGAATATTATGACTTTTATTATATTTGAGAATGGGTCGAAAAACTCATGTATCTCACGAGACTATTTTGTCTCAAATACTACTTTGTTTTTGTGGCTATGTACTCAGGTTCAGTATCGATGGATTAGAAGGTCCCGTTAGAAGTGGCCTAGTGTTGATCTGCTCGAGAGCTCGTAGGTAGTTCCCGTTTATCCTATGGTTATGATATTGTTTTGTAACACCGGTTTTAATACTCTGATAAACTTTTAAATGGTTTTTATTAAACCGTATTTTGGGATATTGGACTTTGTAATATTTATTTAAAAATATGTTTTAAATGATGTTTTAAAAAATGAGGTGTTACAACTTGGTATCAGAGCTATAGTTTAAGTGAATTAGGTAGGTTTGACTTCCCTAGTCTTAAGCAATGCTAAGTAGGACCATATGTTTCCATAGGATAACCATGATTTATATGTTGAGACCGTTAAGTGCGAGTATGATAGGGTCGATCCCTAAGAGAAATGTCATGATTTGATATAAATGTGTTTTATTCAACTGTTGAGTCATCCTTTGAATTTTGATTGTGGAACTATTGGTATAACAAAAAGGGTGAACTCGAGAAGAGGACAAGATCCTCTAAGACAAGAGAAGAAATTATAATTGAGTTTCGTCATGTTGGGTGGTGATAGTAGTGATTCCAAATCGGAAGAAAGGGAACGATGTTCGTTCAAGACATAGATGGCGTGTAAGCTGGATGTGTAATTGGGAAGTACCGAACCGGAGGTCGTGATTCGGTGGAATCGTGAAACTAAGCAAGTGTTAAAGAGTAGCAAGTGTTGGGAGGAGGATGTGGTAACTTCTACAGCTCGCCCACTGGGAGACCGATGCGTGGCCACAGTGGAATGCGATGTTCGAAACATTGGAAAAGGGAGTGTGGTACAAGATATCGTGGAAGGAGTCGCGGATAGGTTGTTAGGGAAGTTTTGTCCTGAAAGTGTACTTGGAGAGATTTCTAAGAGGAGTTATTGCTATAGACGTGGAGAAGGTAGTTCAATGAAGGATCAATGAATCATCATCAAGTGGAGAAAAGATGAAGTTCGATGGTAGCTTGGAGTTAACAAAGGAAGGAAAAACTCGTTCAAAATTCGTCAAATCATGTTGATGTGAAAGGTGAAAAAGTGTGGTAAGTTTTCCTCAGTTATAAAATTTATGGTATGAGGTTCGTGGTTTATTGGTTAATTTTCGCTCGATTTGGTGCTCAAGCGAAATGGCATGTATAAGTATGGGTGAATCTTTTGGTGTGGAGCTGTACTCGGGAACGGCTTCCCCGGTTCATTAGGTGTAAAGGTATGATATGCCTGGGTGAGTTGGCGATCGGTATGTCGCGAATAAGTAGGATATTAAAAGATATATTATCACGGAAATAGTAAATGATTTCAATGAAAGGATGGTAGCACGCGGAAGTACTAAGACTTGGTAAGGATGATATATATGGATGGGAAACAATATAAGGAAAAAGTTCAAAGGTAAAATTTGTAGCACTTGGCGGGAATAAGGATAAGTGATGTGGTATCATCATATGGTAATGGTAAAGAAAAGAATGATTAAAGATAAAGTGAGGTCTTAACACTCGTAAATAGAAAGTATGCGGAAAAGAATAAGTGTCGGGAACGACGAAATTTTAGTGATCAAAAAGGGTTGAGTAAAAGTTGACAATTAGTAATGACAAAAGTTTGTATCATGTATGATGGAATTTGTGCTAAAGGTAAAAAGGTTAATTAATGGTAAAATGTCATAGAAATGGTATGCTAAATCAATGGTAACAATTAATTATTAGAAAAATGACGTAGAAAAAGTATGATAGCTTATGTTTGAATTATGGATCGGAGTCAATTGGTTGACTCGAGTTGACCGGGTGATTCGGTAAAAATGTGGGTAATAGAATGCAATGGTGGGTACCTAGGTGGTGAAAGAAATATTGGAAATCTTGATGATGAGAAAATGAATCGACTAAAGACGATTGATAAATGAGTAGATTAGTGGAAAGCACTAGAAATGATTACGTGTATATCGTGTGGTATAAAGGGATAAGTGTGAGTAATGGTATATGAAAAGAATATGACTTTAGAAAGGTAATATTATGTGAAATGTGGGGAATTGTAAATTGAATAGAAAATGTTTTATAAGTCTTTATTAATAAATATTTTTAATAAAGATATGATTAGAAAGGGGTAGAAAATGCAAGTAATAGACTATTTAAGTATGTTAAAACTACTAACAATATTTAAGTATAAAGTATTGATTAATATACTGTACTAATAAAAGTAGTGATTGATTTGCTAGGAGAATAAGTATAAAGTGACTAGAAATAGATTGGTATTCTAGTCAAAGAGAAGTTAAAGTAATACGATTTTGATAAATGATAAATATATTTTATTTAATAAAGGACTTGGTAAAATCAATATTGAATTTGAATGAGAAACGAGAATAATATGATAATTAGAATAGATATATCCTAATTTCTGTTTGAGTATGTATTATTGGGGCATAGTTAACCCACACAAGTTGGGGGAGTTAGTGACACCTATTTGGGGAGGTACCACCCTGCGCAAGAGTAGCCTGTCGAGAAATAGTCAACCCGGAAACGGGGGAGTTTTAGTTAACCCGGAAACGGGGGAGTTTCAGTTAACCCGGAAATGGGGGAGTTTACCTAGTTAACCCACATCGGGGGAGTTTGCTTCGGAGAGGTCCGTAGCGTATGTGATAAAGATTTAGTAAGCTTATGGATAGCTTACATGTATGTGACTACGTGATGGGTAAGCTTACGGTTAGCTTACTAGTAAATACGAATAAGCGGTAAGAATATAAGTTGATAATTAATAAGTGAATGAAGAAAAGAAATGAATATTATGACTTTTATTATATTTGAGAATGGGTCGAAAAACCCATGTATCTCACGAGACTATTTTGTCTCACGTAGTACTTTGTTTTTGTGGCTATGTACTCAGGTTCAGGATCAATGGATTAGAAGGTCCCGTTAGAAGTGGCCTAGTGTTGATCAGCTCGGGAGCTCGTAGGTAGATCCCGTTTATCCTATGGTTATAATATTGTTTTGTAACACTGGTTTTAATACTCTGATAAACTTTTAAATATTTTTTGTTAAACCGTATTTTGGGATATTGGACTTTGTAATATTTATTTAAAAATATGTTTTAAATGATGTTTTAAAAAATGAGGTGTTACAACCGGCGCCGACGCCACTGCCGCCGCTGCCCGCCGTGCGCCGCCGTCGACCGGAATTGTTTTCGGTCGTGTTCTTAGGTGCTCGTTTTCTCAAGGGTGCTTTGTACTACCTTGTGGTACATAGTCTCGTTCGTGACCAACCTTGAGTGTGATACGATAGAGAGATTCTTCCTTGAATCCTAGTGCATTGATTTGATCCGGCTCGTACTAGATCACAGGGTTTGTCTAGTCCACCAAACTGCAATCAAGTAAGTTTCGAATCTATTTAATTACTTTATTAAATTCTTCTAGTTGCATTGGAATTGTAAACCTAACGGTCCAAACGTTTTAATCGGTCAATGTTCTAATCGAGTTACTTGAGATTTCCGCCTCAAGTAAATTGTGACTAGATGCATAGAAAACCCGACATCTGCTACTTGCGAATCTGAATTTTTCCTGCTTCCTCATAAAGCATATTGGCTACAGTCATCTACGACTTTGCTTTCGGGTTCGGGTCAAAAGCGGAATGTAAAAAGTCGTCGTCACTCAATAATGCTACGTAAGGGATTGGACATCAATGAAGAGGAAAAAATCCAACCTTTATGGAATTTTTAGATAACATTGTCATTAAAGAAAAACATGTCCTAAACCTAGAAGACCCAATGATCTACAAAGGTAGCTTTTCTAGCAGCTTCTAAATCTACCCTAATTTTGCCGATAACGAAACTTAAACACATGACCTTAATTAGGTCATGAGTAACTTCAAAAACGAATACCACTAGGTTACAACTTACAAGCATTGGGTCTCTAAAGATAGTTGAATTTGTTTTATTTCAAGTTGCCATTTTGACATTTTTGTTGTTGCTTACTAACTTGTGACTTATCCAGATTTGTGAGCTGTTATGATCATCTAATGAATGAAATTTATATGTTCAAGAAATATGTTGTTAAGCAATTATGGACTTTTAGCATTATGTGTTTATTATTATCTAAGTTGATATTATTTTAATGGAGGCTGATTTTTTTGTGTTTGGTTCAATTCATGTTTTGCTTCTGCTTATTTTTTTCTTACAAACACATGTCAACTTAAAAACTCATTATAATATGTAGATGGGGAATCTTAGTACACCAACGGGTACAAAAAGGCTATATTCATGTCGCAAGTCGCAACTGGTGCAAGAAAGAGTCCCCCAAGCTTTCAATAAGAGACGAATATTTATAGTATTATACTTGTGCTTTAGACTTTATTATATAGTAGTTGACTCTGTATAATAAAATTACGGATTTTGATAATGACAATCTTAGAGCTGTCAATAAGAGACGGATATTTTATTATGAAAAACGATTCCTAGAAAAATAAAAGAATTTTGACCAATGAAGGATTAATAGTTTATAATTTAATTAATAATTATTTTTCATAATAGAACATTTTCATCTTAATTATTGACAGCCGTAACCTAACCATTAAGTAAGAAGCGATGGGAACGATGGAACCTTTGAATTCAAAGCAACGAGCTTCCGTTCTTAATTTGAATGATTACCCGATCTAATTAGACGTTAAAAAAAATATTAGTGCCCAATACGGGAGATCGCTCGCCTGAGCTCGCTTGCTTTACCTAAAATTAAAGGTGTTAAAACTTGGGAATATGAATTTTTTGATATTTGGATAGTGGACTATTTCTATAGATGTCCGGATTCTGGATATCCGGTATCCTAAAAAAGACAAATTATTCATTTATTTTTTGGATTTTTTAGGATAATTCGGATATTTTTTGGATATTTCAGATAATTTTTTCTTTTTCAAATATCCAAATTTTTTTAACACACTATCTGATATCTTTGGATACCCGCACTCTGAATATTGTATATTTTTATAGTTACATAATACTCGGATATTTTTTAAGACTTACCTTTAAAAATTAGGTAAATGAGAGTGTAATTGTTATTAATCTAAAAAGTAAAGCTACAGCTCAATGAAAGCCTCCATATAAGCATCAAATTATCACATAATTTGTTACTAATAAAATCAAAACGTAGCTTGTTTCAAATACCAAACACATGTGTTAAATGTTGTTCAATATTGTTAGGGGAATTCATTTCTGCACCATAACTTTTACTTCTTATACTAAATACAAAACATAAATTATGGTAGATACATTAAAAGTTGTGGTGTAAAAAATCGCCCACTTATTGTTAGTGAGCGACTATAATTAGAAGCAAAAACATCATGACGCATACTTAAAATATTTCCTTTTTACAATGTATTTTCGTAACTATATGTGTATATAAAGTTAGTGAGCGAATATAAAGCTATGAGTTTTGTTAATGACACCCTTAGGGCTGTCATTAAGAGGTGGTTACGTGCATAAATCGTTTGTACTTTTAATAGTGGGGGTTGATTCCTAAAATGCAGGGGCAGTTATTGATTATTGTACAAGTTTTTAATGCATGTCTTGACTTCTTATTGACAGCCCTTAGGGCTGTTATTATCATTTTCCTAAAGTTATACTTCCTCCGTTTCAAAATAAGTGATACATATTAGCTTTCACGTTTTTTTAAGTAAAAGATTGTAATGAAAGTTAAATTAGATTAAATTGAATACTTAGTGAGTGAGGGGTCTCACATATTATGATTAAAGTGAATTTAATGATTTTTAAAAGTAAACAGTAAGGGTAAATGAGTAATTTTAATTTATTAAAGAAGATAGTTAGTGGTATGGGTCCCACTATATTTTACCTAATAAGAAAAGTTTCAAATTGTATCACTTATTTTGAAACATCTTAAAATAGAAAGTGTATCACTTATTTTGAAACGAAGGAAGTATGAAGTAAATAAGTTTGAAGGTCATAGTTTCGTATATCTTATACTACATTTTATATCATTCAAGTAGATGGAATCTCAGTACACCCACGGGTACAAAAGGCGAGATTCATGTGGCAACTGGGGCATGAAAGAGCCCCCCTCAACTATCACAACAGATAATATATTCCACAAGATTATTGTGCTTTAGACATTGACTTTGTATATTTTAAATAGGTAAATGAGAGGGTAATCGTTATTAATTTAAAAAGTAAAAAAGTGAAGTACAACTTCTTTAAAACCTCCATATACGAAATTGTTAGAAAAAAAACCCTCTACAAACGAAACAAATGAAATATCGACCTAAAGGAAAACAAGCGATATTGTCCTTAATTATTTAACATTACTTATCAAATTAAATCTTATGAGATACAAACAATAATAAGATTAAATGTCACCACTAATTATAGCCTAGCAAACCTTGGACCAAGGAAAAAACTTATTTCCTAAGCTTGCTTGATGCCTAAGGTACCTAAATCCTTAAGCTAACCTCGTTCTAATCCTTACTTAAGTTACATATATATTGCTACTATAGTGTATTGTCAATATTCCTAACAATACGAATATTAGATGAAGAAATGATATTTAGTCATATCATTTGTTCTTACTCATAGTCCTACTCACTTGATATGATAACATATGTAATTCATTAATTATGTCTCCTAATATTATCCTCTGATTTTAACACATGTTTTGAGTAGGATTATGAATAAGACTAAATGGTAGGAATCAATATCATTACTCTATTAGATGTTGTCGAATATGCCTATTATTTCATTATAAGTTAAAAGGATTTTTAAGGACATAGTTTTATGGTATGATCTTTGTTTGATGAGTTTGGAGATGAAGAGTGCAATTGAAATTAGATAAATGCATTTGCTTGATTGTGTTAGAGTCAAAATTGTACCTTACATACATTTATGATACCCTAAAATGCGTTGTGAACTATGAGTTTCGGAGTTTGCTATTTTGCGCATAATGTGGTACGAAACAAAATTAAACATAATCAATTTAATATATTTTCTAAAATGATAAAAATATATATTAAAAAATAATTATTTTATTAAAGGCACTAGGTTATGACCCGTGAAAAATCACGGGATGTCAATAATTTTACTGAATGTAATCCTTTTATAATATAAAAATTTATCGTTAATTGCATGATTATTAGATATATGAAAAAAGATAATGCTCATACAACGTTAATTAGAGAATTTGAGCTTACAAATTATAAAATATCACGAATGGTCAGTAATTTGGTTGAATGTAATTTTGTTTTTGCTTCTATAAACAAACAGTTGATATTTTTTCACGGGTGGTTATAATTTTGTTGAACGTAAGTTTATAGAATGTAAATATGAATTGTAATAATCTGTAGTGGACGTCATATCCATAAATTCGTCATGCAGATAGATATCTACAGTCGTAATATTCTTTGATTTCATCTACTAATTCTTGATTTTAATCTTGATTATTGCTATTTCCATCATAATTGCAAAATGACCACTCATTGTTGTCATCTTTATACATATAAAGTCTCATTATGAGAATCCTTGCATATATATCTTCAATTAAAAGAACTACTATTATAATAATTCGTAATTAGCCAGGAACTTTGAAAATAAATCATATGAACAATTGAGCATATTCCATGTAGAAAACGGTTTCGTTAACAACTTTCAAGAAAACAAAATTTCAATGCTGGAAATTCTCCAAATCATCAGACATTTATATTCCCCAAATCATACAGACATTTATATTTCTGACAATCATTTAATTTTAATCTAAGTTGAAAGGTGTATGTGTGTTTTCTTAAAAAACTAGAAGACATCAAAAAGAAGGTTGCTAATAGTTAGATATGATCTCATCATATTTTGATGGTTATTAGAATACTCATTTGTGAAACCTATCATAAGCAATTTTCATATTAGTATACAATTCAATAAACTCAAAAGTTTTTCTAGAAACATAACCCAAATGAACATGACTAATTTGTACCTATAAAAGTTGTATTACAATTGATAAATCATATAAATTACACGTAGAGCATTTTTCACATCCCCTGAGCCACCGAACAAAGTTAACCAACTTGTATGCCACCGAACAACGTTAACCAGCTTGTATGATTAGGGCTCAATCAAACGGCTCAATCAAACACTGGAAATTTTGGTGGCATACCTTAAGAATCAATTTTGGTAAACACCCTGCTATCTTCATTTTTCATTGGAAATTTCAATCAAACACTTACGAATATTGAATCCATCAATAATTAGACAACTTTTGCATATCAGCTATATAATTAATAATACTGTTGTAAATTTTGGAAAGTGTAATTACTATCGGTAAAAATGGAATTTTAAATGTTGTGAAAATTAAGAGATTAACACTTTCCCTTGATGCTTTATGTAGGACTAAGATAAGATAACCATAATCTAATTTTTGGGTGACTTTGACTCCATTTGATCATTTCCCTTTAAACTCAATTTTTTTCCTACCCATTTGACCCGTTGGAGATAAACCATAACCCAAATTGACCCATAAGTAAACGGGTTGAAGTAGCTCAATATCACCTACCTCTAGCCTGAAGTATATCCTGGTGTGGTCAACTTTACCCGATTTTTATGCTACTTACTGCTGCAGATGCATATCGCCCCAATTTTGCAAGGTGCCTCTTTTCTTGTTCTTTCACAATGATCAGGATCTCGCTGCTCCATCTATCAATGAACCAAAAAATTTAAAATAAATGTTTCAACTTTTTATTGAAACTCTGAATTTAAAAGTATAAATAAAAAGATTAATCAGAAGATACATGACTAATCATTTACAACTTATATAAAATGACTTAAGAAGAACATGTTAATTATTTGTATAATAAAATGGAACAAACCAAACATCATGGGTTACTAATCATTTATAACGTACGCATACAGTATCTATAATGAAAAGAAGCTCAGCAGAATTTATACAAGTAAATATTTTTGTTGACTTAAAGGTTGTGAATTTTGACTTTATTAAGAGCATCTCCAATGATTAATCGCACAATGATTTATTATTTTTATCACATCAACTTTCTACTAACCAAAAATTCATTTATAAAAAACCTCTCTAATGGTTAACATTTCCAAAAGTTTTTTCTTACATATATTACTAATTTATCGTAATTTATCTCAAATGTTTTATAAATATTCATCATATATAAAATTTGATAGTATTTATAGCATTTAGTAAATTTTAAATTTTTTTAAAATGTCTCACCCAGAAATATTATAATACATTAATACTTGATATTAATATTGAAATATATAAAAATATTACATTGTAAATAATAAAGGATTCACATGTAAATATATATAGGGTTTAAAATGTAAAAGTAATAAATATAGGGATTCAAGTAATCAAATATTGAAAGAGTATTAAGTGATTATGGAAGAATAAATTTTTTTTTTGAACGGCTAGTTAGTAAGTTAGTGGTTCGAGCCTAGACAGTGACATCCACAAGGGGCAGTATGCCTTCCCTCGAACCTTCCACCTTTTTTGTCCACGACGGGACTTGAACCCATGACCAATAGGTCATGGACAACACCTTAAATACTCCTTGGATACCACGAATAAGTGATTGTAGTGACCATTTGAAAAAGCCCAATGTTCTAATGATAAAAAGCTATTCAAAAGTTTATTAGTAAAAAAACTTTTAATTAAGCTACTATTAGAGATGCTAATAGAATTATCCAATGTCTTACCCAAAGAGTAAACTTGTTTGCTATCTGGTAAGCATATTATTTTAGTTTTATATTAAATTAAGATGTAGTTACTAGTAGATAACGAAACAATATTAATGTTAGACGTTGTATTTTTTTTTATCTTTGAACCAATGTTTTAAAAAATAAATTTTGTACTGAACCAAACAATATCTAAAATATGATTAAATCGATCTTATTGAATTAGCGAGTCGGTTAAACGGGATAACAATATTATAAAGTGTTTATGACGTAGTAATTATTGAAATGGTATACAAATACTAAAAATAGAAAAATATAAAATAAATAACATAACAAAAATCAAAACTTATTTTTCAAATAAATTTATTATTTTTGAGTTCCAAACACATAAAAAATTCATATGTATATTTTATTAATTTATTTTTTTAAATAAACCATTTTTTTACGGTTCAACTGGACTTCTATATCAAACCAGCCTATTTCAAACGAGCTTTAACCCTCAATTGAACTGAGTCATATCAACCATGTATCTTCCTATTTTCTGATTCAACCGTTTCAATAATGATTTTAAAACATTGATAAATATACATCTCAAGATCCTTTAGTAAAAAATATCTTGATGGAGCCAATAATGCAGGAAAGAGGAAAGTTGAAGCAAGGAATTAAAGATCGGGGCAGGTGTCCAACTTAGGGGAGTTGACTGATGCCTACAACACCGATTTTTCTAATTAACTTCTCCCAAGAACCAAACACCTCATCCCTATAATTCTCATTTACATAAAAAAAAAGGTAAAAGAAAACATACCTCCATCACTTCATATTAGGGGTGAGCATAGCAGGTACTCGCTGATTCCGACCGGAACCGGAACCTCTTGTACCGGTTCCTCAATTTTCGGAACCGGAACCTCTGGTTCCGGTGCCGGTTCCGGTTACCCTGTCTCTAAAATCACAAAATTAAAATAAGATGCAAAACTTAAATATTAATCATTTTTATCATTTTATCTACTAATCTTTGAATAATCACAAATTTCAAACACTTAAACATATGATTGTCTAATTATTATATTGTTAGAACGCTATATTTAGACTAATTAATGACTAAACTCATTTAAAATTGCACAAAATTTATCATATTATTGAATTTGGACATTAAATTTCTCAAATATATAATATTTTAACAAAAATAGACCGAATAATCGCCGGTTCCAGTTATCCACCGGTTACCGGTTCCTAAATTATGAGAACCGGAACCGGAACCTCTTAGGACGGTTCCATAATTTTAGGAACCGGAACCGGCGGTTCCAAAGCGGTTCCGGTTCCAATTCCGGTTACCCGCTTTTACTGCACCCCTACTTCATATGTCTCATATTGTTTTGTCTTCTAAAAGTCGAATTTTGGATGTCGTAAATAAAACATTTATTCTTTCTATTTTTGGAAACATATGCTAAACAATACCATGTCCGAATCAATCTAATAGGTAGGTTTTTCCTTTTAAGGATTATGATATTTATACTACAAAACTTATTTACTCATTAAAACTTATACTACGTATTTTAGTATTTTTATATTACATATTTTAAAACTCGCACAGTGCATTGAGAGATAGTTATTATGGTTTACATATCAGTTTTTTTTCTTCATAATCCGAGAATAAAAACTTGAATAGTTAAAATGACAACAAAACTTTAGGGAGGAGAAATGGTTGTTTTGACTATGTGACAATATGCTTTAGCAAATGCATTTAAGTAAGATTTTTTTTAACGTATATGTTAAAGAGATACAATAAAAAGTGTTTAATGAATATAATTTTCTATATAGTAATGTCAAAGATCTCATAATTTATTCATTGTACTATTTTTGCAGTAATTTAGATCGGCAACACCTTTTTTTTTTAGATAAAAGAGAAATTAAATAAGGTCAAAATGGCTAAACTATAAATATTAATAGATTATTAATAAACATTAAATATTCTCTTTACCGTTTCATGTAATAGTAAAAGCTACATTTACACATACTAGGATAAAACTCACGCGATGCGGCGGGCTGCGAACTAAATATTAATGGCGATTAAAACTTCATTCGTAACATATTTTTAGAACGAATACAATACATAATTACAACGAATTGTATGTTTTTTATTTCGATTGGCAGCTTGTGCTTGCTTCTGTCTTCACTTGAAGAATTAAGGCTTTCAACGATGCAAATTTCTCCGATTACATTTAAAAAAAATTTGATTAATTAGTAGGGCTATAGGGTTATATAACATATAAATCCTACATAGTAAAATGGAGTTAATTTTACCAATTGACTTCGAGGCTGGTAATGAGTTATTCAAAATGTTCTCGTATGCAGCAAACTCAAAACCATGTAATGGACCAGACCACTCAGCGCATTCTTTAATCGTTGTGCTTGATTGAAATGAAAGTTTTTCATTCAGGCCAGTAAATGTAAAACTTGACTTGGCCTGCCGCAACTTACCTCCTCTGATATAATCTCATTTTTATTGTTGAAGTTCGTGTGGGGCCACATTCGTAGAACCCTGACATTGAGGTGAATTTTATCCTTAAAATCATGAATGTTTCTTATATAGTGCAATCCGATTGTTGACATGTTAAGAATACCTTACACAAAAAATATTACAAAACTCATACACGGTAGGAATAACATTTGTATCATTTGTTAAAGAATAGAATGAAAAAACAGAGTTGCAGGTGATAACTCATAACGTTGGTTATGAAGGTTTTTCGGTTTTTGATGAAAACAGTGATGGGTTTTCTCGGTTTATAATACCGTTGTTTATATAGAGTGGAGGTAATACATATTTTAATTTAACAAATTAAATTAATATTAATGCAAATATTTAATGGGTAGTTATAGCATGATTAAAAAAACATATAGGTTAAAATTAAGTCTTTATATTGGTATCCGAAATATCCATTTGGTTACTATATATTCTCTCTCACAGTTCATAAGGATGAAAAAAACGTAAGCTTGAAAAAAATGTATACATAATTAAGTGTTGGAGCAAAACACAGATCAACTTATTACTGATGCTGCAGTTAGTACTGATCACTTAGTACTGATGGGGCAGAATTGATTAATACTGAGAAGTTGATACTGATGATACTATAACTAAAGTTACTACTGATCATTAGTAGTTACTACTGACGATGTATCTGGACTTACTACTGATCACCAGACTTACTACTGATGTTACATATTTACTACTGGTGATGAGTTTTACTACTGATGACGCGTTTTTGAAGAATATCAAGTCCGAGATCTTCGTATAGATAGTTATAGAATGTAAATCAATGTATATTATTATTATTCGATGTAAATCAAGTCCTAGAATAACTAGGGTAAATAGTTTAGCTTCAAGGACTATTATAAATAGTTCCTTACGAATTGTAAACGTACGTGTGTATTGTTAACTCAATAATATACATTGAAGCTTTTTGTGAAACTGTGTTCTTAATACTTTCGCATATTATTTACAGTTCATTGTTCTTAATATATTGATATAGTGTTGATCCGCTGCAACTTCTATCATCAATTAGATCTAAGGTGTTTATTAACTTGTTTATAGTTAATCGATCCTGACAAGTGGTATCAGAGCATATTGGTTCTAGATCTACTATTTGTTAAGAACAACAAAAAGCTTTAATCTTTAAAACACACATTATTAATCATGACTGATAATAATGAAAGCACTCAGGCCAACAAAATTCCTATACTCACACCCAACAACTTTGGGATGTGGAAAAATCGTATTAAGCAATACATGCTTATTACAGATTATTCTATGTGGGAAGTTGTCCTTGAAGGAAACAAAACTGGTCCTGGTCAAGCAAGCAGCTCTGCAACTGAGGCAGACAAACTTAAATGTGAGAAGGAAAAGAAGGACAAGGGCATCGAACTCAAAACTCTAAGCACTCTATTACTGGCCATTCCTAATGATTATCAACATCTCTTTGTTGAATATGATGATGCAAAAATACTATGGGAAGCACTGGAGAAGAGATTCGTTGGGACAAAGAGCACCAAGAGGAATATGAAGTCTGTTCTCAAACAAGACTTTGAAAACTTCAAAGGAAAACCCAATGAAACACTCACTCAAGTGTTTGACAGATTCAACAAACTAATTGGTGAACTTAACCAGGTTGGGGTTAAGATGGATCAAGAAGATGTCAACATGAAGTTCCTAAGATCTCTTAGTGAAGAATGGGCCATGTATACAGTGGTATATAGACAAAGAGATGCTCTAGAAGAAAAGGAGTTGGATGAACTCTATAATGATCTCAGAGTATTTGAAACTGAGGTAAACCAAAAGAACCCTTCTATTTCTTCTAATAATGCTGCATTTGTCTCTAGTACAGGTCAAGGTCAGGAAACCTCTATAGGAAAGGCTGCAGATTCTGAAGATGCTGCAAGAGAATCTTTCTTCACTAGTCATGTACATACTGCATTGATTAGTGATGACTTGGAACAATTGAACCCAGATGATCTTGAGGAGATGGATCTTAAATGGCAGATGGCAATGCTGAGCCTAAGGACAAAAAGATTCTTAAAGAGAACTGGTAGGACAAGCCTCAACTTCAACAAAGGTGACAAATCTGGATTTGACAAAACTAAAGTCAAATGTTACAACTGTAACAACCTTGGTCACTTTGCAAAAGAGTGTCCTCAGCCAGACAAAAGATCAAAATCAACTGCCCTTGTATCACAACAAGGACAAGGCTATGACTGGAGCTTCCAAGCAGAAGAGCATACTCAAAATCAAGCTCTCATGGCCTTTACTGATAACAAAACTGAGGTAAAACCTAAACCTTGTACTTCTGAATGTGCTAAAATTGTTAAAAACTTAGAAAAAGAAAACACTAAATTAAATGAAGATTTAGCAAAAGCAGTCAGAAGAAATCATGAGTTTGATAGTGTGATTGCTGATCAAGAACATCAAATAAAGGTGTACAAGATGATTGATCAACGGATCAAGGAAGAATTGCTTCAAGCTGTGGATGAGAAAGAGTTCTATGAAACAAAAAATAAAGAACTAACAAGTAAATTAGAAGAATGTCAGCTTGAAATTGAACAAAATAAATTAACAATTAAAAAGTTTGAAAGAAGCACTAAAATTCTAGATGAATTAACTAATAATCAAACTATAGAAAATGTTGTTCATGGGGTGGGATATCATGCTGTACCACCTCCACATAAATTCATTCCTCCACTTAAAAACAGTTCAGAAAGAATCATTAATGAATTAAAAACTGAAAATCAAACTGAATCTAATACTGAAACATCTGAATCAAATGATTCTTCTGATGATGAGCAATCAATTGAATTTACAATATCTCAAAGTGAATCACCAAAATCAATTGATACAAGTTTTCACACAGCTTAAAGTCCAAATGAATCTCCCAAATATAATGCAGATAATGTACCAACAATTTTAACAAGGGGGAATGAAAGAAATAAAAAACAACTCTTAGACCAAAGAATACCTGAAGGTGCTAAAAATAAGAAATTGAGATGTGTTATATGCAATAAAATGAACCATTTAGCAAAGGATTGTCACTTCAATCCAATAAACTGCAAAGAGTTAAAAGAATTTAAAATTTTTAAACAAGGATCAAAAACTCAAAAGTTAAAAAATACTACTGGTCCTTCAGTAGTAAATACAATCAAAACTCAAATTGCTGAAACTCCAAGATTTGGAAGAAGTGCACCAAGATTTGTGCAAAACAGAAGAGTTGGCAGCCCAAAGAACAACAATTACTTCAAGAACAATGGAAAATCCAATCAAAATAAACAATATTTTAAATTTTCCAACACCAGTAGAAACTCTAACAAATTTACTACTGGTGTTAACCTTAATTATAATGCTGTATGGTACCAGTACAAGAATACTACTGGTAAAAACCCTAATTTCAAAAATACTACTGCTCCCAAAACAACTTTCAAAAATACTACTGGTGGTAACTCTAAAAACACTACTGGTCATTCTAAACATGGTAAGTACCCAAATACTACTGGTCCATCAGTAGTAAAGTATTCAAAAGCTAAAAATAATAGGTATAAACCAAGATCAGTAGGAAATTCTCACACCAGTAATAACTCCAAAAGGACAGTAGTAAAACAAAACACCAGTAATAAACAAGTATGGGTACCAAAAGTCTTTAAAGTTAAATCCCCAAAAGCTTATTTCTCAAAGGATGAACCCAAGACATATAAAGCTTGGGTTCCCAAACTTAACTAATCCTTTACTCACTTGTGCAGAGCATTCAGATCTCAGAAGAAGGAAGAACATGGCATATTGATAGTGGATGCTCAAGGCACATGACTGGAAATCTGCAAATTCTTAAAGATTTCAAGTCATTTGATGGAGGATATGTGGCATTTGGTGAGAATCCTCAGGGAGGTAAGATTACAGGTAAAAGTACTGTTACTAATGGAAAAATTACCTTTGATGATGTATTTTATGTAGCTGAACTAAAATACAATCTTGTCAGTGTGTCTCAAGTATGTGATAAAAAGAATAAAATTATTTTCACAGACATTGAGTGCATCATTCTTTCTCCTGATTTTATTTTAGATGAAAAATATGTTGTTTTAAGAACTCCAAGGAGAAACAATGTGTATTGCCTGGATATAGGGGGAGAACTCATTTCTACAAATGAGGTCAACTGTTTTATATCCAAGGCAAACACCACTGAATCAGAACTATGGCATAGAAGGATGTGTCACACAAATTTTAAAAATATGAATAATTTAGTAAAAAGAAATCTGGTCATTGGACTTCCTCAAAAACAATTCATGTGTGATCATCATTGTGTTGCATGCCTAAAAGGTAAACAACACAAGACTTCTCATAAGTCCAAAACTGTGAACTCTATTTCTGTTCCTTTACAGCTCTTACATATGGACCTTTTTGGACCTACAAATGTAATGAGTATTGGAAAGAAACAATATTGTCTTGTTATTACTGATGATTTTTCCAGATATACATGGGTTTTCTTTCTCAGGACAAAGGATGAAACTAGTGAACTCATAAAGAACTTAATTGTCAAACTGGAGAACACATCTGATCAAAAAGTGAAAGCCATAAGATGTGATAATGGCACAGAATTTAAAAATGCTAACGTAATTAACTTTTGTGATCTTAAAGGTATTGACAGTCAATACAGCTCACCTAGAACTCCACAACAAAATGGTGTAGCTGAAAGAAGAAATAGAACCATCATTGAAGCAGCAAGATCAATGCTTGCAGACTCAAAATTACCAATTACTTTTTGGGCAGAAGCTGTTAATACTGCTTGTTATGTTCAGAACAGAGTATTAATAGTGAAGCCACATTTTAAAACACCATATGAACTTTTCAATAAAAGAAAACCTTCTATAAGTTTCTTAAAATCATTTGGTTGTTCTTGTACTATCTTAATTACAAGAGAACAAGTTGGTAAATTTGACTGCAAAGCTGATGATGGAATCTTTGTGGGATACTCTACTCAAAGCAAATCATACAGAGTATTCAACAAAAGACTAAGGATAATTGAAGAAAGCATCAATGTATCCTTTAATGAAAATGTACCTAATGAACAAGGAAATGGTCCAGATTGGCTATTTGACATAGACAATCTAACCAAATCCTTTAATTCTAATATGAATTTCAATGCAGTTAATTCAAACTGTCACAATTAAAAGGAAGGAACATCATCAGTTAATACTGGTCAAAAGGAAATGAGATACATTGTAGTTAATACTGATGTCAGTAATAACTCAAGTTCTGGAACCAGTAGTAACTCTGAGAATGAGGACAGTAGTAATTCAAATACTACTGATACCAGTAATAGTACTCAAAATACTACTGGTCCCAACATTAACCTAGATTTTCAAGATACTACTGATACCAGTAACAACAACAACTCTACTGATCTCAATAAAGACAATGGCAGTAGTGACTCTGACCAAGAAGATGATGAACCAAATATCAATGACAATGAAGGATCTCTAGTAGAACAACTACCTGAGACAAATGATTCCAATCTTGAAAATCAACTAGTGGTTGATAAAGCTACAACTACAAGGACTCAAAAGAACCATCCATTAGACCTTGTTCTAAGTGATGTCAACTCACCATTACAAACAAGAAGCAAATTAAACAAAAGCTTAACTGCAAATATGTGTAATATAAGTTTAATTGCTAATGAATGTATGTATGAATGCTTTCTGTCTCAGGATGAACCAAAGAAGATCCAACAAGCAATGAAGGACTCAAACTGGATTGAGGCAATGCAAGAAGAACTCCTTCAATTTAAATTACAAGCTGTTTGGACACTTGTACCTCTTCCCAAAGGAAAAAGAGCCATTGGAACTAGATGGATATTCAGAAACAAGAAAGATGAAAGAGGTATAGTGATCAAGAATAAAGCCAGACTTGTAGCCCAAGGATACACTCAAGAAGAAGGAATAGACTATGATGAAGTATATGCTCCTGTTGCTAGAATTGAAGCCATAAGAATATTTCTAGCATATGCTTCATTCAAGAAATTCAAAGTCTATCAAATGGATGTTAAGAGTGCTTTCCTATATGGGAAAATTGAAGAAGAGGTCTATGTTTGCCAACCTCCAGGTTTTGAAGATCCAAAACATGGTGATTATGTGTTCAAATTAGATAAAGCTCTATATGGCCTACATCAGGCACCAAGAGCATGGTATGACACATTATCATCATACTTATTGAAGAACAACTTTAAAATAGGAGCCATTGACAAAACTTTGTTCACAAAGAAAGTCAAAAATGATATACTACTGGTACAAATTTATGTAGATGATATCATCTTTGGCTCAACCAATGATTTATTATGCAAAGAATTTCAAGAACTGATGCAAATTAAATTCAAGATGAGCTCCATGGGTCCAATGAACTTCTTCCTTGGACTCCAAGTCAATCAAAGAACTGATGGTATTTTGATAAATCAATCAAAATATGTCAAAGACATCTTGGAAAAGTTTGACTTGAAAGACAGTAAAAGTGCTAGTACACCAATGGAAACACACAAACACCTACATCCTGATGTTGAGGGGGAGGATGTAGATGAACACTTATATAGATCAATGATAGGCTCTTTGATGTACTTAACTGCATCAAGACCTGACATTATGTATAGTGTTTGTGTGTGTGCAAGATATCAAGCAAGACCCAAAGAACTACACTTGCAGGCTGTTAAAAGAATATTCAGATACTTGAAAGGCAAACCATCACTAGGTCTATGGTATCCACATGATTCACCATTTGAACTCATAGCCTATACAGATAGTGACTATGGAGGTGAATGTCAAGACAGAAAGTCCACTACTGGTGGATGTCAATTCTTTGGATCAAGACTGGTGTCATGGCAATGTAAGAAGCAAACAAATGTATCAACATCTACTGCTGAAGCAGAATATGTAGCTGCATCTGCTTGCTGTGCTCAAGTACTATGGATTCAAAATCAACTTCTAGACTTTGGTATCTCTATCCTTAAAACTCCTATTTTTATTGATAATCAAAGTGCTATTAGTATTGTGAATAATCCAGTAAAACATTCAAAAACTAAACACATTGAAATAAGATTTCACTTTATAAGAGATTGTAATGAAAAGAAATTAATCAAAGTAGTTAAAATCCATACTGATGATCAATTAGCAGATCTTTTTACAAAAGCATTTGATGTAGGAAGATTCAACTTTTTGGTTAGCAGTATTGGAATGATTTTAATAACTTAAAATCTCACTTAAAATCATGTGTAAAGTTAGTGTTGTAAAATATTATTTACTTAAGTGTTTTACTACTGGTATATCTGCATTACTGGTATGAAAGTGTATGCACAAAATACTACTGGTAGTTCATTACTACTGGTGTATATTAGGTTTACACAAATACTACTGGTAAGTCAGTACTACTGATATTCACATATACTACTGGTCTTGTATGTAAATTGTTACTACTGATGTCTATAGTTACTACTGATGTCAAAATCCTTAGTCATTACTGATGTTAGTAGATACTACTGACGTTTTACTACTGATGTCTTAATTACTACTGGTCTTTCAGAAACACAATTACCAAACTAACCCCCATGAAAATAACCGTTATGTTATGATTCAAAGGATATTTTAGTAGTTTTGCAGGTTAAATCGAAAGATATAAAAGGCGGCAGACGATTAGTTTAGCATTATCTTCACTTCGATTTGCTAAAACCTCTCGATAAACCCTAGCTTTCGATCAAAAACTCATCTTCAGTCTTAAAATTCTTAAAATTTTTCTCTCAAATCACTGCAAAATGGCAACTCTACAATCCCTCAATGTTCAAACCGATCTCAAATACTCAGAGTTCCACAACATGTGTGCCTTTCTACGCAATCCAGACGGAACAAAGGATTTCAGACCAATCGTACACTTCTTGAAAAACTCTTACATACGATTCGCATTAACGGTGAAACCGAAGGCATACCAACAGCACTTGGTGGATTTCTGGACCAATGCTGAAAGAACGGAGGGTGCAACTGTACCAATGATCAAATCATCTGTGGATGGAAAAACGATCACCATCACAGAACAATCTATTCGACAACATCTTCAACTACACGATGATTCAGGTATGACTTCTCTTCCTAAGGAATTCATTGCTGAAATTTTAAACAAAATGGGATATGAGGGAAGACTAAACATAGTAACTTTTCAAAAAGGTCTTCTCTCCCCACAATGGAAATTTCTTGTCCATACTATTCAGCATTGTATTTCTCCAAAAAGGAGTACTTGGAATGAGTTTAACAGGTCAATAGCATCTGCTGTTGTCTGTCTATGCACAGACCAAGTATTCAATTTTTCTAATATGATTTTTGAAGGTATGTTGGGAAATCTTAACTCTTCAAAATTTTTAATGTATCCAAGATTTATCCAACATATCATTAACATTGAATTACAAAACTTGTCAACTCCCAAAAATATTTTCATAATTCCAGAGTTGAACAAGAAAGTTTTCTCAAATATGAGAAAACAATTTAAATTTTCGGGCAAGGAAACCCCTCTGTTTCCTAATATGATCAAAGATCACACACCTATTGGAGAGGGTTCAATCAAAGATATAACCCAAATTGAACCTCAACCCACTCCATCACCCCCAAATACAGCCCAAACACCACCCCATATAGCCACTCAATCACCCACTCACTTAGAAGTCCTGAATGTGTCCCAGGAACTTGATATAAATCTGCAGAGTGCTACTCTTCACTCTGTGGAAGACCTACCAGATAAAACCAAAAATATTTCCACACTCTATAAAAGAAAGAAATCTTTAAAGGACACCAGGGGACAAATCGAGTCACACCCCAGGCTCAAAGAGTTGTCCTCCAAGGAGGAGAGAGGACATGAGGGGAGGGCTTTCACTACTGATGTCCCAAAGGTGGGTGCACAGGATAGTGAAAACATCACTAAGACCCAAACCTCGGCAACTTTAAGTGATGACTCTTTTGAGGAATTACTTAAAGGACCCCGGTGCCAAGAAACCAAAAAGGGGGACATCTCTGCTTCTTCTAGGAAGAAGAGAATGTCTAAAAGACCCAATGAATCACCAAGCAGTGATGAGGGCAGATCTGAGGAATTGATGGAAAGGAAGGAAAACCTTAAAACCAATGTACCTGTTAGTAAGCCCGATGATCTTGCTAGATGGAGTGAGGGCAGTATTAAAATCACTCAATTGACGGATAAAGTGGATTCTCTTGAATCCACTGTACAAAACTGCCTTACATATTTAACAAACCAAGGGAAAACAATGGCTGCAATGAAAAGGCATGTCAACACCATCAACAGAAGAATGAGATTATATGAGCACAGGCTTTATCAACAAGCCAAAATCATCAGACAATTGAAGAAGAAGATTGATGTTAGTGAGGCTCCACCAGTTGAGCTCACTAAGGGGGAGAAAGATAATATACAGACAATGATTGATGAATCTATTGCAGCAGCAGCATCCTCCCTCTTAAATTTAAAAGAAACAAATGTTGATGAAGGCCCAGAGATGATGGTTACAGAAGAAGAGCCTATTACTACTGCTACAATGGAAGAACAAGTTGAAAAGGAAATACCAGTAGTAACCTCTACTACTGATATTATAGCAGTAGTAAATGAAGAAGAAAAATTAAAAGCAGCAAATACTACTGATGCCCTATCAGTAGTAACTCCTGAAGTTACACCAGTAGTAACTACTCTGGTTACTACTGAAGAGGAAGAACTACATTTTCCAGAGCTAATTGAAAGAGAGAGACATGTCATCATTACCAAACCACCAACACATGATCAACCACTTATCATACCTGACATTGATGATAATGTGAATTGGTTTGAGGTTGATGAGTGCTCACTTCCTCCACATCCAAAAATACTTCAACAAGATGAACTTAGATCATTTTCTCCTTCTGTAATAATAAGTGGAGTGCCAGACATGAAATATATTCCACCTCCACCTTCAGCACATATTGGAAAGGGTAAGGAAATATATGATGAAGATTACCCTAACAGAGCTCTTGGTCATTACATGGTAAACAAAATAAATCTTGTTAGAGCTGATAAACAGTCTAAATGGAAGGTGAAGCATAAGAGATATTGGGAGAAGGTAGCTAAGTATCAAGCTCTTGAACAAAAGAAGGATAAAATAGAAATTCCTGTTCAAACACCTGTTCAAATTAAAGATGTTCAGATAAAAGCCCAAGAAGCAGAATTCAAAAGGCTTAGAAAAATAGAAGAAGAACATCTAAATTGTCTTGAAGATCTTGTAGCTGAATGTAAAAGAACAAAAGGTGATCTACCTGATGATATGTTTGAACATAAGGCCAACATGATTGAATATTTAAAAACAAAAGGGATTAGTGCAAAGTCATTAGGAAGAATGAAGATGATGACTATCATTGAAAAATACTGCACTTCAAAGAAGAAAGACCTGGCTGAACAAGAAGTTGAAGAATCAAAGAAAGCCAAAACTTTAATCCCAATCAGCTTAAATTTACTCAAGGCTGGTAGTGTTTCAACTGTTGGTGATACTTCAACTCCCCAATCTAAGAAAAGAAAATCTGTTGATCAAGAACAAAGCTCTAAGAAGAAGTCAAAACAAATTATACCTGTTCTTGAAATGCCAGTTGCTCCTCTACAGAACAATCCAATTCTTAACTGGAGAGTGATGCAGAACAATGTCATAGAGGTCATAAGGGAAGACAAAGTTGTACAAAGATTCACTGGATGGTTACCTTTAATCAGATCATGTTCTAGAAGTGATGTTATCAAACTTCTGATTATTGGGAAACCAAGAATGACAAAGAAATCATGGAAAGAATCTGGAGCTGGATATTTAACAAAGATGATTGATGCTGCATTTTATCCAGACAATTATCCAGAACAATTTACAAATCCAGGTAATGTGTATGCTTGGAATGTCATTCCTACTGCAAATATGTACTTCTTTGAGAAATCAGGCAAAGTGTGTGAATTGTACTTATATGAGAAAGAATATCCACATTCTGAGAAGACTATGTATCAGATATTCATAAACACTTTGATGAAACCCTATGATGCTGTTATGTTCCAAAACAAACTGAATTATTTTACAAAGAGGAACAGCAGATATATTATTGAACAAAGGCTTCAACAGAATCAAAGAACTCTTGAGAAAAGAAGAAAAGAACAAGAGGAACAAAAGAAACTTGATTAATTAAAAGATGATCAATAAGTTTAGGGGGAGATTATTGGAGCAAAACACAGATCAACTTATTACTGATGCTGCAGTTAGTACTGATCACTTAGTACTGATGGGGCAGAATTGATTAATACTGAGAAGTTGATACTGATGATACTATAACTAAAGTTACTACTGATCATTAGTAGTTACTACTGACGATGTATCTGGACTTACTACTGATCACCAGACTTACTACTGATGTTACATATTTACTACTGGTGATGAGTTTTACTACTGATGACGTGTTTTTGAAGAATATCAAGTCCGAGATCTTCGTATAGATAGTTATAGAATGTAAATCAATGTATATTATTATTATTCGATGTAAATCAAGTCCTAGAATAACTAGGGTAAATAGTTTAGCTTCAAGGACTATTATAAATAGTTCCTTACGAATTGTAAACGTACGTGTGTATTGTTAACTCAATAATATACATTGAAGCTTTTTGTGAAACTGTGTTCTTAATACTTTCGCATATTATTTACAGTTCATTGTTCTTAATATATTGATATAGTGTTGATCCGCTGCAACTTCTATCATCAATTAGATCTAAGGTGTTTATTAACTTGTTTATAGTTAATCGATCCTGACATTAAGTCTTTATACCTAGTTATAGCATTGACTGATCGTTTTTGTTTTAAGACTGGCTAAAAATGAAAAAAAAAACGTATATCGTATAATTAAGTCTTTATATTGGTATCCGAAATATCCATTGGTTACTATATATTATCTCTAACCGTTCTTAAGAATGGAAAAAACGTAAGCATGAAAAAAACGTATACATAATTAAGTCTTTATACCTAGTTATAGCATTGACTGACCGTTTATGTTTTAAGACCTACTAAAAATGAATAAAAAAACGTATATGTTAAAATTAAGTCTTTATATTGGTATCCGAAATATCCATTGGTTACTATATATTCTCTCTCACAGTTCGTAAGCATGAAAAAAACGTAAGTATGAAAAAATCGTACACATAATTAAGTCTTTATACCTAGTTATAGCGTTGACTGAACGTTTTTGTTTTAAGACCTGCTAAAAATGAAAAAAACAAACGTATATCGTATAATTAAGTCTTTATAAGCATTTAATTTTCATTAAGTTGGACGGTTAGTATCTTACTATTGAATGCGTAAATTGAAACAAGAATTATTTTATGAAGTTAAAAATCATACAACTTCCTTATTCAGTATCACACTAAATTGAGTAGTTGTTCTCACGTTATATTAAGTTATATTCTAGTAGAACCGCTCGAAATCAGGGATTTGATAGTTATACAATCATAATATAACATTTTTATATGGTAATTTTTATTCCATTTGCTCGGCAATAAGTGAATCATTCATTGAATGTAACCGCAATTTAAGAACCAAAAAATGTATATATAATTGTAGGATGAATTACAATTAGTTCGTATAATTAATTTGTCCTCTTTGCAATAAAAACGTATGTATAAAACGTTGCTTTAAAAGGTATGTTTAGTAGGGGTATTAAAATTATATTTAATTTGAAAAGATATAGGTTAATTTTGGACTAATAGCATTGATTCGGCGTTTTTATTACAATTTTATATAAATTATGGAATCTATAAGAGCATTAATTTTTTAACTGAAAAATATATAATCCACATTATGTCAAAATAAAATAACAGTTAATCTTCATCAAGTTGGAGTGTTTTAAAAAGCAATTAAAAGGAATAAGTCAATATCGAAAATAAGTCAATATCTTTATATGGTAAATCTAAATTGCCAGTATTAAGGACATTTTTGTTAATTCGCATTAATCACTAAACTTTCGTCCAAACAGTGATTTTCATTTGCTTGTGGTTGATGTTGACGAAGTATTATTTTGGAGGGTGATTCGATACTTTCTCATGATTTTCCAATTACTGAGACACATTAAGAGATTAAAAATAAGTAATAGGGTGTGACAAAATGAGACAATTCACACTTCAAAATATATAATTTGTGTAGTTGCGCTAAATTAAATCGTATAACAATAATTTTATTATTGGGAAAGTGAGTAATTTATATTATTAAGCCAAACCATAATATATAAAAAAAACACCATTTGTGTCACAGAAACGTTATGTGTGATACAATTAATCATTGTTGTTCCATCCGTAGGGGTCTGTTTAAACGTTTTATCGGTAAGTCGAGAGACGCTTATTTCCAGAGAGGGGAGTTCTTAAGCGTCTGGAATATTTTTTTGGTTGCGTGCCGGGTGGGACTTCGGGTTCTTCATCACATAAAACAACGGCATCATCATTGTACTATCGGATGGATGCGTTGAAGTGCATATGCTTATGGCATTTCCGGGTTGAACTCAATGTTTGTAACGTCAGTAGAAACAAGATATTTGACTGAAATGTAACCAAATCAAAAAGAGATATCAATATTGTTTTAAATAAAAAAAGTCTGTTAGGTAAGTGGGGATGCCCAATTATGGAAAGCAAAATGAATATCGAAAATATTGGAATTAACATGTTGGTTTTCTAATCAGTTTCACGCGAGCTGCGTACACGGTTATGTTTTCAGAATCAGATCTCCCAATCATTGTTGTCGTGGTTGCCGGTACCAGTACTGTGGATTCCAGAGGTCTTCAAAGTTTTCAATCGGTTCATATCCATCAAATTCCTTTGAAAGAGATATAGAAAAATATTAGTTAACACAGAATTTATGATTTTAAAGTAAGAATTTGAACTCTGAATTTAATCAAATAGAGGTTACATCTACTTCTTCAACTGATCGTGGCAGTGGCTGAAGCACTGAAGCACCATATTGGGTGATTAAAGACATTTAAAATTTTTCAATATGATTGAAAGTTTTCACCTCGTTTGTAGGTTGCACAACTGTAACACCTCAAATTTTAATACCAAATATTGGCCAAAATAAAATATTTTTATAAATAGAAGAACATCCCCAAATTTGGATTTACAAAAACCTTGGTATGAAATCAGAGTATAAAAGTAGGTGTTACAAAATAGATCATAACCAAGCTAAGACGAAATCCAATCTAGTGCTCTTCTATTCTAGGTCCCGCATCTCTATCCATGCGTACCTAAGCCTTCGATCCCGAACCTGAGTACATAGCAAAACAAAACAAGGAGTACGTGAGACAAAAACGTCTCGTGAGATACGTGGGTTTAAACCCATTAATAATAATAATCGTTTATCCAAGTAATCAACAAACAAGTAATATCATCCATCTATTTAGTCACCCTATGGTGGCTTCAAACCTTGCTTTCCTAGCAACACATATCTAGTTATCGGGTTGCCCCCGAGCTAACTAGCAACTCTAACGTGCCCAACTATCGGGTTGCCCCCGAACTAGCTAAAAGCACCCTTAAATCCAACTATCGGGTTGCCCCCGAACTAGCTGGAAACACTATCCTATCTAACTATCGGGTTGCCCCCGAACTAGCTAGAAACATCACCATGTCTAGTTATCGGGTTGCCCCCGAACTAACTAGCATCACGTCATCTCGTTCTCACCATAACTCAAAGGTTATGTCAAACTAGTTCTCGGCTATCACATTCATCATCAAACCAGTTAGTTATATATTAACAATAATTCATAACTAACTAAACAACTATAAGTCTATTCAATTAAGCAAATAGACCGTAACACAAGTATAAAAATGTATTTCATAGGCTATGCAATCAGTAAGGTTCCACACGTACTCACCTTAGCAATATGATGCTCAAACCGTGTTCTTGACACCCAATCTCTTGCTTCCACACTTTCACCGACTTTCCAAAATGTCACCAAAAGCCTAATACATGAATCACAACCAGATTATCATCACAAACTACTACCAATGTGTTCATCTACCTCTAGATAACACCCATCAATCCATTTCCCCCAAATATGGTGATTACCAAACCCTAGGTTTAACCAACCCTTAAGATTCTTACAAATCGAAATTATACACTTGTTTTACTTGTTAATATACCATCTATTAAGTGTATACATCATTTATTTCACCATAGATCACCAACCCAAGAACTAGGGTTTCAAACCCTAGCTTCAAGATCCATAGATCTTGAGCTACAAAGATGAAAGAGTGAAGATTTACCTTTAATCTTCCACTAGGAGTGAAATCTACCAAGGATTTGTGAAGAAATCAACTCAATCCAGATGCTATGCTCAAAAATCGCCAAGAGAGAAAACTAGGGTTTTGATATGCAATAAATGAGCTCAAACCCGAATTTAATGCTGGTCGTCCAGAGTTCACGGCGCGAACATAGTTCGCGTCGCTAACTTTGCATACTCGGCCATACTTAGCGATCGTTACCCAGACGCGAACTTCTTAGCGACTCATGGCCAAACTCCCTGGCATCCGTTCGCGATCGTGAACCCAAGTTCGCGACGCGAACTCTCTTAGGCAGCAGGGCTGCACTTTTTCATCCTTGTCTCGACCCGGTTTCGCCCATAACTTTCTCGTACGGTGTCCAAACGACACGAAACCAATTTCCACGTGTTTTATATGATTTATCCATAATTATCATATTTTTACATATTTTATTTATTTACAATTTCAGGTCGTTACAACTATCTACCCCTTAAGAAGATTCCGTCCTCGGAATCTCATCATAGTTCACGAAATCCGGGTACCTCTTCCGAATCTCGTCCTTGACTTCCCAAGTCAAATTCGGCCCAAGTGAATGCTTCCACTTGACCAACACCAACTCGATCTCCTTATTCCGAAGCTTCTTTGTTTTCGTTTCTAATATAGCCTCGGGCTCTTCAATCAACCGGTTCGGGCCGTCAACCCGCAACTCTTGCAATGGAATAATATTTTCAACCTCCCCGATAAACTTTTTCAAATAACTCACGTGAAAGGTGTCATGCACACCTTGAAGCTCGGGTGGAAGTTCCAACTTAAAAGCTTGAAGCCCGACCCGTTTCAATATTTTAAACGGTCCAACATACCTTGGACTTAACTTCCCTTTCTTACCAAACCGCATTACACCTTTCCAAGGTGACACTTTCAACATGACCATATCACCGACATCCAAGTCGTATGGCCTTTTCTACAAACCCGAATAACTTCGTTGTCTATCTTGGGCGACTTTCATGTTAGTTTGAATAATACCGATCTTTTCATTTGTCACTCTCACGATCTCGGGACCCGTGAGTTTCGTCTCTCCCGCTTCCAACCAACAAGATGGAGTTCTACATTTTCTCCCATACAACGCCTCATAAGGCGGCATCTTGATAGTCGAGTGATAACTATTATTATATGAGAATTCGACTAACGGTAAATGTTCATCCCATTTACCACCGAAATCTAGTACACACGATCTCAACATATCTTCAACCGTTTGAATCGTTCTTTCACTTTGACCGTCGGTTTGCGGATGATAGGCCGTGCTCAACCGCAACTTTGTACCCAACTCTTCTTGTAAAGACCGCCAAAATCTCGAGGTAAACCTCGCGTCTCTATCGGACACAATCGATAACGGGACCCCGTGGAGTCGAACCACTTCATCAACATACAACTTAGCCAACTTCTCAAGTGGCAATGTTTCCCGAATTGCTAAAAATAATGCACTCTTGGTCAACCGGTCAACTATGACCCAAATGGCATCGTGACCTCTACTCGTCTTCGGTAAACCTACTATGAAATCCATAGTTATATCTTCCCACTTCCCGGCCGGTACAACCAATGATTGAGCTACCCCATACGGTACTTGATGCTCGGCTTTTACTTGTGCACACGTGGCACACTTAGAGATATACTTGGCCACTCTTGCCTTCATTCCGGGCCACCAATAAACCCGTTTCATATCTTGATACGTCTTTGTACTTCCCGGGTGAATCGAATACTTCGACTTGTGCACATCATACAACAACTCTTTTCGGATGCCACCGAACTTAGGAACCCAAATACGACCGCCTACGGTCTTCAACCCTTGTGCATTTTCGAGAAAATGTTGGTTTTTACCTAACCGTTCTTGTCTTAACTCGTCTTTTCCCATAACTTCTCGTTGGGCATTCTTGATTCTTTCATTGATGCTCGAGACGACTTCTATACGTGTTAAAATTCCCCGGTTCGGATTTTCATAAACTTTTCGGCTCAAGGCGTCGGCCACCACATTCGCCTTACCCGCGTGATACACAATCTCACAATCATAATCGGCAATCAACTCGATCCACCTTCTTTGTCGCATATTACGATCTTTTTGAGTAAACACGTATTGTAAACTTTTATGATCCGTGTACAACGTACACCGAGTACCATACAAATAATGCCTCCACAATTTCAAGGCAAATATAATCGCCGCCAATTCCAAGTCGTGTGTCGTGTACCTTAATTCCGCATTCTTCAATTGTCGCGAGGCATACGCGATCACTTTACCTCTTTGCATCAACACACAACCGAGCCCTTGATTCGAAGCATCACTATAAACCACAAAATCTTCCATACCATCCGGTAACGTAAGGATCGGCGTGTTACATAACTTTTCTTTTAACAACTTAAACGCCTCTTCTTGCTTCTTCTCCCACATAAACTTCTCAGTTTTTCTCGTTAACTTCGTGAGTGGAATTGCGATTCTCGAGAAGTCTTGTATAAACCTTCGGTAATAACCGGCTAATCCAAGAAAACTTCTAACCTCGGTAGGAGTCCTCGGAGGCTCCCAATTTGACACCGCTTCAATCTTGGACGGATCAACTTTAATACCATCACACGTCACCACGTGACCTAAGAATTGCACTTCCCGCAACCAGAATTCACACTTCGAGAATTTTGCATACAACTTCTCCCGTTTCAACACGTCTAGAACAAGCCTCAAATGACCTTCGTGTTCTTTTTCAGTTTTCGAGTAAATCAAAATGTCATCAATAAACACAATCAAAAACTTATCAAGGAACGGTTTACAAACCCGATTCATCAAATCCATAAAAATAGCCGGCGCGTTTGTAAGACCAAACGGCATCACTAGAAACTCATAATGACCATATCGTGTACGAAAAGCCGTCTTCTCGGTGTCGCCTTCTTTCACCCGAACTTGGTGATAACCCGACCTCAAATCAATTTTCGAGAAATAACTAGCACCTTGCAATTGATCGAATAAGTCATCAATTCTCGGCAACGGGTAACGGTTCTTAATAGTTACCTTGTTCAACTCTCGGTAGTCGATACACATTCTCATCGAACCGTCTTTCTTCTTAACAAATAACACCGGTGCACCCCACGGTGACGAACTCGGACGAATAAAACCTTTATCTAACAATTCTTGCAATTGGGTCATCAATTCCCGCATTTCGGTGGGAGCTAAACGATAGGGAGCACGAGCAATCGGCGTCGCCCCCGGAACTAAATCAATCTTAAACTCGACTTGTCTCTCCGGCGGCAACCCGGGCAAGTCATCGGGAAATACCTCGGGGAAATCCCGAATAATTTTGACATCATCCATTGACTTCTTTTCCTTTCGGCCATCTAGTACATATGCAATAAACGATGCACAACCTTTCGCTATACTTTTCCTCGCCTTGATGGCGGTAATCACATTGGGCATGTGATGTCGTTTCTCCCCATACACATACACCTTCTCATTCTCGGGTGTCCTAATCGACACTATTTTCTTTCCACACAAAATCTTGGCTTGGTACATACCCAACCAATCCATACCGATAACCACATCAAACGCCCTAATCCCCATGGGCAACAAGTCTACCTTAAATTTTCTACCGTCAATTTCTAATTCACAATTTCTATAGACATATTCAACCATTGAGGTTTTCCCATCGGCTACCTCTATTTCATAAACCTCATCTAATAATTCCGATACCACATTCAACTTTCTACCAAACTCATGAGACACAAATGAATAATTGGAACCCGAATCGAACAAGATATAAGTTGGCAAGGAGTTAAGAAATAAAGTACCTGACACCACATCATGTGCCTCCTTCGCCTCCTCTCGAGTGAGTTGGAAGGATCGCCCCTTCACCTTCGCCGGCTCCACTTTCTTTTGAGCCGTGGACACCATCGACTCGATTCCCTTCTTTGGGCACACATTGCTATAGTGCCCCTTCTCGTGGCACGAGAAACACTCCACATCGGCCAACGACTTGACCTTACAATCCCGGGCTACATGCCCCGGTCTACCACAACTAAAACAAGACCTCGACCCACTTCGGCACTCGCCGGTATGATTTTTCCCGCATTTCTTGCAAGAACCTACACTTCCTTGTTTAGAGAAGCTCGATGTGAACTTCCCCTTCTTATAAGTACCCGAGCCACTCTCGGCTTTTCTCTTCTCGCCCACATGGGCCCTCTCGGCAATCCTTGCCACATTCACTTCCTCTACACCCCGGGCGGCACTAATAGCCTCATCGAGTGAGACCGCCCTCTTAACCTCCAACTGATAATCCCACGGTAGCCCACTTGCATACCGAACCACTCTCAACCTCTCATCCGAGTAGGTTTTAGCAACAAACGGGAGCAATCCCGTGAACTCCCTCGAGTATTCTTCGATTGACATATCACCCTTCTTGAGGGTCACGAACTTCTCGTGCATCTTTTCCAAATCCCTTTCGGCACAAAATTTCTTTTTCAATCTCGTGGTGAACTCCTCCCACGACATCTTTTCAACCACCTCCTTCCCGAGGGTCTCATACACGATATCCCACCAAACCATGGCATCTTCTTTTAGCAATTGTGACGCATACGTCACCATATCGGTATCCTTACACTTGCTACTACCGATAACCCTCTCGGTTTCCCGGATCCACCTCATTGTTATCTTCGGGTCCGAACTACCCGTGTACACATTTGGCTTACAAGCCATGAAAGATTTAAACGAACAACCTTCTTTCACAACGGGCCTAGCCCTAGCATCACTTTGGCCACCCGTGGAGGACTTCCCTTCCCCGGTGCCACTACCCCCGGTTCTTTCTTCCGATTTAGCCTCGGATTCACGGTCTCCACCCGACCTTTCACGGTCTCCAATAATACGGTGCACTTCTTCGGCCACCGTTCCCTTGATTTGATCGATAATAGTTTGGAGATCCGCCATGGTTACCGGAGTTCTATTAGCTCCGACCTCCGACTCACCCACCCGATGCAACAACGGTTGACTTTCTTGTTCAACCTCAACCTCTACTTGAGGTATCTCCTCCTCCCGGTTTTCCGGGGCTTTACCACTTCTTCTCGTGGTCACCATTTCTTTCAATCAAGACTATACGAAAGACATTAAACATTTAGTACCTTGTGTACAACCCATTAGTCACATAAGACTCAATATCCAAAATCATATCAATTCTCATCGGTCCCCCTAGGTTCAACCCTAAACTTAACATAAAGTCTCAAGGTCAACCTATTATCTTAAGGAATCTTACATTCCTAATGCTACAGTCTAAGACTAGGATGGTCATCCAACCTAATTCACTTAAACTATAGCTCTGATACCAAGTTGTAACACCTCAAATTTTAATACCAAATATTGGCCAAAATAAAACATTTTTATAAATAGAAGAACATCCCCAAATTTGGATTTACAAAAACCTTGGTATGTAATCAGAGTATAAAAGTAGGTGTTACAAAATAGATCATAACCAAGCTAAGACTAAATCCAATCTAGTGCTCTTCTATTCTAGGTCCCGCATCTCTATCCATGCGTACCTAAGCCTTCGATCCCGAACCTGAGTACATAGCAAAACAAAACAAGGAGTACGTGAGACAAAAACGTCTCGTGAGATACGTGGGTTTAGACCCATTAATAATAATAATCGTTTATCCAAGTAATCAACAAACAAGTAATATCATCCATCTATTTAGTCACCCTATGGTGGCTTCAAACCTTGCTTTCCTAGCAACACATATCTAGTTATCGGGTTGCCCCCGAGCTAACTAGCAACTCTAACGTGCCCAACTATCGGGTTGCCCCCGAACTAGCTAAAAGCACCCTTAAATCCAACTATCGGGTTGCCCCCGAACTAGCTGGAAACACTATCCTATCTAACTATCGGGTTGCCCCCGAACTAGCTAGAAACATCACCATGTCTAGTTATCGGGTTGCCCCCGAACTAACTAGCATCACGTCATCTCGTTCTCACCATAACTCAAAGGTTATGTCAAACTAGTTCTCGGCTATCACATTCATCATCAAACCAGTTAGTTATATATTAACAATAATTCGTAACTAACTAAACAACTATAAGTCTATTCAATTAAGCAAATAGACCGTAACACAAGTATAAAAATGTATTTCATAGGCTATGCACTCAGTAAGGTTCCACACGTACTCACCTTAGCAATATGATGCTCAAACCGTGTTCTTGACACCCAATCTCTTGCTTCCACACTTTCACCGACTTTCCAAAATGTCACCAAAAGCCTAATACAATAATCACAACCAGATTATCATCACAAACTACTACCAATGTGTTCATCTACCTCTAGATAACACCCATCAATCCATTTCCCCCAAATATGGTGATTACCAAACCCTAGGTTTAACCAACCCTTAAGATTCTTACAAATCGAAATCATACACTTGTTTTACTTGTTAATATACCATCTATTAAGTGTATACATCATTTATTTCACCATAGATCACCAACCCAAGAACTAGGGTTTCAAACCCTAGCTTCAAGATCCATAGATCTTGAGCTACAAAGATGAAAGAGTGAAGATTTACCTTTAATCTTCCACTAGGAGTGAAATCTACCAAGGATTTGTGAAGAAATCAACTCAATCCAGATGCTATGCTCAAAAATCGCCAAGAGAGAAAACTAGGGTTTTGATATGCAATAAATGAGCTCAAACCCGACTTTAATGCTGGTCGTCCAGAGTTCACGGCACGAACATAGTTCGCGTCGCTAACTTTGCATACTCGGCCATACTTAGCGATCGTTACCCAGACGCGAACTTCTTAGCGACTCATGGCCAAACTCCCTGGCATCCGTTCGCGATCGTGAACCCAAGTTCGCGTCGCGAACTCTCTTAGGCAGCAGGGCTGCACTTTTTCATCCTTGTCTCGACCCGGTTTCGCCCATAACTTTCTCGTACGGTGTCCAAACGACACGAAACCAATTTCCACGTGTTTTATATGATTTATCCATAATTATCATATTTTTACATATTTTATTTATTTACAATTTCAGGTCGTTACAACAACAACTCCATTGTAAGTTGATGAAGTATATATATATATATATATAGGTTAGAAAAAAACGTAAAATTCAATATATCTCTAATGTATAAAAAAACGCACCTCATAATTGAAAAAAACGCATGCTTTCAATGATTTCAATGTTTGTAACTTAAAAAATCCATGAGAGATTTGTGATTTATAACCGTAAAAAAAATAGGATGGAGTGTTGTAAACCACACGAATTCAATGTTAAAATTTAATACAAAAAAGCGCATGTTGAAGTAAATTACCATTACTGATTAATTTTTCTAAAAGTAAAAGTAGGAAAACGTCTAATTTTTAATGGCTATAATGGTTTGCGTCTGCACATTGAAAGGGATTTATGCAGTATGAACAAAATCACAAAAATGCGTAATTTGGAACATTAATAAATTCTTCAAGATGTGCAAATGATCCACATAAGGTATAACAAAGACCTACATAATGTAATTTATTTTTATACCTGTCATTTAAAAGACACAAATAAAGATACTAAAAGATCTTTAATCTGGAAAAATCACCTTAATAAAGAACCTCCACAGTAATGCATAACCTTCTTGCCGTCAAAATTGAATTTCAATTGAGAACCAGCCTAAAAAAAATTTAAGAATAAGTATTATAATATACTAAAAATGCTAGCGTTTGGCTAGTAAATATCCTCGTTTAAGTTGGTGACATTTGACTTTAATGGAATTAAAGGTTGACGTTACAAAGATTATTAAGTAATGTTAAGAATTAAATGTATTCCCAATTAGTATATAATGCTATAATAACGATGAACTTGAATGGAATTAAAGTTTGACGTTACGGCTTGAATGAAATTAAAGTTTGTGTCATGATTTGCTCGGTTGGTTAGGTGTTTATTAAGACGTTGGTAAGTTTGAAAGCCAAATGAGTTGGTAGCAAAACTGGTTAACATTGTTGGCTGATTTCCCACAGGTCTTGGGTTCAAATCCCATCCCATACATTTTATTTTGACAAACGAATTTTAAGACCTTCCTAAAAAAGAAAGAAAAATTAAGACCTTCTAATTTTAGAAAGGCATTCATGCATTATATATTAACGATGAACTTGAATGGAATTAAAGTTTGACGTTACGGCTTGAATGAAATTAAAGTTTGTGTCATGATTTGCTCGGTTGGTTAGGTGTTTATTAAGACGTTGGTAAGTTTGAAAGCCAAATAAGTTGGTAGCAAAACTGGTTAACATTGTTGGCTGATTTCCCACAGGTCTTGGGTTCAAATCCCATCCCATACATTTTATTTTGACAAACGAAGTTTAAGACCTTCCTAAAAAAGAAAGAAAAATTAAGACCTTCTAATTTTAGAAAGGCATTCATGCATTATATATAGTATAGATAGATAGAGAAGATAAGGGATTTATGCAGTATGAACAAAATCACAAAAATGCGTAATTTAGAACATTAATAAATTCTTCAAGATGTGCAAATGATCCACATAAGGTATAACAAAGACCTACATAATGTAATTTATTTTTATACCTGTCATTTAAAAGACACAAATAAAGATACTAAAAGATCTTTAATCTGGAAAAATCACCTTAATAAAGAACCTCCACAGTAATGCATAACCTTCTTGCCGTCAAAATTGAATTTCAATTGAGAACCAGCCTAAAAAAATTTAAGAATAAGTATTATAATATACTAAAAATGCTAGCGTTTGGCTAGTAAATATCCTCGTTTAAGTTGGTAACATTTGACTTTAATGGAATTAAAGGTTGACGTTACAAAGATTATTAAGTAATGTTAAGAATTAAATGTATTCCCAATTAGTATATAATGCTATAATAACGATGAACTTGAATGGAATTAAAGTTTGACGTTACGGCTTGAATGAAATTAAAGTTTGTGTCATGATTTGCTCGGTTGGTTAGGTGTTTATTAAGACGTTGGTAAGTTTGAAAGCCAAGTGAGTTGGTAGCAAAACTGGTTAACATTGTTGGCTGATTTCCCACAGGTCTTGGGTTCAAATCCCATCCCATACATTTTATTTTGACAAACGAATTTTAAGACCTTCCTAAAAAAGAAAGGAAAATTAAGACCTTCTAATTTTAGAAAGGCATTCATGCATTATATATAGTATAGATAAAAAAATTTAAGAATAAGTATTATAATATACTAAAAATGCTAGCGTTTGGCTAGTAAATATCCTCGTTTAAGTTGGTAACATTTGACTTTAATGGAATTAAAGGTTGACGTTACAAAGATTATTAAGTAATGTTAAGAATTAAATGTATTCCCAATTAGTATATAATGCTATAATAACGATGAACTTGAATGGAATTAAAGTTTGACGTTACGGCTTGAATGAAATTAAAGTTTGTGTCATGATTTGCTCGGTTGGTTAGGTGTTTATTAAGACGTTGGTAAGTTTGAAAGCCAAGTGAGTTGGTAGCAAAACTGGTTAACATTGTTGGCTGATTTCCCACAGGTCTTGGGTTCAAATCCCATCCCATACATTTTATTTTGACAAACGAATTTTAAGACCTTCCTAAAAAAGAAAGGAAAATTAAGACCTTCTAATTTTAGAAAGGCATTCATGCATTATATATAGTATAGATGTGTGGATATTAAGTATTGACAAATACATTTCGTAAGTCGCAAGTTAAGGTATTAAATTACTTGTGTCATCGGATGTGGTAATCAAATTTAATATAAAGACCACTAACTTCATCGTATTACTAGTTTTAGATGATACTTGAGCATCTTCAAAAAAATAAAAAGGATATGTACGCCATGCAGCAAGAGTTGTACAAAACTAAAAGCATTGAAGACGATTGCCAAAATAGGGAGGAATCAGATGATTCATGATCAAAGCACGTAGCATTCATTCCATTTCATTCTTTCACCTAATTCAAAGTACGATTAACATTTTTCCAGTCACGTGCTATAACACGTGCCTAACATTAACGGCAACAGTAACGTCCACATATTTTACTCGTCCGTCACTGTTAACGGTGACGGAGTTCACCTAAATATTTATAACTGTTCTATATCCATATCTATATCTATAATATATCTATATATAATAATAAACAAATAATTAACATAACCAAATTCGTACAAAAATTCCTCGGTTTTGAAAAGCCGGTCCTAAAGCGAAACGAGAGGATCCGACCCGAATATATCTGCAAAGTCATTGAAGTAATCGTCCGCGGGCCAAGTACCCAACCCGACATCGATACCGGAATCAATGAACGTGCCAACCGGGTCGGAGTCTTGAAACGGGGTACCAGGCATGCTTGCCGGGTCAAAAATATCAGGTACGATATCTGCGAAATCAAACAGATCGGAGGTGGAGAAAGGCGTGTCGAACGCCTGGAAACCGGAGATATACACTGACGCCGCTGCGTCACCTCCAGTGATATCAGAAGCTTCGTTTCCGGCGTCTTTGTGAGTCGACTCAGCGGTTGACTCGTCCGTAGAAGCAGAGGCGAAACGGAGAACAGATTTGGGCGAAGTAGCTTTGCCGTTAGTACAGTGATTGTGCGAGTCTTCGCCGGAGTTGTAACAAGAAGACGGCAGCACGAGTTTTTTCTCCGGTGCCGGCGGTGGTACAGTGAAGTTAGTTAGAGCGTCGGGTCCTCGTAGGTGGATAGCAGCGTGGTCGTACACCATAGCAGCTTCTTCTGCTGTATCATACGTTCCAAGCCACAGCCGTACACGTCGCGTTGGATCTCTAATCTCAGCCGCCCATTTCCCCCATGGCCTCTGCCGTACGCCGCGAAACTTTTTACCAGAATTAACCTTCAACTTTGCCACCGTAGGGTTCGATTTTCCAAATACTTTCTTCCTCCCTTTTCTCAACTTCGTCGACGTTTTATTCACACTTCTGTTTCTCAATTCCTCTCTGGAGTGATTCTCAATTGTAACCACATTAACGAACTTCCTTACTCTTCTCCGGCCGGCAGAGTCACTGGCTTCGTCACCGGAAGAATCAGTTGCATACTTATCAGTAACTGAAATCCGTAGAACTCTGGGAACGGCGGTGAGTGAATTCAGTGTAGTGTGGGTTTTGTGTTCAGTGAACTTGACGGAATCGGACATTTTTGAATTTGAGTGTATTAATCAGCTTCGCATTGGGTAGAATAGAAGAATAAAGAAAGCGTTAATGATACTCGTGAGACTGAAGGGGGTTTCTTTTTACTTGAAAAGGGAATCAAGGAATATATTTGTGGTGGTATCTATGATTTTGCTATTTCCGGTGAGACAAAAAGGATAAGGGTGGAGGAGCTCCGGCAAGTTAAGTTTCCGGCAGGCTATTGAATTTGGGAAGGAGAGAGAGAAGGGTAGTGGGAGAGTGGGAAATTAAAGTGGCGTGAAGAGTGAAGACCGAAAGGCTGCACCCAACTTGCTATTTTATAGGGTGCATATCAGCCGGAATTCATTATTTAATTTCTATTTACATTTGGGGTGAAAATTCTCATTAATTTAAATTTTTTTTTACATAAAGAAAGAAGATAAATAGACACCAAGTTGTGCCGTAATCACTTTTTGAATTGTAAAATTAATTCTTTTAAAAATAATATTTGTAAATCTAGGTGTCATTACATTATTATGTATAACCCGTTGGACTCTGTTGAAAAGTTCCACCGCCTCAAGTACAAGGAAACCGAAAGTATCAAATGCAAAAGGTATAAACACGTGTTGATTTTCAATGCATGTTTTCTCGTGCTTTGTCACTTTACACAAGCCGGCTTTCAAAGCAGCTTGCCCCACCGTAACACCCCGACTACTCACAACCATGAGAGGAGAAACTCCGGTTAGATACACACACGCGTGTTTCCCCCAAACTCATCCAAAAACCAAAATGTCAGCAGGTCTAAGTATGGATCTTCTATCCAACGGGTCAGTCAAAAATTTCACAGGTGCTTCTTTCTTGCCGGAGATCCCGACATGCCTACATATGTCAAAAAAGACGTCTCTAACTATATCGTGTCGGTACTTGAATCCCTTAATATTTGATACACTAATATTCTAATTTCTTTTTGATACTTACTCTGTAACATTTACCCTTTCAATATTAGTCCGTAACATTTACTCTTTAGATTTTGACACTTATAATGGTTAAATTATTAAACACATAAACATGCACAAATGGTACAAAATGATACGTAAGAGAATTTGCTACTATTACAAACATAATTAAAAACATCAATCTAAGTAACAATTATCCAACCTATTATTTGCTAAGGTCTCTTCCAACTATGACGCGTTTCCTAACTCGTCAATAACTTCTTCCTTACCGATGAGTTACGGAACAAGTCATGCCAACAACAACTCATTACTAATTAAGAAAATATTAGTCCGTAACACTTACTCTTTAGATTTTGACACTTATAATGGTTAAATTATTAAACACATAAACATGCACAAATGGTACAAAATGATATGTAAGAGAATTTGCTACTATTACAAACATAATTAAAAACATCAATCTAAGTAACAATTATCCAACCTATTATTTGCTAAGGTCTCTTCCAACTATGACGCGTTTCCTAACTCGTCAATAACTTCTTCCTTACCGATGAGTTACGGAACAAGTCATGCCAACAACAACTCATTACTAATTAAGAAAATATTAAAAACCCCCTCCTCCCCTAACAAAACTCGCGACGAGTTACAAGAACTCGTCTCTACGGCGACGAGGTTGCTACCGACGAGTCTTGTGATGAATCCATGCCATCGGTGACGAGGTGCTTTTCTACCGACGAGGGGCTACGAAGAGAAAATCTGCTGCCGTTGGCGAGGGTCTTACTTACTTTTGATCCAAAAATATTAAAATTTCTTAATTTGGCCACAAATAAGTGTTACTTTCTCGCTAACATTAGGGGATAAAATCTTCTCATGTTAACTTCTAGACAAACCAAATACTTCATATACACCATGATAATAAACGCATTTAGAGTGTGACCTTTTAAGATTAGAGTTCGGCCACAATGAGTGAGAAAGTAGTTACAAGTACACTTTGTTCTTCTCTCTAACAAATACACTTAATTAAAAACATTAAAATAAAGTCATAAACTCATAATTATTGGATGTCCATATAGCTTGATGATGAATTTGTGAATTTTACCCAGCGCACTACAAAAAGTGATTTTTAAACAAGAAGTTAAGCTTGTCACGTCGTGTAACAAGAAAAACCGTTAAAAGATTCCGGTAAGTCTCTCGTAACCGAACCGACGAATGGAGCACGAGGGTGAGCACGTGACGTGTGTTTATATTAATGAATTTTGGAAAAGGTTGGTGATGAGTCAGCACTTATCGAAGAAGGTCACGTGACGGTGGTAGAGTGGGGGGTCTCCCTTGATTTAGAGGTTCGAAAAACAAACGGTCCTAGCATTAATCCAACTCCATATAAAATGCGGAGATGTAGTATTGGTTGGTAATAAATATTACTACGTATTATTTATTTTTCTATTTATTTAAGGGTTTTGAAAATTACAGCCTTTAGGGCTGTCATAAGACATGCATAAAAAAGTTGTACATCCATCTATAACCGACTCCTGAATTTTCGGAATTACTCATTTGTACCATTTTTAATGCATGTCATTATCAAAACCCTTAAGATTAGGAAATAAAATAAATGAATATCACAAATTAATTACTTTACGAATGTGGGAATGGTCTTTCTATAATAATAGGAAATAATATAATTTTTATTCAGTATATTAGAATTCCAACAAAATCCTGAATTAACAAGAGCTTCACTGAGAATTTTACCTTGGATGAGCTTAGACAAGGAGTTAATAGTGAACCTGCCATCCGAACAAGAATATTTATTACAGACTTACAGTTATTAATAAATCACTCCGTATTATAGTTATAATAAGTTATAAATTTGAAGTTTCACGATTTTTAGACAAAAGATTAAAGTAGAGTTTAAATAGATTAATGTGGATAGTTATTGAAAAATGAGTTTCACTCGTTTTGACTAAAGTGATACTAATAATGTTTAAAAATTAAAAGTATGAGTATAAAAATGTAATTTTAGTATATTCAAATGTACATTTAGTGGAAGATTAGTACCATTACATGAAAAACTATATTTGTTGTTTAGGAAAATTTGGAGAAGAATCAAACCTAATATTCAATCGTTATTTTAATATTTAAACATCATTTTATTTTATTTTTCTAAAAACTACGTATATATTGTAGATAAACAGTATTCCCCTGAAAAATATCGTTGTACGCTTTATTTCATTTTTATATACACATTTCACATAGTGATGTATATAGTTAGTTTCTTTTTTAAGTTACACCATAACAATTTTTATTTAGTATTTTAGAGTTAATTAAATTTTAGAGAAATGATATTTAGTCATACTCATAGTTCTACCCATTTGATAGGATGACATGTGTACTCCATTAATCATCTCTCTTAATATTATCCCTTGATTTTGACACATGTCTTTATCTAATAAGTAAGACTATGAGTAGGACCAAATGATATGACTAAATATCATTACTCTTAATTTTAATATATTTATAAATAAGGAATAGATAAAAACAAATTTTTTTGTTCGTTATAACAAACCACATACTCTAAAATATATCTTTATAGACTTTTAAAAATGAATGTAAATATTGACATCTTAGGTTCATTCAGTGTAATATTAGTCTACAAGTAAATATGTTATAGTTGAAGGTATATTTTTTTTAACGGCCAGTTAGTAAGTTAGTGGTTCGAGTCTAGACAGTAACATCCATAAGGGGTAATATACTTTGCCTCGAATCATCCACCTATAGGGAATAAACCCCACCACTTATGTATATGACGGGACTTGAACCCCGAACATCAAGGTTATGGGGCAAACACCATACTGGTAGTTGAAGGTATATTGATAGTAAAGCTTGAAATGATTATTAAATATATTACTTAACTGAAATTAATTTATTAATTTATATGATTTAGGAATAAAAGTCAAAGAATCACCTAACACGAAACATGTTTCCTAGGAAACAACAAGGGTAACATAAGAAACAACGTACACTTGGATATTTACTGCTGGACCGAGCCGGCCCAATGTTTTTGGGTTAGTTGATTCGGACAGTCCAACCACATATTAACAGCGGATCAAACAAAATATTGCCGTCTAGATTGTTTGTTGCTACAACATAGAGTAATTTTTTTCGTATAAATACCTGAAATTGTATAATGCCTACAACTTATGCCTAATTCATATGAGAATTGATTTGTTCAAGGCAACTATCAATTCATTTAA
This sequence comes from Calendula officinalis, assembly GCA_963853835.1. Taxonomy (NCBI): domain Eukaryota; kingdom Viridiplantae; phylum Streptophyta; class Magnoliopsida; order Asterales; family Asteraceae; genus Calendula; species Calendula officinalis. Next base: position 38,699,807 of record OY970830.1, on the reverse strand, counting down.
GGCAAACTAAAATTGTTTGACGATTATATCATCACAAGGTAGTAACTATAAAATGTAGGGTATATATTAGTAAGGGTATAAATGTCAAATAACTTTAATTTACCTTAGATAAAATAATAGTTGTCTTGAACAAATCAATTTCCAATTCATATGTCTACATACAAAAACATGACAAGTGTCATTTGTCTTTTCTCACTCTTTATCTATAGTTTCCTCTTGATATACAATATCAACAAATTAGTAGACATAAAATATAGGCATAACTTTAGACACAAATAACATTTTCCAAATACCTTAAATTCAACTCAAACCAATCACTCTAAACGATACGCAATACTCATTAACTAGTAGAAAATGCCCCGCGTAATGTCACGGGGATTTTCATACATTAGCCCCGAAAGTACATGACGAAGGTGATTACCGCAAGTATACAATCTAGTACTAAATTCCGGAGGCATTTCATCGGCACGTACATATGCAACTATTCTAGAAAATTTAATTAAATCGTTAAAAACATCAACAAACATATACTTCCTCCGATTCAAAATAAGTGATATACTTTCCATTTTGGGTGATTCAAAATAAGTGATACACTTTGAAAAATTACCTTATTTGGCAAAAAATAGTGGACCCACACCACTAACTATCTACTTTACAAAGTGAAATGATCACTTTACCCTTACTTTTTACTTTTAAACATCATTAACCTCACTTTATTTAAAAGGTGTGGGACCCATTACCCACTAACCATCCAATTAATCTAGTTTAACCATCATTATAATCTTTTGTCTCAAAAACCGTGAAACTCAAAGTATATCACTTATTTTGAATCGGAGGAAGTATAACATACCGTATAGAATACATACGCGTTAAGGTAATTAAGTAGAAATGACCCAACCTGCAATAAAGAAAATGATTGGCTGATATAAACAATAGAGAAACTTTCTTTGATTTTTTTCGGTTTTCTTTTCGGTTTTGGATCAGATCGAATTGCTCGGAATCGAGAATCGATTTTTCATGATAAGTAGAAATTACAATTGAACCAATATAACTCGGTTCGGTTCGGTCTGGTTCGGTTCTAGTGGGTTCTTGGTGGGTTCTCGCTTCATTTACACACACCTATGTCTCGTTTAACAACGTTAATGTAGTGTCACAAACTCACAAGGTGCAAAAAGGATTTATGTAGGGTCTAAGTAGGGGTGGTAATTCAGGTCGGGTTCGGGTTGACAGGTTCGGGTTCGCGGGTCAGAAACGTTCAACTCGAAACCGACATGTTTATATAAATGGGTCAGATATCTCAACCCTAACCTGTTTAACTTCAACCCAAACCTAACCCATATAACACATTTAATAAAACGGGTTAAACAGGTTATCAGGTCAAACAAGTTAAACAGCTCAAACATGTCAAAATGTTGTTATTATTACATAAATTCATAACAAAATACTAAACACCAAATTACTAAGTAACATTTTTAATATTTATCTAACTATTAATTACGTTTTAACTAGTTAACTATAGATTAAGTATAAATATATATATTTTTAAATATATTTTAATAATTAAACGTGATAACAAGTAAAGTATATTGCAATTGTATTGTTTTTGTGTGTTTTACATTACAGGAAAAGACTCTAATTTATACACCAAGAGATGAAAACATAAAAGGAAGCTATTAAGGAGAATCGCTGGAATTGAGGCTGAGATCGAGATAGTGAGCTGTAGAAGAGCAGGCAATATAGTTTCCTTTCTTGTTTGATTGACTTTCTAACACTCCCCCTCAAGTTGAATGGTGGGATCACCAAAATTCAACTTGTCGAGAACTTCATGTAGAGATTTTCCGCTTACAGCTTTGGTTAAAATGTCTGCAAGCTGATCTTCAGACCATACAAATGGTAAGGTGATGATCTTGGCTTCAAGTTTCTCTTTGATAAAATGTCGATCTACTTCTACATGTTTTGTCCGGTCATGTTGAACTGGGTTTTCAGATATTTGGATTGCAGCTTCATTATCGCTAAAAACTTCACTGGATTTCTTTGGAGGATACCCTATCTCAGTTAAGAGTTGTCTGACCCATAGCACTTCGGTGATTCCTCTTGCAATTCCCCGGAACTCTGACTCGGCGCTAGATAGGGCCACTACTTTCTGTTTCTTGCTACGCCATGTTACCAGGTTCCCACCAACAAGAGTGAAATACCCTGCTGTAGATCTTCTGTCGTTTTTATCTCCCGCCCAATCTGCATCTGTATATAGTTGTGTCTCTAGATGACCATTAGATTTAAACAGGATCCCATGTCCTACTGTTCCTTTGAGATATCTTACAATTCTTAAGACTGCCTCCATATGGGGTTTTTGGGGTCTGTGCATGTGTTGACTGACTACCCCTACGGCGTATGCTATGTCTGGGCGAGTATGTGCGAGGTATATTAGTTTTCCCACCATTCGCTGATATCTCATTTTGTCTGCCAAGTCATCATTTTCTTCTTTGAGTAGCTTTTGATTCATAATCATTGGTGTTTCAGCTGGTTTGCAATCGAGCATACCAGTTTCTGCCAATAGATCAAGGATGTATTTCTTCTGATGCATGAAGATTCCTTGCTTTGACCTTAGAACTTCAATACCTAGGAAGTATTTGAGGTTTCCTAGGTCCTTCATTTCGAATTCTGAGAACAAGCTTCCTTTCAACTTTGTTATTTCTTCTTTATCATTACCTGTAATGATCATGTCATCAACATAAATTATTAGACATGTTATTAATTTTCTCCTTTTTTTAAGAAATAAAGTATGATCAGAGTTGCTTTGTTTGAACCCATAGCTTTTCATGGCTATGGTGAATCTCCCAAACCAAGCTCTGGGGGATTGTTTTAGACCATAAAGAGATTTTTTAAGGCGGCACACTTCCCTGTTTTTGAAGTTATCTGTGAAGCCATGTGGAGCTTCCATGTAAACTTCTTCCTGTAGTTCTCCGTGTAGGAAGGCATTTTTAACATCAAACTGGTGCAGGGGCCACCCTTGATTTGCAGCTATAGAGCAAAGAACCCTTATAGTATTTATTTTTGCTACGGGTGAAAAGGTTTCGGAGTAGTCAATCCCATATGTTTGTGTATACCCTTTCGCTACCAGTCTCGCTTTGTGTCTTTCAATTGTGCCATCAGGTTTGTATTTGATTGTAAACACCCAACGACACCCAACGGTCTTCTTCCCCGGTGGTAGGATGCATTTGACCCAAGTCTTGTTTTTTTGTAAGGCTTGCATTTCTTCTTCCATCGCCTTTTTCCATTGTACCGATTTCAAGGCTTGTTCGGTGTTTGTAGGTATTTCTTCAGAGCAAAGGGCAACACTAAAGGCTTTGGCTTGTTGAGATAGATTTCCTGTTGCTATATTGGCCATTGGATACTTGCTCTTCCTTGGTTCCCTTTCTGGTGAGTATCTATTTGGAGGAATCCCCCGGTTTGTCCTCGGGGGTAAAGTGTATTGTTCGGGTTCCTCTTCTTGGGTTGTGGTGGCTTCTTCTTCGTCATATTGCTCAGGTTCTTCTTCCTGATCTTTAGCGTTTTCTTCTCCATCCTCATTGTCTGATTCCTGTAGGTTATCTTGTACACCTGGATTGTTAGTTTCAGTAGAGTGATGGACAGGATTACTTACCTCGTTTATCAGGATAGGAGTCGAGTCTTGGGGGGCACTGTCTTCCGAGTTTGTAGGTACATCTTGAGGGTTGACTTTGTTGACTATCTCAAGCCAACTCAGTGTGTCGTTTGTATCATTTGTATTCTCCCCCTGACCACTGAGATGGGAATTGTAATAATATTCTGTTTCGAGAAAGTCACAATTCATGGTGGTGAACATTCGTCGGGTCTTTGGGTTATAGCATCGGTACCCTTTCTGATTTATTCCGTACCCGACAAAGACACATTTCTCCGCACATGGGTCAAGTTTAGATCTAGTAGTTTTGGGTATGTGAACAAAGACAGTACAACCGAAGATTCGAGGTTCTAAGGTAAGGATGGGGGGTGGGTTGACATATTCAGTAAGAGTTTGTAGGGGAGTTTTAGATTTTAAAATTTGGGTTGGTAACCGGTTGATGAGGTAAGCAGCTGTAACAAGGGCTTCTGACCAGAAGGATTTTGGGACTTGAGATTCGATTAAGAGTGCTCGAGTAATTTCTAAAATTACCCGATTTTTTCGTTCAGCAACACCATTTTGTTCAGGAGTATGAGGACACGAGGTTTGGTGAACAATACCTTTCTCTTGGCAAAAACGTTTCATTTCAGAGTTAATAAATTCACCACCGTTATCTGACCGAAGGACTTGTATGGATTTTTTAAATTGAGTTTGGACCATAGTATAAAAAATGGAAAATTTCTCAAAAACTTCATTTTTATTTTTTAATAAGTATACCCAGGTCATGCGAGTGCAATCATCAACAAACATAACAAAAAAACGAAAGTTTTGTCCCCCAGTGATTGGAGCTGGACCCCAAACATCGGAGTGAATTAACGAAAAAGGTATGTCAACTCTTGTAAAATTTGGTTTAAATGTCTTGCGATGACTTTTGGCAAACACACAAGTGTCACAATGTGACTTACAGTTTAAAGGAAAAAGTTTAGGAAATAAATTATGTAGATAAGTAGTAGATGGGTGACCTAGTCTTCTATGCCACAACCATGCTTCTCTCTCTGTTGTCCCATGAGATAGCATCACTTTCCCATTATGGGTTACCTCATCCACATAGTACAACCCGTTCTTCTCAGTGCCACGCCCAATTATCGCTCCCGTCCTGATATTCTGTAATATGCAAAAGGTTGGGTGCATAAGAACAGAGCAATTTAATTCTTTGGTGACATGACTAATAGACAAAAGTTTATGTGATAGGGCGGGAATATAGAGACATTTAGAAAGTTTTAATGTTGGAGAGATCTCAATATTCCCTCCTAATTTCACATTTAACTTTTCTCCATTGGCGGTTTGTATATGTGATTTCGTTGGTTTATTAGTGGTCGTAAAATCGGATAAGTCGTGGGTCATGGTGTCCGTGGCCCCGCAGTCAAATATCCATAAGTTTTCCTTATCTCTAGTATCTTTAACCATATTGACTGAACCCCCTTTGTCATTTAAGTTTTTATCAGTTTTAAGAGAGTTACACAATTTATGATTTTTGTTCAAAAAATAGTTAAATGAAACAAAAGGTACTTGATTTGTAATTTTAACATTGTTTGGGGTTTTGTACAAAAAATTTTCCACGGCAGTGGTTGTTTTCCGAAAATTAAAAACATTGGTGTTTAAAAGAGGATTGTTATAACAAGAATGAGGGGTATTTTTATAACAAGAAGGGAAAGAGTGGGGGATCGGGTGTTTAACACTTTCTCCCCCTGTACCTTCCACCACCGAGAACCCTAATTCCTCCCCTAAGTCAGTCGACGCCGCTGCAACACCACCAAATCCCGAGCTCGTCTTCCGATCGGAGTTGCTACCGGTGGTCGTTTTTCGTCCCCGTTCCTGTCCGACGCTTTTCGAGTTCTTTTTGTGACCGTCAGCCCACCAATCGGGGTAACCAACTAGTTGAAAACACTGTTCTTTGGTGTGACGTTCCATCCCGCAGTTATCGCATGTCAGGTGGGATTTATCCTCCTTAACAAACGGTACGGGTCGTTTTCCTTCTGGCCGTCGATACCCCTTGGTTGCGAGACCCGATCCTTCTGCTTCATTGGCTGCGAGACCCGAACCAATACCCTGTGTTCCGTGATTAGTTGCTCCCAGAATAATCTGGTGAGCGGCTTCTTTCCGAACTGCAGCGTATGCCGCTTCCGCAGAAGGTAGGGTTTCCAATCTGAGTATCTCTCGTTTAATCGGCTCATACTTTTGGTCAAGAGAATTTAAAAACTGAAACAGTTTTTGTTCTGACCTGATTTTAGAGTATGTTTTGATGTCCTCTGTACACTTCATCGGATTAGGATCGATCCTGTCGATCTCTCCCCAAATTCCTTGAAGTGTAATCCAGAGCTCTTCTAACGAACTACTGTTTTGCTTGATTTCATTTGCCTTCACATGGAGGTTGAAAGTTTGGAGCTTGTCTTTTCCACTGCTGTAAGTAATCACTAGAGCTTCCCATAAGCATTTAGCCGTTGGGTATTCAGTCAGATTACCAGCAAGTGTTGGCTCTATGTTTTGTATTAGCCATGAAAAGACAATAAGATCTTCTTGTTCCCACTGCTCGAATGTTTCGTGGCCTGGGTCAGGAGGATCCGAGGTTAAATGTGAAAGCAGGGCCTTGGATTTTCCACCTATGGCGACACGAATCATTCGTGTCCATAGGGCATAATTCTGATTATTAAGTTTGAGGTTAATCTGAAGATTATCAGACAGTTTGGGATTTTGTGGCTGGGAATTAATACCATTCTTTAAAAGATTGGCGATTTGAAGAGATAAAGCTGTTTCCGAGCTACCGTCTATAGACATGGCGGCTCGTCGAGACTGCAAAATTGCAGGTTTATTCGGTAGATGATGAACAAACCCGCTCTGATACCATGATAACAAGTAAAGTATATTGCAATTGTATTGTTTTTGTGTGTTTTACATTACAGGAAAAGACTCTAATTTATACACCAAGAGATGAAAACATAAAAGGAAGCTATTAAGGAGAATCGCTGGAATTGAGGCTGAGATCGAGATAGTGAGCTGTAGAAGAGCAGGCAATATAGTTTCCTTTCTTGTTTGATTGACTTTCTAACAAAACGGGTTGGCGGGTCGACCCATTTAAATTATCATTGACCCGAACCTAACCTGTTTAATAAACGGGTCAGCTGACTCAACCCAAGACTGACCCAATTATTTTTTACCTCAACCCAAACCTGTTTATTTTCGTGTCGGTTTCAGGTCGGGTTTCGTGTCGGGTCAGAAATTGCCGTCCCTAGGTCTAAGCGTATCGAATAAATATAGGTACACTAATTCGTTTACTCTTCTCTTTTTTGCCTAAAATGTTGATAAATCATCTCAAATAACTATAGCTAATACATTTATCAATGGATGTAGACAGGGCCATTTCAAGTTTATTTGAGGCCCGAGGCAAGGTGATAAAGCCACTGAATTTCAAAAAGTGTCTATAAATTTAACGTAGTGCTATTTCAACAAACCAAACAATTAGAGCCTTCAATTTGTGAAAAGAAAAAAAAAATATTCATTTAGGAATTTCATCAAACAGTTTATATGCATATAAAACTACATAGTGGCTAAAGTGAATCAAGCAATATCGAAATGAACTCAATGTAAAAGGAATTCTCAACTAAAGAAAATGAGTGCAGAATTACATAAAGCAATACATGTATTTGGAAAGAGAGAACCCAAACCTCTGTGAATCAGTGAATGTTAAGCGAATCTAACACTTGATTCTTGAACTTGAATGCTTAAATCGTTTAGATTGTAATGAGAAAGAAAGATGCAAGTTGTAAGATCAAATGGGGAACAGAGAGATCAAAGAGACGGTTAGGATTTCGACTTCAATTGTGAAGATGATTCGTGTAATGGACGTCATTTGAACGTGAGCCGGCTCAAATGCTCAGTTCATTAATTGGGTTTTGGGCTTAATACAATGGACTATAATATCTATTGGACCTATATTGCTATAAGCAGATTTTGTTTACTTAAGAAAATGGGCTTAGTGTAGTATACAATGCAATACAAATTTCGGGCCCTTGAAATTGTGAGGCCCAGGGCGATCGCCCAGCCGCCCAGCCACAGAGACGGGCCTGGATGTAGATTTACTCTTTTACTACTCAACATTGAGATACTGAATCCTAAGTCAACAATTTTGTATTTTCCAAACTAGATTCTTTCTAGCTTTAGATGTGTTTAAACTGTAAACGAACCGAACGTTCAACGAACCATTCGTGAATCGTTCGGCGGGAGTTCGTTTATGTTCGTTCGTTTAGCTAAACAAATGAACACGAACAAGATTTGTGTTCTTTTAGTTAAACAAACGAACACGGACAAAAGCCCATTCGTTCGTTTACGTTCGTGAACATCCGTTCGTGTTCGTTTGTTACATTCGTTTGTTAGTGTTCGTTTTTGTTCGTGTTCGTTTATTTCTTGAATTAGATATAAAATATTATTTATAATACTGATTAATTATAATTAAAATAAAATGTAAATATATAATGCCCATAGGTTTAGACTTTCTTGTTCAATTCATTTAGAAACCACAACCCTAGATCTCCATAACTTATTTAAAATTAACAATCTTGCATGATTAATGTTTTCAGTTATGCAATTTATGTTCTGATATTCTTAAGGTGGTTTTGGAAATGGTAGAAACATGTTTTCATTCACTTTGTTCGTTTGTGTCCATTTGTGTTTGTTTATGTTCGTTCGTATCCGTTTGTGTTTGTTATGTTCATTTGTGTTCGTTTATGTTCGTTACCCTTGTTCACGAACAGTTCATGACCACTAAAGTTTCTTAACAAACGAATACGAACACAAAACTCCGTTCGATAAGTGTTCGCGAACCTTTCACGAACACATTTTTCCCTTAACATACAAACACGAACAAGGCCCCGTTCGTGTTCGTTTACATGCCTAAACTCATGTGTTTGAATGTAATGCTCTTTTTTAAAATTTTCTAAATACCTCCTTCACTTTTAAATCTTGCTATTTTTTAAATTGATCTTTAAAACTATATAAAACTACGACGCATTATTTATATAACATTTTTAAAATAACTTAACATGCCTTTTTCTTCTTCTTTGGTAACGTACCCGACTCACTTTGCAAGCCAACTAGCTTCAGGGTGATCTCGCGTTTTGCGGGTAGCCCGAAGTTGACGCTAATGAATATTCGTGACCTCAATGGTCTTTTCCCCAATGTAATATCTTTGAACTTATGTTTTGTTTTTTTAATATAAACTAACATCATATTAAAATTAATTATATTTACTTACGAGTTATGCCATTATAAATATCTTGAAACTCATATTTTTTTTCTTAATATAAATAACCTTTTTGGTGTTGTATTAATATAAATAAACAGTTTTTTGATATTATATGAAATCCCCAACAGTATCGCACGAATAATAATCCAGTAGTTCACACATACGAAATTTTAATATTTTAGGATAATTAAAGGAAATATCAGGAAAAGCTACGGAAAATTCTTACTTTTAGACTTCTTCATGCCTTATAAACTCACTGTAAGAAATGTTCTTAACGTAGTAACTAAAACATTGTACATATAAGTTACATACATACCGAGAAACTAGACGCTGGCACACTACACAAAATTGTTTACTTTTACTTTTTTACATGTTCTATACATTAACATATATACTTACAAATGTACAATAAAGTACTCCATCCGTCCCTAAATAAAGTTTCCATTTCTCATTGAGTCATGGGCACAAGATTTAAGGAGAAAGTTAGTGGTGAGGTCATTGATAATAAATTTGATTAAAATATAAAGTTGGTTTGGAAAAAGAAAGATAGTTAGTGGATAGTTAATAGTGTAGTACTTGATAATTATATTATTTTATTAAGTGGACCCATCAACTTTAGAAATGAGAACTTTATTTAGGAACAAAAATTTAATGAAAAATGAGAACCTTATTCAGGGACGGAGGGAGTAATAAACATAATGAACAATGCCAAGCACAACGCAATCACATGCACAAAAGGAATTTACTTGGTTCAGTCAATTAATGTGATCGCTCTATATCTACGGTTAGGGGTGTTAACGATTCGAGTCGAGTCGAATATCAGGAAATTTGGGCTAGACTCATTTAATAATTACTCGGCTCGAGCTCGACTCAAGCTCGAATAAGTTTATAAAATTGGGCTCGAGCTCGAGCTCGAGCTCGAATATTAATACATTGTTCGAGCTCGAGCTCGAAACTCGTTTATTATTCCATATTTTTTGAAATGAACTAATTTACAAACTTGAAAAGCTCGTTAATTACTCAACTCATTAACACCCCTGTTAATATATGTATATTCTTGTATAAACACTTGTACTTATTGTATACAACACTTGTTCGGCTCGTTAGGATCGGCTCGTTAAGATCGTCTGGATCATTCGGATCGAGACTAAACGAGTTATCGAACGAGCCGAGTCGAGTATTAAATTATTAGGCTCGGCTCGTGAGATTAATCGAGTATTGTTTTATGTTCGAGCTCGACTCGAGATCGAATCAGTATAGGCTCGAGCTCGTTATAAACGAGCTCGAGTAACTCGTTAAAAGCTCGACTCGTTAACACCCGTATCTACGGTGATGAGACAAGAGCAAGGCCGGTCCGACAGCATATGCCAGAGCTCAAAAGCTAGGGCTCATCTTCAAAACATTAACATATTTATATATATGCATATGCTCAATGAAATATTGAAAATAAGCAAATTAAGAGATTAAAAAGAAAAAAAACTAAATATATAATTTGAAGATTGAAGATGTGAAGTAACACTTTTAATTTAACAAAAGAAAACTCAAAAATTAATTAAACCAACTCTAGAGAAGGACTATTTTATTCCTTCTTAAAGCATTTAGACCTTCTAAGTTTATAAGGTATTAATCTTAAACTTAATCTTAATTTTCTACTTTGGGAAACAAGTTAAACACCACAAAATAAAAAAATATTGCTTAGAGAATTCGAACCCAAGACCTTTTGCGAGTACGGACTGTGTGTTAACCAATTGATCTACTTGATATTTTGCTTTATCACAAAAAAAATCCAACATAACGCATAAACTTAAAACGCCCGGTCAACCAGCAGCCACTACCAGCAGCCAATATCCGCACGACCACAACCAGCAGCCACTATCACTACCGTCGTCACCACCCACTACTTGATCGCCGTCAAATTTAGTCACAGGGTACCCACCGTCGCATTACGCGGGTAAACAGCTAGTAATCTAAAATCTCCTCCACTTAATGGATAACCAATTGTAGGGGTGTGCTTGGTCTGAAAACCGAACCGAACCGAATCAATAGGACCGGAAACCGATAAGACGGAAATTCAGAAACCGAAACCAAACCGATTATATCTAATGGGTCTCGTTTGGTTTCAGTTCGATTATTAATCCCGGAACCGATTTGGACCAATAAGCTAGAGCGATTAAAAACAAATAAATTAACAAAAATTAATCATTACCAAAAAATTAAAAAAATAAAATATAGTAATGTGTTAACTTCACCATACACAATTATATAACTAATCACGTTATTAAAGAGTCATATATAGTAATCACTAATCAATATTCGGTCAAGAACTCAATGAAATATTTTTTAATCCGATATAATATTACTTGTATGAATGTATCTTGTACAAGATTATTAATAATCTTGAATATCACATATTATGTATATCACATTAATGTATCTTTATGATATTTCCATGGAGTTCTTTAATCGAATATTGTGTATACCACATGAGTGTTACTTGGGATATTTTATCAGTCCATATCGGTCCAAAACCGATACCGAATGGACCGAAACCGAAATAGCATAATTTCTTAAACCGAACCAGATTCTGTTATCGGTGCGATATCGGATATCGGTTCGGTTTGATTTTTTCAGGCATTTTGCTTACCCTACACATTTGCTACCAACGAGAATTGGTGAGGTGAGTAGTTTTACCCCAATAGAAGAGTGTTAAATCATGGAACCCTAACTATTACTAATATTTAATGATTTGTAAAAAGAAAATTTCAACACCTTTTAGTATCTCTCTAGGTGTTCATTAAATGGTTTGACCCGAAAAATCAACCGAACCAAATGACACTGGGTGAAACGGGTCTAGCTTATTTGAGTTTGGTTCAGATTTCTGGGTGTAATCAAAATCACATTCGGTTTTATGATTTGGACTTGGATTCAACAATTCTTATTCGGTGTACAACCAAATAACTCATATAAAAGTAAATGACTTAATTTATTTATATACTACTATATTATATCTCATATCATAGAAACCTTCATTCATTTGGAAGTTTCAACCAAAATCACGGTAGAATCATTTATAAAATGATCAAATAACTAGGTTACTTCAAATATAATTTTTAATCTTTGAATGTGATTCTGTCACATCCTATTCCAACCTAAATCAAGGTAATTTACAACCAATTTCTTCCCCTATAAAATGACATCTTCCTCACAAATCATTACACTACGAGACATCTAAATTTCCAATGACCGTTCACGAGTGGGTTTTTATTTTGATCTCTATTAATTTGGTTTTATTGAGAACCAAACCAAATAACCCGATTACTTATTTGGTTGGTTTGATTTTAATTAATTTGGTTCAGTTATTGGTTGGTCAAAAATATTTTTAAAACCGAATAATCCAAACCAATTAACCCTACTAAACCGAAAACCGTCCGAATGTACACCCCAATCTCTCTCGATTTTTTATTCCAAAACAATCAAAATTTCATATTCTTAAACTGCAGAAGATACATACGAAGATAGTGTATCAGCTCTCGTTTGACTAAAAATTACACAAAACACTATCAACACAAGTTAAACGAGCCCAAACTGAAAACTCAAAACCGAAAGGAAAATATCATCTCATTTTTTATTTTATCTTTGGATAGTTTTTTAACCTCAAGAAATTGAAGGATGCAAATACATCCTGTTTATAACAAAGATTGTCAAAACTGAATACCATCCAACTAATCAAACTCCATCCATCAATTTCAAACACAAGTTTCAGTAAAAATGAAATTCGATCCAGATGTGCACACAATCGCTTACAAAGCTAATAAAAAAGATTGATTTATTTATAATAACAATATTATTATGCAAAGTAAATACTGAAAACCATTATATTTTAAATCCAGCGCCAAAAAGATGAGCAAATATCATATTTTAGAAGTAAAAAGATGTTAAAAGCAGTAGTGAAAATGTGGAAGAAACAGACACCAAGACAAATATTTTGATACATAACGAAAAGCAGGAAGAGTAATCATAAGGTTAAGGATGGGCATGTTTTTTGTGACCTTTTCCTTTCATGTCTATCTTAAATTCACACATTTTTGTTTTTCGTTTTTTTTAAATAAAATAAAAGCAGCAAGGAAAAGGGGCCCGTACAGGTGGCAGCAATGGCTAACCCATGGCATATTTTTGGGTCCAGCTTCGGGCAGTAGTCTCATACTTGTTTCTGTCTGTCTTGTACATGTGGGCAATCTCTGGGACCAACGGGTCATCTGGGTTCGGGTCGGTCAACAATGAGCAAATTGACAGCAAAACCTTGGAAATGGTCAAAGCTGGACTCCATTGTTCCTTCAAGATATCAAGGCAAATGCTGCCATTACTGTTGATGTTCGGGTGGAAAACCTTTGTCCTGAAAGCTACCTGCAAATTCATTCATTTTACTTTTGGTTTTAAAAAAAATAAATATTTTTTACTATTATTATTTATACCTTAGGTGGTTTAAAAGGATAATCTGGAGGGAAATGAATGGTAACCAGAAACACTCCACCAGCATACGGACTGTCGGGTGGGCCCATTATCGTTGCTTGCCAGTGAAACATATCTTCTGCCACTGGCCCTATTAAAACCAATCAACAATTAAAATTGGCTTAACAATCAACACCAAGGTTTTTGATGCACAAATATCAGTAATTATCCGCCTGAAAAAAAAAGCAAACCAACAGGATCTCATATAATGTCATTAAAGAATTAGTAATCATGATCTATGTCAATGTCACTCATTCTACTGCAGTTTAAAATTGCCCTAATCCATTTTCATAATCGATTTCACATGTTCACACCTCACTGTTGCACCCACAATTGCCCTAATCCATAATTTTTCATCGTCAATTTCTTATACTACAAAATCCTTCATCAACATTAAGAAATCAAGGTTTTTATCTAAAGATCACTTATTTGATTTCTCCTGCAATTTCAGCACAACGACTTAAAAATAAGGCAAATTGGTTATATTTTCACAAACAATTAGCCATATCACAACAAAACCTCGACTTTATCTCTTTAAACCTAAGAAAAAACAAATTTGAGCATAAAACATACGAGATCACACATAAAACTTGGGGAAAACGCCGAAAATAAGATCTAACAGATCGATCATAATATCATACCAGCGCTGCAAGAGGTAGGAGGATCTTTCTGAAGATCCTTGAGTTCTTTCAAGATCCGCTTCGAAGCCATCCCTTACCACCACAGGAAATCCTAAATTTTGCGCAAACACAAACCCTAACTCAAATTAAAACTCGCAAACAATAGAATTGAACGGATAATAGCTATAATTAAACAGAAATCACATGAAAATTTGAAATTTTTAACAGATAATTTCGAGGGAGAAGGAGAAAAGGGGGCTAGTTTACCTCGAAGATCCTCACCTCTGATTATTAGAGTCGTTTTTTTCTGAAATATCGGGGAAGCTTATGGTGTTCGGAGAAATGTCTTTTATATAGATATTTTCTCAATTCGTTCCGTCACCTCTCTATTGGTCCGCAGCCCTCATCTTAGTTTATTCCCCTTTTGGTCCTCCAAGTTTGAGAATGTTTACTTTGGCCCCTTCATAACAAGTTGTGTTTTGTTAGCTGTAATTGTTGGCGTGCTTTGAGCACTTTGATCCCTTTTTAACAAGTTGTTTTGCTAGTTGTAGTCTAGTAAATTGTAGTACGGTCCACTGTATTAGTATTTAGTTATGCGACATTTCTTGGTGTGATTTGTCACCTGCACCAATTAATAGTATTATCCGCACCATCAAATGTTATCTGTATTAGTACAACTACATATATCATTCTTTTTTTAATTTTATCTGAGAAATCAGCATGGCATGAAGGTGTAATCAAAACAACAAATCAATGTCTCATAACATGTTGGAGGTCGATGTCAAAATTTCACTTACGTGTAAATTAGGTTTACATTCATCAGTATATGGAATGTAAAGGTACAAGGCTACCCAAAAAGTTCTTTGATAGAGATTAATAATACATTCACGGGCGGATTTATTTGGTAGTTCGCAGTGACACGGGACACTACTCAAATTTTATTTCGTAAGGTAAATTTTTAGATTTTTTTTTTGTTTTTGTGTTATGATGCTGGTATCAGACTAAAAACATACCCAATAACACAAAACAATTTTTAATTAATAACAACTCAAGTTTTAGCCAATAGTCCAAACCTAAAGGCTAACTCAAAATTTAAACTAAATAAAAAAACTCAAAGTATGTCTTATAAGTTCTTCTAGCTTTCAGTTTTATAAAATTTGGAGTTATATTGTAGATTTATTAAATTAGTTATTAGATACTTATTAATTAAGTATATATAATAAAAATATTATGTTTTTGTCATAGAGTCTCTTATGTAAGTTCATTTTTGTTTTGGGGCGCTACCCCGAACAATGCGAGGGCGACCCCCTTGACCTCCACATTTTTTAATATCAGAAAGGTGCTACTGCTGGTTGAAGTTTCTAGCTCCGCCCCTAAATCCATTTTTGTACTACAACATGACACACAAATTGTCCATCCCGCAAAAACGTTGATAACTGGCAATGCTATCTTGCCCACATACTCGGCCCCAAGAACAATATGTAGAATGCTGAAAAAACATATAGTTTAAAACTGGAAGTCAAGATAAGCTCCACATATCTGTTTGAAAACGAAGACTTCTCTTTATAATGCATCTAGTTTAGGGGATTTTAGGGCAAAAGGTGTAACCTAACTTAGTTATGGGCGTTGATATAGAAAACCGAATTCTGAATACCAAACGCGTTATAGAGACATGATTATGTTGGAATTGGTGTCCAACACATCAAATAAACCGGTATTACGGTTCGGGTATTTTAGAGTCCTATTCGGGTTGCCCTCGAGGAATCAACGAACACGAGAATTAACGAGACGTTTAATTAATAGTCTAATTAAATGACAATCGGGCTTAACGGGTTTAACTAGTTAATGGGTTATTAACTAGTTAATGGTGTCGGGCTTGTAATTAAGTACTAGATTAATTAATTGACAATGGGCTTATGGTGGGCTTGGACAAATTAGAGTTTGACTCTAATTGGTTTCAACTATTATAAATAAGAGGTCAAGGGTATTGACCTAATACACTTTTCTTGCCTCCGTGTGTTGCTCCCTACTCGGCCGAACACAACACCACCGCCACCCGACTGCCGCCGACCAGCCACCGCCGTTGCCGCCGCACCGCCGCCGTGCGCCGCTGCCGCCGCTGCCGTCGAACCGAAAGGGTTTTCGGTTTAGGA
Source organism: Calendula officinalis (assembly GCA_963853835.1). Lineage (NCBI taxonomy): Eukaryota > Viridiplantae > Streptophyta > Magnoliopsida > Asterales > Asteraceae > Calendula > Calendula officinalis. Next base: position 38,683,607 of record OY970830.1, on the reverse strand, counting down.
TTCGGTACTCGTTTTCTCAAGGTACTTTATACTACCTATTGGTATATTGTCCTGTTCGTGATCAACCTTGGGTGTGAAACGATAGAGAGATTCTTTCTTGAATCCTAGTGCAGTGTGAATCTGGCAAGAACGAGATCACAAGGTTTGTCATCTTCGCCAAACCATAACAATGTAAGTATTTGAATTTATATTTAATTAGTTATTAAATATCTAGTTGCGTTAGAATTGTAAACCTAATGGTCCAAACGTTTTAATCGGGTCGATGTTCTAATCAAGTTACTTGTGATTTCCGCCTCAAGTAAAGTGTGACTAGATGCATATAAAACCCAACAGTGGTATCAGATCGCCATTGGTTTACAAGTCTAATTGTGCTAGACGTTAAATTCGAAAATTCATAAAATTATTTTTATGATTTTCAGAAATTCCGAAAATTATTTTGGGGTTTCCGAAAATTGGAAAATACATCAAAAATTGGTTTTTTATATTTTTCGGTAATTTTATAAATTGTTTTAATAATTTCTGAAAATTAAAAATAAGATTTTTGTTATTTCCGAAAATTCAGAATTATTAATTAATAAATTAAAAATGTTTTTTTATTAAATTAATAAGATTATGATAATTTCAAAAGTTTGGTTTTATCAAGAATTTTGAACTAGAAGATTTTATTGATATCTTGGATTATTTAAAAAGATTTAAAAATATTTTATATATATTTATATAATTTCCGAAAATATATAAAAGAGTATATATTATATTTATTTGATATTTTAAATAAAAAGTAAAATCATATTTATGGATATATGTATTTTTCGGAATACATATATGCCATAAATTGATGATTTGGCTAAATCTAGATAATTATTTGAAAAGTTTCAAATAAAGATTAAGATTTTAAAAGGGTTTAAATTTAGGGATATATCTTCTTAGAGATATCCGAAATTTTTTAAATGGTTTTAAAAGGAAGATAAAATTTAAAATAAAATTTTTATATAGATATGTGTATATCCGAAAATTTTCGGATATATGTATAAATATTTAAATTCGGATTTTAAATAAAAAAAAGGGATTGGATTTTCGAATATTTAAATTTGTTTTATCTTTTCTTATAATTGTTTATAATTAAGATAAATATTTAAAAGTATTATATATATATATATATATATATATATATATATATATATATATATATATATATATATATATATATATATATATATATATATTATAATTAAAAGTTTAATTTAGAATATATATTATATATTTCGAAATCCATGATATATCAAATAAGATTTGATATTCCTCCTTTTATATATATATATAATATTGTGTAATAAAAGTTTATTAAATATTATATAAGATATAGTTATAATAATAATTAAAATGTCGCGTCCTCGCACGTTTAATAGAATTAATAAAACTATATAGACATTTAGTAAATGAAATTAAATAGTTTTAATTATCATAGAATATAATTATATAATAGTTTATATATATTATAACTAAAGTTAATTACATCGTCACTTATGTCATTAGTAGGCTCACCCATAGTCTAGGACATATAAAGGATGAAAAGGAAGAGATATAGTTCTCTAAACGGGGTTGCGTTTTTAACACGCCTTGCGCTGACCTTCCCCGCCGCTTCCCTTGTCTTAGAATGGAGCTACCGAACAGGCATAATTAGATGATGTCACAAGATTAAAAGTATAATCATACAATTAAACAAACCTTCCTGTTTAATATTAATGTGAACATCGTGTGCTCTCCATAAGATAACACGCGCTCGTATTATAGTCTGATTAACGGAACTCGCGTGGTTAACCGGTACGTTAATTGTGAGATTATTTTATGAGTGAAACGATTCTCGCGATACCCAAGCGAACTTGAGCCGGGAATCTACGTGGGTGTCTTATGGTTGTTTCACCTTCTAATATATGATCCACGACATCCCTGTCATATAGATTAGAAAGAGCATTGATTCGAGATTAACATGCCATTCTCATAAGAGAATGAATCTCAAAGAACTAGGGATTTTATAAGATTGAAATTGACAATAGTTTGCCTACGACACGAAATTATTCGGTGTGAAATGCGGCATCCATCCCTCTTCACATCAAATAACTAGTGGTTGCATCCTAGCCTTATGAATAATGATTGGGAAAATTATCATAAGGATTATTAATGAATACACTAACAAAGAAATTGTTTCTTTTGTAGATGTCTGCCAACAACAATAACAATAACAATAACAACAATGACCCACTTCCCCCACCACCTCCACTTCCGATCGTACTCGCACTGCCACATCGACCAAAGTCATCTCTCAATAGGGTTTCAACTCGAAATAGCATTGGAGACTTTGACTATGTGGACTATCTGGGCAATACTCGTGCTGCTCATGAAAACATGAAACTCATCAAGAAATGCAAAATGCAAGATGGAGAATCTATATGTAGCTTCATCGATAAGATGAGAGGGTACATAAACAACTCAGAAAGTCTGGGTTTGCCTATCTCTAACGAGTTAGCTATTGATATGATCTTACACAAGCTACCTCCAGAGTATTCTTCGATCGTATCAGATTACGACAAGAATAAGAGAGAAACCACGATCATAGAGTTGTTCAAGGAATTAAAAGTTGTTGAAGAAAACTTGTTAACCACTTGCGACTGTGATTTTGAAACTCCAGTCTTGAGCATTGAGTCTAATGATGCTGATAGAGGTGAACCTTCTCGTCCTAAGAGGAAAATAAAAGCTAAGGTGGGTCATCCCCAACGAAAGCTTAAGAAGAAGAGAACCTCTTCAATAGCACCTAAAGACTCTATATGCTTCCATTGCAATGAGGTGGGCCACTGGAAGAGAAATTGTCCAAAGTACCTTGATGATTTGAGAAATCATAGGATCCAACCGTCTGGAGTCCTAGGTACGTTTATGATTGAACTCCAAAATACTTCTAGGTCTAATTCTTGGGTTCTAGATACATGGTGTGGTACTCACACTTGCACTGATATGCATGGACTTAAGAACAATAGGAAGTTGAAGCATGGAGAGCTTAATCTGATCATGGGAAACAGAGTTTCGGCTGCTGTCACCAAGATAGGAGATTACGAGCGCATGCTTAACAGTGGACGTTCTATCATTTTATTAGATGTTTGTTTTTCGCCTTGCATGACACGCAACATTATTTCATTTTACGCATTGTTTAAGGATGGTTTTAATTTCGTTTTTGATAATGAGAATGGTTCTATTTTGGTTTATAAAAATGATGTGTTTTATTTTAAAGCTATTCCTTGTGCTGGTATATATGAAAATGTTGGTTGCGTAAACAATAGAAATCTAATATTGAATGTTGATTCATCCAAAGGTGTATTGGATAAGTCATGTCTATGGCACTGTCGCTTAGAACATATAAACAAGAAACGCATAGCTAAACTCCAAAAGGATGGAGTGTTAGAATCATTTGATTTGAAATCTGATGATGTGTGTGAATCTTGTTTATTTGGCAAGATGACAAAGGCGCCATTCACAGGGTCATGTGAAAGAGGCAAAGATTTGTTGGACCTCATACATAGTGATGTGTGTGGACCGTTCAAATCTAACACTAGACATGGTGAACGATACTTCGTCACATTTACTGATGATTTCAGTAGATATGGTTATGTTTATTTGATTAAACATAAATCTGATACTTTTGAAACGGTCAAAGAATATCAGAAAGAAGTAGAGAATCAACTGGGCAAGAAAATTAAGATGCTCCGCTCTGACAGGGGCGGAGAGTATCTTAGTCAAGAGTTTATCGACTATCTTAAGAGTTGTGGAATAGTATCTCAACTTTCTCCTCCACGAACTCCACAACTGAATGAAATGTCAGAAAGGAGAAATCGAACCTTGTTAGACATGGTGCGATCAATGATGAGTCGATCAACACTTCCAGTGAGTTTTTGGGGATATGCCTTAGAGACTGCAGCACATATCGTGAACCTTGTACCAACTAAGAAGGTTGCTAAAACTCCCTCTGAAATGTGGACAGGGAATCCTCCTTCCCTCAAACATTTGAAAATCTGGGGTTGTGAAGTTTATGTAAGACATGAATCTCACGACAAGCTAGATAACAAATCAGAGAAGTGCTACTTCATTGGCTACCCACGACAGTCTTTTGGATATCGGTTTTATAATCCGAAAGAGAACAAAGTGTTCGTATCTCGAAGATGATTCTTCCTTGAGAGAGAGCTATTATCCAAAGAAGACGCTGGGAGCAAAATTGATCTTGAAGAGTGTCAAGAGTCAACCAATGAAGATGTAGTGGAACCTATAGTTGACACTAGCATTCAACCAGAGGATGAGACTCCTGTTGAAGAAGATGACGTAACTCCTACCATTCCACGTAAATCCTCTAGAACTGTTCGCCCTCCTGAGCATTTTGGTGATTATTATGATTACCATATTGCTGAAGGTGATGCATCAACTAGTAACAGTTTACCAGTTGATGATGATGAGCCATCAAGTTATAAGGAAGCTATGGAAGGCCCTGAGGCCGAAAAGTGGAAAGTGGCTATGGAGAGTGAGATTCAGTCCACGTATGACAATCAAGTATGTAACTTGATTGATACTTCTCCCGACATTAAAACCATTGGGTGTAAGTGGATCTTCAAGAAGAAGATAGACATGGATGGGAATGTGCATACCTATAAGGCTAGGTTGGTTGCAAAAGGTTACATTCAAAATCATGGGATTGATTATGATGAAACCTTTTCACCAGTAGCCAAGATAAAGTCTATCAAAATATTACTTGCCATAGCTGCATTTCATGATTATGAAATTTGGCAGATGGATGTTAAAACCGCCTTCCTTAACGGAATACTTACTGAGGATGTCTATATGGCACAGCCAGAAGGTTTTATCAATAAGAAATATCCTGATAGAGTGTGCAAGCTTGAAAAGTCAATCTATGGATTGAAACAAGCCTCTCGTAGTTGGAATCTTTGCTTCCATGAGAAAGTCAAGGAGTTTGGTTTCTCTAGAAGTGAAGATGAGTCTTGCTTTACATAAAAGCTAGTGGGAGTGTTGTAGTCTTTCTAGTACTGTATGTGGATGACATACTCCTTATTGGAAATCATATTCCTACACTGCAAGATGTGAAATCTTGGTTTGAAAAATGTTTCGCAATGAAGGACCTAGGAGATGCAGCGTACATACTCGGTATAAAGATATACAAAGATAGAAAAAGACGTCTAATAGGATTGAGCCAGAGTACATACTTGGATAAAATACTGAAACGTTTTAGTATGGTTGATTCCAAGAAAGGGTATCTACCCATGAACCATGGCATAACATTGTCTAAGAGTCAATGTCCAGTACTAAGCAAGAACAGGAGAAAACGAGTCGAGTCCCCTACGCCTCGGCGATTGGATCGGTCATGTATGCCATGATATGTACTCGTCTTGATGTCTCATATGCTTTGTGAAGGGTTTCATTGATACTGATTGACCACAAGGGCCAACCTCCTAGTCACTTGGTTCGAACCACACTGATCAAGAACATGAACTTGTTCTTGACCGGTTAAAACCAACTAGCTGATTTAATCCCTAAAAGCGGAACTGAGATTAAACCTAATCCTTAAACCCTAAAGGATTGGGATCTTGGAAATCTAGATTAGATTAACAATGGAAGAAACCTTGTACGAAAACCCGAACACACACACACACTTGCGTGTGTTCGTCGACCATCACCAAGAACCCTAGGGTTCTTGGTCGAATTCGTCCAAGAGGGGGAGAAGGGAGAAAAGGGTTTTCTCAAAACATACCTTGTTGTTTGCTTAAGATAGATCCACTGATGATGAACAAATCGAGCGATCTTCTAGTTGATCTAAGCAATGAACTTGATCTTCGAATCTTCAAGACTTGAAGAACACGAAGAACACGAAGAACGAAGAACACGAAGAACACAAGACTTGTGTTCTTCCCTTGTTACTTGTTCGGCCGAATGGAGGGAATAAGGGGGGAGGGATTTCGTGTAAAGAGGCAAGGAATCAACATCTAGGGTTAAGTCATAAGCCTCCTATTTATAGGTGAAGATCTTACACTTAAAACCCTTCTAGTTTAATTAAGATTAACTTCTTAATTAAACTTCCTTTTTACACTTCCATCCCTTATAGTTTTAACTAGTTTATTATTGTTGCACTTAACTATTAAATGTCTAGCATTAATACACCAATAATTCGGTACCCATATACACGAATTATATACTTGTATTTATACTTTTAATAATTAATTATATAATAACCTTTATATAACTTATACAACAATATTATCCAATTTACTATATGATTTAATAGCTTTAAATCATATCATGGATAATCTATAATTAACACATTGTATATTTACTTAACTAGTAAATGTACAAATACTTGTATTAATTAGTTAGTTAAACTAATCTAGTAATAAGTTAAACTTAACTTAATACTTAACTGATTCATAATGGCTATTATGAATCACTCCTCTTCGTAGTATCATTGCTTATCTTGCTCGTATTACATGCACTCATCGGTGTGACCCTTAAGTGTTTCGTAGGCATGGATGTATCATCATAGGTTGACTAACTGTGCACATAAATCCTTCACTTTGAGCATGGTGAGTCGATTCCAGGACAACCCTGGAAACGATCATTGGACTGCGGTGAAAACGATTCTCAAGTACCTAAGGAGAACAAATGATATGTTCTTAGTGTATGGTGAGAAAGACGAACATGTTGTGGAAGGTTATTGTGACGCGAGTTTCCAAACGGATAGAGATGACTCGTCGTCACAATCGGGGTGGGTGTTCTTGTTAAATGGAGGAGCTGTCACTTGGAAGAGTTCCAAGCAGAAGACAGTCGCTGACTCCACATGTGAATCTGAGTATATTGCTGCTAGTGAGGCAGCAAAAGAGGCTACATGGTTAAAGAATTTCATTGGTGATCTTGGTGTCATAACAAGCATCAAGGACCCATTGAAAATCTTTTGTGACATTGAAGGTGCAGTCGCTTTAACTAAAGAATCCAAAGATCATAGTCGAACCAGGCATATACTCAGAAAGTATCACTATGTGAGAAAGCGTGTTGAGGAAGGTGACATCATAGTGACTAGAGTATCGTCGGAAAACAACCCGGCTGATCCTTTCACTAAAGCACTGAGTCATGCCAAGCATGATGATCATGCGAGGGCGATAGGAATTAGATTTCATAGTGACTTATCATAAAGTGTTATTCATTTGAAATTTGTAGTGAAAATTAAATTGTATGAATTGATGATTTATTTATGGAGATTAAATAATTTGCAAGTGTTCTATCATTCATATAGTATTTAATTATTCCATTTCAACCTTTTGCATGTTTAGAACCTATTCCAAAGTAATCTAAGAGGTTACTTAAACGTCCACAGTTAGTCGTTCTCATGGGAATGAGAACTGAATTAAAATGTCATGGGAGAGTTAGTAGATTGTTCAAAAGGATGAACATTGCATGGAGATTGCTGCTACTCTCATGAGCATTTAAAAGGTGTATTTAAATGATGGACTAACCCACGCTGAGAGAATTACCCCATGGACTTCATCATGGGTAATTATGAGGCGATAATATCATATGAGTCTTCAAACCAAGATGCATCATTTCCTTAGTACGATTTCGTGACGCATTGGTCTAATTCCAACACTATTCGTGACTGGTAGCTATACAGATTAGTTCCATGCGTCATGTGATGACTATGAAGGAAGATGTTGTAGTTAAGGTTTATTCGTTCCCTCTAATCAAAGTGAGAGAGGAGATATCTATGTGCCCCCATGTTGATTTGATGTGACACTGAAGTACCTGCGCAGGTCAGGACTAAATTGAAAGTTCAGTTATGTAGTCAAAACGTCATCATAATTCTCGAATCAGGAAACATAATCGTAACTAGAGTGATTGACAAGTCCATGTCACTAGTTATGTGATATCGTGTAACGAAGGACATATGATCACTTATCATAGGACTGGTTCTGATAGTTAAGAGTTCAGCAGCTGCACATGCTATGCACACTCTAAAGGATACACTTACGCACACCGTTTATATTTGATGAAATGTCCAAGTGGGAGACTGTTGGAATTGGTGTCCAACACATCAAATAAATCGGTATTACGGTTCGGGTATTTTAGAGTCCTATTCGGGTTGCCCTCGAGGAATCAACGAACACGAGAATTAACGAGACGTTTAATTAATAGTCTAATTAAACGACAATCGGGCTTAACGGGTTTAACTAGTTGATGGGTTATTAACTAGTTAATGGTGTCGGGCTTGTAATTAATTATTATATTAATTAATTGACAATGAGCTTATGGTGGGCTTGGACCAATTAGAGTTTGACTCTAATTGGGTTTCAACTATTATAAATAAGAGGTCAAGGGTATTGACCCAATACACTTTTCTTGCCTCCTTGTGTTGCTCCCTACTCGGCCGAACACAACACCACCGCCACCCGACTGCCGCCGACCAGCCACCGCCGCTGCCGCCGCACCGCCGCCGCTGCCGTCGAACCGAAAGGGTTTTCTGTTTAGGATTCGGTACGCGTTTTCTCAAGGTACTTTATACTACCTAGTGGTATATTGTCCTGTTCGTGATCAACCTTGAGTGTGAAACGATAGAGGGATTCTTTCTTGAATCCTAGTGCAGTGTGAATCTGGCAAGAACGAGATCACAAGGTTTGTCATCGTCAAACTATAACAATGTAAGTATTTGAATTTATATTTAATTAGTTATTAAATATCTAGTAACGTTAGAATTGTAAACCTAACGGTTCAAATGTTTTAATCGGGTCGATGTTCTAATCAAGTTACTTGTGATTTCCGACTCAAGTAAAGTGTGACTAGATGCATAGAAAATCCAACAGATTAGGCGTCATCTAGTAACATCCTCACATTCCCATAAAAAAGTTGTATGTTTAATGCTCGATGTTGTTAGCTACCATCGTTTGCTTGTATGTCAACGACTTTTTTACAAAATTGAACATCTTTTAAAAGGTGTGGACCATATGGCATGAATCGAATTTGTATAAATTGGAGGTGCTAAAATACTTGGGTTGGACTTGTTAAAGTTAGATGAGATTAAGATCTTAATAAATTGGTAGTGTATCTTTAAGGCGCATTATGTAAAAAGAATAATTTGTATATAACATTTTATAATTTAATGTGACATGATAAATAGTGTGAGAGGCTTATTTATTTTTATTTTTTTCCTTTTGATGTCTTCATTGACCTTATTTTATTAATATTTTTCTTTGTTGACTTTTTTTTTCTAGTTGTAGAATACTATCCCTAAATGTTCATAATGCATGCAGTTTGTGGGGATATGCATTTTGCTTAGGGGTGAGCATAAAAACCAAAAAACCGAACCGAAACTAAAAAAACCGCACCGAAAAAACCGAACAATTTGAAAAACCGATGTGAGCGGTTTTTATTTTTTGAAAAACCGAATGATTGGGGCGGTTTTTGGGTGCATACGGAAAACCGAACCGAAATAACCGCCCCGCCCCGCCATATATATATATATTTCAAATTTTATAAAAATATTTTTATATTTATAAAAGATTTGATCCTTAACTATTTAAAAGAAAGTTTTAAGTATATCATTTATACTTTTTCACATATGTTACTCCAATATTTTTCAGGTCTTATAACCATATAAATACTAAAGTTTGGACCAAAACTTTTAAGTTAACAAAATTTGTAAATTTTAAGGAAAACAGAAAACCGAAAAAAACCGAAACCGAACCGCTTCATTGAGAAAAACCGAAACCAAAAAAACCGAAACCGAACGGTTTCTAATTCTTAAAAACCGAAGTTGGCGGTTCGGGGTTTGGTTTTAGTTAAAAATCGCCCCAACCAGCCTCATGCTTACCCCTAATTTTGCTACTGACAATTAAGAACTAAATTTTTGATAATTTTTTAATTGATAATATTATTCGTAAATAATATTTTGGGTATCATATATAAATCCCGCGCGGCATCATGCTTAGTAAAACCAACTTATTCTTTTACATAATGTGAATGTCAAATTTTCGAAAAGGTAAAGTGATATAAATTGCTTACAATAAAATAATATAAATACAATTATCACATTTAAAAAACACAATATAATGTGAGATATGTAAAATTTCCTTGCAAAGAGTTGTGTTAATGTAACCACTTGCTCCTTTTGTGGTCTAGGTTTTGCACCAATTGCACGCCTTGTCGGTTGTATCTTGTTGGTTTTTCATGTCTCAGTAGCCGGTAAGTAGAGAAGAGGTGAATCATAAAAAACTAAAAAGAATAATTTTAATATGAGTATGTCAATTCAGTGGGTGTCAATGATGTGTCTTTAATTTGACAAAAATCAAAGTGTTAGTTATGTCATATTACCAAGCTAAGCAAACTATCAAATATATTACATGACATACCGATTTTATATTTTCATATTGTAAATAGGTACAATTTGCAATGCTCATCCAAGTATGAAAATTTTGATCTAAACGAATACTTTTAAAATACTTTGTATTATCAAAACTAGCTTATAATCCGTGATAAATTACGGGAGTTTTATCAACAATTTGCTTGTGTCGAGGGAGATCCGGTATGTTCTGAATCCTTATCTGAAGGGCTTATAAAAAATCTCATATTCTCATTCATGCTTGAAAAATACTTTATTAATTGAAGATAAATACATAAATTTTCAGTAATTATATAAAAGAATTAGTTGAGTTTCGCGATGAATTAGTTGGTACCAAAGTTCTAAAAAGCCCGCCTTGGCTCCACCATGTCTCGAAAAGGCTTAAGGCTTGACCATGCCGCCACGCCTTGGTCCAAAGCTTGGACGTTAAGGCTTGCGTATGTTAACGTCCAACTTGCCTCATTTTACCCGTCATAAGCTGTATTTTTAAGCGTATTAAAGATATTGAGTCATATAAGCCATATATATAGGTAGGGGTGCCCAAAGGGTTGACCCGACCCGACTTAAACCCGAACCCGATTATGCTAATCGGGTCGGGTCTATTCGAGTTCCATGTTATTATCGGGTTTTTTAAACCCGACCCGACCAACCCGATTCGTTATCGGGTCGGGTTTCGGGTTAGAATTTCTTAACTTTTTCGGGTTCGGGTTGACCCGATTAGATCCGATTAAAGTTTAAGTATTATATTTCCTATAAAAATTATGAAATTTTTACTATTAAATCAATTAATTAGCAAATTATATGATAAAGTATTCAATAAAAATCAATTAATAATTACAAGTGTTAAATAAAAACTCATAAAATATAATATATTAAATAATTTCTTTAATTTTTACCAAAAATACCTAACTCAGGTGTAACCCGACCAACCCGATCGGGTCAACCCGACAAACCCGAAACCCGACCAACCCGAACCCGACAAACCCGAATCCTTATCGGGTCGGGTTTCGGGTTATGATTTTTTAAACCTAAAACCCGACGGACCCGACCCGATAAGAGCCGGGTCGGGTCGGGTTGACCCGTTGGGCACCCCCGTATATATGTAGTTATTTAGTTATAAGAATCGTTGAATAGGTCGAAAATGAAGAAAAAAATTGATTAACCATGTTATAAATTTATAATTATGTGTTTATTTTATCTTATTTGTATAATTATATATATATAATTATAATTTATAGATGATATTGCCGCCTTAAGTCACGCCTTGAAAAACGTCATGTCTCGCCACGACTCGCCATGTCTTGAGGCTTGATGGTGCCGCCACGCCGCGCCTTGCGTTATTTAGAACCTTGGTTGGTACGCCATCTATGGATAGTCCTTTCCCGTTACTCTTCATGCTAACCAATACATGTGATTTTCAGATGTATATATCTAACAAAACAACAAATTTATAAAATATATGTAAATAATAATAGGGTTTTGCTAACAAGTGCCCTTAGGTTAATGGTTAAGGGTACGAATGTACAAGTTTTGAAGAAAAACTACCTCGAGATGGTTATGAAATTCAGGGGCGGTTATTTTTTATGGTTAATCTACAATAAATTAAAGCTTCCTTTTTTCCCTTAATCATTGTCCTAAGGGCACTTGTTGGCATTTCTCATAATAATAATGTACATATAGAAACTTGAGCTATTTACTTAATGGGTGGTGATATTCCCACCACAATTTTAAAGCATCTACCACTAGGGGTGCCCAAAGGGTTGACCGGACCCGACTTAAACCCGAACCCGAACCCGATTATGCTAATCGGGTCGGGTCTATTCGGGTTCCATGTTATTATCGGGTTTTTTAAACCCGACCCGACCAACCCGATTCGTTATCGGGTCGGGTTTCGGGTTAGAATTTCTTAACTTTTTCGGGTTCGGGTTGACCCGATTAGACCCGATTAAAGTTTAAGTATTATATTTCCTATAAAAATTATGAAATTTTTACTATTAAATCAATTAATTAGCAAATTATATGATAAAGTATTCAATAAAAATCAATTAATAATTACAAGTGTTAAATAAAAACTCATAATAAATAATATATTAAATAATTTCTTTAATTTTTACCAAAAATACCCAACTCAAGTGTAACCCGAACAACCCGATCGGGTCAACCCGACAAACCCGAAACCCGACCAACCCGAACCCGACAAACCCGAATCCTTATCGGGTCGGGTTTCGGGTTATGATTTTTTAAACCTCAAACCCGACGGACCCGACCCGATAAGAGCCAGGTCGGGTCGGGTTGACCCGTTGGGCACCCCTATCTACCACAACTTTTTTTTACCTTAACTATTATACCCTTATCACTACCTATTTACTTTTTCTTTTATTTACTAGGTGGGGCCAATAACATTAATATCCATAATTATACGTACTGTTGTTTTTTACAGTATTTTTTGGAAACGACAAATATATTAATAACAAAACGGCCCAACTTAGCAAGATACTAAGAGGGAAAACAAACAAAGTTTACAAAACATAGAAAAAGGTGAAATACTCCAATCCAACTAATTAAATGAAGTCTTACTCCTATGTTTTACCCATAAGAAAGAAGTGGATATAATATCCCCCGCGATGACCGAATATGATTTGTGATTATTGTTAAAAGCCACCTCATTCCTTGCCTTCCATAAGCATCATATCGTGCATTGAATTATCGTTATTAAGATCCTCTTCTTATTATGACAGTTGCTCCAACTCAAACCGAATTCTATAAGATCCGTTGTAGTATTAAAAAATGGAAGAGGAACTCCACACCAATTGAAAATCCAAGATAAAACTTCACATGCAATTGGGCATCGTATGAAGACATGATCGCCATTTTCATCACCCAAGTTACACGTCTTGCATGTGGTGGAACCGATATTTATACCTCTGCAAACCAAATTAGATGCAACCGGAATTCTTCCAAAGCCAACCCTCCACACAAAGCACTTTACTTTTAGAGGTACAGTACTAGGCCACAGCATGTTTTTATAACCGATGGTAGTTATCTTTTCATCTATCCAATGCCTAATGTTGTGAACCTCAAATAATCCATCATTGGAGATTTACAAATTAATTTATCTTGGGTGTTACTCAAACAGTTAACATCGATCAGGTTCAAGAGGGCATTAAGATCACCAATCAACAAATGAATATCATTACCATGCTTCCATTTCCAATTGAAATCGAAGTTGTTGATCCTATCGGCAATAAAACAGGATATGTGTTTTTCAAGAGCATATAAGTTCGGAAATCGAATCATAAGTGAGGTATCACCAATCCTCACATCTTTCCAAAATAATATTGTATTACCTAGGCTGACTTTAATAGAGAAAATATCGAAGTAATTGTATCCGATTTTGTTGAGATCACCTTCTACTCTTGAGATATTTCGCCATACACTAGATATACCACATCTAGCCATACAGTGCAACGGTTTGACACCCAATATATGTATTGATCGAATTATATCTTTCCAAATGCAATCTTTCCCATCTCTTAACTTCCACCACCATTTCAATGTATCTTTCGTTTGACATTGTTATCTCCCCAAAGAAAGCTTCTTCTTATTTTCTCAAGATTTTCAACTACACAAGATGGGGCTTTAAAAAGTGAAAAGTAGTATAAAGGCAAGCTACTTAAAACTGACTTGATAAGTGTAAGTCTTCCACCAAAGGATAAAGTTTTGGCATTCCAACCGGATAATTTTGATTTAAAACGATCAATAACCGGAACCCAATGTTTTTTCAAGTTCATATTTGCACCGACCGGTACACCAAGATATATAAATGGGAATGTACCAGGAATACATCCAAGAATATTCGCTCAATTGTTTAAATGATTTGAAGAAATTCCAAGTCCAAAAATCTTGGATTTGTGGAAGTTAACTTGTAGACCCGAAGATGCATGGAAGCATCTTAGAATTCTAGCTAAACTCTTCATGTTACTACTAGATCCTTCTCCCACAAAAATTGCATCATCGGCATAGAATAGGTGTGAGATTAAAGGTCCGTTTTCCCCAACCTTTTGACCCCGAAATAAATTCTTTTCACGTGCCATTTTCATTGCCACGTTTAAACCCTCCATGGCTATAATAAAGCTGAGACCGGCTGTCGAAAAGGGTGAGTCGCCATCGAGACCGGCTGTCCTCGGCTGAGACCGGCGGTCGAAAAGGAGACAGTCGAACCTTTGTGTAGATCGGTGATTTAGGGTATAGCCGAGGGTTAGAGTTTAGCGAGTGGACAAGTGGTTTAGCGTATTATGGCCCGGCGGTTTGGGCGTGTTCGACCGGCGTTTGGGTTTGTCCGAAGATATCTCGTAAATCGAATTGGATCCTTGACCGGCTGTTAGAGCCATGACTGTCCGACCTTTTTTGCATGTTTCTTTTTGCATGCTTTAAACGCTTAACAAGTCCGAAAGGAAACGGCGATACAAAGCAAGCCGAGACCGAGTCGATTAGCAACCCGTTTATGTTCGTAGATTATGGTTTAGACCGGTTGTTTAGGGTTTAGCCTACTTTGGGAACCGGCGGGCAACCTTGGATCGGGTTTTTAAACGGCTGTCCATTTTTAGACCGGTGAATTGAGTCGAGGTCGCGATCGAGACCAGTTGTCAATTTTAGACGGTATAGACCGGCGATAGAGGGATTCGACCAGCGGTTTAGCGCTTGACCGGCGGTCTTAGGGTAGGTTTGGACCGTTATACACTTTTCGACAATCGTAAGCCCAAGTGAGCCGGCGGTGTAGTTGGACCCTTATACGTTTTTACGTTTTAAATCGTTAACGTCTTCCTAACTGTAATTGTATGTTGATTGCTGCAGGTTTTAGCTGAGTTGCTCGCTACCTTACAAGTACGTACTTGCTTGTCCATTGCTTTGCTTTGAAAAATAATGTTTTATTGGATGATCAAGCCAATAACACATTTTTGTTCTTATCTTTTTATTATGGATGTTGTGTCCATGACACCGTCTTGGGCGTGCATGACAGTGTGTATATTTGGTTGTTCGTATGACACTTTCTTGAAAGCCCATGATGCCTTCGTATGTCAATGACCTGGGTAGATCTCTGATGTATGCTTCATATTGTGCCTGTGACACTGTGCCAATGGCACTTTTGTTGGTTAACCTTTACTTTGTTTACTCGCGAGGATTGTCGCTTCCCAGTGAGAAGTGCTTATCTTTTATCAAGTAGATTAAAAGACGAGTATGATTGTATGTTATTTGGCCAGACAAGGTTGTCTTTCTTGGCTTCATACATGTTGTATTGAACTATGTTCTTAGTTGTGTACATGCACATGCATGTTCAAGTTGTAACATTGTACGTAATGAAAGTGCATGTTTGGCTTTAGACTGAGGTGTCTATTGTGGCCTTATGCTTTTTGTATTGAATCCTTACTTCAATATTTATTTGTTTATGTAAAAACCATAGAAAAATGATGCTGTGAGATAATATTGGGATACAAGATCAGACCAAATGCTATTATCGCCAGTTTCATGCATGACCATGACATTCCATGTGCGTGGAAACATGTATTGAAAACATAAAGGAAAAAATGACAGTAAAGACTATCGCACCTTGATAGGTCAGTTAATATTGGCTCCCTCATGTATCATGAGGATATGACCATCAGGTGGTCCGGGATGTTCTGTGTCTTCCCCCTTCTTTTGCCAGGCATAACTCTTCTTAAGTGGAGATTTATTTGCTTGCTGCTTAGCGCCAGGGACAAGGTGTTCTAGTTTGCCTTCTTCCAAAGCCCGCCTGATTTCCCTTTTTAGCTCTCTACAGGCATTCGTGTCGTGTCCATGATCTTCATGGAAATCACAGTATTTATTCATGTTTTTCGTACCCGACCTATGCTCCATTTGGGGTGGAGGTGTGAAGGTAGCGCACACCTGCTCTGTTATCAAGATTTCTTTTGGTGTTTTGCTAAGAGCACGCTCAGACGGATGTTTATCGTATGGGCCAAACCTCCGGTTGCTCCTTTCATCCCGTTGATGATCACCAGTTAGAGCATCATGCCTGCGATCTGACGTGTCAGTCCATGACTTGCCGCCTACCTCTCTTGTCAGGGAGACAGTTTCTTTTGACCTTAGATAGTCATATGCCCTGTCTGTGGCTTCTTTGAAAGTAATTGGAGTTCTTTTGATTAACTTTTCTTGCAGCTGTCCTGGAAGCAAGGAGAGGGTAAAACCCGAAATTTGTTGGCTTTCGGGTAAGGCGACAATTTTCTGGCACTCCTGCGTGTAACGCTGAATGAAGTCGCGTAACCCCTCGCCTTCCCTTTGTCGCAGCAAATGTGCTTCTATATGAGTTCTCTGCTGCTTCTTTTGCTGGATAAAGTGAGTCACAAATTTAGCCTTTAGATCTGCAAAGTCTTGAATACTCCTCTCCGGTAAGTCAGCAAACCAATCACGAGCGAAACCCTGCAACGTGCCAGGGAACATGTGACAAGCGACCGGGTCTAGCCATTTCTCTGTCATAATGGCCTGTTCAAAAAGAGCAAGGTGGTCATCAGGATCTCGTGTACCGTCGTAAGTACCAACGATGGACGGAACTTTTTGTTTATCAGGGAGTGGGAATCGGGCCACCCAATCACAGAACTTCGAACTAACTACCGACAAAGGCATAGTGGCTGCTCGGGGTGGGGCGGCTGCGGCCACGAGTGCTTGCAACACGCGCAACATGTCATTAGATGTGTCCTGTGGTGGATGTGGTGGTGGGGTGTGAATGGGTGGTTGTCTTAACTGCTCCAATAATTGTGACAACGGATCTACTGGTTGAACAACCGTTGGCTGCGGTGCTGGGCGCAACACCGCCACCAACTGAGACAACAGGTCCGATGAAGTAGGTGGTGGGGGAGGCGGTGGTGGCTGAGTACTCTGAGCCAACCTTCTGAGTAACTCCACAACTGGATCCTCCTGAACCCCCGGCATAGCGGCCTGTGGGAAGTTGGAAGCAGGCTGTCTGACCGGATCCGTGCCATCCTCTTGAGAGCTTGTCCCGTGGGACAAAAGAGGCTGAACTGAAGGGATGGGCGTCACTGGCTGTGGTGAGGTAAACGAACTTGATCCAACGAGCCTTGTGGAGAAAAGTGGACTTGTTAAAGAGGGATACCCTCGTGTCGTCCTGACATCCGACACTGTCCACTCAGAATCGACGTATGGCTCCATGATACGACTAGGCGAGGTTATCACCGCCTCGGGTATAGTGGTAATCACGGTAGTGGCTATTAATGGCGATGAAGAAGTGACCAACGATGGCTGTGTATCCGCCATAGGAACGGTTTGATTATTGAGGAAAAAAGTTTGGAAAAGTGAAACGCCGTTTAAAAAAAACGTGTCCCACGGATGGCGCCAATGTTCGAGCAACGATTGTCAAACGTGAAGATTAGGCGACGTCAACCTTGGATCTCCTGTGATAACAGTGCAAACCCAACAAGCTCTTAGCGAACCTAGGGTGATCGAGGTTGAGTGCGAAGGTGAAAGTAAGAGTGTGTGAACTCTGTGTTGTTATTCTCTTTTTAATCTCTCCCAGTGTATCTTCGACAATGAGTTTAGGCCGGTATTTATATGACCAGGTATATGGAACGTTGGCCCATTATGACTGCAATAAAGCAGTCATGAAGCGCCATTATGACAACGTCAATGATCGTGTAACGCCTTACTGTTATGACTGCTTCATGAAGCGCCATTATGACGCGTCACGCACTAACCATCATGACAGGCGACTTGACGGGCGGTCATAACTTGACAGGCGGTCATAACTTGAAAGGCGGTCATAACTTGACAGGCGGACATAACTTGACGGGCGGACGGCTTGGCTCGTGACAAAAGCATGGGCTCGAATATTGACGGATCAAATTGTGACGTGGGCTATACATAGGGTAATCCCTACTAACCTCATCAATATGCTTCCAAAACGCGTATCAGTAGTAAACTGCAATCACCAGTAGTAAATCCATATCATCAGTAGTAAGTTTGGTGATCAGTAGTAAGTCCAATATTAACGTCAGTAGTAACTACTATTGATCAGTAGTATCTTCAATAAGCCTTGATCAGTAGTAACTTAGTTATAGTCTTTCACCAGCATCAACTCATCAGTAGTAAACAATTTCTGCCCCATCAGTACTAAGTATGATCAGTACTAACTGCAGCATCAGTAATAAGTTGATCTGTAATTTATTCCAACATGTATTAATTAAATTTTTGTTCATAGGCACCGTACGATTTAAGATTCTTATTCCAAACAGAGATACTAGAAGCAACAAGCAGAGCTGCTGAATTAGTCAGATGTTTAAGCAAAGATATATGTGACATGAAACAGACCTTAAAAAGTTCTTTATTAAGAAATGTTCACATCTCAACAGAACGACTCCAAAAAGCGATAGATATTCATTTGTTTAATACCGAAGATGAGGAAATGAAGTACAAGAGTCAAAGGCGGTCAAAGTCGAATCATGAGAAAATAATGCCAGTTGTCACATGGGAGAGCACTGCAGTGTTGTCACTTGTTACTTTCACATCATTGCTCGTAGAGTTTGTGGCTCGACTCGATCATTTGGTTGAAGCTGTTAACGAGCTTTCCAAAATGGCGAAATTCGAACATGAGAGTTTATAAATAAACTGATGATAAAATAAACTGCCAAGAAATTTATAAAAAAGAAGAAGATGAAGATGAAAACTACAAGGAATTCTGAAGTTAATGACATCCTATATAAGTTGGGATTCTGCCTAAACACAGTTACGAATCTAAGATCAAAATCAATCAGGGTCTACTAATAGTTGACTAATTAACAAGTGGGTCCAATAAAAGAATTTTCTATTATAATAAATAAAAAATCAGATTTTTTGTATATGGGTGTGCAGCTAAGCAGGTAATGAGTTTGGACATCTTTGCCACACATAAGCACAAGGTTATGGGTTCAAAGCCTGGGACACCGCCATTAAGCACAAGGCCACGCAACCTCTCGGTTGAAGGGTACAAAATGTTACTTTACATACCGCAAGGATACAAACTATTATGGTTACATAAAAAGTGTTAAATTAGTACTAAATTTTACTTTACAACTTCAGGGTGAAAATAAATACACCTATTGTATAAAGATTCATTTTCACATTAAGTTATTATAAAATTTAGTGTACGTGGACAGTGAAAAATATGATCTTGCTTTAATATGAATTAATAAGTTAAAATTGACATAACTAGCAAGTGAAAATAACATAATACTAATGACAATAAACTAATTATAGTCAGCTAAAATGCCACGTGGGGGTGACATGGCATGCCACATCACACCAGATGTTTATGTGTCGGTAGACATGGATGACCATGGCATATTGAGGTTAGTAGCTGATTGAGACTGGTAAACTTATTAATTGGTAAAAAAATTGTTAAAACATAAAGTTATATACTTCTAATTAATACGTATAAATAAAACTTTTGAGTATCTCTGATGATTTTTTTATAGAGTTGAGTACCTTTTTAGTTTTTTATGTATAATTCCATACAACTAAATAATTAATAAAATATAAAAAAGAAAAAGTCAAACGGCAACTACTAGTAAAATTATTGACCACATCAAACCTAACAAATTGAAAAGGCACACAAAATAGAACTCCTTTTGCTTCTCTAAAAGTAACATTAACATTCATCTTCATCTCCATTAACCTAAATTCTATTACTTCTTTTAGGGTGAGCACGGTCCATAAAATAAATCGAACAAAACTAAAATTGATAGGACCGAAACCGCTAATGATGAATTTTGAAAACAAAAATCGAACCAATTACATGTGTTCAGTTCGGTCGGTTTTCAATGACCGATAGTTCTGGATTTTCGGCCCAAATGCTCACCCCCCTACTTAAACGAACAATGCAATTCCTTTAAAATTCAAACATAACTCAAATTCACCCAAAACCATATAAAAAACACGAATTAAGCTTCAAAGGCATGCATAACTTATTAATAATGTAAAGAAACAACAGCTATGCCGAATCAGAGAAGAATCCTCATCAAGAAATACAACACATAATCCAAACAAGAACATCAAACACCACCACCAAACAAACAAGTTCATCACCATCACCAATTTTTAAAAAAAAGTATTACCATTTTTCAACCGCTCTTCCTAGCAAGCTTAGTCCACTCAGTATGAAACGCTCCATCACGATCCACACGTTCATAAGTATGAGCACCAAACAAATCCCTTTGAGCCTGAACAAGATTTGCAGGCAATCGGGCCCGCCTATACGTATCAAAATACGCCAGGCTGGCACACATTCCCGGCGTACTAATTCCGGCAGAAATCGCCAGCCCCACCACCCGCCGCCATGCCGCCTGTCTCTGCACCATCTCCTTTGCAAAATCAGGATCCACCACCAAACTTGCAAGATTAGGGTTCCGCTGGTACGCCTTCTTAATTCTATCTAAAAATACAGCCCTAATAATACACCCGCCTTTCCAAATCCTAGCTAATTCCCCAAAATTCAAGTTCCAATTCTTCTCAACACTTTTGGCTCGCAACAAATTCATTCCTTGTGCATAACTACAGATTTTTGAAGCATATAATGCTTGCCTGACATCATCGATCAATCTTTTCTTATCGATTCCAGTTCTAACTGTATTGACTTCTTCCTTCAGCCCTGCAGCCGTCAGCACCTTGGCGGCAGCCTCCCGTTCGTCCTTTAAACCGCTCAAATACCGGCAGTCTAGACTGGCGGCAATGGTGGGGGCGGCAACTGACAGCTCAGCAGCCTGCTGAACTGTCCATTTACCGGTTCCTTTCATGCCGGTTTTATCTAGAATTTTGTCTACTAGTTCACCTTCACCGTGTTCATCTTTGACTTTGAATATATCAGCAGTGATTTCGATTAAGAAACTTTCTAATTCACCTCTGTTCCATTCATCGAAAATTTCGGCTAATTCGGTGTTGCTTAATCCACCAACGTTTTTCAGAACATCGTAAGCTTCAGAAATTAATTGCATGTCACCGTATTCGATACCGTTATGAACCATTTTAACGAAATTACCTGAACCACCTTCGCCGATGTAGGTAACACAGGGTCCATCTTCAACCTGTGCAGCAACTTTTTCAACGATGTCTTTAATGTTGTTGTAAGCTTGATAAGATCCACCTGGCATCAACGACGGTCCGTTCCGAGCTCCTTCTTCACCGCCGGAGACTCCCATTCCGAGATACAGCAGTCCTCTCTCGTTGGCTTCAACAATTCGGCGTTCAGTGTTTTCGTACCACTCATTTCCGCCGTCGATGATGGTGTCTCCGGGCTCCATATGTTCGGCCAACGCCGCAATCGTTTGATCGACCGGAGCACCGGCTTTGACGAGGATGATTACAGATCGGGGTTTTTGGATTGAGAGGACGAAATCGCGAGGAGTGTAGTGGCCGGATAAGGGGAGTTGACCTTCGGTGTGAGCTCGATCTAGGGTTTCATCGACTTTGGAAGTGGTGCGGTTGTAGACGGAAATTGGGAATCCTTTGTCGGCGATGTTGAGGGCTAGGTTTTGGCCCATGACGGCGAGTCCGGCGAGGCCGATTCGGGAGAGAGTAGCGGCCTCCATTGTGGGGAGAATTTTGAGGGGTTTTTGGGGGTTTGAAGATTGAAATGAGGATTAGGGATAGAAATGAAATGAAATTGGTTTTATAAATTGAGATTGAATGGAGTTGGTGGCGGACTCGTCGAGGGAGTGAAACGTTGGTTGGTTGGCTGCACAACCCACGAAAGGTTGTGTCGTTACCTTCCTTCTTTGAAAATTTGGGTTTCGTCATGCTACCCCTTTGAGATATCATAATTTTTACTTTTCGCCCCTAATTTAAATATTTTTTTCGCAAGTCAGGGGTGTTCGTTTGGATAATTTGAATATATCCGAATCAAATAAGTGAATCCAAATGAATTTTGGATTTTAAATGTTCAAACCGAACCATCCAAACTAATTTAAATTCAAACCGATCCGAACCAAATTACAATTTGGTTGGTTTGGATTTGTGCGAACCAAATCGTTTTTTTCTTAATATACTTCTAGGGCTGTCAAAACCTGACACGGCACGACAAAAATACACGAAACGAAACGAAATTGGGACGAAATTGAAATTTGAATTCGTGTTCGTGTCGTGTCGTGTTCAGAGATTAACACGAAATTGACACGATGGTTATATTTTTGTTATATCTTTGTCGGGTTTGTCGTGTTTTTAGCATGTAATAAGTAAAAATTTGTTATTTATTTTGCGTTGTCGTGTTTATCGTTTTTAATCGGGTCGTGTTCGTGTTAGTAAAATAAAACACGACTTCGTGTCGTGTTGTTTTCGTGTTGAACAAATTTGTGTCGTGTCGTGTTACCCAAAAACACGAAATGATAACACGACTTGACAACCCTATGTACTTCACAAGAGTACAAAAGTATATAACATAACTAATATTAAGTTTGTTATATACAATTTCAAAATGATAAACTACTTTATACATAAAAACAAGTCTAATTCATAGCATGTGAGATTTCAAACTATGAGATATTCTGTTAATTTCCATAGTTCATAGATATTTGATCTTTTTAGAAATATGCTAGAATTGTTGGATATATATTTAAATATATATGTAAACCAAACCGTTTACTATTTGGATTTTTTGGATAATCCGGATTTTATAATGAAAACCAAATCCAATTCGAAAACCAAACTATTAATTTGGTTCAAATCAAAACCGATCCAAAAAACCACAAAACCAATCCAAACGATCCAATCCAAATTGTCTATTTAGACAATCTGATTACATCCGAATAGTGAACACCCCTACATTTAAGTACGTAGGGGATTCTTGATTTGTTGGACACTGGACAAGTGTTTGCAAAACAGATTTTTCGTTTGAAAAACACATTTTTGTAACTTATGTTAGCATTTTTTAATTCCAGAACTTAAATTTAATTACTTTAATAAAAAACTTATTATATAAATAGGTTATATGTTACTATAAATTATTATATGTAACATATAACTAATAAATATTATTGCAAAACACACAACTTAATTAAGCACAACAATTATTACATTTTTGTCAATAAAATAAACCTCTAATCTCTGAAATCACCATATTACTCCCATAAATGTTCAGTTAGTGCATTTCAAAGTTCAAAATGAGCATCTTTATCTTTGATTTGTCTATTATGTCGAGCAAGAGATTTTTAAAACCTTGTTGTGTTTGTCTAACTTCAGAGGATAATGAGTAGGAATCACACCCACTAATTTTCTCATTTAATAAAGTGAAATGACTCTTTTATCTTACTTATACTTTTTAAAAATCATTAAATTCATTTTAAAATAATGTAAAAAGAATATTAAATGCGCATATTAAATTCATTATAAGTATTTTCTAGATGGTCTAAGAAAATACTTATAATTATTTTTTTCCCAAATGTTATACAAATATTATTTCATGATTATTGTTGGAAAATTCACAAGTAATGTCATCTACCAAAAAGGCGATCTGGTAATCACAAACACCCTTGCCCTCATGCCCACTTGCACATCCACTAAATTAAGAAAATTAATTGATTGTACAATAATTCACACAATAAAGCAACTTGGGAATCGTAATTAATGGAAATATCGCACAAAGAAAGACTCCAATGGTGATCGGAGTAAATGGATGCTTATTAAGTACACCAATATATAAGGCCGACAGTTTGGGTTGATTAACCAAAATGATAGGAGTCAATTTGAGATGACTAATCTCCCAAGAAATTAAGATGAAAAAGGAACAATTGGGGCAATTTTCTGATGATTTTATTATGAACTCAAAATGCATTTAAATACTACATGGAAGAACTGAAAGTTTAACTAACTAGATCGTGTGAAAAGTAAACGTGCAATTACTGGTTCCTAAAATGATGTGCATGCTTGCTAAAATAAAGGAGAACATGACAAAAGACTTGGTAGCTGACTTGACTTGATCTACTCCAAATAACGGCTAGGTCTTTTGATATTGCGACTGGGCCTGACCGAATATTGGGCTGAAGCTGTAGTGGGCTGAGCTGAAGCTGTGGTGGGCCGGTCAGTGGACTGGATCGTATCAATTCCCTCCCTCTCGAGAACCGACATGTCCTCATGGCTGATGAAATTGGGGAAGTTGTATGTAATGTCTTGAAGGGATTCCCATGTCGCTTCTATGATGTCACTGTTGGCCCATTTGATTAATAGTTCTACCGATGATCCATTGGCTCGAGTTTTTAGAATTGTGTCAGGGTACTGTTCGATGTTTGGTTGATTGGTGAGCCACTCCGTTGGAAACTCAGTGGAAACTTCTTGATTGTGACTTTCTTTTAGTAACGAAACATGAAATACCGGATGTACGCGGGATGCGGGTGGAAGTTCCAATCGATATGCTACGGGTCCAATCTTTTCAATTATGCGATACGGTCCAAAGTAACGTTTTGACAATTTTTGATTTTCTCGTGCTTCTACTGATTTTTGGCGGTAGTTGCGTAGTCGTAGTAAGACGAGATCGTTCACCTGAAACTGTTTTTCGCTTCTGCTTTTGTTTGCTTGTTTTGTCATTTGGTCACGGGATTTTTGTAGAGCTATTTTGAGGATTGAAATGACTCTTTGGTGTTCAGGCAAGGACTCATCGATCGAAGCTGTCGTGTTTGAGCCCGGAGTATACTCGTGAATGGTTGTTGCTTCCCTTCCATATGCTTCTAGAAATGGGGTCATTTGGATCGAAGAGTGGTATGTTGTGTTGTACCAAAATTCCGCGAGATATATGTAACGAAACCATGTACGAGGTTCGTCGTGCACGAATGCTCGTAAGTAAGAATCGAGGCATCGATTAACTACTTCTGTTTGTCCGTCGGTTTGTGGGTGGTAAGCACTTGAGTGGCGAAGTTTTGTGCCTAGTTGTTTGAAGAGTTGGGTCCAAAGATGACTCAAAAAAAGTGGGTCGCGGTCAGATGTGATGGAATTGGGTAGACCGTGTAGTTTGTAGATTTCTTTGAGGAATGTGGAGGCTAGAGATGGGGTGGTGCATTTTGTGGGTAACGGTATGAAGTGTGCATATTTTGTGAGTCGATCGACAATGACCCAAATAGTGGTTTTGCCGTTGGACGGTGGGAGATGGGTGATGAAATCCATGGTGATATCGTGCCAAGGTTTTGCGGGAATTGGTAAGGGTTGTAGTAGACCATAGGGTTTGTGTGTGGGGTACTTTGTGGTTTGGCATGTGAGGCATTTTTGGACGTAATCTTTGACGTCTTTTTTGAGATTTGGCCAATAAAATGATGGTACAATTCTTTTGAATGTGGCTTGTATCCCTGAGTGACCTCCTAATGGTGATGTGTGGAATTCCTGCAAAATAAGAAAACGAATATTTGGAATGTTAGGTATAAAAAGACGGTGTTGGACGTAGACCAATCCGTCATGTAAAGTATGGTGTGGAAGTGAGTCGGGTTTGTGCTCCAACTGGTCGATCAACATCTTTCCTTCGGGATGATTTTTGTAATAGGTGCGGATCTCGTCGAGCCATGTTGCTTTTGGTTTGGATATAGCCAGAAATGTTGCGGGTTCGGGTCGGCTAAGGGCGTCGGCGACCTTATTTTCTTTACCCGGCTTGTAATGTAGCTCGAAATCATAACCCAAAAGTTTTGTTAACCACTTGTGTTGCTCCGGTGTTTGAATTGTTTGAGTCAAGAGATGTTTTAAACTGTGATGGTCGGTAAATACCCGAAATTTTCGGCCGAGTAGATATTGACGCCATTTCTTGATTGATTCGGTGATCGCATAAAGTTCTCGTATGTACGTGGAATTGTTTTGCATGCGATCACATAATTTCTTGCTAAAAAATGCAATGGGTTTGTCACGTTGGGATAAAACAGCGCCAATGGCCACTCCCGAGGCGTCCGTTGTGACATCGAATGGTTCGGTGAAATTGGGTAAGGCTAAAGTTATGAGGTGGGTCATGGCTGATTTGAGGGTATCGAAGGCATGGTTTGCTTTTGTGGTCCACGTGAATGATGGGTTTTTGAGGATATCCGTGTGGGATGCTGCGATATGGGCATAGTTGGGAACAAATCTTCGATAATAGCCCGTTAGACCTAAAAAGGCCCGAAGCATGGTAAAGGAAGTTGGGGTGGCCCAATTTTTTATGGCTAACAGTTTTTCGGGGTCTGCTTCCACTCCCTGTGATGATATTATATGACCCAAAAAAGGTATGGATGTGGTGGCAAACATACACTTTGACGCTTTTGCTTTATATTGGTTAGCAAGCAAGGTTTGGAAAACAAAACGAAGATGGTCATAATGATTTGTTAACGAATCGCTGTAGATTAAAATATCATCAAAAAATACGAGAACGAATTTTCGTAAAACTGACCGAAAGAGATCATTCATGGCGGATTGAAACGTGGATGGTGCGTTTGTAAGACCAAACGGCATGACACGGAATTCGTAATGACCGTCGATTGTTCGAAAAGCCGTTTTGTGTACGTCTTCCGGTTGTACCCGTATTTGGTGATAGCCGGCTCGTAAATCGATCTTTGAAAAAATGGTCGCACCGTGTAGCTCATCGAGAAGTTCATCGACTGTCGGAATCGGGAATCTATCTTTGACAGTGACGGCATTTAGTGCACGATAGTCTACACAAAAACGCCATGTTCCATCTTTTTTGTGTACAAGTAGTACCGGTGAGGAGAATGGACTTTGGCTCGGTTGGATGATGCCAACATTAAGCATTTCTTTAATCAAATTGGTCATGATTTCTTTTTGGTAATGCGGATAACGGTAAGATTTTACGTTGATGGGTTGAGTATTTGGAACGAGTGGTATGTGGTGGTTATGTGTGCGGTTTGGGGGAAGGCCATGAGGTGGTTGGAACAGTGGAGAGTAATCGGTAAGGATGTTGTTAACGGTGGTGTCGGGGTGAGGTGTAGGGTCGGGTGGAGTGGTTTGGGGTGGTTGGTGATGGAATATCATAGTGTGAAGGGAGGCAATAGAATCTTTGCGGAGCAGTGTGTTAATGGAGCTAGGTGATGCGGGGGTGGCAAGAGGTTCGCCGCGAATAATGCATATTTGGTGGTTAAATGTGAATGACAATTGAGGTATCGAGAAGTCTGCTAGGATGGGTCCTAGAGATTGTAACCATGTAAACCCGAGGATGACATCGGCGCCGGCGACGTCAATGATAAAAAGGGGGACATCAAATTTGGTGTTGTTGACTTCGAGAGGTGTTGATGTGAGAAGGGATTTGCAGTCTAAGAAATGGTCGTTGCCGACCATGACCGGAAATGGTGTAATATCGGTGGGGGAAATCGGTAGTAAGGAGGCATTGCGGGGTTGGATTATGTTGTGTGTGCTACCGCAGTCGATTAAAATGGTGACAGGTTGGTTATGAATGCGCCCGGTGACTCTGATGGATTTAGGCGAGTGTAACCCGGAGTAGGCGGCATCAGAAACGGAGAGAAAATGTGGTGGATGCTGGATTGGAGGGTCGGGTGGGATGGGTTCCTTGGGGGTGGTTTCCTCGATGTGAAAATATGCAGAATCTGAGAGGTGTTCATTGGTGCCGGTGGTATCATTGTCGACAATGCAAAGGAATTGGGGTGTGCTACAAACGTGGCCGGGGTGGTATTTTTCGGGGCATCTAAAACACAGGCCTTCGGATCTGCGTTTTTGGAGAGCGTCGGGTGATAATCTGTTAAAGGGAAGTGTAGTGCGGGTTTTTGGGTTTGGTAGAAGATCGGTGGAAGCTGGCGGAGTGGTGGTAGTGTCGGTCATGGCGGGGGTGAGTGGTTTAGGGTGTTGGTTGTTGGTATTGGCAGTATAACGGGGGTTGGTTGTGTATCGGTGGCGGTTGGAGTGGAGCTTGTCTTCGATTAATTTTGCTAAACCATACGTTTGGTGGAGTGAAGTTGGATTGTGGAGGGTTAATTCGGCCTGAATATCATGTTTTAAACCGGAGATGAAGCAATTTTGAAGGGTTTCATTGGATAAACCGTTCACACAATTACTGATTTGCTCGAAATCAGTTTGGTAGGCGGCGACGGTGGTGGATTGGCGAAGCTTGAATAAGGTGGCTTGGTGGTTTTCATAGGTAGAGGGTCCAAAACGGACCTCCAAGGATTGGGTAAATTCTGGCCAGGAGCCGAGAAGGCGGTTGTTCGCTTGATGTTTGTACCAACTTAAGGCATTGCCGGTGAAGTAAAACACGACGAGGGCAAGTCGTTGGTCGGGTTGGATGGAGTAATAGGTGAAGTAGTTTTCGGCTTGAAAGATCCAATCCAATGGGTTGGAGCCATCGAACAAGGGCAGATTTATTTTTGGGGGTCGTGGAGTTGTGTGTGGAGGTGGGGGTGGTGGTGGATCTGTGATTGTGGTAGTTTTCGTTTTTTGGGTGACGGTGGTGAGAAGGTCATTGTTTTGAGCAAATTGAGTGGTGAGTTGTTTACTGATAAGGTCGAGTTGTGAGTGGGAGGCGGATTGGGCGGCGGCTTGGCTGTGTAAAATTTTGTCGGTGTTGGCGGTGGAAGTGTGGAGGAGCTGTTGAAGGGTTTCGTTTAGGGTAGCTAGAGTATCTTCGAGAGACGGTGTTTCTTTGCGGGGAGGCATGATGAAAATGAGAATGAAAGCACCAAATGATAGTAGTCAATTTGAGATGACTAATCTCCCAAGAAATCAAGATGAAGAAGGAACAATTGGGGCAATTTTCTGATGATTTTATTATGAACTCAAAATGCATTTAAATACTACATGGAAGAACTGAAAGTTTAACTAACTAGATTGTGTG
Source organism: Calendula officinalis (assembly GCA_963853835.1). NCBI lineage: Eukaryota > Viridiplantae > Streptophyta > Magnoliopsida > Asterales > Asteraceae > Calendula > Calendula officinalis. Next base: position 38,654,364 of record OY970830.1, on the reverse strand, counting down.
AAAAGTAAACGTGCAATTACTGGTTCCTAAAATGATGTGCATGCTTGCTAAAATAAAGGAGAGCATGGCAAAAGACTTGGTAGCTGACTTGACTTGATCTACTCCAAATAACGGCTAGGTCTTTTGATATTGCGACTGGGCCTGACCGAATATTGGGCTGAAGCTGTAGTGGGCTGAGCTGAAGCTGTGGTGGGCCGGTCAGTGGACTGGATCGTATCACAAAACCTGTAAGAATACCCGCCAACTTGAACACAACCCAAAATCCTACACAAAAATTAGTACTTTAATGGGTTAAACAAGTCAAATTTTAGGTCAACCTGTGTGATCTAAACATAACCCGCATACTTTTATGTTAGCTCGTGATTAACCTAGATTGATTTCATAACAATACAAAACAAGAAAAAACAATATACCTGATGATCAAAAGTATTTGTAACTTAATAATACCAAGTAGGAATTTAAATTAAGCAAGTAAATTCCAATTATACGGTTACACTCAGTGTACAATTCACAATCAAATTATGACCAACGTATATAAATCATTAACGCTTCTCTATCATGAATTCTTTAAATAGTCCCCCCAAAAACTTGTACACAAAAACTCAAAAATTCTCATTTCGAACTAGCACTCAATACGAACGGCCCCACTTTCAGATGAAATAAATTTGGGCTTCTTATTAACTTGATGCAAACACTGAATGACGTCACCAATTTGAAAATCAAGACAATCACGAAGAACAAGCCCACATTCATTCCCTTTTTGAACCGTTTCAACATCTTGAGTTTCCTTTTTTAAGGAAACACAACAACCTTCAAAAACAACCTCACCACTTCTTAAAAGTCTCATAGTGCATGACCTGCTGACGTGGCCATCCATTACTCTACACCCAGCTATTTTGACGTCAGCACCTTTTGCTTTGCTTCTTCCTTTGAGTTCAAAGATGTTGAGCACGTGAGCTTCACCTGCCACTTGTGTTTCAAATGTTCCTGGGGCTTTTTCTACTATGAAGTTGCCAATGTCTTCTAGAAGGTGGTAGATTACTCTATGCACTTTGATCTGCAAAAATATCATTTTTGGTCATTAATTATAACGAGTAGGGGTGTCAAAAGGGTCAACCCGACCCTAACCCAAATACGATTATGCTAGTCGGGTCGGGGGGTATTTAGGGTTTTTTTAATATCGGGTTATTTTAACCCGACCCGACAAACCCGACGTTAGCATCGGGTCGGTATCAGGTTTGGATTACTTATCTTTGTCGGGTTTTGGGTTGACCCAATTAGACCCAACTAAAGTTTTTCCATTTAAATTTAAAATATTTGGTTAGCGAGTAAAGTTTAAAAAGTTTCTACTTAGTTTCTAATCCAAAACACTTAGTTTCTGTTATTCATGCCTATGATTCTGTGATCAATTTATTAACCATTGACACATATTATTCTCCAATATATGTGAATCTGTTTAAAAAACTTTATTAACCATTTTACACACATTGACACATAAACTTAATTAACCATTTTGAAGTAAAGTTCTATTCTCCAATAAAATTGTTCTTCATACCTTAATATTAGCTTGAGCAGCAGCCAAAGTGAGAGATTGTGATGGAGTGCGGACATTAAATCCAACAATACATGCACCAGTTGCTTGTGCTAAATCAAGATCAGATTGACAAATTGCTCCAACTCCCACATGGATTACATTCACAAATACCTGATCAAAATAGCTTACTTTATTAACATAAACATATATGCATTGGAATTATTTATTTTATTATTAATTCCCAAAATCCAACATAAACATACCTGAGGACTATTCAGAGTCTTGAGCGAATCAGTAACCGCCTGAACTGTCCCTTGAACATCCGCTTTAACAATAATCGGCATTTCAACCCGTTCAAATTCCTCATCAACCACTTCACTCTCACTAATCTTCTCATCATTAATCTTCCTTAATCTATCTTTCTCCAGCTTCTTTTTCCTCCCACCACTCAACATTCTAGCCCGTTCTTCACTATCAACAACCGTAATATCATCTCCAGCCATCGGTAGCCCTTTCAACCCCTCAATTTCAACCGGCATGCCAGGTGTCGCCCCACACGTCAGTTTCCCAACCGTATCTCTAATCGCCCTAATCTTCCCCCACTCGGCCCCAACCACCACATGTTGACCAACAACCAACGTGCCCGCTTTGACCAAAGCGGTTACAAGCGGGCCCCGCCCACGGTCCAGCCTCGCTTCAACCACGTAAGCTTGGGCCGCACCGTCGACGCGGGCTTTTAAATCCATTAATTCCGCTTGTAGTAATAACGCGTCTTCTAGCTTATCGAGCCCTTTTTTAGTAACTGCAGATACTTCAACCACTTGTACATCGCCACCCATTTCCTCAAGTGGTAATCCCTCTGATGCTAATTGCACTTTCACACGTTCGGGGTCGGAAGCGGGTTTATCGCATTTATTAATCGCGACTACAATCGGGACATCTGCTGACCTGGCGTGTGCCATGGCCTCCAAGGTCTGTGGCATGACACCGTCGTCGGCGGCTACGACTAGGACGACGATGTCTGTGACGGCTGCACCACGGGCCCGCATGGCACTGAATGCTGCGTGGCCCGGGGTGTCCAGGAAAGTGATTGATGCGCCTGAAGGCATGGCGACAATGAATGCTCCAAGATGTTGGGTTATGCCGCCTGCTTCTTTGGCGGCTACTGAGGTTTGGCGGAGGGCGTCTAATAAGGATGTTTTTCCGTGGTCAACGTGGCCCATGACGGTTACGACTGGGGCTCGGGGAAGGATTATTGAGCCTTCGTATGAGTGGAGGCGTTTTACGTTTACACCAACTTCCTGTAATATGTGGATTAAAAAGTGGGAAATTACTAATAAGGGTAACTAAATATAAACGGCTCAAAATTATCAGCTCTAATTGCATAAAAAGAGTAAATTACATTAATAGTCCTTTAGGTTTGTACCATATTACAGTTTTAGTCCTTTAGTTTCATAAATTACAGTGGTAGTCTTTATTTCTAAAACTATTGACATGTTTGGTCCTTTACCTAAACATACATTAACTTTTCCCGTCAAGTATGGTCACGTGTGATGCAGGACGGGGTAAATCTATCATTTTCTCTTTCCCTTCACCAATTTGAAACCCATAAAAACTCGTCTATTTGACGGGAAAAGTTAACGTCTGTTTAGGTAAAGGACCAAACGTTTCAATAGCTTCAGAAATAAGGACTACTAGTGCAATTTATGAAACTAAAGGACCAAATATGTAATATGGTAAAAACCTAAAGGACCATTAATGTGATTTACTCTAAAACAAAAGGAAGAATAAAAAAAAAGAATCAAACAGGAAAAATACCATTGCAATTAACTCTGCAACATCGATTGCTAACGGGTCAAATTCTGAGCCAACTTTCTCGCCCACATTTACAAGAATATTCTGCAATGTAGGTACTGATTGGCCACACCTTTTAGCAAGCTCTAAAGTTGTCATTCCATCAAATATTTCAATGGTTTTATCTGAAGATGATTTTGTGTTCTTTTGAAGCTTAGGTGGCACATAAGGTGCTTCAACTGGAGGACTAGCATTTTCAGATTTCTTTTTAAATTTCCCTTTTTTGGCTGTTTTTAAACCAACAATGTCCTCATCGCCTCTTTTGCGCAGTAGTTGTGTGCTTGCATGGAATCGCCTATAAAATCTTTAAACTTAATTATAATGTTACTAGCATTGTACCCGTGTTATATTATTAATTCATTTTCATTTGTAAGCGATTTAATTTAAATATGTAGATCTTGATTCGTGTTATATTATTTTTTCAACAAAACTAAAAGATAGATTATATGGGTAAATAGATAAATGTGGTGTTCTTAAAAATATTTTTAATTCCAATATGATTTAAAATTATATATATATATTTAGTGGAAATTTTACGTGTAATTTCTAATAATTTTATCTTATGGTAAAGACAAATTGGTTAACATAATATGTGAAAACATTTCCATAAAGATAAAATGAAAGTTGACTATTTTATAAGGAATGTATAATAGAGTGTAGGGGCATAATAGTAATTCAAGTTGTCTCAAAATTAAGTATTTTATAAAAATTCACAAATGCTTTATATGTAGACTGTAGTTAAGATGGTCAAAATATATAGAGAACAACAAAAGTAGTGAAAAATACCGTATTAAGAATCTGTTTGTCAAGAAACTTAAAGTGTTGTCACCAAGTACAGCTGACTTGTTAGTATATCCTGCAGAATCAATAGAAGATGTAAATAATCCGTTGATTACAAAAAGATGGTATTTTGATTTAGTGGAAATGTAGAGCACTAATCTTATAACAAAATTAAATTTTAAGAAAATAATTAATTAAAAAAGGAGACTTTATATCTGAAACTTTCAATAACCTTTAATGCATCCAAGTCCAACTGAAACTGAAAGCACTGTGTCTCTAGATGCTTTTGAAGCCAGAATCCTTGAGAGACTAGCACAAATGCTCTGACCAAATTATATTAATTTCAGTGAATTAGTTTAAACAAGAGTTAACAGAAGCACATGGTTTACTGATTTACAGCATATGAAAACGTTTTGCAGCATACATATGGGGGAAATTTTAATGTAAACAATGTAATGTATAATCAGGCATGTACTTTAAGAAATTTCCTGGTAAAACGTTAATTCGGTTATAATTAATAATTGGATTCTAACACTCTATATAACGAAATTCCCATGTGTTCCACAACTTACTATTGGACTTGACAAGATGTCATTTAAGAGATTCACTTTTAGAGATTACTAAGATGTCATTTAAGAAGAAAGTTGAAAAAAATGGTTTTTTATCGGACTTGACATTTTATCGAACACCTGATACTCATCCAAATTTTCAATCATTTTCCACTGTTCGTTTTCATTGCGATCAAACTAATAGTGCATTTGTGATGCATCAAGACGCAAGCTTTGCAGTTAAAGTTATCAAAAAAACAATTCATAAAAAAAGTTGGTGATTGAATATAAAAGGAAGCCCTTTGTGAAGCTGGTAGCTCATGTGATTGCAAGTTTGTAACTGCGGAAATATTTTACAACAGAACTAGAGGTCATACGATTCTTACCTTTTTCCCAAGCTCCCTCCACGCCATTCATAAGCACAAGTCACAGTATTTGCAACTGAAGAAAAATAAAACAATTAAAATTGAATCACAAGTTAAAAAATTAGCATCATATATTGTGATTAATATCAGAAATTCGAATACATAATGTTAGAAATGCCTTAATAGGAAAAAAAAATCAAAACCTAATAAATGGGTCACAGAAAAGGGGGTCGGAGCTGTGTTTTAGCGAAATAGGTCAAACTGAAACCAACTGAGCTACAGGAATAACTAATCTTCAACAAACATACGCGCGAAAGCAACATTAGGTCAGGGATTGAAGGTATGAAAATTGAACGAGAGAGAGAGGAGTAATCGTATTTTCGAGAGGTTAAAACAATGAATATGGTTACCTGCAATTGATTAGAGTTTGGGTGTTGCCGTAGTATTCAGAATCGACCGGAGTCTTTCAGATTGAGGTTCAGCTATGGCGGTCCGGTGAAGGGGGCAGAGATTGGTAATTTGGTGGTGGGTGCCCGTGAAGGGGCAGGGGAGGGTAAGAGAAATTTATATATGGAGAAGATATTAATGTATTAAAATATTAATGGTTTTATTATATTTTAAGTGGAAAAAAAAATTAATCTTTATTTATGGTTTATGGTCCGGCATCTCATACGTGATACGACTGCGTAAAATGTCTATTTCACATCAGATGCGTATAAATATTAATTTTGATAATATAAAGTATTTTAAAAATATTCGTTTTGGAAACTAGAAAAACTGCTCGAGTTTTGCATTTGGTGGATGAATGGCTGTTTTAAAAGGTCGTTTTAACTGTAGAAAATTCTGAAACTTTTCTATAAAAAAAAAAACTGGCTTTTTTTTCAAATTGGACTTTCAAAGACAAGCTTTATAGTTTTCAACTATTTTCCTTTTCGGAGAAAGAAAATCCGTTACCTTTCCAACTATTCAAATAGACCCATATAAAATCTCATACTTCCTCCGTATCAAAATAAGTGACACAAATGTGCTTACACGTTTTTTGAGGTAAAAGATTAAAGTAGATGTTAAAATATATTAAAGTACATAGTTAGTGGAGACTTGGTCCCACTTTTATTGAATAAAGTGATATTAATGAGTTTTAAAAGTAAAAGTAAGGGTATAAGGGTAATTTTTCTTTATTAAAGTAGATAGTTAGTGGGTATGGGTCCCACTATTTTTACCAAATAATGAAAGTTTTCAAAGTGTGTCACTTATTTTGATTAGACGTGGCAAATGGGTCGTGTCGTGTCGGGTTCGTGTCGTGTCGAGACCTTAAACGTGTTGAGACCCCTAAACCCAAACCCGACACGTTTAATAAACGGGTTCAAAATGTTAACCCAAACCCGACACGGTTAATTTCGTGTCAACCCAACCCAACCCGATTAACCCGTTTAAGTCATGAAAATCTGCATATAGTGATTAACATAATAAAAATCCGACAAAAATGTAATACAAATTCAACAAAAAAACATAATAAAAACCCAACAAAAACTTAATAAAATTGATCCTATGAAATTAGGGCAAAATATATTAACAATTTCAAATCTAATAAGATTAAGCCCAATATATTATAAGAATCCAGTCGTTTTTACTACAACTACTAAGATATGATATTTACATATAATATATTTAAAAATATAAAATTAATTAAAACATATACGTACTTAAACGGGTTACTCGGGTTACCTTCGAGTTGAAAATGTTGACACTAACCCAACCCGTTTAACTTTCGTGTCGTGTCGTGTCAACCCGTTTACTTAAACGTGTCGAAACCTCTAACCCAAACCCACTAGTTTCGTGTCGGGTTCGTGTCGAGTTCTCCTGTCGTGTCTGATTTTGCCAGGTCTAATTTTGATACACCTCAAAATGGAAAGTGTGTCACCTATTTTGATACGGAGGAAGTATAAATTCAAATATGTTGGGTTATTTTAAAAGATTTTGATAAGCCAATTGAATATGTTATATAATAATACAAAATGTTACTAAGACCCGTGCCAACGCACCGTCTGTAGAACCCGTCGTGGGCTTTTTTTGGCCGTCGCCCCACGACGTCGTTGGCACCGGGCCGTCGTGGGTGCAGTCGAAGTGATCCCGTCTTTGTGAAGACGCCGTCGTGGGGTAGAAGAAAGGCCAGCATCGTGGGTGCAGTCGAAGTGATCCCGTCTTTGTGAAGACGCCGTCGTGGGGTAGAAGAAAGGCCAGCAGGAGAGAGAGGGGAAGAAGGAGGAAGGGAGGGGGTTTGGGAGTTGTACTTTATGCTGAAAAACTTGTACATGTGGTGTTTTTTTATTTAAAAATGTTTTTTTATCTGTTTTTTTTTAATTTTAATTTTTTTATATTTGTTTTAATAACAAAAAATATATTAGTTTTGTTTTAATTTTAATTTTTTTATTTTTGTTTTAATTAAAAATGATGATGTGGAAAGGGTGTGTTAGTGATGGGTTAGTGATGGGTTATGGTTGGCACGACCGTGTCAGTAGCGTATCAGTAAGGATGTGATGATGTGGCGCTACTGATGGGTTTAGTGACGGGTAAGGGTTGGGAGAGGCCTAAGTTTGTTATAAATAGTTGAACAATTTGATCCTGAAAATTCAAATGTTGACTGAAAAAGTCAAACTGAATGTTGTGATTTATGGTTTCAGGAGCAGGGCATGCAAAGAGCCAAGTACAAATACTGACATTTGATGAACTACTTAGAAGCCTCCATGTAAGTGTATATTTTTTTTAATCATAAGATCAATCGATTTATTCATAAGAGAAATGTAAGATTTTCATATATATAGGTAAAGGGACCAATGATAGTGATTGTGGTTGGATGCATGTTAGATTTTCTTAATAAACAGTATCCTATTAACCTAGTGCTGATGATGGGTCTAATAATACAAGAATTTAGGGAGATTGAGACTTTGTAGAGAGAATGAAGCAGCTAACTTGTGCATGTATGTAATTGTGTTTAACATTGATTTCTATGTTACAAGATCACATATTCATATTTTTCAAATAAACCGATGAATTGTTGATTTGTTATGTAAAAGAAGATTATTTTAGTAAAATTTAATTTTTTTCCAATTTTTTATTCCAAAATTGTTTGACGATAATATGTTGAAAATGTTGTTCGGGGCTTTTTTGAAGCGTGGCCTCGCTCTCTGTAAAAAAAATATATTAATGAGACGTTTCAATCTATGCAACTAGCAAGAAATAGCATTAGAAATGTCATGCACTCTAATCCATTTTTAAAGAATTTCAGTCAATAATCAACGCATCAATTAAAGTTACAATTATAATGTTGATTCCTCTTTTTTTTCCTTCATTTTTTGTACATTTACATCAGTTTTATTTCTTATACTTCGTAGAAGAACAATGTACAAGTCTCAATTGCAGGGAATTCCAACTTCAACAATTTGCAGAAAAGGGGAAAGCTTTATATGGAGACCAACTTGAGTCATGCTCAAAGAAATTGCAAATTTGGGGTGAACTTGGTCAATATTCTTCAATCCCCATCAATTTCATGAGAAAACAGGGCTATAATCTGCGAAGACTTCGTAGAAATTAAAAGCGTTAAGCATAATCTGCTATGGATTCTAACTCCCAAATACACGACAAACTAACAATTAAGTAAGGGAGCTGATTTTTCTACCACGTTTTTTGATAGCTGTACCACAACTTTTTAGTTTTAACTATTATACCCTTAATTTAGATAATTTATGATTTGCCTGACATTATCTTCATCAAACTTTCTTTTCTATTTTCTTTAGTTACTCTAAACCCTTCATCTACCTTTTCCCCTTCCGACTCAAATCACCAGCTCATCTCTTCAGTCGCTACCTATTTTATATGGACAACCAAGTATAATTTTTCTAATTATCACAACTTAAATTCTTGTTAATTTAAGCTTGAAAATAGTTTAGGGTTTAATTTGTACTCTTCATGGGTTTACATATTAAATCAAACAAATCACTAACTCGTCTTATGAGTCACTAAATAATTTAGGGTTTAATTTGTTACAGCAAACCAAGAAGAATTACATTGACTTACTTTTCAGTCCATAATTAATTAGTTACTTTAATTAACAAAGTGTTTATCAGTCATTATGCAGGTAAACTCAAACGAATCACTAAATGAAGAATTTTATATAGCTAACTCCAAATTTGAATCATCAGACGAGTTAGTAAAAAGTGTACGAGCATTTTATTGTAGTAAAGGATATGCCCTATCTATTCGCAATTCAAGAAAAGACAAGTTTGTCATTTTTAAATATGACCGTGGCGGTTCATTTCAAGATACAAGGTGCGTTGAAAAAAGCACTTCCACTCGTTTGATCGAGTGCCCTTTCAAAATTGTAGGTAAAAAAGGAAATGATGGTGCTTGGGGATTTCATGTAAAAGACTTGACACATAACCATGAGCCGTCTTCTGATATTTCGGGGCATCCTTCTTTTCGTCGGTTACCACCGGATAAAATACAAACTACTTACATTTTGGTACTCGTTCATCGTCAAGAGTCGAAGGTGCTCATGCAAAACTTAAATTGTATTTACAAGTTTCTACCGGTGGATTTCAAGAAGTGAAAGATAAAATTTGTCTTGCTGTCGAACATGAATTTAACGAGATTAAAGTACAGCTCGCAAGTGAAAGAATTAAAGTTCCTCACAATTGCAATAAACCTATTTATAGGGAACTTTTGTCACATGTCTCAAAGTTTGCATTGAATGAGATATATAAGCAATTTCAAAGGATAAAAAAAGGTATTACGTTGTAACACACTTTAAAATTTTATTTTAACCATAATTACTTATTTGTTTTTCATAGGTACAATGAATCCTTGCACCGATCATTTTATGGCGGCTATGGGTATTCCTTGTGCTCACAAGTTAGAAGAATTACATGGAATGACACTTTCGTTGGAGCTAATTCATCCACAATGGAGAATGGACATGCTATCTCTAAATCCGGAAGATGATTTGCCCAGTGATGATAATATCGTTTTTGCGAGTTTACTTGACGAGTTAAATGCGATGTACAAAATATGGCCCCTAAATACGAAAAAATTTGCTACTTCGATGATTGCTAAGCTTCTCAACAAATCTGATACGTTTTTTGAGACAGTTATTCAACGATCAAAGGTAGACCACCAAAATCAAAAAGGAAAAGAGGAGCAACTTCTACGACGAGAGACCCGTCAAGATTTGAGCTTGTGGGATCATCACAAACAAAAAATCCCCCAAATTCTACTTATGCATTCCAAAGTAACAATGAAGTGATTGTTGAATTTGGTTACATCAACCATGACAACTTACTTGATCTAAATGATCATAATATGTTCTTAGAGTAGTATGTTTATTTTAGCTGTGAAGTAGAAACATAAACTACATAGCTTTATTTTGAAACATTGGGTTAGTGATCAGTTAATGTAATGAAAGCTCATGATTTTTGCATGTTTTAACGTTATCGTATCTAGGGGTGTGCATTTCGGATATCCGAAAATCAGATATTTCGGATATCCGAAATTTCGGATAGTGGATTTTCGCTATTTGAATCCTAATCCGAAATTTCGGATATCCGAAATTTGGATATCCGAAATTTCGGATACAAATATCGGATAATTTGAAATATCCGAAAATCCGAAGTTTCGCAATTCGTTGAATGATATTACCAGTAAATTAAGTCAATTAGCGCGATTATTTCAATATTTATAAACTAAAAATAAGATTTTTAACTATATGGAACCTGAAGCTATCATAAACATATTAATATAGACAAAACATATCGGTGTATTCTTGATATTAGATAATATTAAATTTTTACAAATAAAAAATTGACAAAAATTCGGATATCGGATATCCGAAATATCCGAAAATTCGTAATATGGGTATTCGAATCCGAATCCGAAAATTCGGATATCCGAATTTTCGGATAATTCCGGATCGGATTTCGGATATTTTTTCGGATATTCGGATACCGGATATATTTGCACACCCCTAATCGTATCGTAGTTTTGATTTATAATCATTTGGCTTTTATTGTAATTTTTCTTTAGGTTCTTTTAAATTGCTTTATATAAAATAGTATAATTTGTTAGCATCTATAAATTGAATATTAATACTCTTAGTTGTCAGATGAGGAAATCACCATTTCACAAGGGGGAAGAGATGTCCAAATCGGTATCTCTGAAATATACTGTGACTGGCACCCCTTCTCAACACATTCTTTTGTAGGGTTTCATTATAACTGATCAACCCATTGGGTCAACCTCCTAGTATGTTTGGTTCGAACCTTGCTGTCAAGAACATGAACTTGTTCTTGTCGATTAGACCAACTAGCTAGTTTAATCTCTAAAAGCGGAACTGAGATTAAACTTAATCCTTAAACCCTAAAGGATTATGGGATGTTGGAAATCTAAACTAGATTAACAAGAAAGAAACCTTGTACGAAAAACTCGAACACACACACATACTTGTGGTGTTTGACGAACACCAAGAACCATAGGGTTCTTGGGTTCGTCCGATCGGACAAAGGGGGAGAGGGGAAAAGGGTTTTCTAAATCATACTTTAATCTTGCTTAAGTAAGTCCACTGATGATGAACACAACGAGTGATCCTCTAGTTGATCCTTGTAATGATCTTGATCTTCAAAGACTTTGAAGAACACGATGAACACGAATAACGAAGAACACCAAGGTTGGTGTTCTTGGGGGTGTTCGGCCGAATGGGAGGGAGTATGGGGGCTAGGGTTTCGGCTTTTTGGACCAAAGAATATGGGAACCCCAAACCTTCTATTTATAATAGAAGGACTTTCACTTAGGGCCCTTCTAGTTTAATTATTATTAATACTTAATTAAACTTATTCTTTTACATATTAAACCTTATAGTTTTACTAGTTATTATTGTTGCACTTAATTATTGAATGTCTAATATCAACACACTAATATATTTCGGAATTATATATACACGAAATATATACTTGTATTTATACTTTTAATAATTAATTATATAATAAACTTTATATAATCTAAACAATAATATTATCCAAACACCATATGATTTAATTACTTTAAATCATATTATGGATAATCTATAATTAACACATTGTATATTTACTCAAGTAGTAAATATACAAATACTTGTATCAATTAGTTAGTTAAACTAATCTAGTAATAAGTTAAATTTAACTGATTCATAAATGACTATTATGAATCATTCCTCTTCCAAGTATCATTACATATCTTACTCGTATTATATGCACTCACCGGTGTGACCCTTAAGTGTTTCGTAGGCATGGATGTATCACCATAGGTTGACTAACTGTGCACATAATTCCAACATTTTTTTTCCCTTCATCTAATTGTGGATGGCGATATGGAAGATGAATCAAAGGGTTATGAGTCGGAAGATAATTCAAATAGCAATAATGATGATGGCATTTCTGATACTTGGGAGCAGAATGACATGGAAGATGATCGAGAAGAAGGTGAAATACCACCGGATACTCATGTCGATAACAGTGTTAACATTTCTCCGATGGGCGGCGACGCTTCAATGGCCGGAGTTGGGGCAATTTCCGGCAATAACGAAGGATTTATTGGCGAGAACATCGAGACTGATAGCACAATATGAAGGATTTATGTGCACAGTTAGTCAACCTATGATGATACATCCATGCCTACGAAACAGTTAAGGGTCACACCGGTGAGTGCATGTAATACGAGCAAGATATGCAATGATACTACGAAGAGGAATGATTCATAATAGTCATTATGAATCAGTTAAGTATTAAGTTAAGTTTAACTTATTACTAGATTAGTTTAACTAACTAATTAATACAAGTACTTGTACATTTACTAGTTGAGTAAATATACAATGTGTTAATTATAGATTATCCATAATATGATTTAAAGCAATTAAATGGTAATTGGATAATATTATTGTCAAAATTATATAGAGTTTATTATATAATTAATTATTAAAAGTATAAAATACAAAGTATATATTTCGTGTATATAATACCGAAATATATAAGTGTATAATACTAGACATTTAATAATTAAGTGCAACAATAATAAATAGATAAACTATAAGGGATGGAAGTGTAAAAAGGGAAAGTTTAATTAAAAAATGTTTTTTAATTAAATTAGAAGGACTTAAGTGAAAGATCTTCTATTATAAATAGAAGATCTAAGGCTTCACTTAAGGGTGCTAATGCTTACCCTAAGCCACGAAATTACACTCCCTCCCATCCCCTATTTCGGCCGAACACAGTGCCAAGAACACAAGCCTTGTGTTCTTCTTTCGTTCTTCGTGTTCTTCAAGTATCGAAGAACAAGTTCATTGCTTAGATTTCCAACATCCATAATCCTTTAGGGTTTAAGGATTAAGTTTAATCTCAGTTCCGCTTTTAGGGATTAAATGTAACGACCCGAAATTTGTGAATAAATAAATTATGTAAAAATATAATAAATAAGGATAAATCATATAAAACGCGTGAAAATTGGTTTCGTGTCATTTGGACACCGTATGAGAAAGTTATGGACGAAACCGGGTCGAGACACTTGACGAAAACTACAGCCCTGCTGCGTAGGGGAGTTCGCGGCGCGAACTGGTGTTCGCGATCGCGAACATTGGACAGTAGCTTTGGTTTTTTGGTGATTGAAGTTCATGGCTAGCTCACGATCGAGAATTGTTCGCGACAAGGGAAGTTCGCGGCGCGAACCTGTAGATGGCGGCGCGAACTCTGTCAGACATAGCATTAAAGTCGGGTTTTGGTCATAAATGCGATCCACAAACCCTAGTTTTCTCTCCTTGGCGATTTTTTAGTGCAAAGGCTGTTCTTGGGTGATTTCTTCATCAAAGTTTGGTAGATTTCACTCCTAGTTGAAGATTAAAGGTATAACTTCACTCTTTCATCTATGTAGCTCAAGATCTATGGATCTTGAAGCTAGGGTTTGAAACCCTAGTTCTTGGGTTGGTAATTAATGGCGAAATAAAGGTTGTATATACTTAATAGATGGTAATTTAACAAAGGAATCAAGTGTATGGTTAAGATTTGTAAGAATCTTAAGGGTTGGTTAAACCTAGGGTTTTGTAAGTCACCAAATTTGGGGGAAAGTATTGTTAAAGGATTCTAATGATGAAAAAGGGGTTATTATTAGTAGTATTTGTTGTTGAACAAGTTGTGATTTTTATGATAGGCTTTGGTGAAGTCTTGGAAGGTGCTAGCTTGTTGAAGCAAAAAGATTGGGTGTGAAGAACACATTTGGAGCATTATTGGCTAAGGTGAGTACATGAGACTTTTAAACTGGGTACATAAGAGTTTTGAAAATACATATGATATTTTTATGGGTCTTTATAAATAAATGCTTGATAAAGATAGTGACTGAAAATGGTGAGAAAGTAGGTATAATGTGATACTAGAATATGTCTAGTATGGTTGATGATTTTGGAAGTAAATATGATAAACTTAAGTGGTTATGGAATCTTTAATAATGAACCATAATAATAAAGTTATGAAGTAAAAGAATGTATATTGAGTCTTTATTAATAATTATGTATTAGTAAAGCAATTGGAAATGGATTGATAAGTAATGAGTATCTATTGGTAAGAATTACTAATAAAAGAAAAGAACAAATATACATATGAAAATGATTATGATGTGATTACTAATAATTATGTATTATAAGTCAACGAAGAGATGAAAGCATATGAAATAGATAAATAAGAAATGTATCTTATGAAATAAGTGAGTATGGACCTCCTAGGGTTCATAAATGTAGAAGTATGTGTGAGATGTTAAAGATCGGGTCCACGGGACCATACAGGTACGTTCACTCTATGTTGAACTAGTTATATGTAGTTATTATTAGATAACTAACTTGTTTGATGATTTATGTGATAGCCGAAGGCTTTGATTGAAATAACTGTTGAGTTATGTTCAGAATGAGATGATGTGATGATGCGGGGGACCCCCGGTCATGAGGTGTGGAATGAGGGGCAGTTGGGTGGATTCCCATCGACTCATCCACGTTAGTAGTCTTGCTAACTGGACGTATTCCGGCGAGTAAGGCAGGTATCGGTAGATTGGGCGAATCCCTCTTGCCGGTATCTTGAAGCTTATTAATGGCGATGGATTTCGGTTAAAAAGTTAATGTGAAGCTTACTAATGGCGATGGATTTCGGTTCGTAAGTTAATGTGATTCTAATACATATATGTTTATGTATTAGGTGTGTTTGTGCTTCTAGCTAGTTCGGGGGCAACCCGATAGCTAGATATGATTGCTAGGTGAGCAGAAATTGATAGGGTCACAATAGGGTGACTAGATGGCAGTGAGATAGTTAATATATATATGTTTATATATTTATGAAATGATTATTATTATTATTAGGGTCTAAAACCCATGCATCTCACGAGACTATTTTGTCTCACGTACTGCGTTTGTTTTTGTGGCTATGTACTCAGGTACAGGTTTGAAGCGATAGAAGGTTGCACTAGGAGTGGCCTTAATATGTTTAGCTCGGGAGCTCGTAGGTAGATCCCGTTTGCCTATAGTTTTGGTATACTTGGTGACACCGTATTTTTGTATACTCTGATAAAGGTTTTAAAGTTTTTGTTAAACTGTATTTTGGATTACATGGAAAATGTTGGAAATCGTATTTTAAATGTTTTAAACGATGTTATAAAAATACGGGTGTTACATTAAACTACCTAGTTGGTTTAACCGGCAAGAACAAGTTCATGTTCTTGACAGTATGGTTCGAACCAAGCATACTAGGAGGTTGACCCAAGTGGTCAATCAGTTACGATGAAACCCTTCAGTGGTATCAGAGCGTTGGTTTAGAAATCTAAACAAAAATAACAAAGTTTTTGTTTGTTTAATTTCCAAGTTTTTTATTTTTTGTTCCTTCTTCTTTTTTCCCATGAATTTCGAATGAGGATTAAAGAACCCTAGACCAAGAATGTTAAACAGTTTGTTTAATTGGTCATAAGGATTCTAAACCCTAGTAATTTCGAAAACCAAGAAAGAACCCTAGGATCAAGAACATTAAACTAGTTTAGTTTAATTGATCAAAAGGCTTCTTTCCCTAACCCTAGTATTTTCAAAAATTGTAAGAACCATAGTATCAAAAATGTCAAAAATTTTGGTCAAGAGGATTCTTTCCTTATTATTTGATCTTCAAAATCTAGGACCAGGTATGTTAAACCAAGTTTTGGTTTAATTGGTCAAAAAGGATTCTCTCCTTTTTTCCTCAAGATTTTCGAGATCTAGGAGGTTACTTGGACACCAAGTTTATTAAACTAGTTTACTTTAATTGGTGGAAAAGTTTCTTAGGATTAAAGAAATTTTCGAAACCCTAGAATTCAACCTAAGACCAAGAACATTAAACTAGTTTAAGTTTAATTGGTTAATAGGATTGATCAAGATCATAATCTAGAACCTAGAAAATTAAACAAGTTTATCTCTACTACTTATAATGCATTTAGGACCTTTCCCTAAATAGCGTGCTGAAAATTCAGCCAATTTCTTGCTATTTTGGGATTTTCATTCAATGAGTAAAAAAATTGAAGATGTCATGACTCGAACCCGAAACCTCAAGCTTATAAGCCACCGCTTTAACACCTAATCCAGCAATAACTTACGTTTGTTATCCTAAACAACGGATTATTAAAGACTTGATAGACCCGCTCTTTCCGATTACTGGGCTTCGGCCGAAACTTTATGGGCTACACCAATTTTATGGGTTTGGATCGCAGCCTAATCCCTATTATTGGGCTTCGAAAGTAACATCCCACAGATTATTAAAGATTTCGCCCAAGCCGAACGTTCCCAGTATTCCACAACTGTTCATATGCCCTCCTAAAATCGACGATACCTCGATTCTCCAATCTGCATTATCAATGGCCACCTCGAACACGCCAATTCCCTCGATTATGTAATTAGGCTTTTCAAATGCCCATCTCGAGTCTAGCAATTAGCTTGTGCACCTTCATGTTTCCTTAGCTTATAAATAAAAAAGCAGATGGAGAATTCAAAATTTTCAGGTATTGTGTCTTTCTTTCTTTATAAATATAAATTAGCTTTGTGTCTTTCTTTTTTCTACTTTTTATTCCTATGACAGGTTTTAGAAGAAGCTTGCCAAGTATTTAGTAATCAAGATCAAAGATAAGCTTACGATGCTTATGGGAAATCATGAATCATAATGTCAGTTTTCTGATCTTTATGGTAAGTTATCCATATGACTACAAATGGCTATTCCTCCTATTGATGCTCTAACGAAGAAACAAAATGACAAAAGGTTAAACATAATATACATTTTTAAGTTGCAATACTTTCCTTTTGCTTTGAAAGTTATCTCATGTTACAAATAAGATCACATTATGTTATAATGAATTGCAGATTTTTAGACAGGAACGGGTGAAATGATATTTGATTTTTTTTTTTTTTTGGAAATGGGTAGGAGGCGGCTTCTGCACATCGTGATGGAGTATGTTAAAAAGATGATTTTTATGCTTATAAGTAGTTTTTTATATATATTTGTTAAAGTCTATTATTTCATGCATGCATTTTTGACAGTGCTATTTTTACAGCCTAAGTGTGATAACCATGTCTTCATTTTTCAATCTATTGTGCAGCTCAAGTA
The DNA here is from genome assembly GCA_963853835.1 of Calendula officinalis. Taxonomy (NCBI): domain Eukaryota; kingdom Viridiplantae; phylum Streptophyta; class Magnoliopsida; order Asterales; family Asteraceae; genus Calendula; species Calendula officinalis. The sequence goes on along the minus strand of OY970830.1, from coordinate 38,636,615 downwards.
TGCTGAAGAAAGTCGCTGAAGTAATTAAAAAAACTAAAAATCGATCTGAAACCTAAGTATTCAATTAGTAAAGGCCTACATTACCCATGTATTGTTGCATGTGAACCAGATGTTTACTATCTCATTTTCTATTTAATTTTGATTCTTAAAAGCATGAAATTTGATTGAATTTTAAACTTGATGACAACAGGGGAATCTGGTTAGTGAACAGGTTGTTAAATTTAAAGATATAAGCTTGCGTGTTATTTTTGGCAGAAATTTTGAAATTTCATGTGAAGAAATATAGTCCAAAATCTCATCAGGTATTGGCATTCGATGATCCGACATTCCGACCTACTCCAATGGGTCAAAATGTTGGATACTTCGATCAAATAAGTGATCCAATAGGTCGACCCCTTTACAATTGATCTTTACTTGGGTTTGATGCCTTATGTGTTCTTCATGATAGCATTTATGCTAATTATTTAATATTTGTCATTTACATGGATCTTTACTTGGGTTAATTTATTTTAGAATGTAGAATTTAAATAAGTTTGTTTATAATATTTTTTTGGCAGCCAAGCTGAATTCAAATCAAGTAGTGGAACACTATGTTGTGTTTTGTTCAATTTATGAACATTGTAAGATGTAATTGACAGAAAAATAAGAATTTTAATCCCATGTTTGGTTGTTTGGATACAATCATATGATATTGTATTACTAGGAAAACTATTAAGTAAATTCATTAAATCTTCTAAACAAAAAGTAATTCTCTTTAAATTGGCTGCTACTGTTCAAGAGTGGTAGTCCAATTTTTTTTTTTTTTTTTTTTTTTTTTTTTGTAATTATCAAAAATTATTTGATCTTTTCCTAGAAAAAAAGTGACAATCAATATTGATAACAAGTTTAACATAAAAGTGAACCTTAATGATGAGATATTTGATCGTCTTTAGGACAATGACAATTATGATGTTTGACTACCTTTTTTTTTTGTTAAATATTAGGTTTTTAAGTGTTTACAGTTGTAATTCGACTCTTTAAGTTGCCTTTGAATGAGTGGATGCTGCTAAACTAGGTTAGTCCATTTATTAGGAGTTTTTTAGAAGGTAGTCAACAAGTATTTTGGTACTACACCCACCAACGCCACCGACCACCATCACATACTATTATCACCATCCGCCACCCCATAATCACTACCGCCAACCGCGCACCACTTCCCACCGACAAGACTATTGTCGCCACCCACCAACGTTATACACCACTACCCATCACCATGACTCGCCACCACCACCAACACTATCATCACAGGGGACCCGCCGCCGCATTGCGCGGGTACCCTGCTAGTGTTTAATAAGGTTTGATTATTGTTTTAGTAAGTTTATTAAAACTAGTTCTTTAAACATAGAAATCTAGACGAAGTTTTATTATCTATAAAGGTTTAAATTAATAAGTTTAAATAAATATGTTAAAGTTATAATCTATCCTAGAATGTTAACAAAGTTTAATAATTGTTTGAATAGGATTGATTAGGATTAATATATAACTAAGAGATGGTATTGATCAAGAAAATTAAAACTAGGTTTTAATTGATCAAGAACAAGATAAGGGTTTAATTAATTAAACTTAATTAAGGATAAAAGAGAAGTGTTAATTTTAAAGTCTTAAAATTAACAAGATGTATTTATATTATTATATATAATTTTCGGATTTTTCCAAATTATTTAAAGTGATTTTAAAAGATAAAATAGTTTGTACGTATTTTAATTATTGTAAGTTAAAATACAAATGTACAAATTAGGTGTAATATTCTAAGAATGTTATAAGTTTTTAAAGAAATAAATTATATATATATATATATATATATATATATATATATATATATATATATATATATATATATATAATACAAGATTAAATGGAACAATTAAATTACATATTATTTTGATCATAGTTGTAATATTAAGTAACTAGAAATTTGTATTAAGTTATAATTTGAACTAGAATGTACAAAGTTGTAAACAACTAGAAGTTGTACAAACGAAGTTATATTATAATTAGATGATACAAAAGTTATAAATATTATAATTAGATTGTATAAATTATAAGTAATTATAACTAGTTATTTATACAAGTATATTACGAGTTACGTAAAATACTAGATTAATGATCAAGGGTAAAATAACATAGGAAATTTAAGAACCTATATTTAACTAGTTTAAAGTTAAATGTAAGAAAGGTTTTAACAAACTAAGAATTATTATATATAGTCTTTATATAATAAGTTTATTAGTTTCACCAAGGATAGACCGGTGATTGTGTTTGCCCAAGTTCCATCATGGTTGTTGGAGTTAGTGGGACCTACACAAGAAAATCGCAAAGTTTATAAATATGTCCTTACGACATAGTTTTGGTGAATTTAATGAATTTAAAATAAGTGTTTAATTTTATTATTAAACAAGTGAAAAACAAGGTGTATTAAACTAGGATTATGATTCAAGGTTATGATTCATAAAGGGATTAAAATTCACATTTTAAAGTTTAACATAAGGTTCATGTTTTTCAAAGAAAATAAAACGAGCAAGTTTTATAGAAAAAAAGGTTTTTCACAAAACCTAGCAAAACGTCTTGTACACCTCGTTTTAGGTATACATATAAATCGCGCAAATCTTTTGAAACTATAAGTTTTAAAGAAAAAGGTTCTTAAGATTTAAAAAGGTGTCTTGTAGAATTCTTGAATTCACAAGTCACACATTTTAAAGGATTAAGATTGGAATAAGGTGGCCGCGCTCGGAGAATGCGTGGCCGCGCTCGGAGAATGATTAGATAATTCGGTAATCCGTTACTGCAGAAAGTCGAAATTAGTGTTGAGAAAATTCGAGTATATAGAACAAGATCCCTGCTCCATGTCTATTACTCAAATTAAGAAATATCATGATGCGAAAGGAAAATCTGTTAGTGTTATTCATTTATGAATATTATCTCTGGATGTAAGAGTTCTTATAACGTGGTTATCCTAAATGACTGGCTAGGGACCGCTTTAGGCCAACGATGATCAGTAAGTGATACTTAACTTGCACAGGTGAGAGTCTGAAGGATTTATGTGCACAGATAAGTACACGTGTCACCGTGTCCAATGTTATAAGGCACTAAAGGGTCACACCACTACACACCCAATAATGGACAACCGAATAAAGTAAGTTGTGTGGAATAATTAACTAGTTAAGTTAATTATAAAGAAGAGAATAAATAATAATAAGTTAATTATTATTTAAGAGTAAGGTTAAATATTAAGTTAAATATTTAACGGACAGTTAATTAATAGTTAATTAATTAACTAGTAAAAGTCCAAGGGTTTAAAGTATTAAGAGGAAGTTTGATTATGAGATTAAACATAATTAAACTCCAAGGATCTAAATGTAACTTAATTCCTTATAAATAAGGACTAAGGGACAAGGGTTTTAGGCTAATCACTTTACACACTCAAAACCCTAATACTCCCTCCCCTTCTCTTGTTGGGCCGAGACCCAAAGAACCCCAAAGGGGGTTTTCGGTTTTTCCTTGTTCGAGTTCGACGAACACGACACACACACACGAATCTTCGTGTGTTACTTTGTTGGTACAACGCGGTCTTGCAGCGTGTTCAGGTGGTGCAGTAGAGGTGGATCACTTCTTTAGCAATCTAAAGGTAATGTTCATCATCTCTATCTTCTTGTGATCTCATTGACTAGTAGAGATCCGGTATGTGGGATTCAAGTTCCGCCATGTGAATCCTACTAGGTTTTCCTTCAGTGGTATCAGAGCTTCCTACTAATCTCAATGAGATTCAGTTGAGTTTCTTTTTGTTTAGCAAAAAGAACCCTAGGAAATTTAATCCAAGAACATTGTTCAAGTTTATTAACAATTGAATTGAATAGGGTTCTAGATAAAAAGAAATTAGGTTTCTTTTTCCCCTCCTTTTGTTTTTCGATTTTATATATATATATATATATATATATATATATATATATATATATATATATATATATATATATATATATATATATATATATATATATATATATATATATATATACATATATTTAAGTTTTTTTATCTTAGAAAGAAACCTAGTAAGTTTAATACAAGAAAATTATTCGAAGTTCTTGAATAATTGGATTGAATAGGTTTAAAGATACAAAAATTAGGTTTCTTTTTTTGTCTAGTAAAAACCCTAGAATAATTACTCCAAGTAATTGATTAACCAAGATTTGGTGAATCTTTGGACAAATTAGGTTTTAGACAAAATAAGGAAAGATGTGTTATTCTTGGTATTAGAATAACACAATATATATTATATTTATTTATTTTTTCCTTTTAATTTTCGGTAATAACAAAGTTAAAATAAAAAAAAATTATTTTTGGCCGAAACCGAGTAAGACCGAGATTCGATCGAACTCGGGTTCGACCGGAAAGGGTTTCGTCTCGAGGTCCAATTATTTTTTATTATGTATTTAATCCAGTATCGTTTACCCAAGGCTCATATTCGGGCATATGGGTACATGAGATCAAATCACAAAATTAAAAAGGTTAATAACGTTTAAATCAAAACTGGTTTTAATAGTTTATTAAAATCAAGATAATCTTAAAATTAAGGGGGAAATTGAAAACAATTGTTATGGGTAATTTAATAATTATCAGTTTGGTAATTTAAATTATCAGTTTATTTATTTATTTAATTAGTATGACATAACCCAAAAGAAGTGACATTGTGTTTATTTAAAATTTTCGTTTTAATTAATTTTCAGAAATTTATTTTATTAAAATTATACAAAACACAAAACCAAGTCTTTGGGTTTATGGCATAGCAATTCTCGAAATTGCATGTATTTATTTTTTATTTCATTTTTATTTATTATAGTTGAAATAAAAAGATGGTAATTATAAACAGTTAGTTTATAATACCAAGGTTTTAATAAAGAATGGTAATTATAAACAGTTAGTTTATAATACCAAGTTTTAATAATTAATAATGGTGATTATTAACAGTTCGTTTAGAAAACAAAGGTATAAAATTAATAATGGTAATTATAAACAGTTTGTTTAGAAAACCAAGTTTAAAATTGTAATGGCGATATAAACAGTTAGTTTATAAAACCAAGTTTTAAGAGGTAAAATTAAAAGTGGAATTTATAAACAGTTAGTTTATAAAAACCAAGTAATTTTAAAAGATTTAAAAAAAACTGGCTAATGTTTATCGAACAAAGGAAAATCCTTTTTTAGAAAATCTTAGATCAGAGTGCAACCCACCTAATGGAACACCTCACTTCACATTGTAAGGAGAAAAAACCTTAGATGTGGATTCAAATCATTGCGAGTGTTATGGTGCGTAGGGTCTTGTGATAATCGGGAGTCCCGGCGCAAGGCATCGCACTGTCTTAGGTGGTACGATCTATTTTGGTGATAATTGGGAGTCCCGGCCCAAAATGCACTAGAGGGATTAAAACATGTACAAGTTTTTTGTTCAACTTGATATCCCAAACATCTAGGAAGCGTTTCTAGTTCAAGAGGCGATCGGTATGGTTATACCTACCAGAAATAGCGTGGCTCTAATGGGAAGTGCCCATACCTTGCATTAGAGGGCGTGAAATATGGATCCTAGTCTAACTATTATTCTTAAAAGGTAATAATGTTAGAAGTTATTTATTTTTCTAATCATACTAACCGTTTGTTGTTTTTTCTTATAGATGTCTGTATTGTCAGAAATTCCGTTTTACTCACCGATTGAATCACGAAGGCTCATCACTGGAAAATGGAAGCTTACTGGTCCAAACTACAAAGTTTGGAATGTGCATTTTAGGAACTTCCTAAAGGCACAAGATCTATTGTACGTGATAGACGAGGTGCCCAAGGGACAACCAGGGCAAGATGCCCAGGATGATGAGCTTGACGCTTATTATCAGTAGCTGGCAGATGAATCACAAGTTATGTCGATTCTCATTCTTACTTCATTATCAGAGCTTACTGATAATCTACGTAAGAAACCATGCTATGAGTTTGTCCAGTATCTTGAGGACACGTTTAAAGATAGTACTGAAGAAAGTAAGCAGTTCGTTTGCAAGAAATCTTTTCGTCAAAGATGAAAGATGATCAACCATTGAGTGACCATCTTATTAACATAAGAAGGTTGCTAGATTGTCTCACCCTGGTTACTGGCACATCAAACCAGCAAGAACAAGTCTTGTTCTTGTTTGGATCTCTCACTCAATACTATCAGGACAAGGTAGTATGTTTAGTTGGGAATTTTGATTTGACTGTCGCAGGTCTACACGAGAATCTTTTGTGTATACGCGATGTTCAAAGACTAGAGGAAGAATCTCTCCCTGAGATTCAGCAGGACGATTTCGATGACTGGTTGAAGAACTTTGCCGATTTGTGTTGCCCAACTTGTGGCAGCAAGGATATTTGCGAGCACACGTCCGATGTGGGACTGTTGGACACTGAATTTTTCAGTGATTCAGGTATCTTTATTATTGATTGTCTCGTTACTTCTAGTGAATCCTGGGTATTGGATACCGGATGTGGTCATCACATTTGCAATCACTTGCAAGGATTTAAGAAGAACAGGAGGCTAGGACGAGGGGATGTTGAACTACGAATAGGCGAAGGTTCCAAGGTTGGAGCCGAAGCCGTAGGAAACTATCTTCTCAAGTTGCCTTCAGGAAGAGTCTTGGAACTTAAAGATTGTTATTATGTTCCTAGACTTGTTAAAAATGTTATTTCTTTTGATTTACTTATAGACAGTGGTTTTTATTATGAGTTTTATGGAAAAATAATTTCTTGTTTCAAAGATGACATTTTATATTTTAAAGTAAATTCTCATAATGGTCTATATACGTTAAATCTAAATAACATAGAACGAGACGTTTACCATATAAGTAAAAGATCCAAGAGTAACTTGAATCAAACTTATCTTTGGCATTGTCGTTTAGGTCACATAAACGAGACTCGCATTAAGAAGCTCCACGATGATGGAATTCTAGAGCCATTTGATTTGGAATCATATGCCATATGCGAATCATGTTTATCTGGCAAAATGACAAAAGACCCTTTCAATCACTACTATGAAAGGGCAAGCGAGTTGTTAGGGATTATACACAGTGACGTGTGTGGACCCTTCACTCCAGAAGCCAGAGGTGGATACCGCTACTTCATTACCTTCATTGGCGACTTCAGTAGGTATGGTTATGTCTTTCTTATGAGACTAAAGTCTGAAAGCTTTGACAAGTTCAAAGAATATCAGAAGGAAGTAGAAAACCAACTGGGCAAGAAAATAAAGTCAATTCGGTCGGACCTAGGAGGCGAATATTTGAGCCAAGAGTTCGACAATCATTTGAAAGAATGTGGGATTGTTTCACAACTCACACCTCCGTATACACCTCAGATGAATGGTGTATTAGAAAGGAGAAATCGCACCTTGTTAGACATGGTACGTTCAATGGTGTGTCGCGCTCCCCTACCACTATCATTTTGGGGACATGCACTCGAGACTGCAACATTCACACTGAATAGGGTTCCGACCAAGTCAGTAGAAGAGACTCCGTTCGAGCACTGGACGGGGAGAAAGCCAAAATTGCCTTTTCTCAAGATTTGGGGTTGTGAAGCATACGTTAGACGTAACTTCACAGACAAACTAAACCCCAAGTCAGATAAGTGCGTCTTCGTTGGATATCCAAGGGAAACCTTAGGATATTATTTCTATCATCAAGAAGACAACAACGTTTTTGTTGCTCGGAAAGGTGTCTTCTTGGAGGAGAAGTTTCTAGGAACTGAAACTCCAAGAAAAGAAATAGAACTTCAAGAAATTGAAGAGGACGAAGATCCACCTATGACTTCTGTCGAACCAGTAGTTCAACAAAGAATTGTTGATCCCCAACCAGACCCACCGGTTGAGGAAGAAGAAACACACAACCCTCGTATGTCCAGTAGACCACGCCAAGAACGAGTTAGGTATCTTGGATTCATGATCGATGAAGATGATGGAAGTCTACTAGAACCATTGACCTACAGCGATGCTGCTGATGGCGTGGAGTCTGAAAGATGGCTCGAGGCTATAGAAGCAGCGATGCAATCCATGTATGACAACCAAGTTTGGGTGTTATCATACTTGCCACCACAGTCACGTGCTGTTGGATGCAAGTGGGTTTTCAAGAAGAAAACTGACATGGATGGGAAAGTGCATACTTACAAAGCACGACTTGTCGCGAAGGGTTTCACGCAAACACATGGTGTGGATTACTCTGAAACCTACTCGCCAGTCGCCATGCTTAAGTCTATTAGAATTCTTATGGCCATATCAGCATATTACGACTATGAGATATGGCAAATGGATGTTAAAACCGCCATCCTTAACGGGGAGTTGAATGAGGACGTATTTATGATACAACCGGATGGTTTTACTGATCCAAAGAATCCTGATAAAGTATGCAAATTGCTAAAATCCATTTATGGATTGAAGCAAGCATCTAGAAGTTGGAACTTACACTTTGACAAAAGAATCAAAGAATTTGGTTTTGTCAAGAGTGAGTTCGAGGCGTGTGTCTACACAAAATTCAGTGGGAGCATAGTAATCTTCCTAGTCTTGTATGTCGATGACATACCGCTCATAGGAAATGATATACCAGCATTACAAGGAGTAAAATCCTGGTTAGGTAAATGCTTCCAGATGAAAGACTTGGGAGAAGCCGCATTTATACTGGGTATAAAGATCTATAGAGATAGATCTAGGCGGCTTATTGGACTTAGTCAAAGTACATACATTGACAAAGTACTGAAGAGATTCAGTATGAGTGATTCCAGAGAGGTCTCATTCCAATGACACATGGCATTACACTGAGCAAAGCTCAGAGTCCTACATCTAGCAAGGAAATATCTAGGATGAGTTTGGTTCCATATGCTTTGGCAATTGGATCAATAATGTATGCCATGTTATGTACTAGGCCCGATATTGCTTACTCCATAAGTCTTACGAGTAGATATCAAAAGAACCATGGTGAGGCCCATTGGGTGGTTGTCAAGAACATTCTCAAGTATTTGAGAAGGACGAAAGAAATGTTCTTGGTCTTTGGAGGTTCAATGGAAGAATTGCGTGTAACTGGTTACACAGATGCAAGCTTCCAAACCGACAGAGACGATTACAAATCACAATCGGGATTTGTATTCACACTAAACGGAGGAGCTATATCTTGGAAGAGTCAGAAACAAGATACAATAGCAGATTCGACAACAGAGGCTGAGTACATTGCAGCAAATGATGCTGGAAAGGAAGCCATGTGGCTTAAAAATTTTATCGAGGATCTTAGAGTTATTGCCAGTATCTCTAGACCCATCGAAATATTCTGTGATAACAGTGGAACACTAGCGCAAGCTATTGAGCCAAGAGAGCATCAAAAGACCAGGCATGTGCGCAGAAAATATCACCTCATACGTGAGTATGTTAGAGAAGGTGATATTACAATTAAGAAAATACCAACGGATGACAACGTTGCTGACCCGTTGACAAAACCACTAGCTGGACCAAAGCATGAGAAACATGCGCACGCTATAGGCATGCATTACCTAGATATTGGTAGCTAGTAATTTTGATTAGATTCATAGACATATTTGAAATCGATACATTATGTAATAACATTTCGTGGGATTGAAATAGGAGGTTTTACGTAATATTTTCAAATTGTCTATTCTTAACATGTTTTAAACCTATCCTTGATACACAAAGTTTTGAGTATCTAAATGTCTGTGGTTGCTTGAATTTAGTGAGAGCTATATTCAGGAGTTAATACCATTATGAATATTTATCTGTTCATAGTTATTGAATAGAGAAACAAGTGTTGTTAAAATAAATATTCATAGATGTTTACAGAGTTTGCTAAACATTAGACGTGACCAAAAGATCGAGATTACTTCATGGAGCCCAAGCATGAGTAATTTCGAGAAGATGTCCTCTGACCTGAGACATTTGGTTTGAGACGCGACAACTTCTGATCTTTAGCATTTATCTAACGTCACACCGTAAAAGGGTGATCATAAGGAACCTGACTAAGACAGCGGAAGTCGTGGGCAAGATAACACAAATTGTCAAGATGGAATTTGAACCTTCTTTAACTAGAAGAGATATTTCATGGCCGCTCGAAGATTAAGACTACTGAAATGCGTGGCCGCGCCTGGAGAATGATTAGATAATTCGGTAATCCGTTACTGCAGAAAGTTGAAATCAGTGTTGAGAAAATTCGAGTATATAGAACAAGATCCCTGCTCCATGTCTATTACTCAAATTAAGAAATATCATGATGCGAAAGGAAAATCTGTTAGTGTTATTCATTTATGAATATTATCTCTGGATGTAAGAGTTCTTATAACGTGGTTATCCTAAATGTCTGGCTAGGGACCGCTTTAGGCCAACAATGATCAGTAAGTGATACTTAACTTGCACAGGTGAGAGTCTGAAGGATTTATGTGCACATATAAGTACACGTGTCACCGTGTCCAATGTTATAAGGCACTAAAGGGTCACACCACTACACATCCAATAATGGACAACCGAATAAAGTAAGTTGTGTGGAATAATTAACTAGTTAAGTTAATTATAAAGAAGAGAATAAATAATAATAAGTTAATTATTATTTAAGAGGAAGGTTAAATATTAAGTTAAATATTTAACGGACAGTTAATTAATAGTTAATTAATTAACTAGTAAAAGTCCAAGGGTTTAAAGTGTTAATAGGAAGTTTAATTATAAGATTAAACATAATTAAACTTCAAGGATCTAAATGTAACTTAATTCCTTATAAATAAGGACTAAGGGACAAGGGTTTTAGGCTAATCACTTTACACACTCAAAACCCTAATACTCCCTCCCCTTCTCTTATTTGGCCGAGACCCAAAGACCCCCAAAGGGGTTTTCGGTTTTTGCTTGTTCGAGTTCGACGAACACGACACACACACACATGAATCTTCGTGTGTTACTTTGTTGGTACAACGCGGTCTTGCATCGTGTTCAGGTGGTGCAGTAGAGGTGTATCACTTCTTTAGCAATCTAAAGGTAATGTTCATCATATTTTTTTTGAGGTGATGTCGAATGCATTTAGTTCATTCCGGGGTTATGGTATTCCTGACTAATACTTGGCTTCAAAACTTCGTCATTTAAAAAAGAAATTAAAAATTGGAGGCAGGTCGAATACGTAAAGGAGAATAAAGTTTTGAATGATCTTAAAATAATATTATCTGAAATTGATCTTCTTGTGGAGTCTAGGAATTTAACAGATGCAGAAATCACGGAATTTAAGGATGGAAAGTTAAAATTGGCTGACCTAGAGAGATTTCACAAACTTGATTTAAAACAAAAATCTCATATCAAGTGGGCGATTGACGGGGATGAAAACACAAAATTCTTCCATGGTTCCCTTAAGAATAAAAACAGGAATAATCGCATTCACGGGCTGTCGATTAACGGGTCATGGTCTACGGATCCGATTGAAATCAAGACCGAAGCTTTCAATTTCTTCTCATCGAAATTCACCGAGCAGTGGCCGACTAGACCTAAATTTTCTAACCCATTATTTTCTGTTTTATTTGTTTCGCAGTCTGCTGATATCGAGCGCCCCTTTTCTGCGTCTGAGATTAAACAAGCTCTTTGGGCTTGCGGTGGCGAGAAAGCCCCTGGGCCCGACGGATTCACCTTTAAATTCATCATGGCCCACTTTGAAGATCTTAAAGATGACTTGCTGGCTTTCGTGACCCACTTCGAAAACACTGGTGTAATTTCTCGGGGCTGTAATTCATCTTTCATAACTCTTATACCGAAAGTCAAAGATCCAGTCAACCTTTGTGATTTCTGGCCAATTTCGTTAATAAACTGCATGTACAAGATCATCTCGAACGCTCTATCGATCAGGCTAAAAAGTGTAATTGATGGTGTTGTTGGTGGCTCACAATCGGCTTACATTAATGGGAGGAACATATTAGAAGGCCCGTTAGTGAAAAATGAATTGTGCTCTTGGGCAAGCAACTCAAGACAAAAGATGTTTATGTTCAAGGTTGATTTCGAGAAAGCCTTTGACTCTATAAATTGGAGTTATCTTGACACTGTTCTCGCTCAAATGAATTTTGGGTTAAAGTGGTGTCGTTGGATCCAAGGTTGCTTATCTTCATCATACGCATCGGTACTCATTAATGGCTATCCAACAAAAGAATTTCACATAACAAAAGGTGTTAGACAAGGTGATCCACTTTCACCTTATTTACCGAGGACAGCCGGTCCGTCTCAACCCTTTCGACCGCCGGTCTCAGTCGAGGACAGCCGGTCTCGATCGCCGGTGTGACACGAACGCGTCTGCTCCGCTACTTGAACTGCCGGTCCACCTGCACCCCTAAACCCTAAAGCCACGGTCAAGGTGATAAACCGCCGATAAACGCGGTAAACCGCCGGTCTAAAATCTTACAGCCGGTCGACATTGAAGCGTATCGACGAACTACCGTGTCTAAAAATGACAGTCGGTTAAAATCGATCGGCTCTATGAAATTGCTTGGTGGCGATCGACAGCTAGCACCGCCGGTCTGCCTTGGGCAGCCGGTTAACTCGACGAAAAAAAAAAAAAAAATTAAAAAATAATAATAATAAATAAATAAATAAATAAATAAAAATAAAAAATTACGAAGTGATGATAGTTACGACTTGCAAACCGCTATTTTGGCAAATCCTAACTCGGGGGCATGATGAGGTTAGTAGGGATTACCCTATGTATAGCCCACGTCACAATTTGATCCGTCAATATTCGAGCCCATGCTTTTGTCACGAGCCAAGCCGTCCGCCCGTCAAGTTATGACCGCCTGTCAAGTTATGACCGCCTTTCAAGTTATGACCGCCTGTCAAGTTATGACCGCCCGTCAAGTCGCCTGTCATGATGGTTAGTGCGTGACGCGTCATAATGGCGCTTCATGAAGCAGTCATAACAGTAAGGCGTTACACGATCATTGACGTTGTCATAATGGCGCTTCATGACTGCTTTATTGCAGTCATAATGGGCCAACGTTCCATATACCTGGTCATATAAATACCGGCCTAAACTCATTGTCGAAGATACACTGGGAGAGATTAAAAAGAGAATAACAACACAGAGTTCACACACTCTTACTTTCACCTTCGCACTCAACCTCGATCACCCTAGGTTCGCTAAGAGCTTGTTGGGTTTGCACTGTTATCACAGGAGATCCAAGGTTGACGTCGCCTAATCTTCACGTTTGACAATCGTTGCTCGAACACATATCAAGTCCGAGATCTTCGTAGAGATAGTTATAGAATGTAAATCAATGTATATCTTTATAATTCGAATGTAAATCAAGTCCTAGAATAACTAGGGTAAATAGTTTAGCTTCAAGGACTATTATAAATAGTTCCTTACGAATTGTAAACGTACGTGTGTATTGTTAACTTGATAATATACATTGAAGCGTTTTGTGAAACTGTGTTCTTAATATTTTCGTTTATTATTTACAGTTCATCGTTCTTAATATATTGATATAGTGTTGATCCGCTGCAACTTCTATAATCAATTAGATCTAAGGTGTTTATTAACTTCATCATAGTTAATCGATCCTGACAAGTGGTATCAGAGCATATTGGTTCTAGATCTACGATTTTAAGAACAACAAAAAGTTTTAATCTTTAAAACACACAGATTGTTAATCATGACTGATAACAATGAAACCACTCAGGCCAATAAAATCCCTATACTCACTCCCAATAACTTTGGGATGTGGAAGAATCGTATTAAGCAATACATGCTTATTACAGATTATTCCATGTGGGAAGTTGTCCTTGAAGGAAACAAAACTGGTCCTGGTCAAGCAAGCAGCTCTGCAACTGAGGCAGACAAACTTAAGTGTGAGAAGGAGAAGAAAGACAAGGGAATCGAACTTAAAACTCTAAGCACTCTCCTACTGGCCATTCCTAACGACTATCAACATCTCTTCGTTGAGTATGATGATGCAAAGGTACTTTGGGAAGCATTGGAGAAGAGATTTGTTGGGACAAAGAGCACCAAAAGGAATATGAAGTCTGTTCTCAAACAAGACTTTGAAAATTTCAAAGGAAAGCCCAATGAAACACTCACTCAAGTGTTTGACAGATTCAACAAGCTAATTGGTGAACTTAACCAGGTTGGGGTTAAGATGGATCAAGAAGATGTCAACATGAAGTTCCTAAGGTCTCTAAGTGAAGAATGGGCCATGTATACAGTGGTATATAGACAAAGAGATGCACTAGAAGAAAAGGAGTTGGATGAACTCTACAATGATCTCAGAGTATTTGAAACTGAGGTAAATCAAAAGAACCCTTCTATTTCTTCTAATAATGCTGCATTTGTATCTAGTACATGTCAAGGTCAGGAAACCTCCACAGGAAAGGCAGCAGATTCTGAGGACACTGCAAGAGAATCCTTCTTCACTAGTCATGTGCATACTGCACTGATTAGTGATGACTTGGAACAATTAAATCCAGATGATCTTGAGGAAATGGATCTTAAATGGCAGATGGCTACGCTGAGCCTAAGAACCAAAAGGTTCTTAAAAAGGACTGGGAGGACAAGCCTCAACTACAACAAAGGTGACAAAGCTGGATTTGACAAAACAAAAGTCAAATGTTACAACTGTAACAATCTTGGTCACTTTGCAAAAGAATGTCCTCAGCCAGACAAAAGATCAAAATCAACTGCTCTTGTTTCACAACAAGGACAAGGATATGACTGGAGCTTTCAAGCAGAAGAGCATGCTCAAAATCAAGCTCTCATGGCCTTTACTGACAACAAAACTGAGGTAAAACCTAAACCTTGTACTTCTGAATGTATTAAAATTATTAAAAATCTAGAAAAAGAAAACACTAAACTAAATGAAGATTTAGCAAAAGCAGTCAGAAGAAATCATGAGTTTGATGGTGTGATTGCTGATCAAGAACATCAAATAAAGGTGTACCAGATGATTGATCAAAGGATAAAGGAAGAATTGCTTCATGCTGTGGATGAGAAAGAGTTTTATGAATTAAAAAATAAAGAATTAACATGCAAATTAGAAGAATGTCAACTTGAAATTGAACAGAATAAATTAACAATTAAAAAGTTTGAAAGAAGTACAAAAATTCTTGATGAACTAACTAACAATCAAACTACAGAAAAAGTTGTCCATGGGGTGGGATATCATGCTGTACCACCTCCATATAAATTCATTCCTCCACTTAAAAACAGTTCAGAAAGAAACATTAATGAATTAAAAACTGAACATCAAACTGAATCACATAATGAAACATCTGAATCAAATGATTCTTCTGATGATAACCAAACAATTGAATTTACAATTTCTCCAATTGAATCTCCAAAATCAATTGATACAAGTTTTCACACAGCACAAAGTGAAGAAGATTCTCCTAAATATAATGCAGAAAATATACCAAAAATTTTAAAAAGGGGAAATGAAAGAAATAAAATTCAACTTTTAGATCAAAGAATACCTGAAGGTGCAAAAAGTAAGAAATTAAGATGTGTTATTTGCAACAAAATGAATCATTTAGCAAAGGATTGTCACTTCAATCCAATAAATTGTAAAGAATTCAAAGAATTTAAAACTTTCAAAGAAAAGGCAAAAACACAGAAATTAAAAGATACTACTGGTCCTTCAGTAGTAAGTAAAAATAAAATTCCAATTGCTGAAACACCAAGATTTGGAAGAACTGCATCAAGATTTGTGCAAAACAGAAGAGTTGGAAGCCCAAAGAGCAGTAATTACTTCAAGAACAATGGAAAATCAAATCAAAATAAACAATATTTTAAATTTTCCAACACCAGTAAAAACTGTAACAATTTTACTACTGGTGTTAACCCTAATTATAATGCTGTATGGTACCAGTACAAAAACACTACTGGTAAAAACCCTAATTACAAAAATACTACTGCTCCCAAACCAACTTTCAAAAATACTACTGGTGTCAACCCTAAAAACACTACTGGTCATTCTAAACATGGTAAGTACCCAAATACTACTGGTCCATCAGTAGTAAAACATTCAAAAGCTAAACATCATGGGTATAAACCAAAATCAGTAGAAAATTCTCACACCAGTAATACGTTTAAAAGGGCAGTAGTAAAACTAAACACCAGTAATAAACAAGTATGGGCACCAAAAATGTTTAAAGTTAAATCTCCAAAAGCTTATTTCTCAAAGGATGAACCCAAGACATATAAAGCTTGGGTTCCCAAACTTAACTAATCCTTTACTCACTTGTGCAGAGCATTCAGATCCCAGAAGAAGGAAGAACATGGCATATTGATAGTGGATGCTCAAGGCACATGACTGGAAATCTACAAATTCTTAAAGATTTCAAGTTATTTGATGGAGGATATGTGGCATTTGGTGAGAACCCACATGGAGGTAAGATTACAGGTAAAGGTACTGTTACTAATGGCAAAATTACCTTTGATGATGTATTTTATGTAGCTGAACTAAAATACAATCTTGTCAGTGTGTCTCAAGTGTGTGATAAAAAGAATAAAATTCTTTTCACAGACATTGAGTGCATCATTCTTTCTCCTGACTTTATTTTAGATGAAAAATATGTTGTTTTAAGAACTCCAAGGAGAAACAATGTGTATTGCCTGTATATAGGGGGAGAACTCATTTCTTCAAATGAGGTCAACTGTTTATATCCAAGGCAAACACCACTGAATCAGAACTATGGCATAGAAGGATGTGTCACACTAATTTCAAAAACATGAACAATTTAGTAAAAAGAAATCTGGTCATTGGACTACCTCAAAAACAATTTATGTGTGATCATCATTGTGTTGCATGCCTAAAAGGTAAACAACACAAGTCTTCTCATAAGTCCAAAACTGTGAACTCTATTTCTGTTCCTTTACAACTCTTACATATGGACCTTTTTGGACCTACAAATGTAATAAGTATTGGAAAGAAACAATATTGTCTTGTTATTACTGATGACTTTTTCAGATATACATGGGTTTTCTTTCTCAGGACAAAGGATGAAACAAGTGAACTCATAAAGAACTTAATTGTCAAACTGGAGAACACATCTGATCAAAAAGTTAAAGCAATAAGATGTGACAATGGCACAGAATTTAAAAATGCTAACTTAATTAACTTTTGTGATCTTAAAGGAATTGACAGGCAATACAGCTCACCTAGAACTCCACAACAAAATGGTGTAGCTGAAAGAAGAAACAGAACCATCATTGAAGCAGCAAGATCAATGCTAGCAGACTCAAAATTACCAATTACTTTTTGGGCAGAAGCTGTTAATACTGCCTGTTATGTTCAGAACAGAGTATTAATAGTGAAGCCACATTTTAAAACACCTTATGAACTTTTTAATAAAAGAAAACCTTCTATAAGCTTTTTAAAATCATTTGGTTGTCCTTGTACTATTCTGATTACAAGAGAACAAATTGGTAAATTTGACTGCAAAGCTGATGATGGAATCTTTGTGGGATACTCTACTCAAAGCAAATCATACAGAGTATTCAACAAAAGACTAAGGATAATTGAAGAAAGCATTAATGTATCCTTTAATGAAAATGTTCCCAATGAGCAAGGAAATGGTCCAGATTGGCTATTTAACATAGACAATCTAACCAAATCCTTTAACTCTAACATGAATTTCAATGCAGGTGATCCAAACAGTCATACTCAAAAGCAAGGAACATCATCTGTTAATACTGGTCAAGAAGAGATGAGATACATAGTAGTTAATACTGCTCCCATAGTTAATACTGATGTCAGTAATAACTCAAATTGTGGAAACAGTAGTAACTCTGAGAATGAGGACAGTAGTAATTCAAATACTACTGGTACCAGTAATAGTACTCAAAATACTACTGGTCCTAACAATAGCCTAGATTCTCAAGATACTACTGATACCAGTAACAACAACAATACTACTTATCTCAATGAAGACAATAGCAGTAGCAATTCTGACCAAGATGATGATGAATCAAACATCAATGACAATGAAGGATCACTAGAGGAACAACTGCCTGAGACAAATGAGTCCAATCTTGAAAATCAACTAGTAGTTGATAAATCTACAACCACAAGGACTTAGAAGAACCATCCATTAGACCTTGTTCTAAGTGATGTTAACTCACCACTGCAAACAAGAAGCAAATTAAACAAAAGCTTAACTGCAAACATGTGTAATATAAGTTTAATTGCTAATGAATGTATGTTTGAATGCTTTCTGTCTCAGGATGAACCAAAGAAGATCCAACAAGCAATGAAGGACTCAAATTGGATTGAGGCAATGCAAGAAGAACTCCTTCAATTCAAATTACAAGCTGTTTGGACACTTGTACCTCTACCCAAAGGAAAAAGAGCCATTGGAACAAGATGGATCTTTAGAAACAAGAAAGATGAAAGAGGTATAGTGATCAAGAACAAAGCCAGACTTGTAGCCCAAGGATACACTCAAGAAGAAGGAATAGACTATGATGAAGTATATGCTCCTGTTGCTAGAATTGAAGCTATAAGAATATTTCTAGCATATGCTTCATTCAAGAAGTTCAAAGTCTATCAAATGGATGTGAAGAGTGCATTCCTATATGGGAAGATTGAAGAAGAGGTCTATGTGTGCCAACCTCCAGGCTTTGAAGATCCAAAACATGGTGATTATGTGTTCAAACTGGATAAAGCTCTATATGGCCTACATCAGGCACCAAGAGCATGGTATGATACATTATCATCATATCTATTAAAAGATAATTTTAAAAGAGGAGCCATTGACAAAACTTTGTTTACAAAGAAAGTCAAAGATGATATACTACTGGTACAAATCTATGTAGATGATATCATCTTTGGTTCAACAAATGATGTATTATGCAAAGAATTTGAAGAACTGATACAGATTAAATTCAAGATGAGCTCTATGGGTCCAATGAACTTCTTCCTTGGACTCCAAGTCAGTCAAAGAACAGATGGTATTTTGATAAATCAATCAAAATATGTCAAAGACATCTTGGAGAAATTTGATTTGAAAGACAGTAAGAGTGCAAGTACACCAATGGAAACACACAAACACCTACATCCTGATGTTGAGGGGGAGGATGTAGATGAACACCTATATAGATCAATGATAGGCTCTTTGATGTACTTAACTGCATCAAGACCTGACATTATGTATAGTGTTTGTGTGTGTGCAAGATATCAAGCAAGACCTAAAGAACTACACTTGCAAGCTGTCAAAAGAATATTCAGATACTTGAAAGGCAAACCATCACTAGGTCTATGGTATCCACATGATTCACCCTTTGAACTCATAGCCTACACAGATAGTGACTATGGAGGTGAATGTCAAGACAGAAAGTCCACTACTGGTGGATGTCAATTCTTTGGATCAAGACTGGTGTCATGGCAATGTAAGAAGCAAACAAATGTATCAACATCAACTGCTGAAGCAGAGTATGTAGCTGCATCTGCTTGTTGTGCTCAAGTACTCTGGATTCAAAACCAGCTTCTAGACTTTGGTATCTCTATCCTTAAAACTCCTATCTTTATTGATAATCAAAGTGCTATTAGTATTGTGAACAATCCAGTAAAACACTCTAAAACTAAACACATTGAAATAAGATTTCATTTTATAAGAGACTGTAATGAAAAGAAATTAATCAAAGTGGTTAAAATCCATACTGATGATCAATTAGCAGATCTTTTTACAAAAGCTTTTGATGTAGGAAGATTCAACTTCTTGGTTAGCAGTATTGGAATGATTTTGATAAATTAAAATCTCACTTAAAGTCATGTGTAAAGTTTTGTTGTAAAATGTTCTTTATTTGTTTAAGTGTTTTACTACTGGTAGATCTGTATTACTGATTGTAGGCATGTGCACAAAATACTACTGGTAGTTTATTACTACTGGTGTGTATTAGGTTTACATAAATACTACTGGTTAGTCAGTACTACTGGTATTCACATATACTACTGGTCGTGTGATTACTACTGATGTCTATAGTTACTACTGATGTCAAAATCCTTAGTCACTACTGATGTTAGTAGATACTACTGACGTTTTATTACTTATATCAATTTACTACTGGTCTTTCAGAATCACAATTACCAAACTAACCCCCATGAAAATAACCGTTATATTATGATTCGAAGGGCAATTTAGTCTTTTTGCAGGTTAAATCGAAAGATATAAAAGGCGGCAGTCGATTAGTTTAGCATTATCTTCACTTCGATTTGCTAACTCCTCTCGATAAACCCTAGCTTACGATCAAAAACCCTAAGTCAATAACAAAAATCTTACATCTTTCTCTCAAAATCAACAACAATGGCAACTCTACAATCTCTGGATGTGCAAACCGATCTTAAATATTCAGAATTTCATAATATGTGTGCATTCCTAAAGAATCCCGACGGAACAAAAGATTTTCGTCCAATCGTAAAATTTTTGAGAAATTCTTACATACAGTTTGCTTTAACTGTTACACCAAAAGCATATCAACAGCACTTGGTTGATTTCTGGACCAATGCTGAAAGAACAGAAGGAACAACCACATCGATGATCAAATCAAAAGTAGATGGAAAGCATATAACAGTAACTGAACAATCAATCAGACATCATCTACAACTACATGATGATTCAGGTATGTTTACTCTTCCTAAGGAATTCATTGCTGAAATTTTAAATAAAATAGGATATGAGGGAAGACTAAACATAGTAACTTTTCAAAAGGGTCTTCTCTCCCCGCAATGGAAATTTTTAGTACATACTATTCAGCACTGTATTTCTCCAAAAAGAAGTACTTGGAATGAGTTTAATAAGGCAATAGCCTCTGCTGTTGTCTGTTTATGCACAGACCAAGTCTTTAATTTTTCTTACATGATTTTTGAAGGTATGTTGGGAAATCTTAGTTCTTCAACATTTTTAATGTATCCCAGATTTCTACAACATATCATAAACTGTGAATTACAAAACTTGTCAACTCCCAAAAACATTTTCATAATACCTGAGTTGAACAAGAAAGTTTTCTCAAATATGAGAAAACAATTTAAATTTTCGGGCAAGGAAACCCCTCTTTTCCTAATATGATCAAAGATCAAACACACACTGGAGAGGGTTCAATCATAGATACCACCCAAATTGAACCTCAACCCACTCCATCACCACCAAATACAGCCCAAACACCACCCCAACTAGTCACTCAATCACCGCAAATAGAAGTCCTGCATGTGTCCCAGGAACTTGACAAAAATCTGCAGAGTGCTACTCTTCACTCTGTGGAAGACCTACCAAACAAAACCAAAAATATTTCCTCAATTTATAAAAGGAAGAAATCTTCCTCAAAGGACACCAGGGGACAAATCGAGTCACACCCCAGACTCAAAGAGTTGTCCTCCAAGGAGGAGAGAGGACATGAGGCGAGGGCTCTCACTACTGAGGCCCCAAAGGTGGGTGCACAGGATAGTGGGAACATCACTAAGACCCAGACCTCGGCAACTTTAAGTGATGACTCATTTGAGGAGTTACTTAAAGGACCCCGGTGCCAAGAAACCACAAGGGGGGGCATCTCTGCTTCTTCTAGGAAGAAGAGGATGTCTAAAAGACCCAATGAATCACCAAGAAGTGATGAGGGCAGATCTGTGGAATTGATGGATAGGATGGAAAACCTTCAAACCAATGTACCTATTAGTGAGCCCGATGATCTTGCTAGATGGAGTGAGGCCAGTATTAAAATCAAACAATTGACGGATAAAGTGGATTCTCTTGAATCCACTGTACAAGATTGTCTTACTTATCTCACAAATCAAGGGAAAACAATGGCTGCAATGAAAAGGCATATGAACACCATCAACAAGAGAATGAGATTCTATGAGCACAGGCTTCATCAACAAACTAAAATCATCAGAAAATTGAAGAAGAAGATTGATGATAGTGAGGCTCCACCAGTAGAGCTCACTAAGGGGGAGAAGGATAATATTCAAACAATGATTGATGAATCAATTGCAGCAGCAGCATCCTCTCTCTTAAATTTAAAAGAAACAACAGTTGATGAAGGCCCAGAAATGATGGTCACTGAAGATGAGCCTATTACTACTGCTCCTATGGAAGAACAAGCTGAAAAAGAAGTATCAGTAGTAACTCCTACTACTGATATCATAGCAGTAGTAAATGAAGAAGAGGAAATGAATGTACCAAATACTACTGATGCCCTATCAGTAGTAACTCCTGAAGCCACACCAGTAGTAACTACTCTGGTTACTACTGAAGAGGAAGAATTACAGCTACCAGAGCTAATTGAAAGAGAAAGACATGTAATCATCTCCAAACCACCAACACCTGCTCAACCACTTATCATACCCGACATTGATGATAATGTGAACTGGTTTGAGGTAGATGAATGTACACTTCCTCCACACCCCAAAATATTACCCGAAGATCAACTCAAACTGTTTTATCCAAAATTACTACTTACTGGTATTCCAGACATGAAATACTCTCCACCTCCATCTGTTCTGCCTGCATGTGTTGGAAAGGGCAAAGAAGTCTATGATGATGATTACCCAAACAGAGCACTAGGTCACCATATGGTGAACAAAATCAATCATGTCAGATCAGAGAAGCAATCAAGATGGAGGATAAAACATAGAAAATTCTTGGAGAAAGTGGCTATGTATCAAGCTATTGAGGAAAGGAAAAAGAAAGCTAAAAAGGAAAGATCAAAAGTTCAAAAACCTCAACAAGCTGAAATACCTGTTCAAACAGATGACATTCAGATAAAAGCTCAAAAGGCAGAATTCAAAAGGCCCAGAAAGGTTGAAGAAGAACATATTCAATGCCTTGAATATTTGGTCTCTGAATGCAAGAAAACTAAAAGTGAGCTAACAGATGATGTATATGAACAGAAGGCCAATATGATTGAGTATTTGAAAACAAAAGGGCATAGTGCAAAGTCATTTGGAAGAATGAAGATGATGACTATAATTGAAAAATATTGCACTGCTAAGAAGAAGGATTTAGCTGAGCAAGAAGAAGAAGAAGAAAAGAAATCCAAAGCCTTAAGTCAAATCAAAACTTTAATCCCAATCAGTCCAAACTTAATCAAGAAGGATAGTATCTCAACTACTGGTGAGCCATCAACAAAGAAAAGAAAGATGGTCTCTCAAGAACAAAGTGCTCAAAAGAAGTCAAAAACAGAGCAAGTCATTCCTGTTCTTGAACTACCAGTTGCTCCCTTACAGAACAATCCAATCATCAATTGGAGAGTTTTGCCCAACAATGTCATAGTAGTTGTAAGGGAAGACAAGATCATTCAAAAGTTTACTGGATGGTTACCTTTGATCATGTCCTGTTCAAGAAGTGATGTTATTAAACTATTGATCATTGGTAAACCAAGGATGAGAAAGAAATCATGGAAAGAATCTGGAGCTGGATACCTAACTAGAATGATTGATGCTGCTTTCTATCCAGACCATTATCCAGAACAATTTGCAGACCAAGGAAATGTCTATGCTTGGAATGTGATTCCAACTGCCAACATGTACTTCTTTGAAAAATCTGGCAACGTTTGTGAACTATATCTGTATGAAAAAGAATATCCTCATTCTGAGAAGACTATGTATCGGATATTCACAAACACAATGATGAAGCCGTATGATGCTGTTATGTTCCAAAACAAATTGAATTATTTCACAAAGAGAAACAGCAAATACATCATTGAGCAAAGACTTCAACAGAATAAAAGAACTTTAGAGAAAAGAAAGAAAGAACAAGAAGAACAAGAAAAACTTGGTTGATTGAAAGATAATCAATAAGTTTAGGGGGAGATTGTTGGAGTAAATTACAGATCAACTTATTACTGATGCTGCAGTTAGTACTGATCATACTTAGTACTGATGGGGCAGAAATTGTTTACTACTGATGAGTTGATGCTGGTGAAAGACTATAACTAAGTTACTACTGATCAAGGCTTATTGAAGATACTACTGATCAATAGTAGTTACTACTGACGTTGATATTGGACTTACTACTGATCACCAAACTTACTACTGATGATATGAATTTACTACTGGTGATTGCAGTTTACTACTGATACGCGTTTTGGAAGCAAATCAAGTCCGAGATCTTCGTAGAGATAGTTATAGAATGTAAATCAATGTATATCTTTATAATTCGAATGTAAATCAAGTCCTAGAATAACTAGGGTAAATAGTTTAGCTTCAAGGACTATTATAAATAGTTCCTTACGAATTGTAAACGTACGTGTGTATTGTTAACTTGATAATATACATTGAAGCTTTTTGTGAAACTGTGTTCTTAATATTTTCGTTTATTATTTACAGTTCATCGTTCTTAATATATTGATATAGTGTTGATCCGCTGCAACTTCTATAATCAATTAGATCTAAGGTGTTTATTAACTTCATCATAGTTAATCGATCCTGACAATACATCAAATAAATACAAATTTAAGAAAATGTATAAGAATTCAGGAACCTGAATTTGTGAGTGAAGAACACCATGAAGTGCCATAACCTCGTACGCACAATATCGTAAAACTGCACCAACTTTAACATATTCAGTCCAAGGATAGAAAACCTGTCGAAACCTGCCATGTGGTGGTTCCCATTTAGCAGAGAGAGCCTTGAGTATTTCACCACCAAAATAGGTTCAAGGTTAAATCGATAAATTGGTGAAAGTTTAAGGATTAAACTATATTTATGCCTAATCACTAAAAAGTCAACAAAAGTGTTAAAGCACCCAGGTAACAAAATTTTAAGGGTTAAACACTGATGCAAGCCTAAATGTAGATTAGTGGATCCTTTTATTTATGAAGTCCACAATCGTGTTAAGAAAGGGGCTCCACTGAAAATAACATAACTTTTACTTCAGGTCTCCGTTTTCAGGCGAGTTACACGTTAAAAATTCCGTATCGATGAGGGCTGCATGCCGGTTTATGGAGACTTATTTGCGTTTTTATTTTTTTTGCTTATTATTTTGAACTTTGTTTTAGGCTCAGTTTACGACCTGTTTGTCTTTTCTTTTTTTGGCTCATTTGAAATACTATGCCTTATTTAATACTCTCTCCGTCCCTAAATAAAGTTCTCAATTCTCTTGGGCATAAGTGTTGTTTGTGATAGCAAATGTATCCAGTAAAACTCAATGATTTATTCAATCTTGAAGGCTGCTATATATAGCAGAGAAATACAATGGAAATAAAAAACGTCTAACCTCATAATAACCCCTATTAAATAGGATTAAATAAGGATTACATTTATTTGAAAAATAAAAACGTAAATTTTGAATTATTCTCAACACCCCCTCTTAATTCAAAGATATGTCAATCCAAGCTTTCCTCTCAAATACACGAACTGGTCTGTTCCAATCGCTTTTGTGAGCCCATCTGCCACCTGTTCTCGTGATGAACATGATTGCAGCTCAATTTGTCTTCCTTCAACCAAGTTGTGAATGAAATGAAACTTGATGTCGATGTGCTTGCTACGTCCATGATTTGCCTGATTCTTTGAAAGAAACACAGCCGATGCATTGTCACAAAAGATCGGAGTTGCCCCCTCTTGCTCCTGACCCAACTCGAGCAAAATTTTTCTCATCCATGTAGCTTGACACGCAGCCGCTGTAGCTGCAACATACTCCGCTTCTGTGGTCGACAAAGCAACAATTTCTTGCTTTTTAGAACTCCATGCTACTGCTCCCGTACCAATCGAAAAAACATGTGCTGAAGTACTCTTCCTGTCGTCTACACAACTGGCCCAATCACTATCCGTGTATCCTACCAATTTCACGTGTTCCGTCTTTGCATACCATAGACCCAAATTAATAGTTCCAGCAATGTACCTCAAAATCCTTTTAGCAGCACCCATATGGTATATAGAAGGTTTATGCATGTACCTTGAAATCACTCCTACAGCAAATGCTATATCGGGGCGCGAGTGTGTAAGATAAATCAGGCCACCAACCAAACTTCTAAAGATGTATTCATCGGCTGCATCTCCTCCATCTTCAGCTAGTAATTTTTCATTTACATTCATCGGTGTAGACACCGATTTACATTGTTCCATTTTGAACCTTTTCCGTAAATCTTGAGCATACTTGTGTTGTGACAAGAAGATTCCTGTTGGATTCTGAGTTACTTCCAAACCAAGGAAGTAATTTAAAACTCCTACATCAGTCATCTCAAACTCGCTGATCATCTTGTGTTTGAATTCAGCCAGCAACTTATTTGAAGAGCTAACATACACCATGTCATCAACATACAAGCATACTATAATAATTTCACCAGGACCACCTTGTTTGATGTATAGAGTTGGCTCATTTTGGCTTCTTTTGTACCCATGTTGCACAAGATATCCATCAATTCTGCTATACCAAGCTCGGGGGGCTTGTTTTAGCCCGTAAAGAGCCTTGTGCAACTTAAACACTTTTTCTTCCTGTCCTTTTATCTCGAAACCAGGAGGTTGAGTCACGTAAACCTCCTCCTTTAGAACTCCATTCAAAAATGCAGACTTCACATCAAATTGATATGCTTTCCAACCCTTTTGAGCAGCCAATGCCAAAACAATTCGTACCGTTTCAAATCGAGCAACCGGAGAAAACGTTTCATCATAGTCGATTCCACTTTGTTGAGAGTACCCCTTGGCAACAATTCGAGCTTTATGTCTTTGAACACTTCCATCTGCATGAAACTTAAGTTTAAAGACCCATTTGAGACCGATGGCTTTCTTACCGGATGGGAGATGAGTCAAAGACCATGTTTTATGATGCTCGAGAGCTTCAATTTCTTCCTTCATGGCATTCTTCCATTCAATTATATTGAGTGCATCTTGATAAGAACTCGGTTCAACAGCAGAAAGAGCAAATTGACAAGCTTCATAATTTTGAATTGGTGAGGTATTCTCATAGATATTATTGAGATCTCGAAACCGTAGGGCTACTCCATTTCCACTTGTATCGGTATCACTTGATTCTTCAGATTGACCATGACTAGACTCTTCTTCACTTGGAGTTGTTGAAGGGGGGCTGCTTGAACTAGGAGTGCTAGATACATTGACTTGATTATTTTCAGTAATTTCGATTTCTTCATCTGAAAACACCATGCCTTTCACAAATGTAACTTCATCTTGATTGTTATTGTTCTTTATCGCTTCATTCCATGTTCCCTGCTCATAAAAGACTACATCCCTGCTTGTTATAACTTGTTTTTTAACCGGATCAAACAAACGATATGCTTTCGAGTTGGGTGAATACCCAACAAAGATGCATTTTTTCGATTTGGCATCTAACTTTTTCCTTAATTGAGAGGGAACAAGAGCATACCCTATACAACCAAACACCTTCAAATGACTTACAGATGGCTTGTTACCGTACCACATTTCGTATGGCGTTTTTCCGGCAATGGCGGTGGTCGGAGATAAAGAGATAAGATAAACAGCTGTTGCAACAGCTTCTCCCCAAAAATCGTTTGACAACCCTTTCGCTTGGAGCATACATCGTGCCATCTCGACAACGGTTCGGTTTTTTCTCTCTGCGATTCCGTTTTGCTCTGGTGTATACGGGGCTGTTAAATCACGATTTATGCCATGCTCTGCACAAAATTCGTTAAACATATTCCCAATAAACTCCCCACCTCGATCTGTTCTCAAGGTCCCGATTAAATATCCACTTTCTTTTTCAACTTTCATCTTAAATTTCTTAAATAAGTTCAAACTTTCTGATTTTTTGTTCAAAAAATACACCCAACTCATACGAGTATAATCATCAGTTAACAAGAAAAAATAAGTATTACCTCCCAAAGATTTAGTTTGTATAGGACCAACTAAATCAGCATGCACCAGTTGAAGTGGTAAACTTGTTTTTGAGGTACGAGTGGGAAATGATCTCCTGGTTTGTTTCCCTAGAACACAAGCTTCACACTCATTGATGCTATTAATCAAGGGAAGTCCATTGACCATATTATCTTTACTGAGTTGTTGCAATGCTTGGTCATGTAGATGACCATATCGATTATGCCATAAAGATGAGTCAATAGCATCAACAACTAAGGCAGTATCAACTTGCTTTAAGATATCAAAAGGAAAAGTATTATTTGCAGCCATAGGGACCATACATGTGACCTTCCCAGTTGCCTTATTGATGATAGTACAAGCATCATCATCAAAAAGCACTTTATACCCATTCCTCATTAATTGGCCAACACTTAACAAGTTGTACCCTAAAGCAGGAGCATAATACACATCATGGAGCTCTTTTGTCTGCCCATTACCCATTAGAAGCTTGACTACCCCCTTTCCTTCAACTTGAATTCCTTTCCCATTTCCCATTCGTACATCAACTTTCTTTTTTTCATCTAAATCCTTGAATGTACTTTGATGACCAGTCATATGATTAGAACACCCACTATCTACAAACCAAACACTTGAGTTTTCAATATTCTTACTTGAAGTCGTGAGAGCCACATCTTTTTCACCTTCACAGTGAGCCATGAAGAGTTTACACTCATCTTCATCATCATTTTGATCAACAGCAGCGTTGGCGTGTGGTTCAGACCAACATTCCGATCTTGTATGGCCGAACTTGTTACAATTGTAACATTGTACATCACCCTTTCCACGCCCACTGAATCTGCCTCGTCCTCTACCACGACCACCTCGTGCATAAAAGCGTCCTCTTCCTCTACCAAATGAATGATCTGCTTCATTTGCTTGAAAAACTTTCTCTTCTTCAACAACTTCAATATTTCGATTAACTCTGACCTCATGTGATTGCAAAGAGCCCATAAGTTGATCGAAAGTAAGTACGGACAGATCTTTCGATTCTTCTATAGCGGTCACTACATATCCCATTTGATGGGTAGACTTCTCAACACCTTCTCGACAACTTGCTGATCTGAAACTTCTTCACCGTATGCCCTCTTCTGGTTGACAATACGCATAACCCTTGACAGAAAATCAGCAATTGCTTCATCATCCTTCATTTGAAGAGTCTCAAACTCTCTCCTTAATCCTTGTAATTTCACCGTCTTCACTTTCGAGTCACCCTGGTACTCGGTCTGCAGTACATCCCATGCATTCTTGGCGGTTGTAGCAGCGGCAATACGAGAGAATATGCTGTCATGAACAGCCTGTTGGATGAGTGCTAAAGCACGAGCATCCTTTTTGTAGTTTTCTCGTAGCCTCGCAGCATCATCATCTTCTTCAGAGAAGCCCGTGGAAACGAGCTCCCATAGTTCTTGTGATCGCAGCACCGTCTTAACCCGAATGCTCCAAAATTCGTATCCTTCTCCCTTGAACACAGGAAGGATGACTTGGCTATTACTTGCAGAAGCCATGACTCTTAACACTCTCTTTACTTAGTGATCTCGCAAACTGGCTCTGATACCACAATGTTGTTTGTGATAGCAAATGTATCCAGTAAAACTCAATGATTTATTCAATCTTGAAGGCTGCTATATATAGCAGAGAAATACAATGGAAATAAAAACGTCTAACCTCATAATAACCCCTATTAAATAGGATTAAATAAGGATTACATTTATTTGAAAAATAAAAACGTAAATTTTGAATTATTCTCAACAATAAGTTTTAAGGAGAAGTTAGTGGTGAGGTCATTGCTAATAATTTGATTAAAATATAATGTTGGTTTGGAAAGAGAAAGATAGTTGTCCTTAATAATTATATTATTTTATTAAGTGGACCCAATCAACTTGAGAAATTGGAACTTTATTAAGGGACAAAAGTTTAGGGAGAAATGAAAACTTTATTTAGGGACAGGGGAAATGTGTTTGTGTGATTGTAAAAGATAGTCTTGATTTTATGAAAATTTGAGTTTTTATCTGAAATTCGTGTTCTTTGTGTTGAACAGCTTTTGAAGATCCAAATCCACGGTATTCTTAATACAACATGGTTTTTTGGTTTAGATTATCTTAGGTACTCTTATAATCAACGAGATCAATCTTTATTATTGTTTTTGAGTGTACATCAAACACTAAGTCAAGCAAAGTTTATGATAAAACCAATGTCAAAGAAAGTTGAAGGGTTAAAACAACAAATTAGTAAAAAGTTTGAGAACTAGCACACAGCTTTTTGATAAATTAACCACATTACCAATGACTCGAGTTTAGCGGATGAGTTTAGTGTGGATCGACATTTTTTGTAAGCGGGTTCATCCGGGAATTCGTCCATGAATGTCTTGGTGAACTCTGAATGATCTGACTCATCATCAAGCAAGTACTTCTTGACACATTCTAAAGTCAACGAATTATAAATATTTTAGCAATATTAAATGTAATATAGAGAGAATTATAAAATGCACAAAGTTACCTTCAAGTGAATCTGCTACTGAATTAAAGTTTTTGACTAATTCTTTATGCAACTCAGCCCAAATAGGGAAAGTTAGAGTGTTCACTGCTACAGTGACGATTGCTCCAATCACAATCGAGTAAAGCCGTTCGATCGATGTTTTTATTGGGTTCCCGTTTCGGTAACCCGAAAGTATGATCAAACAGTATGTAAATAGTATGACTCGAAAACCATATTCATATGGCACAAGAGTTGGCCATAACTTCATGAATGAGGTTATAGTCCCTGTCAATGAAAAATGAACTTTTGTTAGCGTTATCACTTCTGTATTTATCCTTTAATCTAGCGTAGAAGTGGTAAGATGAGTGGGTTGGTTGACAGGTAAAATAAAGGTTTGAGTTGAAACGGGCCATTTTTAATATAGAGCGAAACGGGCCTGGTCGGATTGTAGTTGAACCGTTCACACGTTCTATATGTATTGAATTTTTCTATAAAATTTAGCATGAAAATGTCATAATATAGCAATATATTTAGATGATAGTCTTTTTCAGTCGTTACAACTTTTTAATGTCCGATTTTAGACCTGGCAAAATCTGACACGACACGACAACTCGACACGAACCCGACACGAAACTAGTGGGTTTGGGTTAGAGGTTTCGACACGTTTAAGTAAATGGGTTGAATCGACACGACACGAAAGTTAAACGGGTTGGGTTAGTATCAACATTTTCAACTCGAAGGTAACCCGAATCACCCGTTTAAGTATGTATATATTTTAATAAATTTTATATTTTTAAATATATAGTAGTTGTAGTAGAAAACGTTGGGCTTTTGTTTCATATTTAGATTAATATCTATTTATGTTACGTTTTTGTTGGATTTTTATTAAGTTTTTTTTTTTTAATTTCTAATACATTTTTGTTGGAATTTTATTATGTTTAATCGCTATACGCGAATTTTTACGGTTTAAACGGGTTGGGTTGGGTTTACACGAAATTAACCGTGTCGGGTTTTGGTCAACATTTTGAACCCGTTTATTAAACGTGTCGGGTTTGGGTTTAGGGGTCTCAACACGTTTAAGGTCTCGACACGACACGAACCCGACACGACCCATTTGCCACGTCTATCTGATCTGGAGCCTACATTGGCAATAATCTTACGTATTTGGTTATAATAATCTTACGTATTTTAACACTATAATTACCAACGTACCGTCTTAAAAACATATAATTACCAAAATAAGCATATAAAAAGTTATAATTACCAAAATGGATCCACCCAAATGACATTTGCCCATTAGTTGATTCATTCTTTTGAAGATTGCTTATTAATATAGTTTAGGGACTTTCCAAACTTGGCCCATTCTCTTTATAGATAAGTTTTTTTTTTTTATCTAACCAACTTAGCCCGTTTGAGATAAAGCAAAATCCAAATAGATCTGTTAACAAGTAAATGGTTCAAAATTGTCTAGTCTAGTCTAGCATATACCTTATTTTGCTTATGAATTTATTACCTATAATGAAAATACTGATGCCAATTATAATCGGTTGACCACTAGTCAATGCCAATTCGGCAACAACAATGGCCAAGACTCCAGCAAAGAAGCTTCCAAGCGCACGGTTGAATCCTTTTTGAAAAGTTGCACCTTCAACAATTCATAATATTATTGTTATAAATATCCTCTTTTGAGTTAAACTTACGTTTTTTTTAAGCGTACGATTATTAAATTTGTGTACATACCGACAGTATATTCAAACATGATGGCGACTGTGAGGATGGACCAGATAATGGTGGTACCGAACACTTGATAAGGTGCTTGAAATAGAATGAGTAAAGACACAAGGAGAATTGCAAGACCAACTTTTAAAGAAAATATGACTCGATTAGTGTCTTCTTTAGCAAATTCCAAGATTTTATAAATCCAAACTTTGAATTTGTTTGTGGTTTCTGGTAGTTCATCTTTGGTGTTGGGTGACATTTTAATGACAAAACTACCCTCCTTCAAGTTCATTCTTCAATATGAAAGATTTTGTAGAATGGAAAAGGTGTGGATGAATGAGTTTTCGGACGATTGAATAGAGTCATTTAAAGACGAGTGTTTTTAAAAAAGAATAATATTTGAACAAGATATTGGCGGGATAAACACGGAGATTAAAGATACGTAAACATAATAATTCTCGAAAAGGATATGTTTATGGTTGATGTTGCTTAACTAAACTGTAAATCCTTGTGATCCTTTCTTTACTTTTGAAAATTTTGGTTTCTTGTTTTTGCAAATTCTTTAAATCTTCCATTTCAAGAAATCTTGTTATTGAAGTTTGTACAGGTACAATTAAGAACCCAGCATATCAGATTTGCTCATGCAGTTATGTTTTATGGTACAATCTGAATAAGTGGTCCTGAAAGAACTTCAGTAATATTGAAAAGATCGATTTCTCTTTTTTCGAGAGCAACGAGCTAGGGAATATTACATTTCTGTAAGGCTGGGAGTCTCATGCAAAATATGCTTTGGTGAAGGATACATGCACAAGTTTAGGTATGCTACATTTACTCCTACGTACATCTTGCCTTAGTTCAAAGAAAACATTATGTTCTAGAGTTTTTTTTTTTTTTTAAAGGAAGGTAAAAAAAAGAGAGGTGAAAAGAAGAAAATATTTTTTTTCTTTGTGTTCTCGATTCTGACAAAAAGGAAAAAAAAGTTTTTTTGTGTTGCTGAGTTAGATAGAAAATAAAAGAGTGAACAGATTTACATTGTTACTCTTAAAATATAAATTAATTAGGAAATATCCATAGTTATTTCGCTAGTGTAAATTTTTTCATTAAATTCAACTCCTGTTTTCTCCAAGTCTTCTGCATTTTTTAGAGGAAAATTATGAGAGAAATAACGGCTCAAAATTTCTTTCGATTCTTTTAACTTTAAAAAGAACTCTTAAACACTATAAAATATAAATATCTTTTCAGATCTCTTCTTTTCTCTCTAAATTAAAAGTCAATTAAACTCACGTGATTGTTAGTCCAATATCTAAAATACTTAGTGTAGCAACAAATGCAATTTTGACTCCAAAATATGTTGAAACTGTTAGGAGATCAAGTTCAATTTATGTGAGATAAAAAAATGACTCCTTTGTGGCAGAGGTTCATAGACTACCGCAAAGTAGGTGGTTGGGACCCATGCTCCCTGTAAAATGAAATGAAAATTACAAATCGATTGGCATCAATCTATTAACAGTTTCGATCCCACCGTTATTCCAGCTGTCTCTAACATACATTGTCACCTTTTTCACTTTTTGCAGTTTAAGTCATTATATATTCCTTGCTCGATTCTCTTCAAAATGAAAGCATTGGCTGCTCCTAGATATATTCTATTACTAATATTTTCTGTTATTTATTTAATTATTTATTTTGGAAAGTAATCGATCTAGACATGAAAGCGACCTTTGAGTATGAGTAACATTTTGGTAATTTAACTTTGATCCATATGAACTTTTTATTTCTAGTACATGTTTTCTCTCTAGATTTGAAACTCATGGAATATATGCATCTCAAGTCACATGGAAGATTGATATGATAGTGTTTTTATAGGTTATGGAGTACAGAAAAATAGCTTATACCTAAATATGAAAGACTGCAATGCAAACATGAAATGTGGATTAAAAGCTTATATGACATGTTTTAGGTATAGTACTTTAAGAATCTTAAAAAGCTTTTGGTTAAGTTAATGGTGAAATCCGATATCATGTTGTTGGATGTCGGATATTTTAAAAGGTGAACAGAAAGAAACCTAGTTTAGAACTTAGAATATGATGCTACAATCCATGAGGGATATTTTTTGCATGCATTTTCACTCTGACGTTGGTTTTTTTGTACGTTTGTCGTATTCAAAAAACCAGATATTGTGATCCCAAGATTCAAGTATTTCATATGTAAATTTAGTGAGATTACATAAAGATAATTGGTATGAATTAAGTAGCTCAAAAATTCAAAATAAATAGGTGGCTCATGGTAGGCTGGCCATTTATAAAAAAATGAAAAACTGAAAAAACAAATGAAGGAATTTTTTTATTCGGTTTTGATTTGACCCAAAACCGAGCCAAATCCAATCGTGCACATACAATTTAGAGGGCGATGGAGAGGATAGAACAAAATAAAAGGAAAATAGAAACGATTTATCTCTATCTATAATTATGTTATACAAGAAGCGTTTGTAGTCCAACGGTTAGGATAATTGCCTTCCAAGCAATAGACCCGGGTTCGACTCCGGGCAAACGCATCTATTTTTTTTTAACGTGATGCTTTAATTTTATGGTTCTTGCTCATGTAATTTAAATATTAAATGAAAATGTGTTATTGACATGAATACTGATTTTGGGAACGGTTTAATTATTCTTACTTGGACATATTTGTTTTCAAAAGTGAAGTATATATGCGGTAGTTTTTCAATCGTATATACAGATAATCGGAGTATATAAACAACTTATCATTACATCTAACTAGGCATGATAGAACTTATCATTGCATTTAAACTAAAAATAAAAAATTGAATAGAAAAGATTAAAAAATCATATATTCAAGAGAAAAGATCAGAACTTTTATGATCAATGTAATTAACTGCGATGGTATATCCGATCAATTTTTACTATAATCATATTCTTGGTTGGGATTTCTATATCGTTCATACCTAGAAGCTAAAATGACTGATAAGATTAATATTGCACTGATGAACAAAGCACAATATATATAAGAACGACATCACTAAAAAATTTGTTTTGACAAAA
Source organism: Calendula officinalis (assembly GCA_963853835.1). Taxonomy (NCBI): domain Eukaryota; kingdom Viridiplantae; phylum Streptophyta; class Magnoliopsida; order Asterales; family Asteraceae; genus Calendula; species Calendula officinalis. The sequence continues at coordinate 38,601,510 of OY970830.1, read as the reverse complement.
AATCAGCCACCCGACAAAGAAAACAAAACAAATGTATTCTAATGTCCTTGTAAAAACCTTAGTAGGATGAAGTTGTCAAAACCAAAAAACTAATGGTATACTCATCATTTATGTCTTTGTATGCATCAAACACTCTTTATAAAGTAATTAAAGTATATATACTTGAAAATGTTGTTAAATTAAAGTTGAATATGACAACGGGCTTTTAGTCAAGCGGTATGTAAGATTCCCACCAACTTTGTTGGGATTTAGTATCCCTTGTTGTTTGCTTGGTGGTGGTTTGTGGCGGTTATTGATCTAGATTAGGTTGTGAAACATTAGCAATAAACTTTTTTCTTTGAAAACGATCACAACTTTTTCTATTCATGATAAAATGTGCTTTATGATGTGTTTTGAAGATATATGCGCTATCGCCTTGTTTGACAATAACATTATTTGTCTTATTATTAACTAACATACATACATATATGTTGCATTTTTTATAAACATATTTAAAAATACGTTTCCTTTTTGCAATATGAACCTCTGTTCCCAAAAAAACATTTCCCTATAGTATGTTTCATTTTTTGAACAATACGATACGTTACCTTTTTAGTGTAAAGTATATATATGTTCATCCAACAAAAAATCTCATAATTAAATTACCTTGGTTTTCATTTTAAACACAAAATCTCACCTCTCTAGCTTTTCCTACAGGAAAGACAAAAGAGGGAGGGAAACCTCTTGTCTGCCACACAAAGTCACGAAAAAGCAATACAAAGCCAAATCAAAAGCAAACAAAACAAAACAAACCACTACTTTGACGCCATTAATGCTGGTGGTCGTACTTAAAATTATCTCGCAAATCAAGTCGGAAAGTTACCAAAAAAGTTAAAAATAAGAAAAATAAACTAACATTACAAACAATCATACTTTGCATAGAAAACCTGCTGCAATGATCGAAACACCACCTGGACAGCTATATATATATATATATATATATATATATATATATATATATATATATATATATATATATATATATATATATATATATATATATATATATATATATTATTAAGCATAGTTAGAACTATTACGGATATACATCAACACATATATTATATCCAAGATATATTTAATTGATTAAGTTACCTTGTATAGGTTAAGTCAATGGCTGTCACTCAATTACCTCCTGTAATTACAATTATAAACTTTATTTTTTGTAACACAACCTAAAAGGATATAAAAACTTGATATACCGTAAATGAACTTTGACTTGTTCACTATGCTACAACTATATAGTTGAAATTTTAAATGAGTTAGCTTGAGTTTTTGGCCGATCGTTCTATTATTCTATTGCTTCGAATTTGTAGCATCTTAAGCCAAAAACAAAAGTTGATCCACAAATCTTTATATACACACTAAATCATAATAAAATATATTGATATCCAATTATAAATCACTTATAACAAACACTTAATGTCAATTAACTTTGGCTGCATTTGGTAAAATCGTCATCGGTGGCACACAAATGTCAGTGGCATCCTTCAGTTGCAAACTTTAGTTTGGCAATAAATAGGTGAACCAAAAAGTGGGGTTTTTGAATAGAATGTATATTTTGTGTGCGTATACTTTATATTATGTGGGGCCTAAAAATATAATGTGAAGATGTATTGTTAGCAAGAGTGTTTTAGTTGACACTGATTTGGAAAAAACTGAAAAGTTAGTATAGATGAGATTTGGTCCAGAACCGATCTGAATGGACCCGTACCCAAAATAGCGTAGAACCGATTCAGATGATTAGTAGACCCGAGAAAATAATCGTTTCACATAATATTGTTCTGGTTCGGTTCCGGATTCAGTTAAATCGGGTATAGACTCGATTAGAATCGAAATAGTAACAGGCGCTGGTCTCGCATGTTTATAACATATTTCTTAGTTTATATATGTAATATTAGAATGATTACAATTACACTGACAATAATATTATGCCAATAGTAGTTTTGATTCCAGGTCTTAAATTGGATTTGTTCTATACAAGATGTATCTGAACTCAGAAGACTTGATACCTGATTTCACGAAAAATTGAACCGATACCCTAACCGAACCAAACTTTTATACTCCGGTATCAACCGGTTTTGGTTCCGGTTTAGGGCGGTACGGATTCGGATTTCCAGTTCTACCCCTATCTCTAGTTTAGTAGCGACTACGATTGAGAATCGTGTTAGAGTTTTTTTAAATTTCTTCGATCCAATATGTTAAAGTTTGTGTGCGAATTTCTTGGAACTCCTAAAATTAATTGTATTAAAATATAATATATTTTCTAATTAAAAATGTAACTACCCTCATTTATAAGCCCGATTGCACATGGAGTAAACTGTGCTTTGTCTCACTATACAAAGAATTAAACCGTCTGAGGGTATTCTGGTAATTCTACATACCCGTGTTGTTTTAGACACCCTCCACATATCTCTCTCTCCACATGCCCCAACACATGCTTTTGACTGTAATCTTAACATTTATTACTCCCACCGGATAATGGGCAATTGCAACGGCGTTCCGGCAGCTGCCAACGGCGGCACAACCACCACGACCTCAAACTCCGCCACCTCAACTGAACAGAAACCTCAGCAACCATCTCCACCCAACGGACTCACTATACTTCCTGCATCGGAGCCGGCACCTCCTCGCCGGCCGATGCCGGCTACCGTCGGCCGTGTCCTCGGCCGGCCAATGGAAGACGTTCGTTCAACATACGTAATGGGATGTGAGCTAGGCCGCGGTCAATTCGGCGTGACGCACCTCGTCACTCATAAAGTCACGCGCGAACAGTTCGCTTGCAAATCGATCGCGATGCGGAAGCTGATTAATAAGGATGACATCGATGATGTCCGGCGAGAAGTCCAGATCATGCATCATCTCACCGGTCATCGGAACATTGTCGAGCTTAAAGGCGCCTATGAGGATCGGCACTCTGTTAACCTAATCATGGAGCTCTGCGCCGGCGGGGAGCTGTTTGATCGGATTATTGCCAAGGGACATTATTCAGAGCGTGCTGCGGCTGGTTTGTGCCGGCAGATCGTTACGGTGGTGCATAATTGTCATACGATGGGAGTATTTCACAGAGACTTAAAGCCTGAGAACTTTTTGCTGTTGAATACCGATGAAGACTCGCCGTTGAAAGCTACTGATTTTGGTCTATCCGTGTTTTTCAAACCAGGTATTCTGTCTAACAAATGTAACTTTTCTCAACTACCTGTTCAACTACAATAAAATATCCAAAATGTTAGAGGAAAGGGATACCAATTAAACACTTTTGAGCATCCACCAGATCCAAACACTCCTTTAGTTTATTACCTAACGAATTAGGGTTTCAATGGATATTTCCATCTGGAAAATGTAGGCAGCCAGCGTTGTGATTTTGCTTAGTTATATCTATGTTGCTGAGCCTTGGCTAGGTTAATTGAGTTGGAGTATTGTGATTCATTTAATATTTCTAAGGAAAGCAAAGAATTTGATGAGTATTAAAGCTTTGCTAGTTTTAGATCTCAAAATTCTAACTCCAAAGATGCTTTGAGTTCATACTCTACAAATGTATAACTACCTAATGATCATCTAGGGTTATACAAACACATTAGTTTCATATAGTTAATTTTTTTGTTATAATAAAGTGTCTCGTGTTCTAATGGGCTCACTTACTATGTATTTTGAATATACTGTTATTTGTATGTGCAGGAGATGTATTCAGAGATCTTGTTGGTAGTGCATATTATGTAGCTCCTGAAGTGTTGCGTAGACATTATGGTGCTGAAGCAGATATTTGGAGTGCTGGTGTAATTCTCTATATTTTACTCAGTGGGGTCCCGCCATTTTGGGGAGGTATGTAATGTTTTTATAGAAGGCAAACTGTTAACCAACCAACTAACTAACTAACTAACTAACTAACTGACTAACTTTGTTCGTGTTTTACAGAAACTGAACAGAGCATATTTGATGCGGTTTTGCGTGGGAATCTTGACTTTGTGTCTGACCCTTGGCCAAGTATATCAAGTAGTGCTAAAGATCTTGTGAAAAAGATGTTGCAATCTGATCCGAAGGAAAGGCTTACTGCTGTTCAAGTCTTAAGTAAGTAGTAATAAATTGTAATAAATATTACAAAAAGTTGTTTTTTAAAAAAAAAAAAAATTTACATGTAATTGTAATGTAGATCACCCATGGATGAGAGAAGATGGTGATGCATCAGATAAGCCAATTGATATTGCTGTGCTTACACGAATGAAACAGTTCCGTGCTATGAATAAACTTAAAAAAGTAGCTCTTAAGGTAGTTTGACCTGGTCAACCTTTGATCTGTTTTCTAGCTAATCTATCAACAAACGGGTCAAATTGCCACCTCATTCTGATTTAGTCAACTGTTTTTCGAGTTTTAGGTAATTGCAGAAAATCTATCTGAAGAAGAAATTATCGGGTTAAAAGAAATGTTCAAATCAATGGATACAGATAACAGTGGCACAATAACATTTGAAGAACTAAAAGCAGGTCTTCCCAAACTTGGAACCAAACTTTCTGAGTCGGAAGTTAGACAATTAATGGAAGCTGTAATTATCAATTACTTTTTTTTTAATTTCCCAAAATACCCTTACCACCTATTTATATTCAAGTTAATATATTTCTAATATAATTATATTTTTCAGGCTGATGTTGATGGCAATGGAACGATAGATTATATTGAATTTATTTCTGCTACAATGCATTTGAATCGTGTTGAAAGGGAAGATCACTTATATAAAGCCTTTGAATACTTTGATGACGACAAAAGCGGGTTCGTATTTCTCCATATTTTTTAATTTATTTTTTATTTTATATGTATAACTATTAATTAAATTGTTGGTTATTCTATGCAGATATATAACAGTTGAAGAATTGGAGCATGCACTAAAGAAGTACAACATGGGTGATGAGAAAACGATAAAGGAGATCATTGCAGAAGTCGACACGGATAATGTGCGCACATTATTACATTTTCCTATTTTTTATTATATTAAAATTTAAAATGCAATAAATAAAAAGTACAATATACATTTAATTATACAATTTAATGTTGCAGGACGGGAGAATAAATTATGATGAATTTGCAGCAATGATGAGAAAAGGCAACCCAGAAATGGCCACGATTAGGCGTCGTAAATGAATCAAAAGATCGATGATTATTCTCATATTTGTTTTTCCTTTTTATTTGTTTCCTGGATTTAGGCAAGCTGATAAATCTAATTAATTATAACAGGGTATTTTATTCATAAACGTTATAATTATTAATTATTATCTTGAGGGTATGTAGCAACGATGTCGAGTTTTTGGTATGAGGGAAAAATCGATGTTTGTAACAGATAATAAATTTTATATATAATTTACCTTTGCGTGCTTGTTTTTGAAAGCAGGGTTATCATATGAGTTGCAACTAGGGGCGAGCATAACAGGGTACCCGCCGGTTCCGAATGGAACCGGAACCAGAACCGGAACCGCAGGTTCCTGAGATATAGGAACCGGAACCTGGAAGACAGGTTCCTAATTTTTCAGAACCGGAACCGCCGGTTCCAAGGCAGGTTCTGGTTACCATGTATCTAAATTCAAAAAATTTTAACATTACTTACTGAATTAACAAGACAATAAATCACACAAACTAACGATTACAAATATCGTTTTACGATTTTAAATATAGTTCAACGATTATGAATATTGTTGAAAATAGAAATAAGTGAATAATAATGAGAAAAACATAGTAAGAATGACAAAAACAAAGATACGACCTCACGACGAGTGAATGTCTCACTCAATTTCTTACTCAATTATAACGCATAAGGTCAATTCTATATCCTTATTTGGACTAGTATTTCACATTTAGATAAATCATAAATCTATTTAATTTAATCATGTATAATATATAATATATTATATGTTTTAATAAAAATATACCGTGTAACCGCCGGTTCCAGGTTATCCACCGGTTCCAGGTTCCTTAATTTTGAGAACCGGAACCAGAACCTCTTAGGGCGGTTCCATGATTTTAGGTAGGGGTGAGCAGAAAAAGAGTGTAACCGGAATTGGAACCGGAACCGCCTCGGAACCGGAGGTTCCGGACGAGGAACCTGCTAAGAGGTTCCGGTTCCGGTTCCTAAAATCATGGAACCGCCCTAAGAGGTTCCGGTTCCGGTTCTCAAAATTAAGGAACCTGGAACCGGTGGATACCCTGGAACCGGTGGTTTTCCGGTATATTTTTAATAAATATAATAATATATAAGATAATATACATTAAATTTAAGAGGTTTACCTAAATGTAAAATACCTCACAAACTTAATAGTCTAAATAAAATGGATTTTATCTTTATTATCACTGATTGAGCCATATTTAAACTCGTTGAATATGGAAGTCAAGTACTAGAAAGTGATTTTTGTTCACTTATTTCTATTTTGAACTCGTTCAACCATATTAAAATCGTTAAACGGTATTTATAATAGTTAAACGATATATGTAATTGCTAGTTTGTGTGATTTATCTGATTTATCTTCTTGTTTATTTTGTTTGTAATACTTAAATTTTTATGAATTTAGAGGCAGGGTAACCGGAACCGGTTCTGGAACCGGCGGTTCCGGTTCCGGTTCCGAAAATTTAGGAACCTGTCTTCCAGGTTTCGGTTCCGAGATTTCAGGAACCTGTGGTTCCGGTTCTGGTTCCGGTTCCGGTCGGAACCGGCGGGTACCCTGTTGTGCTCACCCCTAATTTTAGGAACCGGAACCTCTTAACAAGTTCCGGGTCCGGAACCTCCGGTTCCGATTCCGATTCCGATTCCGGTTACCCTCTTTTTCTGCTCACCCCTAGTTGCAACAATAAAATTTGTTCACTTATATAATTAATGAGGAATTGGTGCCCGCGCTTCATGGCGGGGTGGAAATTTACACATCATAATTAACATGTCTATAGCATATAGTCGATATAAAGTTTCACACAATGAATAAATGCAAGTTTTTTTAGTAGAAAAGCATAATAGTACATTTTTTCCCCACTATACAAAACAATTAAACCATACACAAATCAATATATCTAAACACCAAGCGGCCCAACTTGAAGAATCTAAAATCTAATTAAGAACTGATATACTTCCTCCGTTTCAAAATAAGTGATATACTTTGGGTTTCACATTTTTTGAGGTTAAATTTGATAATGAAAGTTAATTAGATTAAAGTGAATAGTTAGTGGGGATGAGTCCCACATATTTTAATTGAAGTGAAGTTAATAATGTTTAAAAGTAAAAAGTAAGAGTATATGTGTCATTTCATTATATTAATGAGATAGTTAGTGGGTGTGCTTTCAATACAATTTACCAAATATGATAAGTTTTTAAAATATATTATTTTGAAACACATAAAAATGAAAAGTATATCACTTATTTTGAAATGGAGGAAGTAGTAAAATACCTACTTTGAGGAGATTTTACCGTCACTCTAAGGCGACTAATGTTGGGCCACTTTCTGAGCAAGAAACGACCCAGATTTCCAATCAAGCGAGCTTGATACGTACTGGATTATATAAAAAGCCCGTGAGTATCTCCTGCTTCTTCAAAGTATATCGAATTACCCATTTTTGAAAATGATTCAACCCCTAGAAAACCATTTTAAATGAGAAAAATACTAATAAGAAAAAATATATATAAACACTGTAATTTTTTAAACCTGTTCCATAACATAACCAGAAATCATTAAATTTTGAACCCCATTTATGATATTCTGTAGCTTTTGATGATCCGGGAGCTAATGGAAGTATATTATAATGCTCGATTCTTTCTTTTTTGAGGTCAAATCCCAAAATTCAACTTCAAAATTAACATATTAACCTAAATACCTTGCCTAAAATTAACATAATGTTGTAAAATGAGTAACCAGAATATTAAATCAGTATCAATTTTGACTCCAAAAAGTTAGAAGCCTGACTTCTGGAATCAAAATTCCCTATAAAGCATCACATACAACTTCAATCAAACAAAATTCACATAAATACTATTCAAAAAGGACAACAATAACCGAAGTAATGAACCAAAAAACTAACCCCAGATGATATAATCCAAAATAGGTGAGTAGTGTTCATAAACCGAACCGAAACCGATAGAACCGAACCGAAAACGATAAATTTTCAAAACCGAAACTGAACCGACTACATGTTTTCGGTTTTGGTTCGGTTCAGTTTCGGTCCAGTCCGGTTTCGGTTCGGTTTTTTTAGGTCAAAAGTTCATCCTTATTTGAAGACCGAATTTGACCGAAACCGATATAACCGAAACCGAAAACGATGAGTTTTCAAAACCGAACCGATGGTTTCGGTTCGGTTTCGGTCGGTCTTCGGTTCGGTTTTTTCGGCCCAAATGCTCACCCCTAATCCAAAATCGATCGATTGTCAGACAGCAAAATTGAACCATTTTAACCCCTTTTTGTGATCAAATAGAGGGCAGAACAATATCAAACATTTATTATAGGGTGATGATTTAGGTACCACATAAATTACTTCCTCCACCACATCATGTGTTTTGGTGTGCTTGTACTGCCTGCTTTAATATTTGTAAACTGTGGTGGGTGAAATAACCTATGTGGTATATAAATCATCTCCCTTTATTATATGTTTAGACTTTTTTCCAAACTCCATTGTCGGTCCTTGACTCCCTAATTCCGTTCCACCAATATTCTCTGTTGTTAACGGCGACGGTGGAGGGGGGGCACGGCGTGGGGGTGAAGACGGAACCAAAATATACACACACATTTAACCAAAATAAAACACATAAAATTACAAAACCCCTCTATACACTCTAAAATTTTCATACCATGGATCCAAACAACAACCCTCCACAAACACAAAACCAATCTTCAAATCAAAATCCAGCCATTGGATTTAGCGGCTACGAGCCATATTTCAACATCCTCAAGGCTTGTAGCGAAGGCAAGGGCCTGGGCGGCCATGAACAATTTAATGTAATTTTAATTTTAGTCTTTTTAAATTTCAAGTATTGTAATTTTTAATTTTATGTATTATTATTTTAATTTAATGAATTATTAGTTTTATGTTTAAAAAATAAATGGAAATGAAATGGTGAGATGAAAAATAAAATGGTGTGGTGTGGTGAGTATTTCCTAGGATAATGTGGTGTGAGGGGTGGTGTGGTTGATGAGGTGACAAATGATGTGTCAGAAAAAAATGGTGTGGGTGTGTGTTTGATTTGTCTGTTCTTTTTGAGTTTTATATATTTCTTCAACTGAACTTTGTTTCTGAAATCAATATGTTGCAACCTATTAAGTAATTTTGAAGATTACTGAATTATCTGACTATTTTTTTGTCAGGATTTAGTTTATTTGGTATGATTTGAGTCTTTGATGTTAGAATTAGAGCTTTATTTTACCTATTTAGTTATGTTACAATTATTATAGTCAATCATGAAACAGATTATTAAATTCCAGTTCATTTTCCGAATTCAAGAAAATACCACCATTAAATTTAAATATATAATTTGCAGGCACAAAAGATTTTTTCATACTTAGGTATAAGTTGTATTGTTTACCAAGTTTTAGAACGTAAAATGCACATGTCTTCTTATCTAAGAAAGAAATTGTTCAACTCTTGTGTCTATTTAGGTTCTTATTTGTTTTTCAATTAAGAAACAGATGGTAATTATAGAGATCCTATTTATCTTGTTGATCATATTTCTCAGGAAGCAATAACACAAAATAAAGGAATTACCAAAAATGTATACAATTAAATGGATTGTTGGTCACAAAATTTCTTTCATTTAGAGCACAACGATAATGGTGTTTGTGCTATGCCAAGCAAGGATATTGGAAAGCCAAATGATTGGCAAGATTGGAATGATCAGTTAATTGCTGAAGATAATGCTATTATACACAAAAGTGGAATGAAATTTTAGTTGATACTAATGTTTCTTAACAAAATGCAAAGGTATTACTATTACTGCTATAATGTGTTTCTGCTTTATTTTGATATTACATGTTAAGGTATATTTCGTAATATAGAAATATAGATTTATATTATGTCTTTGGTGTATTGTATGGTTTAAGAGGCATCATTGGATCATTTCGCCCGGGGCATGAAAAACCAATGGACCGGCCTTGCTCACACCTTATAGCCTAAAGAAATAAAGGCTGATGAATGATGATGGATTTGTAACTGGTCTCCAACATTAAAAAAGAAAAAAGAAAAAAAAAAGTAAATTCTATTCATCAACTAGTCATCTACTGCATTTCCTTTTAACAAATGTTAATATAGGTAATACGTATTCTTTTCTTAATTAAGGCTTGATTGGTGTGTTGTTTACTAACATCGTTTTTACGACATGGGTTGTTGGAACAAAACACAGATCAACTTAATACTGATGCTGCAGTTAGTAATAATTATGTTTATTACTGATGGGGCAGAAAACATTTACTACTGATGAAGTTGATACTGGTGAATACTATAACTTAGTTACTACTGATCAAAGCTTATTGAAGATACTACTGATCAATAGTAGTTACTACTGACGTTGATATTGGACTTACTACTGGTCACCAAGATTACTACTGATGATATGAATTTACTACTGGTGATTGCAGTTTACTACTGATACGCGTTTTGGGTGCATATCAAGTCCGAGATCTTCGTAGAGATAGTTATAGCATGTAAATCAATGTATATCTATAGAATTAGAATGTAAATCAAGTCCTAGAATAACTAGGGTAAATAGTTTAGCTTCAAGGACTATTATAAATAGTTCCTTACGAATTGTAAACGTACGTGTGTATTGTTAACTTGATAATATACATTGAAGCTTTTTGTGAGACTGTGTTCTTAATACTTTCGCATATTATTTACAGTTCATTGTTCTTAATTACATTGATATAGTGTTGATCCGCTGCAACTTCTATAGTCAATTAGATCTAAGGTGTTTATTAACTTCTCTATAGTTAATCGATCCTGACAAGTGGTATCAGAGCATATTGGTTCTAGATCTACTATTTGTTAAGAACAACAAAAAGTTTTAATCTTCAAAACACACACATTATTAATCATGACTGATAATAATGAAAGCACTCAGGCCAACAAAATTCCTATACTCACTCCCAACAACTTTGGGATGTGGAAGAATCGTATTAAGCAATACATGCTTATTACAGATTATTCTATGTGGGAAGTTGTCCTTGAAGGAAACAAAACTGGTCCTGGTCAAGAAAGCAGCTCTGCAACTGAGGCAGACAAACTTAAATTTGAGAAGGAGAAGAAAGACAAGGGAATCGAACTTAAAACTCTAAGCACTCTCCTACTGGCCATTCCTAACGAATATCAACATCTCTTCGTTGAGTATGATGATGCTAAGGTACTTTGGGAAGCACTGGAGAAGAGATTTGTTGGGACAAAGAGCACCAAAAGGAATATGAAGTCTGTTCTCAAACAAGACTTTGAAAATTTCAAAGGAAAGCCCAATGAAACACTCACTCAAGTGTTTGACAGATTCAACAAGTTAATTGGTGAACTTAACCAGGTTGGGGTTAAGATGGATCAAGAAGATGTCAACATGAAGTTCCTGAGGTCTCTTAGTGAAGAATGGGCCATGTATACAGTAGTATATAGACAAAGAGATGCTTTAGAAGAAAAAGAGTTGGATGAACTCTATAATGATCTCAGAGTATTTGAAACTGAGGTAAATCAAAAGAACCCTTCTATTTCTTCTAATAATGCTGCATTTGTCTCTAGTACAGGTCAAGGTCAGGAAACCTCCACAGGAAAGGCTGCAGATTCTGCGGATACTGCAAGAGAATCCTTCTTCACTAGTCATGTGCATACTGCACTGATTAGTGATGACTTGGAACAATTGAATCCAGATGATCTTGAGGAGATGGATCTTAAATGGCAGATGGCTATGCTGAGCCTAAGGACCAAAAGATTCTTAAAGAGGACTGGTAGGGCAAGCCTCAACTATAACAAAGGTGACAAAGCTGGATTTGACAAAACTAAAGTCAAATGTTACAACTGTAACAACCTTGGTCACTTTGCAAAAGAATGTCCTCAGCCAGACAAAAGATCAAAATCAACTGCTCTTGTTTCACAACAAGGACAAGGCTATGACTGGAGCTTCCAAGCAGAAGAGCATGCTCAAAATCAAGCTCTCATGGCCTTTACTGACAACAAAACTGAGGTAAAACCTAAACCTTGTACTTCTGAATGCATTAAAATTGTTAAAAATCTAGAAAAAGAAAACACTAAATTAAATGAAGATTTAGCAAAAGCAGTCAGAAGAAATCATGAGTTTGATAGTGTGATTGCTGATCAAGAACATCAAATAAAGGTGTACCAGATGATTGATCAAAGGATAAAGGAAGAATTGCTTCAGGCTGTGGATGAGAAAGAGTTTTATGAAATAAAAAATAAAGAACTAACAAGTAAATTAGAAGAATGTCAGCTTGAAATTGAACAAAATAAATTAACAATCAAAAAGTTTGAAAGAAGCACTAAAATTCTTGATGAACTAACTAACAATCAAACTACAGAAAAAGTTGTTCATGGGGTGGGATATCATGCAGTACCACCTCCATATAAAATCATTCCACCACTTAAAAATAGTTCAGAAAGAATCATTAATGAATTAAAAACTGAAAATCAAACTCAATCTCATAATGAAACATCTGAATCAAATGATTCTTCTGATGATGATCAATCAATTGAATTTACAATTTCTCAAACTGAATCACCAAAATCAATTGATACAAGTTTTCACACAGCACAAAGTGAAGAAAACTCTCCTAAATACAATGTAGAAAATATACCAAAAATTCTAAAAAGGGGAAATGAAAGAAATAAAAATCAACTCTTAGATCAAAGAATACCTGAAGGTGCTAAAAGTAAGAAATTAAGATGTGTTATATGCAACAAAATGAATCATTTAGCAAAGGATTGTCACTTCAATCCGATTAATTGTAAAGAATTCAAAGAATTTAAAAGTTTCAAAGAAAAGGCAAAAACACAGAAATTAAAAGATACTATTGGTCCTTCAGTAGTACATAAAATTAAAATTCCAATTGCTGAAACACCAAGATTTGGAAGAAGTGCACCAAGATTTGTGCAAAACAGAAGAGTTGGAAGCCCAAAGAACATCAATTACTTCAAGAACAATGGAAAATCCAATCAAAATAAACAATATTCAAAATTTTCCAACACCAGTAAAAACTTTACAAACTTTACTACTGGTGTTAACCCTAATTATAATGTTGTATGGTACCAGTACAAGAACACTACTGGTAAAAACCCTAATTACAAAAATACTACTGCTCCCAAACCAACTTTCAAAAATACTACTGGTGTCAACCCTAAAAACACTACTGGTCATTCTAAACATGGTAAGTACCCAAATACTACTGGTCCATCAGTAGTAAAGCATTCAAAAGCTAAAAATCACGGGTATAAACCAAGATCAGTAGAAAATTCTCACACCAGTAATACTTTCAAAAGGGCAGTAGTAAAACAAAACACCAGTAATAAACAAGTATGGGTACCAAAAATGTTTAAAGTTCACTCCCCAAAAGCTTACTTCTCAAAGGATGAACCCAAGACATATAAAGCTTGGGTTCCCAAACTTAACTAATCCTTTACTCACTTGTGCAGAGCATTCAGATCCCAGAAGAAGGAAGAACATGGCATATTTATAGTGGATGCTCAAGGCACATGACTGGAAATCTGCAAATTCTTAAAGATTTCAAGTCATTTGATGGAGGATATGTGACATTTGGTGAGAATCCACAGGGAGGTAAGATTACAGGTAAAGGTACTGTTACTAATGGCAAAATTACCTTTGATGATGTATTTTATGTAGCTGAACTAAAATACAATCTTGTCAGTGTGTCTCAAGTTTGTGATAAAAAGAACAAAATTCTTTTCACAGACATTGAGTGCATCATTCTTTCTCCTGACTTTATTTTAGATGAAAAATATGTTGTTTTAAGAACTCCAAGGAGAAACAATGTGTATTTCCTAGATATAGGGGGAGAACTCATTTCTTCAAATGAGGTCAACTGTTTTATATCCAAGGCAAACACCACTGAATCAGAACTATGGCATAGAAGGATGTGTCACACAAATTTCAAAAACATGAACAATTTAGTAAAAAGAAATCTGGTCATTGGACTACCTCAAAAACAATTCATGTGTGATCATCATTGTGTTGCATGCCTAAAAGGTAAACAACACAAAACTTCTCATAAGTCCAAATCTGTGAACTCTATTTCTGTTCCTTTACAGCTCTTACATATGGATCTATTTGGACCTACAAATGTAATGAGTATTGGAAAGAAACAATATTGTCTTGTTATTACTGATGACTTTTCCAGATATACATGGGTTTTCTTTCTCAGGACAAAGGATGAAACAAGTGAACTCATAAAGAACTTAATTGTCAAACTGGAGAACACATCTGATCAAAAAGTTAAAGCCATAAGATGTGATAATGGCACAGAATTTAAAAATACTAACTTAATTAACTTTTGTGATCTTAAAGGTATTGACAGGCAATACAGCTCACCTAGAACTCCACAACAAAATGGTGTAGCTGAAAGAAGAAATAGAACCATCATTGAAGCAGCAAGATCAATGTTAGCAGATTCAAAATTACCAATCACTTTTTGGGCAGAAGCTGTTAATACTGCCTGTTATGTTCAGAACAGAGTATTAATAGTGAAGCCACATTTTAAAACACCATATGAACTTGTTAATAAAAGAAAACCTTCTATAAGTTTTTTAAAATCATTTGGTTGTCCTTGTACTATCTTGATTACAAGAGAACAAATTGGTAAGTTTGACTGCAAAGCTGATGATGGAATCTTTGTGGGATACTCTACTCAAAGCAAATCATACAGAGTATTAAACAAAAGACTAAGGATAATTGAAGAAAGCATCAATGTATCCTTTAATGAAAATGTACCTAATGAACAAGGAAATGGTCCAGATTGGCTATTCAACATAGACAATCTAACCAAATCTTTTAATTCTAACATGGAGTTCAATGCAGGTAATTCAAATTGTCACTCTCAAAAGGAAGGAACATCATCTGTTAATACTGGTCAAGAGGAGATGAGATACATAGTAGTTAATACTGCTCCAATAGTTAACACTGAGGACAGTAATAACTCAAATTCTGAAACCAGTAGTAACTCTGAGAATAAGGGCAGCAGTAATTCAAATACTACTGATACCAGTAATAGTACTCAAAATACTACTGGTCCTAACAATAACCCAGATTCTCAAGATACTACTGATACCAGTAACAACAACAATACTACTGATCTCAATGAAGGCAATAGCAGTAGTAACTCTGACCAAGATGACGATGAACCAAACATCTATGACAATGAAGGATCACTAGAGGAACAACTGCCTGAGACAAATGAGTCCAATCTTGAAAACCAACTAGTAGTTGATAAAACTACAACCACAAGGACTCAGAAGAACCATCCATTAGACCTTGTTCTAAGTGATGTTAACTCACCACTACAAACAAGAAGCAAATTAAATAAAAGCTTAACTGCAAACATGTGTAACATAAGTCTAATTGCTAATGAGTGTATGTTTGAATGCTTTTTGTCTCAGGATGAACCAAAGAAGATCCAACAAGCAATGAAGGACTCAAACTGGATTGAAGCAATGCAAGAGGAACTCCTTCAATTTAAGTTACAAGCTGTTTGGACACTTGTACCTCTACCCAAAGGAAAAAGAGCCATTGGAACAAGATGGATCTTCAGAAACAAGAAAGATGAAAGAGGTATAGTGATCAAGAACAAAGCCAGACTTGTAGCCCAAGGATACACTCAAGAAGAAGGAATAGACTATGATGAAGTATATGCTCCTGTTTCTAGAATTGAAGCCATAAGAATATTTCTAGCATATGCTTCATTCAAGAAGTTCAAAGTCTATCCAATGGATGTGAAGAGTGCATTTCTATATGGGAAGATTGAAGAAGAGGTATATGTATGCCAACCTCCAGGTTTTGAAGATCCAAAACATGGTGATTATATGTTCAAACTAGATAAAGCTCTGTATGGCCTACATCAGGCACCAAGAGCATGGTATGACACATTATCATCATATCTATTGAAGAATAACTTTAAAAGAGGAGCCATTGACAAAACTTTGTTTACAAAGAAGGTCAAAGATGATACACTACTGGTACAAATCTATGTAGATGATATCATCTTTGGTTCAACAAATGATGTATTATGCAAAGAATTTGAAGAACTGATGCAGATTAAATTCAAGATGAGCTCTATGGGTTCAATGAACTTCTTCCTTGGACTTTAAGTCAGTCAAAGAACAGATGGTATTTTGATCAATCAATCAAAATATGTCAAAGACATCTTGGAGAAATTTGATTTGAAAGACAGTAAGAGTGCAAGTACACCAATGGAAACACACAAACACCTACATCCTGATGTTAAGGGGGAGGATGTAGATGAACACTTATATAGATCAATGATAGGCTCTTTGATGTACTTAACTGCATCAAGACCTGACATTATGTATAGTGTTTGTGTGTGTGCAAGATATCAAGCAAGACCCAAAGAACTACACTTGCAAGCTGTCAAAAGAATATTCAGATACTTGAAAGGCAAACCTTCACTAGGTCTATGGTATCCACATGATTCACCCTTTGAACTCATAGCCTACACAGATAGTGACTATGGAGGTGAATGTCAAGATAGAAAGTCCACTACTGGTGGATGTCAATTCTTCGGATCAAGACTGGTGTCATGGCAATGTAAGAAGCAAACAAATGTATCAACATCAACTGCTGAAGCAGAGTATGTAGCTGCATCTGCTTGCTGTGCTCAAGTACTCTGGATTCAAAATCAGCTTCTAGACTTTGGTATCTCTATCCTTAAAACTCCTATTTTTATTGATAATCAAAGTGCTATTAGTATTGTGAACAATCCAGTAAAACACTCAAAAACTAAACACATTGAAATAAGATTTCACTTTATAAGAGATTGTAATGAAAAGAAATTAATCAAAGTAGTTAAAATCCATACTGATGATCAATTAGCAGATCTTTTTACAAAGGCATTTGATGTAGGAAGATTCAACTTCTTGGTTAGCAGTATTGGAATGATTTTGATAAATTAAAATCTCACTTAAAGTCATGTGTAAAGTTTTTGTTGTAAAAAGTTATTTATTTGTTTAAGTGGTTTACTACTGGTAGATCTGTATTACTGGTTGTAGGCATGTGCACAAGATACTACTGGTAGTTCATTACTACTGGTGTGTATTAGGTTTACATAAATACTACTGGTAAGTCAGTACTACTGGTATTCACATATACTACTGGTCGTGTGTGTTGGTGGTTACTACTGATGTCTATAGTTACTACTGATGTCAAAATCCTTAGTCACTACTGATGTTAGTAGATAATACTGACGTTTTACTACTGATATCACATTTACTACTGGTCTTTCAGAATCACAATTACCAAACTAACCCCCATGAAAATAACCGTTATGTTAAGATTCGAAGGGCATTTTAGTCGTGTTGCAGGTTAAATCGAAAGATATAAAAGGCGGCTGTCGATTAAATTAGCATTATCTTCACTTCGATTTGCTAAATCCTCTCGATAAACCCTAGCTTACGATCAAAAATTCTGAGTCTGTAACAAAATTCAACAACAATGGCAACTCTACAATCTCTCGATGTGCGAACCGATCTTAAATATTCAGAATTTCACAATATGTGTGCTTTCCTAAAGAATCCCGACGGAACAAAAGATTTTCGTCCGATAGTCAAATTTTTGAGAAATTCTTATATACAGTTTTCTTTAACTGTAAAACCAAAATCATATCAACAGCACTTGGTGGATTTCTGGACCAATGCTGAACAAACAGAAGGAACAACCATATCTATGATCAAATCAAAAGTAGATGGAAAGCATATAACAGTCACAGAACAATCAATTCGACACCATCTACAATTACACGATGATTCAGGTATGTTTACTCTACCTAAGGAATACATTGCTGAAATTTTAAATAAAATGGGTTATGAGGGAAGACTGAATATAGTAACTTTTCAAAAGGGTCTTCTCTCCCCACAATGGAAATTTTTAGTACATACTATTCAGCATTGTATTTCTCCTAAACGAAGTACTTGTAATGAGTTTAATAAGGCAATAGCCTCTGCTGTTGTCTGTTTATGCACAGACCAAGTATTTAATTTTTCTTACATGATTTTTGAAGGTATGTTGGGAAATCTTAGTTCTTCTAAATTTTTAATGTATCCCAGATTTCTACAACATATCATAAACTGTGAATTACAAAACTTGTCAACTCCTAAAAACATTTTCATACTACCTGAGTTGAACAAGAAAGTTTTCTTAAATATGAGAAAACAATTTAAATTTTCGGGCAAGGAAACCCCTTTGTTTCCTAACATGATCAAAGATCAAACACAAATTGGAGAGGGTTCAATCATAGATACAACCCAAATTGAACCTCAACCCACTCCATCACCCCCAAATACAGCCCAAACACCACCCCAACTAGTCACTCAATCACCAACTCAAACAGAAGTCCTGAATGTGTCCCAGGAACTTGACATAAATCTGCAGAGTGCTACTCTTCACTCTGTGGAAGACCTACCAGATAAAACCAAAAATATTTCCACAATTTATCAAAGAAAGAAAATTTCTTCAAAGGACACCAGGGGTCAAATTGAGTCAAACCCCAGGCTCCAAGAGTTGTCCTCCAAGGAGGAGAGAGGACATGAGGCGAGGGCTTTCACTACTGATGCCCCAAAGGTGGGTGCACAGGACAGTGAAAACATCATTAGGACCCAGACCTCGGCAACTTTGAGTGATGACTCATTTGAGGAGTTACTCAAAGGACCCCGGTGCCAAGAAACCACAAGGGGGGCATCTCTGCTTCTTCTAGGAAGAAGAGGATGTCTAAAAGACCCAATGAATCAACAAGAAGTGATGAGGGCAGATCTGTTGAATTGATGGATAGGATGGAAAACCTCAAAACCAATGTACCTGTTAGTGAGCCCGATGATCTTGCTAGATGGAGTGAGGGCAGTATTAAAACAAAACAATTGACGGATAAAGTGGATTCTCTTGAATCCACTGTACAAAATTGTCTTACTTATCTCACAAATCAAGGGAAAACTATGGCTGCAATGAAAAAGGCATGTAAATACCATCAACAAACGGATGCGGTTTTATGAACACATGCTTCATCAACAAACCAAGATCATAAGAAGATTGAAGAAGAAAATTGAAGATAGTGAGGCTCCACCAGTTGAGCTCACTAAGGGGGAGAATGATAACATTCAAACCATGATTGATGAATCAATTGCAGCAGCAACATCCTCTCTCTTAAATTTAAAAGAAACTACAGTTGATGAAGGCCCAGAAATGATGGTTACTGAAGATGAGCCTATTACTACTGCTCCTATGGAAGATCAAGCTGAAAAAGAAGTATCAGTAGTAAAACCTACTACTGATATCATAGCAGTAGTAAATGAAGAAAAGGCAGCAAACACTACTGATGCCCTATCAGTAGTAATCTCTGAAGACATACCAGTAGTAACTACCTTGGTTACTACTGATGACATTATTGAGCTACCACCACTACTAGAACCTACAGTGATACTTCCACCATCTCCAAGAAGAAAAACAACACAAATGGTGGTAAAAGATATTGATGATGACATCAACTGGTTAGAAGTTGATGAATGCTCACTACCTCCACATCCTAAAATACTTCCCATATCACAGATACACTACTATGGTCCCAAATTTGTTATTGAATCTGAACCAAATATGAAGAAAGACAACTACATAGGAAAGGGAAAGGAAGTTGCTGATGAAGACCAACCTAACAGAGCACAAGGTCATGAAATGGTCAACAAAATCAACTATGCCAAATCAGCCAAACAGGATAGGTGGAAGGTTAAGAGAGCTAAATACTTAAAGAAGGTTGAAGTCTCTCTAGCAAATGAAAACAAAAGATTAGCAGAAAGGGCTAGAATATTGAGACAACCATTCACAGAAATTAAATTGGCAGATATAGCAGATATATCAAAACTGCCACAATTTCAACAAAAGATCAAAACCAAACAAGTTGCTGAAACAAGAAAAGAACTACAAAGAAGAGAACTAGAAAAAATAAGGCAACTTGAATATGAAACACTAGAACTTCTTGAAGCACAAGTACAGGAATGCAAAGAGCAGAAGGTTGATATGCCAGAACAATTTGCAGAGAAAAAGAAAGAAATGATCACATTCTTGAAATCAAGGGGTCACAACACAAAGGCCTTTGGAAGAATGAAGTTGATCAATTTAATTGAAAAGTACTGTGTAGAGAAGAAGAATGATCTTACTGAACAAGACATTATTGAGAAGTACACCACTAAACTTGAACAGATAGACTCCAAAGAAATGAAAGAAAGAAAAAACAATAACTGGAGAATCATCTGGTGTATCCTCTCAAACTTCAAAGAAAAGGAAGACAATTACTTCTGAACTTGAACAACCAAAGAAGAAATTACAAATGGTTCAAGTTTATGATCTTCCTATTGCTCCCCTACAAAATAATCCAATCATCAACTGGAGATATATAGATGATATGATTGAGATTATCAGAGAAGATAAGGTCACTCAAAGATTCAGAGCTTGGAAACCTTTGGTCATGTCCCTAACCAGAAGTGACATTATCAAAATGTTGATCATTGGTAAACCAAGAATGACTAAGAAGATCTGGAAGAATTCAGCTGCATGTTATCTTACTGAAATGATTGATGCTGCTTTCTATCCAGAAAATTATCCAGAGAAGTATACAAATCCAGAGAATGTTCAAGCCTGGAATGTGCTACCAACTGTCAGCATGTACTTCTTTGAATATACAAGTAAGAAATGTGACTTATTTCTTTATGAGAAAGAGTATCCTCATTCTGAGAAAACTCTTTATCAACTATGGTGCATGAATTTTATTAAACCTCATGATGCTGTGATGCTTCAAAATAAAATGAATGAATTTGTGAAGAAGATCAGCAAATATATTATTGCACAAAGGAATAAACAAAACCAACAGACATTAGAAGGTGATAAAAGAAGAACAAAACTGTTGGAAGAAAAAGAAAAGAAGAAATAAATAGAAACTTGATTGATTGAAAGAGAATCAATAAGTTTAGGGGGAGATTGTTGGAACAAAACACAGATCAACTTAATACTGATGCTGCAGTTAGTAATAATTATGTTTATTACTGATGGGGCAGAAAACATTTACTACTGATGAAGTTGATACTGGTGAATACTATAACTTAGTTACTACTGATCAAAGCTTATTGAAGATACTACTGATCAATAGTAGTTACTACTGACGTTGATATTGGACTTACTACTGGTCACCAAGATTACTACTGATGATATGAATTTACTACTGGTGATTGCAGTTTACTACTGATACGCGTTTTGGGTGCATATCAAGTCCGAGATCTTCGTAGAGATAGTTATAGCATGTAAATCAATGTATATCTATAGAATTAGAATGTAAATCAAGTCCTAGAATAACTAGGGTAAATAGTTTAGCTTCAAGGACTATTATAAATAGTTCCTTACGAATTGTAAACGTACGTGTGTATTGTTAACTTGATAATATACATTGAAGCTTTTTGTGAGACTGTGTTGTTATTACTTTCGCATATTATTTACAGTTCATTGTTCTTAATTACATTGATATAGTGTTGATCCGCTGCAACTTCTATAGTCAATTAGATCTAAGGTGTTTATTAACTTCTCTATAGTTAATCGATCCTGACATGGGTTAATGTCCATATCGTCATAGGTGATGGTTGATGAGTTAATACATCAGATCTAAGTATGTACTTTCTAAAGCTAAAAACAAAAGGGTAGTAATGCTACACAAAGGAGCAATATTTCATGCAAACTAAGTTGCAAGTTGCAACGTATCAACTTTTAAGAACTATTTTATTGTATTTTAAAATGTATAATGTCACAAAACATTAATACTTAAGTGGTGAGTCGTTTTACTAATCATAACCGTTGAGCGGGGCTATTTTGTTAGTTAAACTATAAAACATTGGAATTAATTTGTATATCATAAATTTTAATGTCTATATCATATTGTACAAATATTTATATATACTATATAAATATATAATACAACAGTTATGATAGATAGATTAACAAATATGGTATAAAAATCACCACCTACAAAAAAATATAACACATAAATTAAATAAGTAGATTAGTGGGTGTATGAGTATATGTTTTAAAAACGTTTTGGTACTTGTTACAAGAGAAGGCGACGTTTGTTAACCTATGAACGATGCCACGTGTCATGTTGTAAGACTTTGGGATGATTATAGATGTGTCACCCATCCTGCAAAAGTTGTTTGGAGTTCAAAAATTAGTCAATTCATTTATTTCAGGGAGGTGATATTTATATCATAAAAATTACTTTAACCACTATACTGTACAAGTTTTGAAACAGTCTTTACAATTATACTAAAGCATAGTTGTGGTGTAGGTTAAATTTTTGTGGTATGAATATCAACTTCCTTTATTTTATCATTGTCAAGTGAGCTCGGAATTATGGGTGTGGCTCCAAAATTGGTGTCAAATTAATATTGGTCAACACAACTCGTTTATGGAGATTTTTGTAGGCATTATCGACTCAGCAAATTCCAGTGTTTTAAACCCTGGGTTCGACCAGCCGGTCTGATTGGTCCGACCCGGAAATGGAAATTTTCCGGGCCGACTAGACCGGTCTAAAATCCATTTATGAACCGCTTCGAACCGGTCGGGTTAATTGTGAACCCCGGTCAGACAGTTCGGTCGAACCGGCCGGTTGAACCGTATTTTTAATTTTAATTTCATTTTTTTTAAATTAAAGTGAATATTTTGTATTATTTTTTATACTTTTGAAGATTATATGTTTTACACTTTAAAAAATAAAGTTTCTGGTTGAATTTTAAGTGTTATGTCTCTTTTTTATTATAAATTACAAACTCAAAGTGTTGAATTTTGTTAGAAAAATAGTTTTGTAATTTTTTAGATGCTAATAATATTTGTTTTGTAACTTTTTAGAATTTTTTTTTGCATTTATATACCTCTTACATATCTGATTTAACATAAATATTCAATAGCATTTTAATCCGATTGAACCCGCCGGTTGAACCGGTTCGACCATTTTTAGAGCATCGCCCAGTCCGATTCAAAATCCGAGTTTTGAAACATTGGCAAAATCTAAAAGGCTAAGACTATTTTTAGAAGTCGCCGTTAGCGGTTTAGTTTGGAGCATTTGGTTAGCAAGAAACAATATGGTCTTCAATAATGCAAATGTTTCGGTAACAAAAATTCAGGAGGATTTGAAAGCAACTTCGTTCACTTGGATGAAATATAGAGTGTTAGAACAAATCACAGTTCAACGTATTACTGATGCCGCAGTTAGTACTGATCATGGTTACTACTGGTGAAGACTATGGTTACTACTGATGGGGCAGAAACACTTGATACTGATGAGTTGATACTGGTGAAGAGTATAACTAACTTACTACTGATCATGCACATATTGAAGATTATTACTGATCATTAGTAGTTACTACTGACGTTGGTTTTGGACTTACTACTGATTATCAGAGTTACTACTGATCATCACATTTACTACTGATGATGCATATTTACTACTGGTGATTGCAGTTACTACTGATACGCGTATTTGGAAGCAAATCAAGTCCGAGATCTTCGCAGAGTTAGTTATAGAATATTATTCAATGTATATCTTTATAATTCGATGTAAATCAAGTCCTAGAATAACTAGGGTAAATAGTTAGGCTTCAAGGACTGCTATAAGTAGTTCCTTACGAATTGTAAACGTACGTGTGTATTGTTAATTAATAATATACATTGAAGCTTTTTGTGAATCACTGTGTTCTTAATATTATTGTTCATTGTTCATTCAATATACAGTATTCTATTGTTCTTAATATATTAATACAAGTGTTGATCCGCTGCAACTTCTTGTTATTAGTAGATCTGGGTTGGCAATAACTTGTTTTGGTTATTCGATCCTGACAAGTGGTATCAGAGCTTATTGGTTCTAGATCTACGAATTTTAAGAACAACAAAAAGTTTTAATCTTTAAAACACACAGATTGTTAATCATGACTGATAACAATGAAAGTACTCAAGCAAATAAAATCCATATACTCACTCCCAATAACTTTGGAATGTGGAAGAATCGTATTAAACAATACATGCGTATTACTGATTATTCCATGTAGGAAGTTGTTGTTGAAGGAAACAAAACCGTTCATAATCAAGTAACAAGTTCTGCAACTGAAGCAGACAAACTCAAGTGTGAAAAGGAGAAGAAAGACAGAGAAATTGAACTCAAAGCTCTAAGCACTCTTCTACTGGCCATTCCTAATGATTATCAACATCTCTTTGTTGAACATGATGATGCAAAGATGTTGTGGCAGGCACTGTAAAAGAGATTTGTTGGCACCAAAAGCACCAAAAGAAACATGAAGTCTGTACTAAAACAAGACTTTGAAATTTTCAAAGGCCAAAAAATGAATCCCTATCTCAAATCTTTGATAGGTTCAACAAACTCATTGGTGAACTGAATGAAGTTGGTGTGAAACCAGACAATGATGATGTCAACAGAAAATTTCTCAGATCTCTTGGAGAAGAATGGTCTATGTACACAGTCATATATAGACAATGTGATGCTCTGGAAGAAAAAGAGTTGGATGAATTGTACAATGAGCTTAGGGTGTTTGAATCTGAGGTAAGCTCTAAAACTCCTATGTTATCTTCAAACAATGCTGCTTTTGTATCTAGTACAGGTCAAGTTCAAGAAACTACTACAGGAAAGGCTGCAGATTGTGAAGATACTGCAAGAGAATCCTTCTTCACTAGTCATGTGCATACTGCACTAATTAGTGATGATTTGGAACAATTGAATCCTGATGATCGTGAAGAAATGGATCTAAAATGGCAGATGGCTATGCTGAGTCTGAGAACCAAAAGGTTCTTGAAGAGGACTGGTAGAACAAACCTTAACTACAACAAAGGTGACAAGGCTGGATTTGACAAGACTAAAGTCAAATGTTACAACTGTAACAACCTTGGGCACTTTGCTAAAGAATGTCCTCAGCCAGACAAAAGATCAAACTCAACTGCTCTTGTTTCACAACAAGGACAAGGTTATGATTGGAGCTTTCAAGCAGAAGAACATGCACAGAATCAAGCTCTCATGGCTTTCACTGATTCTCCTACTAAGGTACATTCTAAATCTTGCACTCCTGAATGCATTAAAGCATATAAAGATTTAGAAAAACTTAATAAAGAAACACTTGAAGAGATGATTCAAAATAGAAATAGAAGAATTGAATATAATGGTTGTATAGCTGATCTTGAAAATCAAATTAAAATTTATAAATTAACTGATCAAAAGATAAAAGAAGAATTGCTACAAACCACTTATGAAAAAGAACATTTTGAATTAAAATTGAAAGAAACTTTGATCAAACTAGAAGAATATCAAATGGAACTAGAACAAAATAAATTAACCATTAAAAAGTTTGAAAGAAGTTCTCAAATTGTTAATGAATTAACAAGTAATCAAACCACTGAAAAAATTGTGCATGGAATGGGATATCATGCTGTACCACCTCCATATAAATTCATTCCTCCACTGAAAGATAGTTCAGAAAGAATCATAAATGAATTAAAAAATGAAAATCAAACTGAATCTAATAATGAAACATCTGAATCAAATGATTCTTCTGATGATGATCAAACTACAGACTCAATTGATACAAGTTTTCACACAGCACAAAGTCAAAATGACTCTCCAAAATATGATGCAGAAAATATACCAAAAATTTTAAGAAGGGGAAATGAAAGAAATAAAAATCAACTCTTAGATCAAAGAAAACCTGAAGGTGCTAAGGATAAGAAATTAAGATGTGTTATTTGCAACAAAGTAAACCATTTAGCAAAGGATTGCAAAGAGTTCAAAGAATTTAAAAATTCTAAAGTAAAAGCAAAAACACAAAGTATAAAAGATACTACTGATCCATCAGTAGTAAATAAAACAAAATCTCAAAAATCTGAAACACCAAAATTGGGAAGAAAGGCACCAAGGTTTGTGCAAAATAAAAGAGTTGGAAGCCCAAAGAACAGTAATTATTTCAAAAATAATGGAAAAACAAATCAAAATAAACAATATTTTAATTTTTCCAACATCAGTAGAAACTTTAACAGGTTTACTACTGATCCTAACCCTAACTACAATACTGTTGGGTACCAGTACCAAAATACTACTGGTAAAAACCCTAATTTTAAAAATACTATTGCTACCAAACCAAATGTTAAAAACACTACTGGTTATCCTAAACATGGTAATTACCCAAATACTACTGGTCCATCCGTAGTAAAGTATTCAAAAGCTAAATATAATGGGTATAGACCAAGGTCAGTAGTAAACTCAGACACCAGTAACAAATCCAAAAGGGCAGTAGTAAAACAAAACACCAGTACTAAACAGGTATGGGTACCAAAAATGTTTAAAATTAAATCTTCTAAATTTTACTTTTCAAAGGATGAACCCAAGACATATAAAGCTTGGGTTCCCAAACTTAACTAATCTTTTACTTACTTGTGCAGAGCATTCAGATCACTGAAGAAGGTAGAACATGGCACATTGATAGTGGATGATCAAGGCACATGACTAGAAATCTGCAAATTCTTAAGGATTTCAAGTCATTTGATGGAGGGTATGTGGCCTTTGGTGAGAACCCAAAGGGAGGTAAGATTACAGGAAAAGGTACAGTTACTAATGGTAAAATTACTTTTGATGATGTATTTTATGTATCTGAGATAAAATACAATCTTGTCAGTGTGTCTCAAGTATGTGATAAAAAGAACAAGATTCTTTTCACAGATATTGAGTGCATCATTCTTTCTCCTGACTTTGTTTTAGATGAAAAATATGTAGTTTTGAGAACTCCAAGGAGAAACAATGTGTATTGCCTGGATATAGGGGGAGAACTCATTTCTTCAAATGAGGTCAACTGTTTTATATCCAAGGCAAACACTATTGAATCAGAACTATGGCATAGAAGGATGTGTCACACAAACTTTAAAAATATGTACAATTTAGTAAGAAAGAACTTGGTAATTGGATTACCACAAAAATAGTTCATGTGTGATCATCACTGTGTTGCATGCCTAAAAGGTAAACAACATAAGTCTTCTCATAAGTCCAAAATTGTAAATTCTATTTCTGTTCCTTTACAACTCTTACATATGGACCTTTTTGGACCTACAAATGTAATGAGCATTGGAAAGAAACAATATTGTTTTGTTATTACTGATGACTTTTCCAAATATACATGGGTTTCCTTTCTCAGGACAAAAGATGAAATAAGTGAACTCATCAAGAACTTAATTGTTAAACTGGAGAACACATCTGACCAAAAAGTTAAAGCCATAAGATGTGATAATGGCACAAAATTTAAAAATGCTAACTTAATTAACTTTTGTGATCTTAAAGGTATTGACAGACAATACAGCTCACCTAGAACTCCTCAACAAAATGGTGTAGCTGAAAGAAGAAATAGAACCATCATTGAAGCAGCAAGATCAATGTTAGCAGACTCAAAATTACCAATTACTTTTTGGGCTGAAGCTGTTAATACTGCCTGTTATGTACAAAACAGAGTATTAATAGTTAAGCCACATCATAAAACACCATATGAACTTTTTAACAAAAGAAAACCTTCCATAAGTTTCTTAAAATCATTTGGTTGTCCTTGTACTATTTTGATTACAAGAGAACAAATTGGTAAGTTTGACTGCAAAGCTGATGATGGAATCTTCGTGGGATACTCTACTCAAAGCAAATCATACAGAGTGTTCAACAAAAGATTAAGGATTATTGAAGAAAGCATCAATGTATCCTTTAATGAGAATATACCTAATGAACAAGGAAATGGTCCAGATTGGCTATTTAACATAGACAATCTAACCAAATCCTTTAACACTAACTTGGATCTAAATGCAGGTGGTTCAAATTGTCATACTCAAAAGGAAGGAACATCATCTTTCAATTCTGGTCAAGAAGAGATGAGATACATAGTAGTTGATACTATTCCCACAGTTAATACTGAGAACAGTAATAACTCAGATTCTGGGAGCAGTAGCGAATCAGATAATGAGGACAGCAGTAATTCAAATACTACTGGTACCAGTAATAGTACTCATAATACTACTGGTCCTAGCAATAACCTAAATTCTCAAAATACTACTGATCCCAGTAATAACTTAAATACTACTGATCCCAGTAGTAACTCTGAACCAGCGAATGATGATGAACCAAACATCAATGACAATGAAGAACCTCAAGAGGAACAAATCCCTGAGACAAATGAGTCAAATCTTGAAAATCAACTAGTGGTTGATAGAGCTACAAACTCAAGGACTCAAAAGAACCATCCATTAGACAATGTTCTAAGTGATGTTAACTCACAACTACAAACAAGAAGCAAATTAAATAAAAGTCTAACTGCAAACATGTGTAACATAAGTTTAATTGCTAATGAATGTATGTTTGAATATTTTCTGTCTCAGGATGAACCAAAGAAGATTCAACAAGCAATGAAGGATTCAAACTGGAATGAGGCAATGCAAGAAGAACTCCTTCAATTCAAATTACAAGCTGTTTGGATACTTGTACCTTTACCCAAAGGAAAAAGAGCCATTGGAACAAGATGGATCTTTAGAAACAAGAAAGATGAAAGAGGTATAGTGATCAAGAACAAAGCCAGACTTGTAGCCCAAGGATACACTCAAGAAGAAGGAATAGACTATGATGAAGTATATGCTCCTGTTGCAAGAATTGAAGCAATAAGAATATTCCTAGCATATGCTTCATACAAGAAGTTTAAAGTCTATCAAATGGATGTGAAGAGTGCATTCCTGTATGGGAAAATTGAAGAAGAAGTATATGTGTGTCAACCTCCAGGTTTTGAAGATCCAGAAAATGGTGACTATGTATTCAAACTAGACAAAGCTCTGTATGGCCTACATCAGGCACCAAGAGCATGGTATGATACATTATCATCATACTTGTTGAAGAATGATTTTAAAAGAGGAGCTATTGACAAGACTCTGTTCACAAGAAAGGTCAAAAATGATATACTACTAGTTCAAATCTATGTAGATGATATCATTTTTGGATCAACAAATGATTTATTGTGTAAAGAGTTTGAGGATCTCATGCAAACCAAATTCAAGATGAGCTCCATGGGTCCAATGAACTTCTTCCTTGGACTCCAAGTGAATCAAAGATCAGATGGTATTTTGATAAACCAATCAAAATATGTCAAAGATATCTTGGAGAAGTTTGCTATGAAAGACTGCAAGAGTGCAAGTGCACCAATGAAAACACACAAACACCTACATCCTGATGCTGAGGGGGAGGATGTAGATGAACACTTATATAGATCAATGATAGGCTCCTTGATGTACTTAACTGCATCAAGACCTGACATTATATACAGTGTTTGTGTGTGTGCAAGATATCAAGCAAGACCTAAAGAACTACACTTGCAGGCTGTCAAAAGAATAATCAGATACTTGAAAGGCAAACCATCACTTGGTCTATGGTATCCACATGACTCACCATTTGAACTCATAGCCTACACAGATAGTGACTATGGAGGTGAATGTCAAGATAGAAAGTCCACTACTGGTGGATGTCAATTCTTTGGATCAAGACTGGTGTCATGGCAATGTAAGAAACAAACAAATGTATCCACATCAACTGCTGAAGCAGAGTATGTAGATGCATCTGCTTGTTGTGCTCAAGTACTTTGGATTCAAAACCAGCTTCTAGACTTTGGTATCTCTATCCTTAAAAATCCTATTTTTATTGATAATCAAAGTGCTATTAACATTGTGAACAATCCGATAAAACACTCTAAAACTAAACACATTGAAATAAGATTCCACTTTATAAGAGATTGTAATGAAAAGAAGTTGATTAAAGTAGTTAAAATTCATACTGACAATCAATTAGCAGATCTTTTTACAAAAGCATTTGATGTAGGAAGATTCAACTTCTTAGTTAGTAGTATTGGAATGATTTTAATAAATTAATTTCACAATCAAAATCATGTGTAAGAGTTTTTCTGTTGTAAGAAGTTAGTTATTTTAAATAAGTGTTTTACTACTGGTAGGTCATTACTACTGGTGTGTATTGAGTATGCACAAAATACTACTGGTAAGACAATACTACTGGTAAACAATTGTACTCACATATACTACTGGTCTCTAAAATGGTGGTTACTACTGCTAGGGTTGGTAAATTAGGTCAGTATTAAAATTCATTAGTTACTACTGATGTCTACAGTCACTACTGATGTCAAAATCCTTAGTTACTACTGACGTTCATAGATACTACTGACGTTTTCTACTGGTATCTAATTTACTACTGGTCTTTAAATTGTCAAAGTTACCAAACTAACCCCCATGAAAATAACTGTTGTGTTATGATTCGAAGGGCAATTTAGTCTTTTTGCAGATCAAATCGTAAGATATAAATAGCTGAAGTCGATTAGTTTAGCATTATCCTCACATCGATTTGCTAAATCCTCTCGATAAACCCTAAATCGCGATCATAAACCCTACACCAGTAACAACATTCATACTTTTTCTCTCAAATCAAACGATCAAACACAAACATCGACGACAATGGCTACTCTACAATCTCTTGATGTTAAAACAAATCTCAAATACTCAGAGTTTCACAACATGTGTGCGTATCTAAAGAATCCAGGCGGAACAAAAGATTTTCGTCCAATCGTCAACTTTTTGAAGAACTCATACATAAAGTTTGCATTAACTGTAAATCCAAAAGCGTATCAAAAACACTTGGTTGATTTCTGGACCAATGTTGAAAGAACCGAAGGGGCAACTATGTCTATGATCAAATCAACCGTGGATGGAAAATCTATCACCATAACTGAACAATCCATCAGACACCATCTACAACTGCACGACGACGAAGGTATGTTTTCTCTTCCTAAGGAATACATTGTTGAAATTTTAAACAGAATGGGATATGAGGGAAGACTTGACATTGTCACTTTTTAAAAAGGTCTTCTCTCCCCACAATGGAAATTTTTAATACACACCATTCAACACTGTCTTTCTCCTAAAAGAAGCTCTTGGAATGAGTTTAACAAGTCAATAGCATCTGCTGTTGTTTGTTTATGCACAGACCAAGTTTTTAATTTTTCAAATATGATTTTTGAGGGAATGTTGGGAAATCTTTCTACTTCAAAATTTTTAATGTATCCCAGATTTCTTCAACATTTAATAAATTGTGAATTGCAAAACTTGTCAACTCCCAAAAATATTTTTACAACACCTGAGTTGAACAAGAAAGTATTCTCAAATATGAGAAAACAATTTAAATTTTCAGGCAAGGAAACCCCTCTGTTTCCTAACATGATCAAAGATCAACCAAATCTTGGAGAAGGTTCAATCAAAGACAAAACCCCAATTGAACCTCAACCCACTCCTTCACCCCCAAATGCAGCCCAAACACAACCCCAAACAGTCACTCAATCATCCACCCAATTAGATGTCCTGAATGTGTCCCAGGAACATGAACTCAATCTGCAGAGTCCTACTCTTCACTCTGTAGAAGACCAGCCTTTAGCCAAATCAGTCCAGAAAAGATATAAAAGGAAGAAATCTTCTTTAAAGGACACCATGGGACCCATTGAGTCAAACCCCAGGCTCCAAGAGTTGTCCTCCAAGGAGGAGAGAGGGCATGAGGAAAGGGCTCTCACTACTGATGCCCCAAAGGTGGGTGCACAGGATAGTGAGAACATCACTAAGACCCAGACCTCGGCAACTCTTAGTGATGACTCTTTTGAGGAATTACTAAGAGGACCCCGATGCCAAGAAACCACAAGGGGGGCACTACTGCTTCTTCTAGGAAGAAGAGAGTGTCCAAACAACCCATTTCATCACCAAGAAGTGATGAGGGTAGAACTGAAACTATTGATTTGACGGAAAGGATGGAAAACCTTAAAGCCAATGTACCTGTTAGTGAGACCGATGATCTTGCTAGAAGGAGTGATGGCAGTATTGAACAAAAACAATTGACGGATAGGATGGAAAACCTTGAAACCACTGTACAAGATTGTCTGAAATATTTAACAAATCAAGGAAAAACCATGACCTATATGAAGAAGCACATTAACACAGTCAACAAAAGAATGAAATTATATGAGCACAGGCTTCATCAACAAATAAAAATTATAAGGAGGTTGAAAAAGAAGGTTGACAGTAGTGATGCTCCACCAGTTGAGCTCACTAAGGGGGAGAAGGAAAACATACAAAGCATGATAGATGAATCTATTGCAGCAGCAACAACTTCTCTCCTCAATCTTAAAGAAACAAAGGTTGATGAAGGCCAGGTTAATGATGAAAGCCTAGAAAAAGATGGATATTACTGATGAGGCTACTACTACTGCTCCTATGGAAGAACAAGCTCAACAAGAAGCATCAGTAGTATCTCCTACTACTACTGATGTCATAGTAGTAGTAAATCAAGAAGAGGCAACAAACACTACTGATGCCCTATCAGTAGTAATTCCTGAAGACATACCAGTAGTAACTACCTTGGCTACTACTGATGATATTATTGAGCTGCCACCACTACTAGAGCCTGCAGTAATAATTCCACCATCACCAGCAACAAGATCAACACAATTGGTGGTGAAAGATATTGATGATGATATCAACTGGCTGGAGGTTGATGAATGCACTCTACCTCCACATCCCAAAATAATTCCCATGTCACAAATACACACCTATGGTCACAAATTTAGAATTGAAGCTGCACCAGATAAAAAGAGTGACAATTACATAGGAAAGGGAAAGGAAATTGCTGATGAAGACCAACCTAACAGAGCACAAGGTCATGAAATGGTCAACAAAATCAATTATGCTAAATCAGCCAAGCAGGATCGGTGGAAAGTAAAAAGGGCAAATTATTTGAAAAAGGTTGAAGCCTCTCTAGCCATTGAGAACAGAAAATTAGCAGAAAGGGCTAGAATACTAAGACAACCCTTCACAGAAATAAAATTGACAGATATAGCTGACATATCAAAACTGCCACAATTTCAACACAAGGTCAAAACCAAACAAGTTGCAGAAACCAGAAAAGAATTACAACAAAGAGAACTACAAAAAATAAGGCAACTTGAATCTGAAACAATAGAACTTCTTGAAGCACAAGTACAAGAATGCAAAGAGCAGAAGGCTGACATGCCAGAACAATTTGCAGACAAGAAGAAAGAAATGGTCACATTCTTGAAGTCAAGAGGTCACAATACCAAGGCCTTTGGAAGAATGAAGTTGATCAACTTAATTGAAAAGTACTGTGTGGAGAAGAAGAAGGACCTTCTTGAACAAAAGATTAAAGAGAAGGACACCACAAAACTTGAACAGATAAACTCCAAAGAAATGAAAGAAAGAAAAACTATAACTGGTGAAACATCTGGTGAACTCTCTTTAACTACAAGAAAAAGGAAGGCTGATCAATCTGAACTAGAACAACCAAAGAAGAAACTACAAATAGTTCAAGTTCATGATCTTCATGTTGCTCCCCTAGAAAGCAATCCAATCATCAACTGGAGATGTATAGATGATGTGATTGAGATTGTTAGAGAAGATAAGGTCACTCAAAGATTTAGAGCTTGGAAACCTTTAGTCATGTCCCTAACCAGAAGTGACATAATCAAGATGTTGATTATTGGTAAACCAAGAATGACCAAGAAGACCTGGAAGAATTCAGCTGCAGGTTACATTACAGAAATGATTAATGCTGCTTTCTATCCAGATGAATATCCAGAGAAGTTTACAAATCCAGAGAATATTCAAGCCTGGAATGTGCTACCAACAGTCAACATGTACTTCTTTGAATATACAAGTAAGAAGTGTGATTTATTCCTATATGAAAAAGAGTATCTTCACTCTGAGAAAACTCTTTATCAACTTTGGTGCATGAATTTTATTAAGCCTAATGATGCTGTGATGTTCCAAAACAAGTTAAATGAATTTGTGAAAAAGATCAGCAAATATATTATTGCACAAAGGAATAAAAGAAACCAACAGACTTTAGAAGGAGATCAAAGAAGAGCAAAATTGTTGGAAGAAAAGAAAAAGGAGAAGCAGAATTAAGAAGAAACTTGATTGATTGAAAGAAAATCAATAAGTTTAGGGGGAGATTATTAGAACAAATCACAGTTCAACTTATTACTGATGCTGCAGTTAGTACTGATCATGGTTACTAATGGTGAAGACTATGGTTACTACTGATGTGGCAGAAACACTTGATACTGATGAGTTGATACTGGTGAAGAGTATAACTAACTTACTACAGATCATGCACATATTGAAGATTATTACTGATCATTAGTAGTTACTACTGACGTTGGTTTTGGACTTACTACTGATTATCAGAGTTACTACTGATCATCACATTTACTACTGATGATGCATATTTACTACTGGTGATTGCAGTTACTACTGATACGCGTATTTGGAAGCAAATCAAGTCCGAGATCTTCGCAGAGTTAGTTATAGAATGTTATTCAATGTATATCTTTTATAATTCGATGTAAATCATGTCCTAGAATAACTAGGGTAAATAGTTAGGCTTCAAGGACTGCTATAAGTAGTTCCTTACGAATTGTAAACGTACGTGTGTATTGTTAATTAATAATATACATTGAAGCTTTTTGTGAATCACTGTGTTCTTAATATTATTGTTCATTGTTCATTCAATATACATTATTCTATTGTTCTTAATATATTAATACAAGTGTTGATCCGCTGCAACTTCTTGTTATTAGTAGATCTGAGTTGGCAATAACTTGTTTTGGTTATTTGATCCTGACATAGAGCTAGAATGCCAGATGTAGTAATTTATCTTGGACAATGTGGTGTTTTTGGCCTACTTTGTATTTCTAATTTTTCTGTTTGTACGATTCTAGCATCTTGCTAGTCTATTTAATATAAGTAATTCTTGTTAGGGGTGGAAGGGGTGATGACTATGCTGAACATTCCTTTTTCCTCTTATTGCCGTTCAAAAAAAAATATACTCCCTCCGTCCCTTAATAAAGTTCTCATTTCACTCAAAATATTTGTCTCAAAATAAAGTTCTCATTTCTCATATTGGAGGGACCCACTTAATAAAATAATATTACTATAATGTACCTCACCATTAACTATCTCTTAAAAACACCTTCTCTCTCCAAAAAATCTTATATTTTAATCAAATTTATTACCAATGACCCCACCACTATCTATCTCCTAATGCCCATGAGAAATGTGAACTTTATTAAGGGACGGAGGGAGTATTAGTTTACTTTCATTTTAGATTTTTAGTATGAGTTTAACATAGAGAGTGATGTGGTATTAATGCATATTAAATCTTAAAGTGGGTCCCACAAATCATCATTTTGACATTTTGACATGATATTAAATCTTAAAATTGTACAACTTTTTAAGCCACATGTACAACTCCCAAACCCGCACCCCTCCCCCTCTTCTTCTTCCTCCCTCCTCCTCCCCTGCCGACGCCATACCCCTTCCCGTCCTCACCACGACGGATCTTCAACGACGCCCGCAATGACGTGGTCGTGCCAACGGTGTCGTTGGGCGACGGCCAAAAAAGCCCCACGACGGGTGCTAGAGACGTGCCTTTGGCATCGGTCTAACATAGTTTTGGCAATTCCCTTTTAGCATTTGTTTAACACAAAGATCGATACGCTATTAACGCATGTTATATGCTTTTGGCGAGCTTTCACAAACACAGCCGTATGCTCTGGCCTCTGAGTTATGCATAAACACGACCTCCTTCTAATTTCTAAAGATTAATATAAATCATATTCCAAAGTTTCTAACTAATGATAATTCCTAGTATTGGTATTCCGCCGCAAGAATCTACATTGGACCCACAAAAAATAATACGGTAACAAAAAGCAAATCACATAACAATGTTATCTTTTAGAAAAGCAAAATATGTGGGACTAAGTGGTGCAAATAAGCCAAATTTTTAGATTTTCTCAATCCTGCGAAATGCGAATAGAGGGGAGTTTACTAGGATGCTACATTTTTATTTTTTATTTATTTTAATTTTCTATTTTTTTAATTATTATTATTTTCAATGTTTTAAAACTCGGATTTTGAAACGGTCCGGGCGATGCTCTAAAAATGGTCGAACCGGTTCAACCGGCGAGTTCAATCGGATTAAAATGCTATTGAATATTTATGTTAAATCAGATATGTAAAAGGTATATAAATGCAAAAAAAAATCCTAAAAAGTTACAAAACAAATATTATTAGCATCTAAAAAATTACAAAACTATTTTTCTAACAAAATTCAACACTTCGAGTTTGTAATTTATAATAAAAAAGAGACATAACACTTAAAATTCAACCACAAACTTTGTTTTTTAAAGTGTAAAACATATAAGCTTCAAAAGTATAAAAAATAATACAAAATATTCACTTTAATTTTAAAAAAAATGAAATTAAAATTAAAAATACGGTTCAACCGGCTGGTTCAACCGGCCGGTTCGACCGGACTGTCCGAACGGGGTTCACAGTTAACCCGGCCGGTTCGAAGCGGTTCATAAATGGACTTTAAACCGGTCCATTCGGTCCGGAAAATTTCCATTTTCGGGTCGAACCGGTCAGACCGGCCGGTCGAACCCGGATTTTAAAACACTGATTTTCTTTCTTCTTATATTTCATTATTTTTCATTAGACACTTTGCCCGAGGTTTTTCGAGAAGTTGTCTCTCTACTCCTTGGTGTTAGAAATTTACACGGATTTCATTTGCTGGGATTCTCTGAATTCGTGAAACAGTTTCAGATTAAAGTATTTCGTTCGTACTATGAAATCTTTCATCGAATAAAATCAGAAAGTTTCAACAAGAACAGAGAATTGTGTAATGTGTTATGTGAAATATTACCAGTGAAAGAGATGACCAAAACGTGTTTTTCCAGTTTTTCAAAAATCACCAAAAACTGCCTTTTGGCAGTTGCAACCCGCCCAAAACTGCTAAAATATATAAGGTCGGGTTTAGGTCGAATCCATCTGGATGGCAAAACAGGTTTTAAATTCGAATTCGAATTTTCCATGTGTTTTTTACAGAACAAATTACTTACTTTGACAAGTTCTTGAAAAGATCCGGGATGCTTGATAAGTCCCATCATCTCCTAATTTCGATTTCTATTTCACGTGATTTCAAAGACGATTTCTCTTGATTTCTCCTGCTTAATCAACTCCAATTCAAATCAGTTCCCCCCCTCAATCTGCTCCATGTCGCACAACTCCAATACTCCTCAATCAACTCCAAATCCAGGTAGGTCACAGATGTTCTGAAATTTTAAACAACTGACATGAATTTGCATTTGTATTTTTATCTAAAATATTAAACAACTGACTGAAATTTGCATTTGCATTTTCATCTGAAATATTAAACAGCTGATTGGAATTTGCATTTTCGTCTGAAATACTAAAAAGTGAATGCATTTGTATTTTCATACTTTTCAATTGCATTTTCATCTTATGTACTTAGTTTCGAAAATTTAACCCTATTTTGTAGTTTTAATTAGTATTATTATTTTTTATTAATAGATTTTGATCATATTCTAGCTTCTCTTCGAATAGGTTTGGAACTATGCATGGTAAGATTGTACTCCCTCCGTCCCTAAATAAAGTTCCCATTTCTCATGGGGACAAGGTTTAAGGAGAAAGTTAGTGGTGAGGTCATTGGTAATAAATTTGATTAAAATATAAAGTTGGTTTGGAGAGAGATTATAGTTAGTAGATAGTTAGTAGTGTAGTACTTGAGAATTATATTATTTTATTAAGTGGACCACATCAATTTTAGAAATTGGAACTTTATTTAGGGACAAAAATTTAGTGAGAAATGAGAACTTTATTTAGGGACAGAGGGAGTAAATAATAGTAAATCTATGGACACTTTAAAAGTTGCAAATGACTTCATTTATCCAATGAAATTGATGTTCATCCTGACTATATCAAGCATTTTATGTTTATCGGAAGGTTAATTTTTCTAAAAAAACGTTAGCTACATAAGATGAATGAAGCTAGTGTTGGGTCTGCTATTGGTCATCGTATTTTATCAAAGGTTTGTGGAGAACAAGAAGTTGGTTTAACAAAATTTGATGCTAAAAATTACAAGAGGGATGTGTTGGCATTCATTGAGAATAGCGATGCCAAATTGTTGTGGATTTGTTGAACAAACGGAAACAATCTGTTAGTGATTTTTCATTCGATTACTTTCTTGATGCTAATAATAGGTTTTGGGGTTTTTTTGGGCAGACGAGCAATCAAAGAGAAATTATTGTGCATTTGGAGATGTTGTTTCTTTTGATGCTACATATAAGACTAATAAGTAAGTTATGTATTTTCATATTCATATTCAAGTGCATTTGCATTTTCATATTATTTTGCATTGCATTTTCATATTCTTGTGCATTTGCATTTTCATATTTTTCTTCATTTTTTATGATTTACTTTCTGTGCTTTTAAGATATGATATGGTTATTATACTTTTTACTGGTATAGACAATCACAAAAAAATGTGTTGTATTTGGTGCAGCTATGTTGAACAAAGAGAATGTTGCGTCTTACAGGTGGTTATGCAATACTTTTATTAAAGCTTATCCTTCTCAGCCTAAGTTGGTATTAATTGATCAAGATCTGGCGATGAAAATCGCTATTGACTCTTGCTTTACCATGTCGAGACATCGGCTATGTATGTTGCATACAATGGAGAAAGTTACTACCAAGGTATCTTTTATTATTGATTTTCATGCATTTTAAGATTTTTATTTACTTTTTGTGGTTTTAACTATTTCTTTGATGTTGTATGTAATGCTAGCTTTAAACCAGAATTATGTAGAATTGTATGGACATGCAAGTTGGAACGTGAAGTTTTTTATTTTCTTTGGCATGCCACAGTTGTTGAGTTTAATCTTGAAGATAATAACTGGCTATCTTACATGTTTGGCTTCAGACACTTTCGGATTCCGGCATATTTTAGAGACTTTGAGTTCATTGGTTTGATGCGTACTTCGTCATGATCCGAGTCAGAGAATCATATGTTTAACCGGTTGATGAATTCAAGTGCAACACTCTGAGAAACAACTATTTTGAAAATTGATATTTGCATTTGTATTTTCATACTTGTAGTTGCTCTTTTATTTTATCTAGTTGATCCCAGAAATTTTGTATTATGTTTCTATTTTAAATACTGAGTTGCATTTGCGTTTTCATACCTGCAGTTGCATTTTTATTTTATGTAACCTGAAATTTTACTTTCTGTTTATATTTTAAATACTCAGTTGCATTTGCATTTTCGTACTTGCAGTTGCATTTTCACTTTTATACTTGCAATTACATTTCGCTTTTCATTTTGTACAGTTCTTCCCTGAACTTATGATACTAGTTATGTTTCAACTAATAGTTTTTGCATTTGCCTTTTCATTTTTGCCATTGTTTTTGCATTTTCATTAAATCTAGTTATTCCCTGAAATTTCAAGTGTTTTGAATAATGATAATTGCATTTGCATTTTCATATTTAAACCTTCATTTGCATTTGTATTTTCATTACATATAGCTTTTCTACAGTTTCTATTTTTGTTTACCTTTCATGTATCATCATCACGTGATCAAATTTTTTGAACATGCACTTGTTGTATTGATATTATAACCAAAGTAAAGAAAAAAAATCAAAATAACAACAATCTATATTACTTCTACAACAATATATCTATCAACAAAAACCAAATAACCACCAATAAGTTCGAAAAAACAACTAACCTTGAAAACACATCCAACCACCTAAAAAACAACCAACAACCTAAATCCACCACACACAAACCATAAACCTCTTTTCCTTCTACACATTAGTTTCAACTTTTCAATTTTTTTAAAAATCATTTAAATACTAAAAATACAAATCAACATAATTTCTACAAATCATCATTCTTGCATTTTGTCTATATTGTTTTTCTTTGAGTTTCGACCAAAAAATATTCATAATCATCTTTTAGCATAATTACAACCTTAGTTGCATTGTTGCCCAACTTGTTGGATTTTTTTTCTTTTTTGATCTTTTATCCATCTTGTAGCTGTTACCGCAAGTCTTCAAGTTCTTTTTTATATATAATCCTAGTGTCACCTGCAATTTAGGAAGCATATTAGCTTTTTTTTGGGTAATATATCTACGAATTATAGTGAAATCAAGCTAAAATATTGTGATATTGTTATTCTAAATATCTATAACTATAATCATTTTATTGGCACATGTCTTAGGCAACATAAACATTATAAATAGACCAATTTTATTTGCATATTAGCAATCACAGAATAAACAAGAACGATTTATTTAAATCGTCGATTGAAATAGCCTTGGAGAGACATTGAAACCTTTGTCGTTCGTTGATGGAAATCGCATAAGAAACAAGAAAAATTAATCTTCAATTTGACACGAACGTACATATGAAAGTCTTAAATCAAATGGAAATAATGAGAGGCTTGGATAATCAGAAAGTCAAATCTTAACTGCTTAAATAACCTTCCTAAATGATCATAAACCTATTAACAAGAAATCCACAAGTATTCTAGATAAACAAAACTCTTGAAGGTATATACTTTCAAACCGTATGATATTGAGAGTCATAGATAGATAAACGAGAAATGGTGGTTGGGATCCGTTCAAACCTACACGAAGTTATCAATATTCTAGCATGTTCATGACATGAAATTTTCAATACGAGCAGAAATATAGAACTATTTTGGATATTAACGTATTCACCAACATGAACACAAAATAGACAATACGAGCAGAAGTTGATTATTAAACCTACCGAACGAACAACGTCGAAATCATCTGGTTGAAGCCCTATTAGAACCCCGATTGAATCGCCGAGATTGTGAATCGCCGGTTGAATCGCCGAATGTTCGAATCGCCGATTGAATCGACTGTTAGAAATCGTCCGATTGTGAAATCCCATATTGAAATCGCCGATTGAGCCTGTGAAGAAATCAATTTTAGCCTGTGTGAAATCGGTGATTGAAACGTCATGTCAATTATCTGTCTTTTTCAAAAAAAAAAAGAGTAAATTACACGGAAGGTCCATGTGGTTTGCCACTTATTACAGCCACAATCCCTGGTATTCGTTTATTACACTTGAAGTCCCTGGTGTATTCAATTTGTTACACCCGACGTCCCTCTGTCAAAGGGACGTCTAAAACTTCTGTTAAGTAACCCATGTGCACCTCACATGATGGGTAAAATCGTAATTTCACTTTCCCTTTTAAAGAGTAAATTACATGGAAGGTCCATGTGGTTTGCTACTTATTACAGACACAGTCCCTGAACTTCATTTATGACATTGGAAGTCCCTGGTGTATTCAATATGTTACACCTTATGTCCCTCTATCAAACAGACGTCTAAAAGATATGTTAAGTGACTCATGTGCACCTTACATGATGAGAACAATGGTAATTCTCCTCCCCCCTCAAACGTGTGTTCCCCAATTTGCACCAGTCGTCCCTTCACTTATTCCTTTCCATCTTTCCCTCTCTTCTCTCCACTGTATTTGTTCTTCAAAAAAACCCATCTTTTCCAATAATAGTAGGCCAATCGAGCTGTGAAAGAGGTACAAATGATAAAGAAAACTAATGCAATGAACTGTACGGTATGTGTTTTGTGTATTTATGATTTTTTTTTTTTTACCGAACTTCATGATCACTTATTTACAGAGCATTACCATTGTGTCCATCATGTGAGGTGCACATGGGTCACTTAACAGATCATTTAGACGTTCGTTTGATAGAGGGACGTCGGGTGTAACATATTGAATACACCAGGGACTTCCAGTGTAATAAACGAAGTTCAGAGACTGTAGCTGTAATAAGTGGCAAACCACATGGACCTTCCGTGTAATACACTCTTTAAACGGGAAAGTGAAATTACGATTTTGCCCATCATGTGAGGTGCACATGGGTCACTTAACGGAAGTTTTAGACATCCGTTTGACAGAGGGACGTTGGGTGTAACAAATTGAATACACCAGGGACTTCTAGTGTAATAAACGAAGACCGGGGACTATGGCTGTAATAAGTGGCAAACCACAAGGACCTTCCGTGTAATTTACTCTTATAACCCCTGATTTGATATGAATTAGAGAGAGTAAAATATACGAAATTGGCCTTTAGGCCTATTCTTTTTTAACCAGATATGTATGCTCCTATTTTTTTAGCTTCTAATTCATTTCTTTATCTAAGGGTTGTAATTAATTCCTTGCGTTCTTTATATAATGTTGCTTTTCTATAGATCCTCACCCAAGATAATATACATAATTAACTATTGATAATAAAATTGCATTATCCCCAATTTGTTTGGTAATTGTTTATTACTCGCTGGTGGATAGTAAAAAGAAATGTTGTAGAATTCGCTACTCGCTACTCGTTCGTTCGATGACTTGGTGAGTACTCGACGAGTACTCGAATCGGGAATTTTAATGTATAAAGTTATATATATATATATATATATA
This sequence comes from Calendula officinalis, assembly GCA_963853835.1. Classification (NCBI taxonomy): domain Eukaryota; kingdom Viridiplantae; phylum Streptophyta; class Magnoliopsida; order Asterales; family Asteraceae; genus Calendula; species Calendula officinalis. The sequence goes on along the minus strand of OY970830.1, from coordinate 38,558,753 downwards.
TATATATATATATATATATATATATATATATATATATATATATATACATATTAAATGATAAATTTTAAGTTAAATGATGTCTAATGTATAAGATTATTATCATAGGACAAATATCATAGCTCCATTCCTTTGTAGGCCTAACACTGCATTCCCTTTAAATCTATAAACTTAAAATTTTAAAACTCAATTGGGACTAAACTTATTTTGACCACCATTGATCGATGTTGACTGTCGTTGACCGAGTAATTAACCGGTCAGGACCAACCCGGCTCAGTAGAACACCTGGTAGTGGTTACCCGACGAGTACTCGGCCGGGTAGACTGAGTTTTACAACACTAATAAAAAATAACCTTGGCTAGGGGTGAGCATAACAGGGTACCCGCCGGTTCAGACTGGAACCGGAACCAGAACCGGAACCGCAGGTTCCTGAGATGTAGGAACCGGAACCTGGAAGACAGGTTCCTAAATTTTCGGAACCGGAACCGGATGCACCGGTTCCAGGGCAGGTTCCGGTTACCCTGTATCTTAATTCAAAAAAATTTAACAATACAAACTGAATAAACAAGACAATAAATCACACAAACTAACAATTACAAATATCGTTTAACGATTTTATATATATTTCAACGATTACGAATATTGTTCAAAATAGAAATAAGTGAATAAGAATGACAAAAACACAGTAAATGTGTGATTCATGTAAAAGTCAGTCACAAAGATAGGACCTCACAACGAGTGAATGTCTCACTATCACCCAATTTCTGACTCATTTATAACGAGTAAGGTCAATTTATATGTTTATTTGTACTAGTATTTTACATTTAGATAAATCAAAAATCTATTTAATTTAATCATGTGTAATATATTATATATTATATATTTTAATAAAAATATACCGTGTAACCGCCGGTTCCAGGGTATCCACCGGTTCCAGGTTCCTTAATTTTGAGAACCGGAACCGGAACCTCTTAAGGCGGTTCCATGATTTTGGGAACCGGAACCGGAACCTCTTAGCAGGTTCCGGGTCCGGAACCTCCGGTTCCGAGACGGTTCCGGTTCCGATTCCGGTTACCCTCTTTTTCTGTTCACCCCTAACCTTGGCTAGACAAAACCAAAACCAAAACAATTATTCTTTTGTATATAACATGACATTTAATTGTATATATAGTTTGAGAAAATGTTTATCCGTTAGTTAAATACTAGCATTCTTTTGAGAACAAGAAAATTAAATACGTATGAGAAAATTCAAATTAATAATTTCAATTGATAATTAAGAGGACATCGTAAATAAATATAAGCAAAACGATCTTTGTTTAAAATCATATATAGATTTTTAGTATAAATAAATGTTTAATTAGATATGAAATAGATTGATAAAAAGAAAGTTGTATGTAAAAGGGGGTTATTGTGTTCAACTTTAGGAACATCCCTACAAACCACATGTAGACTAACTTTATTTTCTCCTTTTTACATAATCATACTTTACTTTTTATGTAAATTTTCTTAAAGTTAATATATCTGTCCAGTTAAATACGCATAAAAGCAAATTTAGTAATGAAATTGACATAAAACTAAAGGTGAATATAAGAAAGAATAAATGCACACTGATATGTCTTTAGAAATTTATTGAAATAATAGTAATATTCATACATGTTTATTCTAACCATTATAAGGTAGCTTAGTGGTATGTGTTCAACTTTGGGAACATCCCTATAATATTTATGAAGTAGTCTAAGTGGTTACCAAATTTTTAGGAGGAATGAGCTGCTGAGCGTGGCTTAATATTAGGAGATAGTTTTTGATTTTGTGTAAAACAGTAGGATAGTAGCACATAGTTAAGGTGTGGCATTTGTATTGGTTTACTGTCGATTGATTCTTATTGACATCAATGGAATGACTTGTCCACCACATATCACTTTTCTTTGTTGTTTAGTATAATAAATGTACATGTTTATATCCATGTTTTATGCATCATGAAGTCTTTGGATATTCTAGTTGGTGATTGTTGTTACTAATGATCCGCATGTAGTTCAATGGAGGATCGGAAAGTGCCAACAGGAGAGGCAAAGTTTTATATTACAGGTATCAAATAAAACTGAAAATATGAGTGCTCAATGCATGTTCTTCAAATTCAACATATCATACTAACACATTTATATTGCATTCACAAAAACATTAAGCATTTTTTAATATAATTATATATTTAGTTGTAAAACTTATATTGTTTATTGTATAAGCTAAAATTATTATGGTGTAAAGATAAAATAATCGAATAATACTGAAAGTATTAGCTCTCCATTTTTAAGGTAGCTAATGCAATGTCTTATTCTTGATGTCAAGTTGCTCAATGAATGTTCTCGAAATTCAAGTTTGCTCTACTCGAATTTTATATATTCACTTTAATAAAGTAACTAAGATTCAAAAAACATTATGTTAATATTTACACTCATAAAGTATGTGTGGGGCCTATAGATAGGAGGATTTTATCTTACTTCAAATATAAAGAAATTTTTACACTCCCAATAATTTGAAGGGGGTCACAGAGTATAATTGCTCTAGAAAATGACTTCAAAATAGAGGAATATAGTATGGTTGGAGATTCTCTAAGGGCACGTTTGGTATGAGGAAATTCAGATAAATGAAATGAGCGAGAAATAAAATGTGCTCAGAAATGAAATTAATTTCACTGTTTGGTAACATCAAAGAATTGATATAGGAATTACTAAAGAAATCAATTCTCTTGTTTGGTAGCAAAACAAAATAATTTTGAAGAACAAAGAAAAACTAAACCACACAACCTCTTGACATACAAAAGTAAAAGAAAAAAAAAGGGATATCATGTCAAATGGGTGAACGAAATGGGGGAGTTTACCTCTTTTTTGTCGATTAAGTAACTGGTATAAGGGAGGGGGAGATAAGTATCAATCAGATGGAGCAAGATGAATTGACCACTGGTGAAATCGAAGAGATGATTGTAGATGCCAAAGGTTAACGCATGGAACTTGCTCTTTCAATATGTAGATAAATGTGCCTCTCACGTGATGCTGTAATCTATACCCCTCGTCTTTTTTACAAATATACCATTTCTAAGATGAAGGAACACGGAAAAATAGTGTGAAGAAAATCCATTTTCCCTTTAAATGAGAAGAAATCAAAATACAAAAGAAAGTATTTCTCAGGAAATGCATTTCTTTATGTTTTTTAATTCTCTAACCTACCAAACAAAGGAAAAGAAGTCATTTTCATTTCTTTGATTTCATTTTCTTCAACCAAACATGCCCTAAAGGTGGTGATTTATGCACCATATAGAGTATATATTAGGTGTCGTTCAAAAAAATAAAAATTATGCATCATTTCTGTAATTTATACACCATAATTATTATATGGGTTTTTCTATTGTGTGCCCCAGGGGTAAATGATAAAGCTATTTAATGAATTCAAACTTTCCAATTAAATTAAAATAAACATTTAATACTTATAAAAAATATAGAAACTCTAACCTTCTTTAATGCATTTTACTATGTATTTAGGAAACTTTAAGTGTATTTAATACATGTTAAGGTATGCCCTAAGGGCACACAATAGAAAAACTCTTATTATATAATATACTTACATAATTTGTATTAATAATTATACATTGTGATGTATGAATGAAAAGATGTGATATAAAAATTAATTCTTGATATTCTAAGGGGGTGTTTGAGATTTCTTATTGAAAATATATTATGCAATTTCAAAATGGATAATCAGATAATCATCGATTACAAAACGTGATTATGAAATGTAGTGTTTGGATTTGATTATGCTGTTTGAAATCGCAATAATCAGATAATCAGCTCTTTTAGTGTTTGGCAAACTTGATTATTTGTTTAGTTAATAGGTAAAATGCAAATAAGCCGTTTTCAAAAGGCAATAAGTACCTCCCAACCTACTTTTTCAAAACTTCATTTTGAAGACCCAAAACGCGGATAATTGATTATTTCAGACTTTTTATCAAACACTCATTTTAGGTTATTTGCGTTTTCAAAACGCAATAAACAGATAATCTATCTCAAAACGCAATCCCAAATACCCTCTAAATAGTATAAATTAGAGTTTTTGGAAAGAAAAAAAGAGAGTTAAAAGTGACTAAAAGACTAGGGGTGAAACTGTTAATTTCGTTCTGACACACATGCTTACACATACTACAGCAATCACATGACTACTCTGTTTCTTCAGCCACATATACCAAACAAACAGACAAACCCTATTCCCTAAATTATACGGAGCAATCACATAACAACTGCCATTAAATATCTCAAAATTTCACATTCGCATTTTTCAAATATTCCTTTTTAATAACCTAAACAATCTTTTATGATGGATTCCAAATACTTTCTCCGTATCAAAATAATTGACACACTTTCTATTTTGAGGTGTATCAAAATAAGTGACACACTTTGAAAACTTTCCTTATTTGGTAAAAATAATAGGACCCATACCCACTAACTATCTACTTTAATAAAGAAAAATTACATTTATACCCTTACTTTTACTTTTAAAACTCATTAATATCACTTTATTCAATAAAAGTGGGACCCATTCTCCACTAACTATGTACTTTAATCTATTTTAACCTCTACTTTAATCTTTTATCTCAAAAAACGTGTAAGCACATTTGTGTCACTTATTTTGATACGGAGGAAGTATGTAATTTAGACTTATAAATTTCACATTATCGTTTATTACACAAAATGCCAGAAATCAATCCACTTTCACACTGAAAACAAACTGAACCAGTATTGTTCGAAACATGTGGGAGATACTAACTACTAAGTTCTATAGGTCGAACCACTTGAATTTAGATGGCTTGTACATTATCGAATAAAAAGCCCACTTTTTATAGGGTTCTACATTTGGGCATTAGTTTGCTTGATCTTTGTTTCATACGAGTATAATTCTACCCGCGCTTCGCTGCGGACTTTTAACTTCCTTTATTTAGTTTCCAACGGTTCAAATATCAAAATGTTAAACGTAGAATTGTTTTGTAGTTTCTAAATTAATAGCCTTGATGTATAAAATGAAAAAAAAAAGCCTAGTCTTATAATCCACCATGTAATTAATCTAATCGCAAAATCTCTCTCTACTATCTTTCATCATTATCTCATTAATCACCTGGTAATAAATTGTTTGAATTTTTGAACTAATATCATAGAGTACATCTTCTAAAAAAAGTTTATTTGATACTTACTGACAAATTATTATAAAAAATATAGTTTACATAATGTTTTGTTTTACCTTCCTCAAAATTGTTATTTATTTTAGATTGTGTTAAATTTTCGAATCATTCAAATATCAAAATGTAGCACCATTTTATACATTAATAATAAAACAAATAAACTACTTTTAGAAGTATAAACTAAAATTAAAGGTAAACAATTTTAGAGGAAACAATTTTTACTCACCAAATAATAAAATAAAATATTTAAGCAAGGTTAGATGTATAAAGTATAAGAATTTAGAGTTAAAAATATAAATATAACTAAAATCATTTAAATAAGGTTAAAAGTTTAAATTAATATTTAGGAACTAATATATAGAAAGTAAAAGGAATATAAAAATAAGTATAAGCTAAAATGGAAATATGGAGGAGCCTCCAAAGATTTGAAATACAGACGTAAAGAATGTTAGCAAGGGTGTTAACCACCTAGCTAAACCAAACTTCTTGGTTTCAAAATGCTTTGTTACCTATATATAAGAATCAAATTTTTGGTGCACCTCTTATGAACAGTAATATCCCTATGGTTAATGTATATATAAAGAATGACTAAAGTTTTGGTGCTCTTCCACACGAGTTTGACTTTTTATTTGATTTTAAAATTTAGTTTGATTTCGATGAAAATTTTGGTTTTGTTTTGATTTTAGTTGAGGTTTTTGATCATATTCTATCAAACTCATCGAAGAAGATGGATCATATAATCTAAAAGATTGCAGATAACGGATAGTTTGCGGGTTCAAGCACTGACCTTCTCATGATTTCTAACTGTTGGGTTAATTAAAATATGCTCCCTTATTGTTGCGTCCTGATTTCGAGGGCTTCGGTTCGGACGATCTTGTATGAGGGGTACCTGAAATCACTAGCAACCCTAAGTCAGAAGTCCTCCGGAAGGGGTTTCCGGAAGGACACTCCGATGCTTAAGTAAGTCAATATGATCGACGTAAGGTCGTATATGGATTGAGAAGGGCGAATGTAGGTGAGAGTAATAAATGATAAGTATTGAATGCCTCATGTATTGAGGTTTACCTTCTATTTATGGAGTCGTCCCCTTAAGCGGGAAAAGAGAGCATGTCCTTAAAAGCGGGAAAGTAAAGCATGGCCTCTGGTCCGTAGCCTTCATTATCCTCCGGTTCTCTGTCTATCCGCCGCTTATCCACCGGACCATGGCGCTAGTCAGAGTCAAGCCTTACTACTTTCATTTAATGCAAGCGTGGCTCTAGGATGGCTTTTCCCTAAAACCCGGACACGCCTAATCAGGTCTTTGGGACTTGATCCTAATGATGACTACGCTCCGGTCCTTCGTTCAATTGGCATTCGGTTTGGTCCGTCTGTCTACCGCATCCGGCGTCCGGGTGTAGAGAGGTTCGCACCATACCTCATTAAGTCCCTCAGATTAGAAGTATTTTATGTATTCGAGTAAATTGGTTCTAATTTGATCTTTTGTCGCTTGCTTGTTTATGGGAGAATTTTAACCGTTCGGCGAAGGTTACCGTTATTCACTAAACTTCCAAATATGGCCGTTATGTGTCACTTCCAACCTTCACGCCCCTTAATATCCCTCCCTCACTTATAACCGCATAAGTTGCTTTACTTTCCTTCACCATCTTCTTTTCTACTTCCCACAGTATTCCCCCTTTGTCTTTGTTCAAAATTCCTTACAACTATGAAGAAAGATAAACAGAGTCGAGAGAAGACCGAGAAAGCACCCAAGGAGAAAAGAACCGCTTTCAATACCTTCTGCAATCTATCCCCCAGTGACCTTCCACAAATCGTCCGTGACTACCACGTTGATCCCAACTTCGATCTTCGAATTCCTCATGCGGGTGAAACCATAAGGTCGGCTCCTGATGGTTATGAGCCCATATACCTCCAGTATCTTCAAGGAGGTTTGCGTTTTCCCCTTGATGATTTTATTTTGGTTCTGCTCCAAGATCTGGGTATTCATATCGCCCAACTTGTTCCCAACTCTTTCCGAAAGATCATTGGTTTCATCCTGCTCTGTCGTGGTTTAGACATTCCTCCTTCCGCCAAATTATTTCGCCATTTTTACATTGTTACTGGTCGTGGCGATTGGGCTATATTCGCCCTTCGCCCTGGTCAGAGTGAGCGAATCACTGGACTGAGGGATTCGATTCATGATTGTAAGTTTCAATTTGTTTACGTAAACCGCTCAGCGTTTCGTGGTATTTCTCTACCTTGGGGAAGAGTCGTTGGTCGTCCTTCTGATCCGGCCCCCGAGTTGTCTGATCGGGAGGCCGAATATATAACGAGTCTTACTGCTGCCCAAGTAGAGTGGGAGGATCCGGACGAGGTGCTCCTTGGAATGGCTGACCTAAGCCCCTTCTATGCGTCTAGAGGCATTCGTCCCTTATGGAAACTGAACGGTGAGGATATTCCGCTCCTTCACCGCTTAAGAATGCCTAAGGGATCTTACCCGGAGAGCGCTGTGTCTGTAGACGACGGAGGGCTTGCTCCTGTCACCGCTCCTGTTATCGAGAATGTTAGCTCCGAAGAAACTCTATCCGTTGATTCTGCCAAAAAGGATACTGCCACTGGTCGAAGTGTAGTAGAGGTTAGCTCCCCAGTTACTTCCATTGGTCCGAATTTCACTACTGAGGGGAAAATGATTCCTGATTCTCAAACCGAAAACCCCATTCCCCCTAGGTATCGCTCCATTAGCACTCTGACAACCACACCAAAAGGGCTTCGTCAAAAGAGTGGAAGGGGAGATGCTGCTTCCCCTTCTCAGAAGCGGCCCAAAATTACATCGGAAGGTATGACAATTTTCCTTTGCTACATATTTGATATACGTACGTTTTTTTTTTTAAAAAAAAAATAACCCCTGATTTCTTTGTTGTAGGTTCGATAGGTCAAACATTTGTTTCTGAAGCCTCTATACCGACGGGACAGGTATCCTTGGTTCCTCCTCATGTGCTTCCCAAAACGTCAGCTCCAATTGCTTCTGCTGCTCCCGTTATTGCAATCCCTCAATCATCTTCTTCTGGAGGGCCCATCATTCTGCGACGAAAGCCTCCCGCCCGTCCAACTTCTTCCGATGTTGCTCGTTTTGGCACTCGTTTATTTAGTTCTTCTGTTCAATCTACTGCTCTGGAGCAAGGTTCGTTATCTCCTCAATCCGCCAAAAGTCAATCAAACGTTCCTAACCCTGCTTCTTCTGGTACGTAAAAGCTGGCATATATTTCATACCTATGCGTCCGCTTTCTTCTTTTTTTTTTGTTTTTTTTTATGTCTCTTTCTCTTTTGTTTTCTGCAGGAGGTTTCGCTCCTTTTGGTGGTTCCTCATCCGTTGCTGTTACCTGTTTGCCCTTGGAAGGGCTGAAAGAAAAATCGGAAGGTCAAGGCCCACGAACCGTCCCAGCTTCCCTTCCTTTTGGTTTTACTGCCGCTCCTGCTGTGTTGGAGGCTCCGGAGTCTGGGACTCCCTTTATGAAGGAGATTATAACACTTACCCCTGATGATGCCATTCTCAGAGATAAGGCGGGGTTGCTAAGTACCATTGATTTGTTGACCGATCTCCAGACTCAGAGAGCCCGACAAGAGCAAGCCTCTCAAGGTTATCATGATGAGTTCACCCGATTAACCGAACTGATGAAAACTGCAAAAAATCTTTTTGAACGGGAGAAATTTGAGAAGAACCAACTTGCCGGATCCGTCAGTCGCCTTTCCGCAGAAAATGAAAATTTAGGCCAGTCCCTGAAGACAAAAGATGTGCAACTACTGGAGCTGGAGAACCAAGCTAAATCTTCTGCCGCCCGAATCGCTAAACTGGAGGCTTCTCTAGTTGAGAAGGACCTTCAACTATCGGAGACCCAACGTCTGCTCGTTGAGACGGAAGCAGGTTCTGACTTACTTAAAAGGGAGATAGCTGAAGGTCGTGAAGATATGCGTTGGGTTCTTCAGAAAGGGATCCCTGGAGCTTTTGAGTCGCTTCTTTCTTCCGACGAATTTGTAAACCGTAACACTGCCCTTCAGGAAGAGAGTCTGAAGTATGGGCGTTATCAGGGATGTGTGGACACCCAAAGGGCTTATTCTGATCTTCTTGCAAATTTTAACCTTGTTCATGACCACCCTCAGGCCCAGGCAAAGATAATGAGTCTTTTCGAGGATCTGGTAGCACCTGATTACGAGCTCATCCGTTCCTTTGAAGAAGGCGTTGTAAGCCTAGAAGATTTGAAGGCGTTAGTTGCCAAACTTCCTACTGGAGCCGAGGGAATAGGAGAGAGTTCTGCCCGTCCCTCGTAGTTTGTGCCTCATGAAGGCTGTTTGCTCAGGTTTTTTTTTGTAATTTCCTTATGTGTAATGCTTGCCTCCGGGGCCTGATGTTTTTGTAATCTTTGCGATGTGGACGTGTTTGTTTAAAGTTGTTTCCTACCTTTGTTTATTATTGTTTTGTATATTTTTTTTTATATTCGTCGCTTCACAAGCTTATTTTGTTACTTACTTAAAAAGGCGTCCCTAATTAAGGAAGTTACGGGCAAGTGAATTATTCGTTATTCGTTATTTGTTATTCGTTATGGTTCCGGTTTTCGTCCGGAAATGGACTCATGATACCTTTCGGTTTGTTCATGAAGCCCTTTCATAGCTATGATCATATGCATGTGCTTCTGCTATATGTTTTCGTTATTTATCGTTTTATTCGTTCATCGATTGTGTCATGTGTTCGAACAACTATTAATGACAAAATATCCTGCTCCTGACAGGTTCATCCAGTTCGCTTCTTACAAGATGTGCCCCTTAATATCCTACTAATGTAGGGGGGGCTTTTAAACACGTTCAAATACCTTAACTAAAAATGGAACCTTCGCAAGTTCCTCATGTTCCACGTTCGAGGAACTAGGCTTCCGTCCATTGTTTCCAACACGTACGACCCATCCCGTCTTGCTTCCTTGATACGATACGGGCCTTCCCAGTTTGGGCATAACTTGCCTGGCTTTACCTGCAAGCTTGCTTCATTCTTCCGTACTACTAGGTCCCCAACTCTACACGCCAAGCCTCGAACCCTTTTGGTGTAATGTTTTTCCGTCAATATTTTGTACGCTGCCTGGCGAGCTGCTGCATTTGCTCGACGTTCGTCGACTAAGTCCAAATTGTGTCGTAGGGCTTCTTCATTGCCTTCTAAACGGAAGTTATCTACCCTTGGAGAGGTCAATATTGTTTCCAAAGGGATCATCGCTTCCGTTCCGTACACTAGGCTGTATGGGGTTTCCCCCGTCGCACTCCGTAATGTCGTTCGATACGCCCATAAAACACTTTGCAACTCATCCATCCGTCCCCCTTTCGTCTGGTTCAAGCATTTCTTAATCCCCTTGACTATCGTCTTATTGGTGACTTCCGTCTGCCCGTTTGCTTGAGGATGTGCGACGGACGTAAAGTTTTGACGGATGGACATTTTGGCGCACCACTCTTTGAAAGGATTATTGGCAAACTGCTTTCCATTGTCGCTGATGATCGTGTGGGGAAGACCGAACCTGCATACAATTTGTTGCCAAATAAATTTTACGATGTTAGAACCTGATATACATGCCAATGACTTCGCTTCTACCCATTTTGTGAAATAATCAACCGCCACCACAAGGAACTGAATCCCTCCAACCGCCTTTGGGAAAGGACCTACAATGTCGATTCCCCATTGACAGAACGGCCACGGGCTTGTGATGCTTGTTAGGTTTACCACGGGCATTCTGGGCACATCTGAATACATCTGGCATTGTTTACACTTCTTGACATACTCTTTCATATCGGCCGACATGCTTGGCCAAAAATACCCCGACCGGAAGAGCTTTTGCGTGAGTGCTCTGGAACCAGAATGCGACCCACATAGTCCTTCGTGGACATCCCTCATGGCCATTTCCCCTTCCGCTTTACTCAGACATTTAAACCACGGGGTTGAGTAACCTTTCCTGTATAGGGTTTCCCCTTTAATCATGTACTTCCCCGCATTGATCCGGATTTTCCTAGCCTCATTCTTATCTTCCGGCAACGTTCCTCCTTGAAGGTACTTTCATATTCCATAAGTCCAACAGTTTTCCTCCGGACCTATCTGCATTATCTCGCTACACCCCCTTCAATGCTTCTTTCCGCAAGCACTTCCACCAGAACTTTTTTTGTCAAGTGAGAGAACAGCATGGACGCTAACTTGCTTAAAGCGTCTGCTTCTTTGTTCTTAGTTCTGGGGACCTGGGCAATTTCGAACTCTTTGAACGCTAGGATCGCTTCTTTAGCCTTTGCCAAGTACTTCTTCATATGGGTTTCCTTAGCTTCGTATAACCCCTTGACTTGATTTACTACCAACATTGAATCCGTAAAGGCCCTCATCCTGCTAATTTCCAAGCTTTTTGCCAAACCCAGACCTGCCAGCAGTGCTTCGTATTCAGCTTCGTTGTTCGAACATTTGAAACTGAACCTTAGGGCATACGTTATCCTTTCGTCATTTGGGCCCGTCAGGACCACCCCTGCTCCGCATCCTTCGACGCTGGACGCTCCGTCTGTGTACATGCGCCAATACAAATCAGACGGAACTTTTCCGGACCCACGTCCTGCATCCTCCACCAGAGACACATTGTCTTCCTCCGGCATTTCCACTAGAAAGTCTGCCAACGCTTGACCCTTTATACTTTGCCTTGGACGGAAGGTAATGTCATGTTCCCCTAGTTCAATTGCCCATTTTGTCAGTCGTCCTGAACGCTCTGGTCGCAAGAGGATGGTTTTGATAGGTTGGCTGGTTAAAACCGTTATTGGGTGCGCCTGAAAGTATCTCTTCGGTCGTCTGGCGGAGTATACTAAAGCCAATATCAATTTTTCGATCATCGAGTAATTTAGCTCTGCATTTTGCAAAGCACGGCTAACGAAGTATATGGGCATCTGTTTCTTATTCCGTTCGGCTACGAGCACGGAACTAATTGCTTCCGTATTCGCCGACAGGTAGATGATTAGAGGCTCTCCTTCAATAGGGCTGGTCATGGCGGGAATGGTCCTGAGATGCTGTTTTAGATTGACGAAAGCCTTTTCGGCCTCGTCCGTCCATTCCACCATCCCTTTCTTCGTGCACCCGTGTAAAGCCCTAAAAAATGGTATGGATTTTTCCGCCGACTTAGCCAGATATCGACCCAACGCTGCCAACTTCCCGTTAAGGCTCTGGACATCTTTAACCGTACGAGGAGTTTTCATCTTTAGTAGGCTTTCTACCTTTTCGGAGTTGGCTCGCATTCCGGATGTAGTAACGATGTGGCCCAGAAACTTTCCTTCGTCCATGCCAAAGGAGCACTTCTTGGGATTGAGTTTCATGTTGATCTTTTGTAACTGTAGCAGGGTTTCCTCCACGTCTTTCAACAAGTCGTCATTTGTCTTACTCTTTATGACCATATCATCCACGTATACCTCCAAGTTCCTACCAATTTGATTCCGGAACGCTTTATCCACTAATCGCTGGTAAGTGGCTCCGGCATTGCGCAAGCCGAACGGCATCTTCACATAACAGTAAGTGCCCCTCTCCGTATGGAAGGAGGTTTTCTCTTCGTCTTCATGCGCCATCTGCACTTGATGGTACCCTTTGTAAGCATCCAGGAACGACTTCCACCGGAACCCCCCTAAGGATTCTACCTTCTGTTCAATTTCGGGGAGAGGATAACTATCTTTCGGACATGCTTTGTTTAGGTCCTTAAAGTCAACGCAAATGCGCATTGACCCGTCGCCTTTCTTGACTAGAACTGGATTCGCTATCCATTCTGGATATTGGGTACTTCTCAAGACTCCTGCAGCAACCAAATCGACCACTTCTTTATTAACTACCTCATTTCTTTGCCTAGCCATGACCCGTCTCGACTGCTTGACCGGAGGAAAAGCCGGATTCAAGCCTAAGCGGTGCTCCGTAACCTCCCTTGAGACTCCGGTCATATCTTTAGGTTCCCATGCGAACACATACTTGTACTTTCTTAAGAGGTCTCCTAACCCTTCTTGCAGCTGCCGGGGGAGCTTCCCCCCAATTTGGATCTTAGTGTCTGGATACTTGGAGTTGACTACCAATTGGATCTCATTCTGTTCCGTCCAACTATCCTGGTGTGTGATAGTGTTGCATTCCAAGGGGGGCATGGGCATGCTCCGAACAGTGATAACACCATGTTCCGAAGGGAACTTTAGCAAACCGTGAATGGTTGATGGAACCGCCTGCAGCTGCCACATTCCGGTTCTGCCTAGAATGGCGTTGTACCTCGAGGGTGCGTCAATAATAATGAACTCTGGGATGGTTTTGCGGCTATCCTTTTCCCAATCGGTCAACGTGAGGGGGAGGTATATCTTCCCCTTTGGCCACACCGACTGTCCCGCAAAACCCACGACCGTCCCCAAGGCAGGCTTCAGGAGAGACCTAACCTCCGGGGGGAACTTCTCGAAACATTGGCTATACATAATGTTAGCTGAGCTTTCTGAATCGACGTAAATCCGGCGCACCATGGCTTTAGCTATTATCCCAAAAATAACCAGGGGTTCCGTTCCAACATATCCTTCCGGAACGGGCTCCCCCCTCCCAAACTCCACTATCCCTTTGTATCTCTTCCCTAAGGAAGGGGTTGATGATTCTCCTTCCAAGACGAAAATCTCGGTGTTGTACGCTACCACTTCCTTCTTAGTTGGAGGCTCTGCTCCCGCCACCTCCGTCTTTCTCCCCAGACCTTCCTTTTCCCTTTTATAACTTTCGCATGAGGCCGTCGAATGCCCCATAATTTTATGGAACTCACAATAGGCATTGGGGTCTCTAGGGTATCGCTTCCTGATTCCCTTTGCCTCCGGCCTGTGGACTTCGTAAGCGGAATAGGTCTCTTGTCGGGACGAACCGTATCGCTCTGGCAGGGGTCTCCCTTCTTGTAATCTTTTTGGATACGGAGACCTTCCTCCATATCCGGCTCGGAACGTTCCTTTGTTTCTTTCGTCATTTTTGTAAAAGCCGGAACTAGTCGTTCCTTTCTTTTCTTGTGCTTCAAACCTTAACTTTTCTGCACTTTCTTCCTCTTGCTTCAGCACTTTGTTCACCGCATTAATCATATCGTCAGCCTTGACGAAATCCCTTTTGGACAACTCACGAAACAACTCGCCTTCCCTTAACCCATACGTGAAGGCGGCGATAATGAGCGAATCTTCCCGCACCGGCATCTTCCGGCTTTGCTCATTGAATCTTTTGAAGTAGGACTTATTGGATTCCCCTTCACGCTGCCTACATGCCATTATAGATTGAGAATGTTGCTGGTATTTCTTCTGCTGGATGAAACTGTGACAAAACTGTGTGACCAGTTCCTCGAAACTGGCTATACTTTTCTGAGGAAGGCTAGATAGCCAGTACCGTGCGGAGCCTTCTAACGTTCCGGCGAAGTACAAACACCAAAGTCTGGGATCCATGGGGATCATCCGTACAGCCCACCGGAAGCTTGCCACATGATCGTCGGGATCACCCGTTCCGTCGTAGGATTTGACTCGTGGCCCTTTGAGACCCTTTGGAATGGTCATTTCGTTTATATCGTCCATAAAGGGAGACCGGAAGCTCCGAGAGACGAAGGAATGACGTGGTGGGGTTTCACTTCTTCCTCGGACTTGATTTCTTGTTTCTATTCCTCTTTAAGGTCTTTCTTCCCTAGACGCACTTTCGGTGGAAGGGTCGGCGGACTCTTCTTCACTTGAGTAGGTTAACGTTCTTCCCACCTCGCCTACTCGCTCCCCGTCTCTCCTTCCTCTTTGATTCTTCTCCGCATCCCTTAATTTTCGGAATTTACAGAAGAGCCTGAACTCCTCCAGGTCTTCTTTCGTCGGTTCGCTTCCGTTATCTCTCAAGGGAGAGGGACATGCGGTAGCGTCGATCAACGTCGGGGCGGAAAGCGGGGTCTATTCGACTCGGGTTAGGACGGGCGGACGGTCCCCTCGTTTTGTCGCAGATTCTAAGACCATTTTGTTCGGGTCCCACGGATGGCGCCAAATGTTGCGTCCTGATTTCGAGGGCTTCGGTTCGGACGATCTTGTATGAGGGGTACCTGAAATCACTAGCAACCCTAAGTCAGAAGTCCTCCGGAAGGGATTTCCGGAAGGACACTCCGATGCTTAAGTAAGTCAATATGATCGACGTAAGGTCGTATATGGATTGAGAAGGGCGAATGTAGGTGAGAGTAATAAATGATAAGTATTGAATGCCTCATGTATTGAGGTTTACCTTCTATTTATGGAGTCGTCCCCTTAAGCGGGAAAAGAGAGTAGGTCCTTAAAAGCGGGAAAGTAAAGCATGGCCTCTGGTCCGTAGCCTTCATTATCCTCTGGTTCTCTGTCTATCCGCCGCTTATCCACCGGACCATGGCGCTAGTCAGAGTCAAGCCTTACTTTCATTTAATGCAAGCGTGGCTCTAGGATGGCTTTTCCCTAAAACCCGGACACGCCTAATCAGGTCTTTGGGACTTGATCCTAATGATGACTACGCTCCGGTCCTTCGTTCAATTGGCATTCGGTTCGGTCCATCTGTCTACCGCATCCGGCGTCCGGGTGTAGAGAGGTTCGTACCATACCTCATTACTTATCAAGTACCTTTGGATGATGAGTGGCCCAGTCTAGATTGCCGGATTCAACTTCTTGCAAGAAGATGTAAATCCAAAAGAAGATGATTGTGGATGTTGCTCGAGAAGTTGATATGTCATAGACGTGACGTATAGAAATATAATAGGACTTAAATAGCCAATATTGTAACTCATGAAATACGTTCGTTTCATTCCCAAAGTTAACTTACGAAATTATACGAAATTATTATTTTACTCACTAAGTCCTAAAGTAGAGCTCGTGCATGGTCAACACCTACATAGTATAACCGGTTCAATGGTCAGTTGGTCACCACACCCATCACTTCGTGGTCAGTTGTGGACATGCAAGTTCGTGGTTTGAATCTGAGTTGAGCGTATGTGTAATTTACTAATTTATTTATTTATTTATTTTTAAATTTGACATTTATAATATATTAATTTTCCTTTTACATATTATCCCTTAATTTTAACACTTATAATGATCAAATAAGAACATCTCTAATGGTAAGTGGTAACCTCGCTATGACTTATTACTTTTTGACATATCAACTTTCTACTAATCAAAAACTATTTATAAAAAACTTCTCCAATGATTGATCTTTCCAAAAACATTTTCTTATTAATATTATTAGTTTACCTTAATCTATCTTAAATTTTTATAAATACCCTCATATAAAATTTGACAATTTTTTACAGCATTTTATAAAACTAAACATACAAAAAAAAACTAATATATTATCATGCTTGTTCTTTATCAAATAATATTGAATATAATAAAATTATTATTTATAGTTATAAAAAAAATAAATGATTCAATATATATAGGGGTTTAAAATATAAAATTATTAAACTTAGGGACTAAAGAAAACAAACACTGAAAGTTGATTAAGAGGTTAGAGAAACGTTCAAGGTAATCCTTAATTTTTGCGTATTCCTAAGGGACAAATCTTAACCATTGATCAATAAAAGCTAATGATCAATATTATTCACATATTTTATACATGAAGGGGTATTTTGGTCATTTGGCACTTAAAAGAAATTTTGATTTTTTTATTTATTTTGATCATTATTATTTTTTCTGTAAAAATAGTAATATTTATTTGATAATTACTAGTAATACTTAATCACATGTGATCTTATATAAAATCATATGATTATATATTTAATCACATTTGATGTTTTAGTACAATCATATGTGATTCAGTACACAATCACATGTGATTCAGTATGCAATCACATTATGTGTTATTAATAAAAAAATATTTTTTTTTAAAATAATAAAAAAAATAAAAAAATAATTCTAAAATAAAAAATAAAAATAAATAATTTTTTTTTATAATAAATGACCCAAATACCCATAATGTATAAAACATATACTCGTAATTAATTTTGACCATTACTTATAATTAATCAATGGTTGAGATTTGTTTTTTTTAAGACTACAAAAAAATTAAATGTGGTAATTTTCACACCATAACTTTTATTTCATCTACCACAGTTATTGCTTGATAAGCTTATACAGTTTGCTGTAAAACATGTACGGCATGGTATAAAAAGTAAAAGTTGTGGTACAGAAATGAATTTCCAAAAAATAAGTTGAATAAAGTTATTAAGGGATACATGATTTAAATGACCTTTTAAAAGAACTATGTACTCCGATAAAAAAAAAAAAAAGTATACGGATAAGAAGAAAAGATACGAAGGAATACCATTTCTGATACGGAATAGTAAAAAGAGAAAAAACTTTACTTCACTCCTCTGTTTCTGTACTTCATCACACCATTAAACAAACACCATACCACCTACTCTCACCTTCTTCTTCCTTCCTTTTTAACTCCCTTTTTCACTATAATTACTTACTCTATTGTATTCTGGCTCTCCCAACAATGGAAGCTCTTAGCTTGCTGAGGTACTGGCGGAGTAACGGCGGTTGTGACGCAACTAACAATGCAAACCTAAGAACTTCCACCGCTTCTACCACCACCATTGTTACCGCAGTCAGCACTCAAACGTCGGAAACCGGTGATGACGACGAAGACTCCGACGAGAATGACCACGGACCGTTTTTTGATTTGGAGTTCAGTTTACCGGCGGAAGGAGAAGAGAATGGTGAAACTGGAAGCGATGTCGTATATGGTGAAGATGATTCTGATGGATCTGATGAGTTGGACGATGACAGAGAGTTGAAGTTCACGCTATTGTCTGGTTCAAGCGGTGATAGTACGGCTGATGTGAATGTTTCAGTCTCTCCTTCCGATGACTTGTTTTTCAAAGGCAGTTTTATTCCTGTTGACCAAACGACGTCGGAAATTAATTCAAAACCTCCGCAATCTCAGTCGAAAACTCGTGCTTCGTTGATGAAATCGGCGACGAAGTTTAGAGTTATGATGTTGAAGTTTAAGAAATCGAAATCGAATATTACTGAATCGAGTGAAAGTATGGACTCAAACGCGTTTGGTTCTTCAAATTCGAAGGAAGAACAAAATAAAGCAGATGAAAAAGGCGAAAATGAAGATTCCGGCAAGTCGATGACGGTGAAATTTAAAGTAGAAGAAGTTCCGATTGTTTCGTTGTTCAAGAGACATAACAGTTCAAAAGCTCCAAAAAGGCGACAAAACGACGACGAATCGGTTTCTACTTCAACAGATGAGAAGAAATTTTCTAAAGAGGCGATGCAGAGGTATTTGAGAAAAGTTAAGCCGTTATACGTTCGTGTTTCGAAGAGATACGGCGAGAAATTGAAGTTCACCGGACAGCTAAGCTTACCGTCAGCTATCAAGCAAAACTTATCACCGTCTCCGTCTCCGGCGAAGGAGGAACGAAAACAGTCTCCGGCAGCGAATCCGAAGAGAGAAAAGGAAACGGAGAAGGAATCAAATCCAGAAGTTACAGAACCACCGCTACTGCCTAGTAACGCCAAAGGACTGAAACAAGGTAATTTACCGGCCGGACTTCGCGTTGTTTGCAAACATTTTGGAAAAAGCCGGTTAGCCTCGACGGCGGTCGTCGCCGCCGCTCCTCCAGGTACATTATCGTCAAAACGTCGTGACGATTCGTTATTACAGCAACAGGATGGAATCCAGAGCGCCATTTTACACTGCAAGAGATCATTCAAAGCTTCAAGAGGTAATTAAACAACAAATCAATTCCATATTTCAACAATTTCACTATCAATCTCGCTAAACATCTCACTACATTTTAAATTTATTAAAAATGTTCAGATTCAGATTGTTCGTCAAGTTTATCAAACGATTCGGCGCCGGCATACGAAAATTGCGTGAACAATTCTTCTTCCGATGCGGCGGAGACGACGGAGGAAATCAACAAAAGGTGATGAAACGGTCAAAAAGCGGGAAAATGAAGTATTTATTTTTAGGGTTTTGATGTTGATTGTGATGGAAACGAGGAAGAAATGAGTTCTCAATAATCAATCAAGTAAAGAGGGCCGCAGTTAGTAAATTATGTAGTCAAGTAATGTCCCCACATTAGTAAATTTATCTATTAACGGGGTTATGTAAAGCTTATGTAAGAATGCAATATTAGATATAACTATTCTCTAACCGGTGATAAATCAAGGGTGATTTATAAAATGTTTTTTAAATAAAAGTTTAATTTTATTTATAACTCCGAAATAATGGATCAAGTGAGCGACAAAAAAAAGATGTAAAAATTATTTTGCTGAAATATGTTGCGATAAAAGTAAGGGGATGTCATCAAGATACAAATTTTGAATAGTGCATAAAAGATACATAATTGTAATTATATAACGCATTTTAAACATAAATGAGTAACTACAAATCACTATAATAAGATAACAATAGATAAAAAAGATTTAACTGTGCTTGAGCAAGAGCAATTTTGAGATATAGATAAGACTTCTTAAAAAATTCCAATACCTCTTCACAACCTGTAGATTGTAACATCAAGCCTATATACTTTAAAGTCTGAATTTACAAATTAATTTATAAAGTAAAATTGAAATCAGAAGCATATTAATTTCGATGCTAATTACCTTGAATTCTTGGCAAGACATAGAAAACCTCGCCGCCACATTTAAGTGTGTGTAAGTGAGTTGATTTGGTTTATCTTTTATCTCTAACATGTTAAATGAATGCAGTAAAATAATTCAGTTCAAATGGGCAGGAGTTGCCCGAATGGTGTTCCAACCCCATGTCTTGTTTTTAGTTGTGTTCTGTTTTGTTGTTTCTTTGCCTACCTAGCGTCTTGCTAGTCGGGCCTTTTTTTCTAATGCAAGCCGTTCAAAAAAAAAAAAAAAGGGCAGGAGTTGACAAAAATGTATTTTCAACTAATAAAAGCTCTTAAAGCAATTGCTCAAAAGATTACAATATTTTCGAAGTAATATAATTTATATAATCATATCTGACCCGCTAATTATTTATAATGTCTTTAGTTTCGGACAAAAAGTGTTTTGGGTCAACAAAACCCAGTCAGACCCAGATTAGAAATTATTCTTTTGAGCCGAACCAATTTAAGCTTTTAATCCAACCTACCTAGCCCACCCATGTTTAACCCTCCCATTTTCACACAGAAAAACAATATTCATAAAAAAGAAATACAAAGTTCGTAAATTAGCAAAGGTGCCCATTTGTGCTGGAATTTCACGGGTTACTCGAGCATGAACTATGCAGAATACTTATACGAATCATGTACCTCACACCAACATTGAGTTGTTCCTTCAAGTCTCCTGAATAACACGTATGAGAATCCATTACCATGAAACTCAACTTTCATAACCATAAGTATAATTGGCAGTTTGGGTTGTATTTTGTGAAACGGGGTCAAACAAGTTGAAAGACATCCAACCCGGCCAATTTTAACGCATTTCGTGCACTATAATTTATACACATAATGTAATGCATTCCGTGTATAACATAGAAAACATTGGATGTTAGGATGATTTTGCGGTTCTGCACCTTTAAACGGTTCTGCGCTGAATCGTACACATATTATGTTTATATCTTCTATAATGTTCTGTTTGTAATATAACATACAGTATAAAAATGGTTTTCTTATTGATCGACTAAGGTGCTGTTTGTTTTTGAAGAGGTAGAAGGTCTGCAGTCTGCGGACCACATCTGCAGAGAAAATTTGGACCAAACGTCTGCAGTTTATAAGAAGAAGAGTGTTTGTTTTTTATGTCCGCAGTGGCGGGTTATGGTAGCAGTGGGTGGTGGTGGCAGTACATGGTGGTGGGTGGTGGCGGTAGATGGTGGTGGGTGGCGGTGGGTGGTTGTGGCGGTGTGTGGTGGTGGTGGTGGTAGATGGTGGTGGGTGGCGGTAGATGGTGGTGGGTGTAACACCGCAATCCAAGAGCCATTTTTTTTAAAGACTTAACGGAAGCGAATGAAAAGACATAAGTCCTAATTATTACAAGCCATAAAAACTTTTACATAATAATTAAATATATATATATATAACTTTCAAACGATGTTACTAAAACGAGGCTCGACCCGGTTTACAAAATCAGAGTACGGTCAGACTTTCAAAACCCGACTCTAGTCAAGCTAAATCCACAACCTGAAAAGAGTCAATAAATGAGGGATTAGCACAAAGCTAAGTGAATAGAAATAACTATCAATTTGCATAACCACAACAAATTAGAAACAAGAGAAATCAATCTGGAAACCCGTCCAAACTTCCACAAGCAATTGGACGTTATGAGAGTATCGGCGGACCTGCGCAGTACCTACAACTGTTGTTGCCCGAACAACAGTTTACCGATGGCTACTTTACTATTGGCACGGTAGTCCCCCCTGACGGAACACATCCGTAGGAGTCCGAGCACCCCATCCAATAGTAACGAAGCCTAGCCAAAACCCACTCATAGCTAACCTCTAGAAAACATGTGCACATACTACCATTAACAATCCCACAATTAATGGTACCACTGGAAAATCAATAAAAAAAACAAGAAAAAATGAATTTTCCCAAAATCAGTCAAGATAGCGTCGCTATCCCCAGATAGCGTCGCTATCCCCAGATAGCGTCGCTATTTCCCAGAAGATAGCGTCGCTATCTAAAGATAGCGTCGCTATCCTCCAAAAAATAGCGTCCGCTATCTCAAGTCCAAACGCTATTTCGAACTTCTGCTCAACTTTTTCCAGAAACGATAACAAGATAGCGCCGCTATCTTCAGATAGCGCCGCTATCTTCCCCAGACAGTCAAAATCCTGCAATTTCTCTTATGAACTCCACCATTTCAACCTTTTTGTACATTACACATAGAAGAAGGTTAAATCCACTCACCTTAGCTTCCTTTTAGTGTCGAGCTCAGTAAACTTATATTACTGAGGCTCCTTCTCTTTTCCTGTACAAAACGAACACCGAATTAGTCACCCGAAATCACCAATTTTGCAACAAGTAATATAAGTTCAAGATTTCCTCTTTATACCACAACTCACAACTAATTACTTGCATTTCCACATATAACAATTACTAAAGTCAAGAATTCCATCTAGTTAATTCATTATGCATTTCAATCCAAGTAACACATATTCGGCCCGAACGGGTCAAAATGAAAATAATGAATCGGGAATATAAACAACACTTTCCAATGAGCTATACTACTACTTAACATCAAAATCACATAACTAACATGTTACTTGCATCCACTTGCAAGTTTAACCAACTTTGACCTTATTTAGGTTAAATTGCACCAATTGTCAAACAAACGGGTCAAGACCCGAAACTAGCATAATCACACTTCCAATTAATCAAGTAACACATTTATGACATGAAATTGATAGTTTCAAGTTTACAAGTCATCCAAGACTAAAGTCAACTTCCAGGTTTGACTAAAGTCAACAATTTATGAATTTAACTAGCTATTCTAGAAAATGGGTCAAAACCACAAACTACCATTTAAGACATGTTAATATACTTTATAAAAACTCTTATATGATCAACTTATTGAACCACAATAATACCTAACAATTTCCAAGTTTAAGTCACACATTACCAATTTGACTAGTTTTATGCCTTTTACTTAAAAACATCCAAACACTACCATATAAAGATCAATTCATCGCTTAACACTTTCATAAACATACTAATGCGATTTTACTTCCAACTAAACGTTTAAAGTATAGGTCCAATGTTAAATTTATGCATTTAGTAAAGTTTCATCATATAAGGCCCAAACGGGTCAAAATCGTTTTATTAACTTCCAATGTTTACAAACACTTAATTATCATTTCATCAAGTATACAATTACCATATAATAACCAACTTCATGTTAATTAGTTATACTTTGAAACACCCAAAATAATCAATACAAGTTTAACCTAAAAATGCATTTGACCACCTGTTACTAACTCAGAAATCTGATCATTTTTCTATCCATATCAGTTCAGGAAAATATTATATTGTTAAAGTAGACTCATAGACCTTCGAAACGACTGGCCGCACGCCCAAAACGGAGTTACGGTTGATTTTATATGATTTTTGCAAAATGGTCAAAATCTGTCATATTTTTGTGCTTACGGGATTTTTACCAATTTCACCCAAACACTACTTTTAATCTATCAAAACCAACCAATTCATGTTACAATCAAACATATACAACAATTATCACTTCTAACATGCATATTTAACCGAACTAAACTTCAAGAACACCAAAATACACAATTCATCAAATTGGGAAGAACTCCATCTTCTTCCCAAGAACTCCATTGATGGAGTTTTCATGGAAGCTTCACCAAATAGATACAACTAACAATTCTACACATACATAACTTGCTATAACTCAATTAAACACCAAATCATACATCAATTTCGGATTCTAAGCATGATTACAAGAAAACCCACCAACAAGAAACCCTAGTTCTTCATCCAAACTCAAGACTATGAATCCTAGTTTAAGAAGAGGGAAAACATACCTTTAACTTGCATAGATTCGAGATTTTAAGGATGAAAGACAAGAGATTAGAGCAAGATCTTCAAAAACCCAATTTTCCTTCTAAGTGTGTGTGTGTGTCGACATGTGCAGGCAAGGCAAGACAAAGTAGGAGGTTTTGACACCTCCTACAACATGTGTTCAACCAAACAGGTAAAAGCCCACACTTCATTTAATTCACAGTACATAATACAGTATATTAGGTTCACATATAATTAATTTATACCTAACTAACTCCAATTTTAACAACGAAGATATTTTTAGAACCCCGGTTCAGAAGTGAATAGTGGTGTGTGGTGGTGGGTGGTGGGTGGTGGGTGGTGGCGGTAAATAGTGGTGTGTGGTGGTGGCGATAGATGGTGGTGGTGGTGGTATGTGGTGGCAGTAGATGGTGGTGGGTGGCGGTACGTTGTTGTGACGGTATCTGGTGGGTGCTAGTTGCATTAGGTGGATGCGGTAATTGCTGGTGCCGGTAGGTGGTGGTTGGTGGTGGTGGGTGGCGGTGTTGGTATGTGGTGTTGGTGGTGGTAGATAAACTTTTTTTTAGGTGTAGGTAAAATGTCTTCTAAGCTTGGAAGTCTATGGTCCAAGTCTTCTCCAAGCAGACCTCAAAAAGACTTTTTCTCATCTTCTGACTTCCAAAAAACAAACAGTCTTTTTCCAAAATGTCTTTCCGGCTGCAGACATAAGACCTCAAAAAGACTTTCTGTCAAAAAACAAACACCACCTAACTCTCCATTTTGCGCTTAGTTCGATTTTTAAAAACATTGGTTTTTAAGTAAAATTTTTATATGATGAAATAAAATAGAAACACAGCTATATTTTAATGAGGTAAAAGTATCTTATTTTATTGGTTACTTCTTTGTTATAATAGATAGATATTAACCTAGTTACAGCAATCGATGATTGGATTGTACTCTATGAAGATTGAATTGTCCTACTCCTATCTCTTCGTTAGAGGATAATGAAAGGAAGTTAAAAGATAGAGCGTGTTCTTTTTAAGGGAGAAAAGAGGTCAAATATGGGGAAAGTGTGTCTAAAAGTAGTCAACTCGTATTAACCTCGTGATGGTGGGGCTTAATTTCATTGTTTTAAAGCAAATGTTTCTCTCTCCTTATTTTCTCCTTAAAGACTAATCGGTATAGGCCACTTTCATGTAGTGTAGAAGTGATGTGGCAAGTCACCACGATATGCTGAAGAAGGGAGACACACACACACACACACACACACACACATGGTGTGGTGTGGCGTGACGTGGTGTCGCATCGGGTACAAGAGGGCACATCGTGGTCGCTGTGGTGGGTGATTTTCGAGGGAATTGTATCAGAAGGATTGGTTGAAATATTTAATTTTTGTAATTTTTTTTATATTTTATAAATAAATAGAAAAGAAATGGTGTGGTAGATATTTCCTGAAAAATGATTTGGTGTGATTGCTGCGGTGACAAATGGGTTGGACCCATAGCCTGTAGTCTAAAGCCAAAAAAAATTTAACGACACTCCAATATATCCACAACGAGACTTGAACTCGTGATCATTAGACCATTGCCAACGGTAGGCATCGGTTACCTACTAAAGGGATCTCCTTCCTCCTCCCCATTGGCTCGCCTTGTTGGTTGGTACTCATCGATTGGATTTTGCGGTTAGACGACGCCGTGACGAGCGGAGAGGCTGAGAGGGTGGGGCACAAGGTATTTTAATAGGGTATTTGGTATTTTATGTGTGTATATTTTATAATGGTGAGATCCAAAAAACTGAATAGAATGAGTATTGTATCGATGACATAAGTATGTAAGTTGAATGTTGATTATTTTAGTATATTAAATAAGATAATTAGAGGATACAAGTACTACTACTTTTTATCAAATAATGTAAACTATCATAATGTATCACTTATTTTAAAATTCTCAAAAATGAAAATATCACTTATTTTGAACTAAGGGAAATAGTTAATTAATAATATAATAAAAATAAGGATAAATTTTAGTTCATGCAAATTAATGTTTAGTAAAAGAACCATTTAAAAAAATTGAGATAAAAATCGTGACAAATCCCAGTTTACATGTTTTTCTTAGAAATTAATTGAATATAACGATTGAGTTATGGTATAGTATGTCGTTAAGTATATATTAAGATTCAGACACACGTTTAAGGAGGTCCATTATTTTTATCAAGTCCCGATGAACAAATCTCAACAATTGATCAATAAGATCTAATGGTTAAGATTAATCACATGTTTTATACATGAAGGGGTATTTTGGTCATTTGGCACTTAAATAAATTTCGATTTTTTTATTTTTATTTTTTATTTTTTATTTTTAATTTTTATTTTGTTGAATTTTTTTTATTTTTTAATATTAATTTTTAAAAAATTATTATTTTTCATTAATAACACATAATTAAAATAATAAAAAAATCAAAATTTTTTTAAGTGCCAAATGACCAAAATACCCCTTCATAATTAAAATAATAAATAATAAAAATAATAAAAAATTAAAAAAAATAAAAATAATATTTTTATTTAAAAAAATGACCAAAATACCCCTCAATATATAAAATATGTTATTAATCTTGACCATTAGATCTTATTGATCAATGGTTGAGATTTATTCCTCGAGATTTCGTAAAAATAATGGACCTCCTTGAACGCAATTCATTAAGATGCATTTAAAGAATATAATTTTTTTCATTCAAATAAAAGTTCATATTTAATGTATCTTTTAAAATAATAAAATTGAAATTTATTTAATATTATTTTATAGATAGATATCTATGAAGTAATTGTTTTATTAGATAGATATAGGGATGCAAATTTGACCCGCGGGTATGGGTACCCGCGGGTACCCGAGTCTTACGGGGCGGGTATTACCCGTCTAAGCGGGTAACGGGTCGGGTATGGGTTTAACTTTCATACCCGAGAGCGGGTACGGGTCGGGTACGGGTCGGGTACGGGTTTCATAATACCCGCA
Source organism: Calendula officinalis (assembly GCA_963853835.1). NCBI lineage: Eukaryota > Viridiplantae > Streptophyta > Magnoliopsida > Asterales > Asteraceae > Calendula > Calendula officinalis. The sequence goes on along the minus strand of OY970830.1, from coordinate 38,532,048 downwards.
CCGTTTATACCTGACCCGAATATATAATAATGTGTAATTTTTTTAATACAGGTTTAGCCTACTAGTCACTTCTCAAACTTAGCTCAACTTTTAATCTCTCATTAGCCCAATCTAATAATGGTTAAAATCTGGCCCGTCTCCCGTTAGTCCATTACGTATTGAATGAAATAAGCCCGAACGAACTAAGAGTATTAAGAGTTTTAGCTATTTTGTTGAATTTTTTTATTGAACGGGTACCCGTCGGGTTCCCCGTACCCTGCGGGGATTTTTCTACCCGAACCCGACGGGGATTTGACCGGGTACGGGGCGGGTACGGGTATGGGAATAGCGGGTCGGGTACGGGTACGGTTTTTGTGGTACCCGCTATTACCCGTACCCGTTTGCATCTCTAGATAGATATCTATTATTTTATTCGAAATCTGATGAGGATGAATTGAAATCAGATGAGGACGACGGAATATCTGACACATGGGAAAGAAATTCCATGGTGAATGTACCGGAAGAAGGCGAGATTACACCGGACGATATGGCCGTTGAAGATGATGAAAATAAAACTCCGGCTAACTCCGGCGATGGTGGATTCTCCGGCTCGAGCACCAATGTTGAATTGCACGGTTGTTGAAGAGTCGGTTCCTATTTCCAAGGAAGGTCACGAAGACGGCAAGGAATTACAGCCTAATTTACATAATGATACTTTTAACTCTTTTGGTTCTGGGCTCAACTTCGGGCCTTTTCCTTGTTCAGCTCCTATTGGGCCTTTTATGCATGATTCATATAATGGGCTTTTTAAGATGGGTATGGCCTGTTCAGATAATGTTGGGCTTGGATCTGCTTCGAAAAAACGTAGGCGTTTTTCACCTAATCGGAACTTTACTCATATTATTCCTCCAGCAGATTCTCGTCCACTTTTCTCTCATAACGTTCCTTCTCCGGATACATCTATTGATTTAAACAGGGGGCAATCTGGTTCGATTAACTCTGGGGATGTCTCATCATCTCAATCGATCCCTGAAATCGAGAAAACTGTGGCAATTGCTCCCGAATTGGGTTTCCAAATCAACAATGGTGATCCAATTTTGGGTGCACTATTTTCTGGCGATGGTGATATTAACGTTTCTCAATGAATTTACTCTCATTAAATATCAGGGGGATGAGTGATTCTTATAAAATCGAATGGGTTAGAGAATTAAAATTGAAACATAAAATTGACTTTGTTGGCTTGCAAGAAACTCATGTAGCTGCGGGTTGTTCTGTTAATGTTTCTGGTTGCTGGGGAAACAGTAATGTTGCGTTCGAATCAATCGATGCTATTGGTAGATCGGGTGGTTTACTTTGTATGTGGAACCCGAATGTGTTTGACAGTAACGTGTGCATCAAATCTCGTTACTTTCTCGCAATTGGCGGTCGTTGGAGTGGTTTCACTGGTGATACTTATCTTGTTAATATTTAGGCTCCACAATCGCTATCTGAAAAACGCTCACTTTGGGAAGAATTGGTGAATCTTAAAAATTCTAGGCACGGGATTTGGATTATCTTTGGTGACTTTAACTCCGTTTGACGGCCGGAGGAGAGAATCAATTCTGTTTTTTGCCGTTCATCTGCTAATTATTTCAACAATTTTATAATGAACGCCGGTCTATCGGAATTTAGCATGGGTGGCAGGAGGTTCACTTATTTGAGTCATGACTGTAGCAAGCTCAGTAAACTTGACAGATTCTTAGTATGCACCAATTTTTTGGCCGTACAACCTAGATCGGCGGTCACTGCTCTCCCGCGTGAGCACTCTGATCACTCTCCGATCATCTTATGTAACACAGTGGTGGATTTCGGTCCACAACCGTTCAGATTTTACAATTCCTGGCTACTTCGGGACGGTTTTAACGATATGATCAAATTGGCGAGTTCCTCTTTTCGTGGTTTTGGTACTCCCGATCTCTTTCTCGCTGCTAAATTAAAACATATTAAGATCGATATAAAAAAATGGAGGCAGATTGAGTTTGCTAAAGAAAACTGTGAATCCAAAACAATTAAAAGGCGTTTAAATGAACTTGATTTACTAGTAGAAACTCGAACATTAACCGGTGCTGAAGTACAAGAGTTCAAGTCGGGTAAATTGCGATTAAATGAATTAGAAACTTTTGAAAAACTCGATTTGAAACAAGAGCTCACATTAAATGGGCGATTGATGGAGAGGAAACTCTTCTTTCTTTCATGGATCACTTAAAAATAAAAATAGAAATAACCGGATTCATGGTTTATCTATTAATGGTACTTGGATCACTGATCCTATCGCCATAAAATCCTAGGCACTTAGGTTTTTTACCGATAAATTCACGGATCCTTGGCCGGTAAGACCTTCATTCTCTAATTCATTATTTAAGAAATTGTCTGAATTGCAGAGTAGCGACATTGAGCAATCCTTTTCGGTAGAAGAAATTAAGAGGGCGATTTGGGCATGTGGCGGTGATAAAGCTCCGGGACCCGACGGGCTTACTTTTAAACTCATCAAAGCTCAATATGATATCATCATTGGCGATATTATGTCTTTTGTGAGGCACTTTGAGCATAGCGGCTCCATTGCTAGAGGATGTAATTCCTCTTTTATAACTCTCCTTCCAAAGATCAAAGATACGGTGAATCTTTGTGACTTTCGACCTATCTCCTTAATTGGATGTATGTACAAAATATTGGTTAAGGCATTATCATTAAGATTAAAGTCGGTAATCGATTGTATTATTGAAGGAACTCAATCGGCTTATATTAATGATAGGAACATATTAGAAGGTCCTCTTGTTATTAACGAATTATGTTCTTGGGCGAAGAAAACAAAACAAAAGATGTTTTTATTTAAAGTTGATTTTGAGAAGGCTTTTGACTCCATTAATTGGGGATATCTTGATTCCATTATGAATCAAATGAATTTTGGCATTAAATGGCGGAGATGGATTTGTGGGTGTTTATCTTCTTCTTATGCTTCGGTCTTAATCAACGGATCTCCTACCAAAGAATTTCATGTTTCCAAAGGGGTTCGTCAAGGTGATCCACTATCCTCATTTTTGTTCATCATTGCAATGGAGGGGCTTAATGTGGCCATGAAATCGGCGTGTGAAAAAAATATATTTCGGCCTCAACAAATTGGTCTTAATGGGCCTAAAATCTCACATTTGTTTTATGCGGATGACGCAATTTTTGTTGGTGAAGGGTCTAACACAAATTTGGCAAACCTTGCTAGAATTTTAAAATGTTTTAACGTTTCTTCCGGGCTTCAAGTTAATTTTCATAAATCAAATTTATTTGGTATTGGTGTTTCTACATCATTATTAAATAATTGGGCCAACATCCTTCATTGTGTTCCGGGTACATTGCCTTTGAACTATCTTGGTGTCCCGGTCGGTTGTAATAAGAATCGAAAAAAAAATTGGGTTCCGGTAATTAACCGGTTTAATTCGAAGTTATCCGGGTGGAAAGAGAAAATTTTATCTTTTGGTGGTAGGCTTACGCTCGTTAAATCGGTATTAAGTAGTCTACCTTTATACTACTTTTCATTATTTAAAGCACCCACTTGTATTATTTTTTTTGAACGGCAAGATTATATAAAAGTAGCAAAATGCTAGAAAATTACAAAGGATTACAAAGCCAATCATTCCAACTAGTAATTTTCCTACCTCTATATTTTAACCAAGAAAACGAAAATAAGCGAATTAAGTCAAACAAATCACATTTTCTCATTGGATGAGAAGAAAAAGTGATACTATTACGATATTTCCAAAGCACCCAAAACATAGATGCTACGATAACATATAGACGATTCTTGTTTTTGAAGGATCTTGAGCTATTATCAAACCAAGTGAGCCAATCATGATATGAAGAAAGATTAGGAATAGAGATATTGCACCAAATCCGCATCAGATTCCAAACGCTTGAAGCAACTTGTATTATTGATAAACTTGAACAAATTAGAAGACGTTTTTTATGGGGCGATAAAAAAATTAGTTGGGTTGCTTGGTCTACCGTATTGGCTCCAAAAAAATGTGGTGGTCTTGGTATCGGATCTCTTAAAGCACAAAACCATGCACTCTTATCTAAATGGTGGTGGCGTATCCGAGATGGCAAATCGTGCATATGGAAGGATGTTATATTGGCGGTTCATAATCTGAAACAGAAGCCGATCCATTTGATGGCTACTGGAAATTCCGTTGGGGTGTGGAGGAACATCACACGTGTCGAACATGAGCTTAAAAAACTTGATTATGATTATTTTAATCTATTTTCTCTTCGAACATGTTCTGGTGCTTTGGTCATGTTTTGGAAGGACGTGTGGCTCGGGAATGAATCATTTCAGAAGCGTTTTCCAGGCCTTTACGCCTTGGAAAGTGTTAAATCATGTTTTGTGGCGGTTCGTATCACGGAAACAGGTTATTCGTGGAAGTGGAAATATGGTTTTAATAATGTATCAATTGTTAACGAATTTACATCTTTATTGCATATGTTACACGGTGTAAGTTTGAGTAACTCTCCGGATAGTTTAATTTGCAAGGTTTCCAATGATGGCTCATTTGCGGTTCATCATATTCGTTGTTGGATTGATCGGAAATTGACTACTACCGGTTATGTCAATATGCCTTGGTTGAAAATTGTTCCCCATAAAGTCAATTGTTTTGTTTGGAGGGTTGGGTTAGGTCGGATTCCGGTCGCAAAATGTGTTGGAATATGCTTCACGTTCATAACATATAGTTATATGGCTAGACGTATGTGAGCCTAAAGGGTCACGAACTTATACACCAAACACCATTTAATATATATAATATAATTAGGGTAATTATATTATTTATATAAACTATGGTTACTTGGCTAGTTATGTTTTAGTTAATTGTTAAGTTAAAACGTATTAGTGAGTAATCTAAAGAATCAAAAGTACAAGGGGCTAATTGTCATATCTCCTAACTTGTAATTAGGGAATATATACTTTGATTAGGGAGCAAGTTTACTAACCCTAATCCTCCCTACCCTACCTCACGGCCGCATCTAAGAGGTTTTCAGTTTTTTGCTTCTGCTTGAAAGTCACGAAAAACAAAACCACAAAAGTGTGGTTGGTGGGGTTTCTTATTGTTTTTCGTACGCACGAAAGTAACAAATTGATTCGCTTTGACTTTGGGATTTCACGAAGGAAAAGGAATTGAATATTCCTTTTCATTATTGATTTCTAATCTTTTGTTCAAAGGGACTAGCATCTCAATTGGTGTTCTTAATATGGTGTAGTGTGGATACCATTAGAGGAATTCTACATTCAATTCTTGTAGTTCTTCTTCCATATTTATTGATGTATTCAAAGGCTTCAAGGGTATGATCTTCATCCTAACTCTTTGATATTATTTGCTTAATTATCTTGTCAATATGTAGATCCGTTATTAGTGATTTAATAAATTATTTCCGCTGCGTTTTACTTGATTAAACCGTAAATCACTAACAGTGGTATCACGAGTCATCATATTAATGATTTAATTAGCAAGTTTTTTTGTAAAAAGTAGCAATTTTTTTTTTATAAAATTGGGTTAAAAATTAGATGTTTTGGAACCCTAATTGCTACTAGTTACAAAAATCTAAATAAAAAATCAATCTTGATTATTGATTTTTTTTATATTATTTGGTTTGAATTTTATTTTAATTGTTAATATTTTATATGGCAAAACATGTATTTTTGCCATATCCCAAGCCAAAACCTTGTCAATTGTTGCTTGTTTGTGCAAACCGATGAAAACCTAGATCGTTTGTTTGTTTGGTTGTTTTGGGAAAAGCCGTGTTTTTTGCTTAAATTGTTGTAATTTGTTTCATTTTTTTTCTTTTATTTTTGGTGCCATTTTTTGGGGCAAATTTCATTGTAAAAGTAATTAGAATAGTTGTATTTTGTTTCTTTGTACTTTGTAATTTGTTGACCAAAGGTGAAGAAAAGATGAGGACAACACAACAATTTTCGGCACCTCCTGCGCAGCTGCACGAAAACAGACTTTCCCGGAGATTGGCTATTCCGTTGGACCTGAAACCACCGCCAAAATTTCCGCAACTCAGATACCTACAACTGTACAGAAGGCGGGGAAGACCACCGAAGACTCCTTCAGTGACTTTTCGGGCCTTGAAGTCAGACTAAATTTTCTGGCAGATTGCATTTTTTCACAAAATAATGGTTTCTACTTGCCCATGAATGTCATGGGGCAAGTGGGAGCCCATTGGGTTTATGTAGGCCCGTTTGGGTTCATGTTGGCCCGTCCCCTAGTTTGACCCTTCGGTCCGTCGTGATGACTCACGTGACCGAACCTAAGATTTCATCGGTCGAGGTTTGCACAAAATTTGTTGCATGTTTTATTTATGTTTGTGGTTGTTTTGATTTCTATTAGATACAAGTAATAAAACAATTAAAATACGATTTTAGACACAAACATTAAAACATCCAAACTTTTTATCATCTATGATTACTTGTTAATCATTCATGATTAATTTTTAATCTAAACTTGTATTTGAGATTAAACAAAGTTTAAATACGATTTGAACTTACACCTTAATAATCGTTACATATTTTTACCGTTTAGTAACCGACTTATGAAGTGGTATGAATGAAGTACATGATTCATTCATATCTTAATAAAATTTTATCTTAAAATTTTCCATACCTAAAATTTAAGTCACGCCGTCCAATCGGTTGAAATCACTTGCTTCTATTTTTGAATTCACGTGAGACGTGGTTTGAATTAGATCCGAGGTCATTATTCTCTACGCGTGAGACCTAGATCTATTTTGATATGATTTCACATTGGATGACTTAATCGAGTTAACGGTGAGACCTTGACTCGAGGCGAAGATGCGACAAACATGCCACTTGACCCTAGATGCTTGTTCACTAGGTGCCATGAAGTCCCATACCTCTAAGAGTTGCACTAGTAATGCAATTGTTGATCGTCACGTACCTATTGGATCTATCATCTCTAGCAGATCAACTGATGAGGTGATAGAAGCTCAATGGGATTTTAGCTTTTAATTAAAATTAATTGGGTAGTTAATTTATTAAAAGAAATTATTATTGAAAATACTATTTTTTGAACTTTGTGTGTTATACAGATAACAACAACAAATCAAAACCTAAGTATCTCCAATATAAAATCAGTTCTTGAAAACTGAAACTGACTAATATCAACTTTATCGACTGATATCGAACTCTAAGGATTGTCCTTAGAGATGTATACAAGTTGATACACCTATAAGAGGCCTTACCTGAGGCACCTCCTGCAAATGATTCTGCTGCTGTTCGTCAAGCCTTTACCGAAACGTTTTAACGAACACCAACAAGTCGCTACTCCTATGCTTGTGAGCATGAACCCCGAGATCCGAAAGAACTTCGAGGAACTCACAGCATATGACACGATAAGCGAGTTGAAAATGATATTTCAACAACAAGCAGAACATGAACTGTTCAAAACAGTTAAAGCATTCCACGCTTACAAGCAGGCTAGGCCAATCAAATAGCACTTGTATCTTGAATATGAAGTGCTATATTAATCAAATGGAACATCTTGGTTACCCATTGCCAAAGTTCTTGGAATGAGCTTGATTCGTACCTCACTATCCAAGGACTATGACCAGTTTGAAAAGAGTTTTAAAAATACATAGCATGGGGAAGACAATTGGTGTATTATATGCTATGGTAAAACTGGTTGAGCAAAGGTTACCCAATTCTTTTCTAGCAATAAGGGAAGGTAAACCGCAAGCACAAGGCAAGAGTCTAGGTAAGGGTAAGCTAGTTTACTTTTCCAAACTTACGATTCTCCCACCTGCTAAAAAGGAGCACCCTGCAAAGGATATTTCTTGCCATCATTGTGATGAAACTGGCCATTGAAGGAGGAATTGTCCTGCCTACTTGGCAGAGTTGATGAAGGACAAATGTGTTCTGGCTAGCACATTAGGTATCTTCATTATAGAACTCTAAACTTTCACTAATGAATCTCGAGTGTATGACACTATTTGTGAAACTCACATTTACACAAATGTGCAAGATTAAAAGTAAAGTAGAAAGCTAAAAGAATGGAAGCTGTGATCTAATCCTTTCTAATGCGTTAATTATTGTTTTGAACAGTTGTCAATTATGCATTGTTTTATTGAATAATGGATTATGATATTTTGTTTTATGAAAAATAATATGTTTTTATTACTATTCCTTGTAATAGTATATTTGAAATTAATATGCATGATCCTAATTCAAACGATAGTTCTATATACAAATGTAGCACTCAAGAATCCAAAATGGTTTGGATTCCATTTACCTAGAGCATTGTTATCTTTTCCACATAAACAAGAAACGCATTTTGATACTACAACTCGACGGGCTTCTTTACAAATGATTATGAATCATTTAAAATGCCTCTCTTGTATATTATGGAAAGATAACAATAAAGCTTTTCTCTCATGTTGGCGAAAGAGCTAAAAATCTACTTGGACTCATACATACTGATGTATGTGGCCCTTTTAGAACTAAGACTAGGGAATATGCCACCTACTTTCACTGATGATATCATTCGTTGTGGTTATGTTTACTTGATTAAACATCAACATGGAAGCTTTAATGATATCAGTCGCTATGGTTATGTTTACTTGATTAAACATAAACATGAAATCTTTGAAACGTTCAAAGCTTTCTAAAGTAAAAGTATAAAATCAACTCGGAAAGACAACAAAGGCTTTCAGTCCTGATTGAGGATGAAAGTACACGAGTCAAGAGTTTCTGGATCATCCCAAACATCGTGAGTTGTCTCACAATTCACTCCTCCATACACTCCACAAGATAATGGTGCGTCTGGAAGGAGATATCGGACCCTGTATGACATGGTTCGGTCTATGATGAGTCCTACTACTCTTACACTATCCCTTTGAGGGACATGCACTGAAGTCTGCTGCTCGAATACTTAATATGGTTTTGACCAAAAGGTTAAAAAGACACCATATGAGATATGGCGTGGGAAAGTCCCTAATTTGTCTTACTTGAAGATCTGGGGTTGTGAGGATCTCGTGGAACGAGACATGCCGAACAAACTTGAGCCCATATCTATCAAGTATATCTTCGTTACTATTTTACTTCCCAACTAAGAACAAGTTGTTGTTACTCGGTATGCTGAGTTTCTTGAGAACAGTCTCATTTCACAAAGCAAGTGGGAGCACTATAGACTTTGACAAGATTCAAAGTGAAGATACACAACCTTCTGGTAACACTAGAAAATATCATTCTGAGGCTGGACATATAGATGTTGGACCACAGGATGATGTTGTTCCCATTCGTAGGTCCGCAAGGACACCTCATGCACCTGAACGATATAGATTTATGTCGATGCCGAGGAGTAAAGTTTTGAGGATCATAATGAACCCCCTAACTATCAAGTTGCATTATCGAATTTTGAATTCAAAAAATGACTTGAAACTATGAATGCGAAAATGAAATCCATGAGAGAAAATCAAGTTTTGAACTTATTTGATCCTTCTCAAAACAGTAAGACTGTTGACATGGATGAAAATATACACACCTATAAAGCTCTTCTAGTAACAAAAGGTTACACTCAATCCTACTGGATTGACAATGATGAAACCTTCTCGCCTGTTACTAAAGACATTAGGATTCTTATAGTCAAAGTAGTGTACTATGACTATGAGATTTGGTTAATGATGAAATCAAAACGTTTGTTTCACCTAAAACCCAAACTGAGCATGTGTATATATGAAAGCTAGTGGGAGCATTGTCGTTTCTCAAAGTCATACATGTTGATGACACGTCACTCATGTGAAACAATATACCAATGCTACAAGATGAAAATCCAGGCTTGGAAAATGTTTTGACATGAAGGATTGTAGGGATACGACATACATACCTGGAGTAAAGATCTATAATGATAGATCAAAGCGGTTAATTGGTTGAAGTCAAAGTGCTTACATTGACAAAATTCTAAACGGTTTAGAATGGTACTCCCAAACGAGGAAGTCCTCGTATGCCACACGATGTAAACTTGAGTGAGACTCAACGACCTTCCACACCTGATGTGGTGAAGCGAATGAATGTAATCCCCTATGAATCGGCTATTCCATTCATCATGTACGCTGTAAGGAGCACTAGGGCAAATGTAACGTCCTTAGGGGACCTTACTAGAAAATACCAATAGAATCCATGAGAGAGTCACTGGATTGCTATTAAGAACACATTGAATTATTTTTGAAATACTTGTTATATGTTCCTTTGTTATGGTGGAGATACCAAACTGAAACTAAGTATACTAACTATACTTATTATTGTTTTGAAATAGGTCGTGATGACGCTAGAACCTATTTACGAAGGTTCACTACATTCGAATGATTTATCGAGATATGTAAAATTCATACTCTCAAAGTTCAAACAGATAACTAACTAGCTGACGCTTTATCGAACTCAATGTCTTGTACCAATCATATTGAATATGAATGGAACATTGGACTTCGGCAAGCTAGTAGTTTCATGTAAATCTGTTTTAGTATTTGGATAATGGAACGTTGAGCAGTTTATATTGGAATAAATTGATATATTTGATATGATCGTTTTTATATGAATATCTATTGTGTTCTATATTTGCATGTTTATATCCTTGAATATTTACTGCGTTTTATATTCTAAATTGTCCATTGTCATATTAATAATATGGGAATATTATTAAGACAAATCTGAGGGCATTGATGACATCATCTTAGTATGACTAAGGATGATGAAATCAAACTCACATGTTGTTCATTGTGATGCACAATTGGACTGACCCAATCTATGAGAAATCACTTCCTGGATTTATGTCACAAGTGAATCTCACAAAGGCTTTGTCGCTTATCCTCTGACTTGAGATGCAAGTTGGTTTGTGTGTGTGGAGTGCCAAACTTTGATGTGGTTAAACGCTGACCTGAATAAGGCTGCTATAACAACCATCTTCAAGTTTGATATTAAGCATATATCAAACACGTGTAGTCAATAAAGAATTTGTTCCTCCACATGTTTGGATTAGATACTACTGGGCCCCTCGATGATTTGAATAGATGCTTGTACGGCCGTACCCAAAGGTAATCAAGATGAATCTTGATTGGTTTGGTAATCTACTTTAATGTATAGATCGAGAAACAGAATCGTTGAAATTTTAGATTGACATTAATCCTTGTCTAGGGGCATTGGCGGGTTGCTAGACTCTAACCTTTGCTTGTATAACTATTTGATTGTTATGACGTGCGCAAGTGGGAGCTGTTGGAATATGCTTCACGTTCATAACATATAGTTATATGGCTAGACGTATGTGAGCCTAAAGGGTCACACACTTATACACCAAACACCATTTAATATATATATAATATAATTAGGGTAATTATATTATTTATATAAAATATGATTACTTGGCTAGTTATGTTTTAGTTAATTATTAAGTTAAAACGTATTAGTGAGTAATCTAAAGAATCAAAAGTACAAGGGGCTAATTGTCATATCTCCTAACTTGTAATTAGGGAATATATATTTAGATTAGGGAGCAAGTTTACTATCCCTAATCCTCCCTACCCTACCTCACGGCCGCATCTAAGAGGTTTTCAGTTTTTTGCTTCTGCTTGAAAGTCACGAAAAACAAAACCACAAAAGTGTGGTTGGTGGGGTTTTTTATTGTTTTTCGTACGCACGAAAGTAACAAATTGATTCGCTTTGACTTTGGGATTTCACGAAGGAAAAGGAATTGAATATTCCTTTTCATTATTGATTTCTAATCTTTTGATTAGCATCTTAATTGGTGTTCTTGATATGGTGTAGTGTGGATACCATTAGAGGAATTCTACATTGAATTCTTGTAGTTCTTCTTCCATATTTATTGGTGTATTCAAAGGCTTCAAGGGTATGATCTTCATCCTAACTCTTTGATATTATTTGCTTAATTATCTTGTCATTATGTAGATCCGTTATTAGTGATTTAATAAATTATTTCCGCTGCGTTTTACTTGATTAAACCGTAAATCACTAACAAAATGTTTGGAAAGAAGAGGTGTAAATGTTGATTCCATTACATGCAAAATATGCAACAATGGTGATGAGGATATTGATCATGTGTTTCTTCGATGTTATCGTACGTTGGAGACCTTATCTTGGATTTTTAAGTGGTGTGACATTCTGATGCCTTCTTTCAACTTGGTAACCGATCTTATTGAATTTGGTGCAACTTGGGGTAATTGTCCTAAGAAAAGGAAGGCTTTAACAACTATTATACAAAGCTTCTTTTGGTGTGTTTGGAAAGCAAGAAACGAGAAGGTGTTTAACAATGTCCATAAGTCGTCTCCGATCATTGCTAGTGAAGTTATTGACACCGCATTTGTATGGTTGAAACATAGGGGAAAATTTTCTTGTAATTCGGTTGGGTGGGCCACTTGTCCGTTTTCTTCCTTCTTGTAATTGTTTTGTTTGTTTTGCCGGCTTAGTGTCTTGCTAAGTTTTAGCTCTTTTTATATATTTATTTGCCGTTTCTAAAAAAAATTATTTTATTAAATATACGCCTACGTGGCATGTTTTTAATGTTATCTGAATAGGACTACTAAGATTAGTATTCAACAAATTAAAACCAATCAATAAAGAAAGCATGTTAACTCTCAAGATATTCCTCCGATATATTTATTGCTTGAAAAGTTCATAATGACAAATTACAATATTGTTCTATATTAAGAGGCAATAACTTTTTTGTAGGGGTAATCTCGGTCTGAAAATCGAACCGTATCGAAACCGATAGAGCTGAAAATGATGAATTTTCAAAACTGAAACTGAACCAATAACATGTTATTGATTTTTGTTTCGTTTCAGTTTCGGTCCGGTTCGATTTCCATTCGTTTTTTAGGCCAAATGTTCATCCTTTCCAGAAGACCGAACGGAACCGAAACCAATAGAACCAAAACGGAAAACGATGAATTTTCAAAACCGAACCGATAACATGTTATCGATTTCGGTTCAGTTCGGTTTCGGTCGGTTTTCGATGTGGTTCGGTTTTTTCGGTCCAAATGCTCACCCCTACTTTTTTGTATGTGACTCAAGTTAATTAAGTTTTTTTTAAACAGCAAAAGTTGATTAAGTGTATTTACTAATTTTTTCTAAAGAAAGTATTGAACTTTAGGAAATTTTTTAATTCAAGTACTAATTTTGTATTATTTTTAATAGAAAATAACAAGTTTAAAATGTGAACAATTAATAAGTTGAATATCTTTAATTAACAAACAAGAAAAAGGTTGAACGCCTATATATAAATTTTGATGAAGTTAACGTTAGTGGGTTTGAGTCATCAGTACCGTATCATTTTTTCTGTCATCTCAACAACTACACCACACTATATCATTTTATACAAGAAATACCCATCACACTAAAAACACACCATTTTAATTTTCATCTTATCATTTCTTTTCCATTTAAATAAAACCCGCCTAATTTAATTAAAAAACTTGGCTCAAGCCCAAAATAAAAGGTTCAACCCAATGTTTAAATGATATTACAGCACATACTAATTTCACCTCGCAGCACATACTAATTTCAATTTTTTGTTTTGTTTTGAGATGAATATAAGTTAAGAGATGGTATTAATTTCTAAAAGAAATTATTTTATTTTTATACTTATTTAATTAATATATATTAAAATTAAAAAAATAAAATAAGAAAATAGAATTAATAAGTTTTATTAAAAAACTACTATATTACTATGAAGTAATATAGTAGAGACTAGATAGAGTGTGATATTAAAGAAAGTGGATGATTTTTCTACCACAACTTTTAAGGTATGTATCACATCTAATGCTTAATATACTTATACAGTTAGCTGTAAAAACTGTACTGTATAATATAAATATTAAAAATTGTGATAGTAATAGCAATTCTCATTAAATAAAGTTCACGTGGGACGTTGTGAATCGATGTGATACGTGGGATGCATATTGATTTAACGTCAGAGATTCATTTTGTCTCGTAGTTGCAGATACAAGGTGTGCACCTACGGCTTTTTTTTTATTTTTGTTATTATTATTATTTTTATATTTTGCAAAAGAAAAATTGTACTCTCTACGTCTCATAAAAAGTTCTAATTTCTCATTAAACTTTTATCCCAAGAAAACAATTCTCATTTATTAAATTTGAGGGGTCTACTTAATAAAATAATACTATTACTAATGATTTCACCACTAAAACACTTTCTCTCTCCAACCTAACCTTATATTTTAATCAAAAGTATTATCAAATATCTCACTACTAACTTTCTTCTAAAAACTTGTGTACAAGTGAAATGAGAACTTTTTTGTGGGACGGGGGGAGTATTATTTTGTATTAGATGTTCATATTTCTATTTATAAAATTAATATACAATAATGTGGTTTGTTTAAGGTAGTCAATTAATTTAATCTAGTCCTAAGGGACAATTATTAACCCTTGTATTAAGAAATATTCAATGGTCAAGATCAAGATTCAAACCACCACCACTACAAACAAATATGCTTCAATACATCAATACCCCACCCACCTCAAGCGGCCGGAGACGGCGGCGGACGGCGGCGATGGGCGGCGGATGGCGGCCGGAGGTGGTCGCTGGCGGTGGTGACCGGTGGTGGTGGTCGTGACTGGAAGCACATGTGTTTGAAACACATGTGTTTCACCTTTTGAAACACATGTGTTTTGAAAATAAAGGAGTATATATATACAGCCAAGCACATGTGTTTCATGACTTGAAACACATGTGTTTCGTTACTAGAAGCACATGTGTTTCACTAATAACAGTTGTTTTGAAAATAAAGGAATGTACATGTACAGCTAGAAGCACATGTGCTTCACTAATAACATGTCTTTTGAAAATAAAGGAGTGTATATGTACAGCCAAGCACATGTGTTTCAAGTAATGAATCACATGTGTTTGTAAGCTAGAAGCACATGTGCTTCACTAATAACATGTCTTTTGAAAATAAATGAGTGTATATGTACAGCCAAGCACATGTGTTTCAAGTAATGAAGCACATGTGCTTCGTATGCTCCCATGTGTGTTTAGAAACTCATGTTTTTAGTGACTTTAAACACATGTGTTTCGTGACCTGAAGCACATGTGCTTCGAAGTAATATGCTGTGTTTTAGTGAAGCACATGTGTTTCTATACATCAATACCACCACCACCCCCATTACCACCAGCACCTTCACTGTCAGCCACCACCACCACCACCACCGCCGCCGGCCGTGGGACGCCGCCGGCGGCGGACGGCGGCCATCGGCGGTGGTCGGCGACGGCCGACGGCGGCGGGAGATGGCCGGATGCAGCGGCCGGATGCGGCGGCCGGCGATGGCTGTAGGTGGCTGTAGGTGAGGGATTTGATCTTGACCATCTTGATCCAATGACTATGATTTGTACATTGGGACTATGCAAAACCTTTGGACTTCCTAAAATACAACTCATACAAGAATATAAAAAAAATTCCCTAATAAATTTATTTATTAATTTGAACATCTGTATTGTTAAAATGGTATGAAGAAAAGTTAGAAGCAATACAACTTTTCTTCATAAATTGTATATCATCATCAATTTACTTTGATTTTTGATTTGTTTTTGTTTTTTTAACATTTTACAAACTTTTCACGTTAATTTGTTTGCTAGAATAATAAGTTATTAGTTATTTCTCTCATCTTATTTGGTTTTATTTGCAACGGGTGCCAAATGATTTACTAAAAAATATTCAAAAAGTATAGAGAGGTAATTAGCTTGTTAATACTTAATTGGCATCGTGTTTATTTTTACCAAATCCAATTAAAATTATAAAATGATCAAATACTTGCAATTAATTGATTCTATAAAGTTAAAACATCTGAATTCTAGTTAGATGAAAAACTTGGACGTTTACAAGATTCAAATGTTGTACAGCTAAGTAGCTAACTTTATATTTAAGTTAGACGCCACAAAATTAAAAGGAATTATAAATGAAAGTTTATTATTTTTTTTTATCTTTTTAAGTTTCGTATAGAAGCGAATCACATCTCCAATGTGTGCATTTAACAACACGGACCATTTTACATAAGTTAAAACATAGGAATAAAAATTTTAAAACTTTGAATAAAAAAAGTAAAATTTAGGAACGACAACGCCAACATACAAAGGCATGAGGAGGTAGGGGGCGGGTTGAAAACTTAAGAAAAAAAAGTTTAATTAGGGAAGAACTTCGGCAATGTCATTACCCCTCGCTTAAAAAGACCAAAAATATTATACATAAACCCTTAAAAAGACCAAAAATATTATACATAAACCTTTCATACATAGTACAATACAAAACAAAACCAACATACAAACAACCAAAACAAGCCTGCCATTACAAACAAACAAAACAGGCAGAAGCCTACTATTCTCCTATCTTCATTTTCATATTCAGCCACTTAACACACATTCTTAGAAGCTTTCACTTTTAGGCTCATTAACTAATTTCTCATGCTATCGATCTTTAATGGTGTTAATCAATACTTCACCAGGTTTAATCTTATCATTAAAGATCAGCGTTATATGGAGAGAAAGAATTGAAAGGATATAACGCTGATGTGTCAAAGGTGACTACTGAAATAGTGGTCACTCATTATGCATAGTCTAAGCGATGCGAGCTTCACCATTTCGTATACCCTAACAATAACTTCCAAAATAAGCTCTCCAATTGGAAGGCTTCCTCTTTATCTATCGGGGGGAGGTTGACCCTTGTTAAATCGGTGTTGGGAGCCCTCGGTATCTACTACTTCTCCTTGTTCAAAGTTCCCGAAGGTATTTTAAAGAAACTTGAGTCTATTCGGGCTAGTTTTTTTATGGGTGAAAAATCGGGAGATCGGAAAATAAAATGGGTTAATTGGAAGTTAGTTGTGTCCGATAAAAAAAGGGGGGGGGGTTTGGGGGTTGGTAGTTTGAAAGCCCAAAATCTTGCTCTTCTTTGTTGTTAGCATATTAGTTTTTATTGGGTTTATTTGTTGGGCCTTATGTCTAGCCCATTAGCTAGTTAGTTTTCCCATATATATTGCTTTCTTTCTTCTTTGTATTGTAACTTTACTTTTGATATTTCTATGAAACCTTAGCCTCCTTTTGTAAGTTCACATGGTATCAGAGCTAATCTCGATCTTTTGTTCATGATTGTTAGAGGCGGGTTGAATATTGCACTGGGACTATTCGCGGATCGTTTGCTTGCTTTGATTTGATTAAGTATTTCGTTTTGGGATGTTTGCTTGCTCGATTTGACGATTTTGGGTATGTTTTTCTTGCTCGTTTTAGTATTTCATTTGCTTTGATTCGTCTGGTTCTGTTGATTTTGGGGGTTTCATTTTGGTTGTTACTGGTATTTCTGTTTGGCTATTTGTATTGGTTAGGGTTTCTAATTTGTTGATTTGGGGAAATCTTGATTTTGTATTGAGCAGTAGTAACCGTTTATACTGGTGTTTGTATTGAGCAGTAGTAACCGTTTATACTGGTGTTTGTATTGAGCAGTAGTAACCGTTTCTACTGGTGTTTGTGATGAGCAGTAGTAACCGTTTCTACTGGTGTTTAGCAGTATTAACTGTTTCTGCTAGTCCATTTCTGCTGGTCTTCTGTTTCTGCTGGTATTTAGCAATAGTAACTGTTTCTGCTGGTATTTAGCAATAGTAACTGTTTCTGCTGGTTATTCTTGATTATGTTTGATCATGGCTCGAGACGATTCTCTACAGTCAATTAGCACTCAACTACATGGCAAGAACTATGCCTATTGGAGTTATGTTATGAAAAACTTTTTGCGATGAAAGAACTTGCGGGGTATTATAACAGGTACCAATAGTAAACCAACAAATGATAAGGCTCAGAATTATGCAACCTTATTAGAAACTTGGGAAACTCAAAACTCCAAGATCATCACTTGGATTAATAATTCTGTTATTCAGTCGATTGGTACTCAGTTAGCAAAGTATGACACAGCTAAGGAAGTCTGGGATCACTTGGATAGATTGTATACTCAATCTAATTTTGCAAAACAATATCAGTTGGAATTTGATATTCGAGCACTTCAACAGAATAGTTTAAGTGTTCAAGAATTTTATGCTATTATGTCTGACTTGTGGGATCAGTTGGCTCTTACAGAACCTGCTGAATTGAAGGCCTTTAAGCCTTATACTGATAGAAGGGAAGAGCAGCGTTTGGTTCAGTTTTTAATGGCATTACGTTCAGTTTTGAAGGTCTGTGTGGTTCAATCTTGCATCGCACTCCACTTCCCTCTGTTGATTCAGTTGTTCACGAGTTGATTGCTGAAGAAACTCGCCGGAAATCTCATGGAGACAAAAGTTCGAAGGCAACAATGCCTAATGTTCTTGCTGTTACTCAACCAAGACAGTCCTCAAATCATAACCGAAGCAGAGTTGCTTTTGATGAGTGTACCTATTGCAAGCTCAAAAATCATTAGAAGGCTCAGTGTCCTTTGTTGTTGAGCAAGGGAAATCAGCAGGGAATGCAGCATCAGAAACAGAACAGACCTGCTGGACAGTCTCATTTTCGTCCCTCTTTCCCGAAGCCACCGCAGTTTGCTGCTGATGCATCTTCCGTAGAGGCCGAAACAGATTTTACACCAGCATCTGCTCTTGATCCCCAGATTGTGGAGAAGTTGAAACAGTTTATTGCTGCCAATCCTACAGCTATGTCAGCCTCCATGTCCCGTTCAGGTCCATCTAACTCCAGTAATTCAGGTATCCCTTCATCTCTTTGGATCTTGGATTCTGGAGCATCCCATCATATGTCACCACATTTGTCATCTTTTACTTCGTTATCTCCTCGTTCACCTGTCTCTGTTATGTCTGCCAATGCTACACCTATGTCTGTCGAGGGTGTTGGTTCTATTGTTACCCCATATATATCTCTAACAGATGTTTATCATATTCCTACACTTGCCTTGAACCTTGCTTCGGTCAGTTAATTGTGCAAGTCTGGTTGTTTAGTCTATTTTCTTGATTCGATTTGTTGTGTTCAGGATCGCTCACGGAGGGTGATTGGGATAGGCCGTAGGCTTGGGGATCTTTATGTCCTGGAGCAGCTACATTTTTGATGGCGTCACTAATGTTGTTGCCTCTAGTGTTGATTTATCTTCTTTTCGTTTGAGTCAGTCATCATCTGTTTTTTATCTTTGGCATTCTCGTTTGGGACATGTGTCAGCTTCTCGTTTACAGTTTTTGATTTCCACTGGTGTGTTAGGTTCTTTAAAAACTGATGACATTTCTGATTGTTGTGGTTGTAAACTTGGAAAAAATTCTGCTTTACCGTTTAATAGAAGTGTGACTTGTTCCGTTGCCCCATTTGATATTGTACACTCTGATGTGTGGGGACCATCCCCAGTTTCCTCTAAATCGGGATCTAAATATTATGTTTCTGTTATTGATGATTACACTCGTTATACATGGATTTATTTTATGAAGAACAGGTCTGATGTTTTGACTATATACAATGAATTCCGAACTCTTATCAAGACTCAGCACTCTGCTGTTATAAAATGTTTCCGTTGTGACTTAGGAGGTGAATTTACCTCTAATGATTTTAATCAATTGTTAGCATCAGATGGCACTGTGCATCAGTCCTCCTGCACTGACACACCTCAACAAAATGATGTTGCTGAAAGAAAACATCGACATCTCCTAGAAACTGCCCGATCATTGTTATTATCTGCATAAGTTCCAAATATGTTTTGGGGAGAGGCTGTTCTTACAGCTACCTATGTTGTTAATCGTATTCCTATTGCACACAACTCAGGCAAGTCACCTTATGAAATGTTGTTTGGGCAAGCACCAGATTATGCTTCGTTGTGGGTGTTTGGGTGTACATGCTTTGACTTTAAGCCTCATGTGGAGAGAAATAAGTTATCCTCAAAATTAGCTCTTTGTGTTTTCATGGGATATGGTATTGGTCCGAAAGGTTATCGATGTTATGATCCATCGAATCAAAAGTTATATGTGTCTCGCAACGTTACTTTCTTGGAGCATATCCCGTTTTATAGTATCCCTGTTCAGACACATGATGTTACCCGAGAGGAACTTTGTACTATTGATCCTTTTGATATTGATGTTGCTGATCCACTACCGGTTGTTGATCCACCAACGGTTACTGATCCACCACCGGCACCACCGGTTGCTGATCCACCTCCGGTTGTTGACCCGAGGCCTATTCGTAATAGGAAGTCCACACAACTTCCTGATTTTGTCTACTCTACTTATTCTCCGGTGTTTGCCTCTTTTATGGCCAATGTTCATCGTCTCACTGAGCTAGCATCCTACAAAGAAGTTGTCTCTGATCATCTTTGGCAGACTGCTATGGCTGAGGAACTTGCAGCTCTTTATCAGACACGTACATGGGATTTGAAACCGCTTCCGCTTGGAAAACACACGATTGGTTGTCGTTGGGTATACAAAATCAAGACAAAATCTGATGGATCGATTAAACGTTATAAAGCCAGATTTGTTGCAAAAGGGTATTCACAACAGTATGGTATGGATTATGAGGAAACCTTTGCTCCCGTTGCGAAAATGACGACTGTTCTCACTTTGATTGCAATCTCCTCAATTCGCCAATGGAAAATCTATCAGATGGATGTCAAGAATGCGTTCTTGAATGGTGACCTTCATGAAGAGGTATACATGTCTCCTCCCCCAGGTATTGCTCACAAACCAGGTGAAGTCTGTCGCCTTCGAAAGGCCTTGTATGGTCTCAAACAAGCACCGCGTGCTTGGTTTGAGAAGTTCTCAATAGTCATCACCTCACTTGGTTTTCAACCAAGCAATCACGATTCGGCTCTTTTTGTTCGATGCACGGATAAAGGTAGAATCCTTCTTTCCTTGTATGTTGATGATATGATTATTACTGGCGATGATCATGATGGTATAGAATCTTTGAAACGAGATTTAGCCCATCGTTTTGCTATGAAGGATTTTGGTTTGCTTCGATATTTCTTGGGAATTGAAGTTGCTCAATCCCCAAAGGGTTACATTTTATCTCAGACAAAGTATATTTCAGATTTGTTTGACCGTGCTCGACTCACGGATAACCAGACAGTTGATACTCCTTTAGAAAGCAAGTAATCTCCAACTGACGGTGTCCCTTAATCTGATCCGAGTCTTTATCGCACCATTGTGGGGAGTTTGGTTTATCTCACGGTCACAAGGCCTGATATTGCTCATGCAGTTCATGTTGTTAGCCAGTTTGTCACTGCTCCTACTAGTGTTCATTGGGGAGCTGTGATGCGTATTTTGAGATATCTTCGTGGTACACAGTTTCGCAGCCTTGTTTTTCCTTCTACATCCTCACTTGAGTTACGTGCCTATAGTGATGCTGATTGGGATAGTGATGTTTATGATTGTAAATCCACTACTGGGTACTGTATTTTCCTTGGAGATTCACTGATTTCATGGAAAAGTATGAAACAGGATATTGTCTCACGCTCTTTTACAGAATCTGAGTATCGTGCCATGGCCCTTGCCACTTGTGAGATTGTTTGGTTACGGTGGCTTCTTGCAGATATGGGTGTTCACATTTTAAGCCTACTCCATTGCATTGTGATAATGAAAGTGCCATATTGATTGCCAAGAATTTGGTATTTCACGAGCGCACAAAACATATTGAGATTGATTGTCACTTCACCCGTCATCATTTGCTGCAGGGGACTATCTCGCTTCCGCATATTCCATCTACCCTGCAGATTGCTGATATGTTCACAAAGCCTTTGACTGCTCCTCGGTTTCATTTTCTGACTGACAAACTCTCAATGCTTATTAGTGTTGCATTATGAGTTTGAGAGGGGATGTTAGCATATTAGTTTTTATTGGGTTTATTTGCTGGGCCTTATGTCTAGCCCATTAGCTAGTTAGCTTTCCCATATATATTGCTTTCTTTCTTTTTTGTATTGTAACTTCACTTTTGATATTCCTATGAAACCCTAGCCTCCTTTTGTAAGTTCACATTTGTAAGTGGTGGTGGAAATTTAAGTCTCAAGTCGGGGCTTTGTGGAGAGATGTTATTATCTCCTTGCATGTTGAACGGTCAAGTTGTGTTCCGATTGTTAGATTCCCGGGTACTTGGTGTAATATTGGTAAGATCCGGGTTGCGTTTAATAAAATCAATGCTCCCTATAATTCGTGGTTTGACAGTTCGACTGATAATGGTGGGGCTGATAGGTTGCGGTGGACTCTTGAGCCTAGTGGCTGCTTTTCTGTCTCCTTGGCTAGATGGGCCATTGACAGTATCATTTCTGGGCCGAGGCTTGATTGGACTGCCCTGTGGGTCAAGGTAGTTCCGACCAAGATAAATATTTTCATTTGGTAGTTGGTTCATAGGCGGTTAGCTACCTACGTTAACCTGCTTAGAAGAGGTGTGCTTCTTGAGTCGGCTATTTGTTACAGGTGCGAAAGGTCTTTTTGAAGATGAGGAGCACCTTTTTTGGTCGTGCACTGAGACTCGTGGTGACTGGTTTGAATTTTCTAAGTGGTGGAACTCATCCATTAATCACATTCACGGTCTTAATCTTATTATGGAGTGGCCCGATTTTTTTCACAGGTCTAGCAAAAAGTGTATGACTTTCTTCCCAGCTCTTTTTGCAATGCTTTGGTGTTTGTGGAAGCGAAGCAACAACAAGATTTTCAACAAAGGTGATGGCCGGTTCATCTCGGTGTGTGCGGAGGCGCAAGCTCTTTCTTTCTTTTGGCTCAAACACCGTTCTAGTTTGGGTTGGAATAGTTTAGACTGGAGCACTTGGTGTTGTAATCCTAGATCTCTTGGTTAGGTGTTTTTGCTTTTGTCTACTCCGGGTTTTGGTGCCTTGTGTTTTCTTTTTTTGGCTGTGTTCTCTTTGTGATGTGTTGTTGCTTGGTTGTGTTTTGGGCCTAGAACCTAGATCCTCTCTAGCTCCTGTTTCTTTCCTTTTTTAATAAAGTTTTGCCGTTCAAAAAAAAATAAAAATAAATAACGTACAATTTTCACTTGTTAAAGTCGATTAGACGTGAGAGATGAGTTTATTGTGGTCAAAACGAGACCACAATCTAGAAACTGAAAACTCGAGAGTGTTGGAGTTTGTGAACCTACACAAAATCGGCTAAGAATCATAATGCACTTAAAATGGTTTGACCCTTTTTTCGGCTTATTCTAGAATAATACTTTTTTTTTTTTGAACGGAAGTTAGTGGTTCGAGCCTAGACAGTGACATCCACAGGGGGCAGTATGCCTTCCCTCGAACCTTTCACCTTTTTGTCCACGACGGGACTTGAACCCATGACCAATAGGTTATGGGCAACACCTTAAATCCTCCTTGGATACCACTAGGCTACAAGCCTTGGGTATTCTAGAATAATACTTCGTATAGTTTAAATGACCCTTTTATCTAAAGAATGCCTTCAACAAACTTGTGTGAAAAAATAATATATTGTTAGAAGTATATGGTAATTGGCATGTAAGCATTTTACTGTTTCACTATACTTTTTATTAACCACTTACAATTATGACATGCTATGAAATCCTCATAAATAATTCATTTTTTCTTTGAAAGAAGAAAATCAAAAAACCAACACCCAACATCACCCCCATCATGATCGTCATCACCATGAGGTGGTTAACCCATGTCATGGGTTTACAAGTTACAACGAGTGCACAACGTATGCAATGTAAGTGTTCTTAGAACTATCTTTTTTTAAAGAACTCTAAGGTCTTATTTAATTCACTATATCTATTTAGAGGATTTAGAATATAATAAAATGTGATGTGATTTAAAGAATTTAAATAGATTTTAATATGAATAAATGGAATTGAAATGAATTGAAATCTGACACGTATTTAAGTAACCGAGTAGATGGAGAAGGATCTTTTATTCAGAGTATCCGTGGGAAGTAGAGCTTTTAGATATGATGTACACAGCATAACCGGTATTCTTATGGCTATTTTTATATTTTTTTTCTAGTTATTCCAAAGTATCTTAAGCTCAAGGGCGCCTTCTAAGCCATTTTTGAGATACTATTATTGCTGATTTCGTTATATTTCATAGGGGTGAATATGGTACGGTACTATGTATATTTTCTTCATATCATGTACCGTACCAACTATAATTGGTACATTAATTTACCTACCAATACCATACCAAGTTTACTTGGTACTAATTTGTTTGGCTACCAACAATCGTGGTTGGTACAAATTGATAACAGTATATACCAACATCACAAACTTATATGAAATTAAAAAAATTAATAACAAAATAACAATGATATTTTATCATTATCGGCCAATTAAACATATTAACAAGTTTTCCGAACAAGAAAACAAAATAAGCAAAATGATCAAATATGTTGCGTGCTATATAAATATAATCTAGTACGATAAAGTAACAAAAGATGTAGCTATCTTGTCGTAATTGGAGTCTTTGGCAAATAGGTTGGTAGTTTGGTACTCTATATTTAACTAAGAATCATATAATATATATATATCTTGGTTGGTAAGGTATACCACGGTATCTAAAATTTTTATACCATTATCATACCATGATTATACAATTGGTACGGTACTACCAACCAAACATGTTGGCTACCAACATATTGGCTACCAACTATTCTTGGTACGGTTGGTAGTATGCTGGTTGGTTTTGTTCGGTACAAATTTGACGAATATTTCATGTCAACTGGTCTGCTGTATATTTGGTTGATATGAAACAAATTGAAATGAACTTCTTAATAATAAGTATTTAGTTTGTAAACTTTTAGTTTAGTTAGAATGCAATCTCTCTTTCTCAACTCTTTCTACATATGTGAAATTTACATAAAAAAAAAAATTATTCACAGACTACAATCTATGTTTTGAAACTTTTACAGTATGATAGAATAAAGTAAATTTAATAATTTAGATATCACCTCTCCTATTATGAATAAATGACTATGAAATCAAAGACCTATAAGCTCTGCAATCCATTTTATATTTGGGCTTAAGGCCTCTGAACACATTTACCATAATTTTCTTACTTAAGCTACCTATTGGGCCAAGCCCATTTTGTTTGGATTTATTGAATAAACTCTAAACCCTAGTTACATGCTGGCTAAATGCCATCATTAAGAATACCACATAAGGTATACATATTATCATGGTATTTGGAAATTCAAGGTTGTGTCGTGTTCAATCTTGATTTATATACGGGAAAAGTGAGTGTGTAGCTGTCGTATACCTAAGCTTAGGTGTGAAACCAATTATAAAATTATGTAATTTTAGTTAATAAAAATTATTCTCATCACATAAACTCATTAGTGCATCAAAACTCGTTTAAAACTCCTCACTTATCTTAGATCTTAATTATGTTTTTGTTGAAATGATGTTTCAAGCTTCATATTTCTTGAAATTGTGTTTCTATTGAACTCTTGTACATGTGTCTGTATATAGTTTTTCTTATTGTCTAAGTATTATAATATTGTGGGAAAGTGAAGACTTTTATAAAAAATAACTTTTTTTTGGCTTTTTTAACAAAATTATGTAGTTATAGGTGGTTCCACACCTAAGCTTATATACATGACAGTCACACACTCACTATACCCTTTATATATACTCAATATTATTATTATCAAATTTAAGAGTTTTGAATAACGTAGATCACCATTAAAAATTAAATAAAAACATAAACCAACTAGGTTATAACCCGTGAAAATTCACGGGTGGTTGGTAATTTTGTTGAACATCTTAACCTATATATGCAGCCTAATTTTGAAGAGGGTTTGACACCTTGGCAAATTCAAGCAATTCTATTCGTCCATAATGCCACCTGTAATTCTGGTATTGGTCCAGCTCATTCACACACAAATTCGATTCACGGAACCGTCACAGTCATCCTTCGAGTCTTCCACCACGTTCACCGACTCATCCACAGCCGAATTCTCAATGCCAGCGCTCGATGCCGCAACCGACTCCGAATTCCGGCAATGAAAATCAACCTCTTCCGCCCTCTCATCCTCCACTTTTTCGGCCACCTACGCCATAGCTACGGCTTTCGAATCCTCCTCTTCTTCTCGATTGTTCGATTCAGGTATCGATTTGGTTCTCTCCTTTTCAGATTCTTTATCAGTATTAGTAGTGTCTTCTAACAAGCTTTCATTGATTACGGTTGTTGTTTCGACAGCAACAATATTTCCACTTCTCAATACATCCCCTTTATGATCCCCTAATTTTCGTTCAACCTGCCCTAATTTTATTCCTGTTTTGTATGATTTCAGATTCATGTGGATTAATTGTTCAAAGAGATTGATATACAACAATGGGTTTTTACTTATAACCCTAATTTTCATCGGAATCGGAATCATCACGTCTCTTTGCAATTGACAATTGTTTGTTAATTCAAAGTTAATCAATTTCAGTACTTAATTTAGAGCGCATTCATAAAGTTAAAGATGAATTGAGCCCTGAACAAGTCAATGATGTTAAGGATTTCTTGGACGATTATGTAGAAATAAATCAGGTCAATTTTTCTTATCATTTTTCTTTATATAAAATATAGGTCTTTCTTATATCTTAATAGTAACGATCGTTGCAGGAAGATTTTGATGAATTTGATGATGTTGACATGCTATACAAACACCTTACGATTGCTTGAATCCAATTGGTAATTTGATTAATTTGAAAGGAGTGATTTTGATTGAGAATTTATAACTCATGATTTTGATTAGGGTTTTATATGAAGGATTATGGTCCAAAAGAAAGTAAGAGACCCCTTCAATGCCACATTGTGTGTTTGTGCTCCACATTACCGTAAGGGAAAATTGCATACGAGGGTAACACATAATTGCCAATTCATACTGGAAATTCCGGCGAAAACCGTTACACGTAGCACCAGGAGGGTTTTTTTTTTTATATAAACAATGGTTTTCCAAGATGCTTCAAGTTTCAGGTTCAGAATTTGTCAATGTCATGACACACCATATGTACAATCTAGACCCACGTTTGACTTTAAAGAGTCTTGATATGAAAAAAAATGTATAACAAACTTTTCAGGAATGATTAGAATCGGATGTGGAAGGTAACATATTACTAATCCTGTTATAGCATCCTAATTTCATTTCTTCCTATTGTAACATTGTACTTTCATACTTTGTAGAACCTTCCGGATTATAGCATTGTTTTCCATAATAAAAGCATAGTTTTTAAAAGTATAGTGTCCTAAAAACAAACAAATTGGAAGTACATTGTTGTAATAGAAGAAATAAAAGTAGGATGCTATAATAAGCAAGTAAAGAAAAGTACATTGCTATTTCTTGCCTTTAGCCCTAATATCTATTCAACTGCTATTATCTGAAGGTATGAAAGGGGGTGTGATCTGGTGCTTCATTGCTTATGTGACAATGGCTACATTGTGTTGTTCAGCAGCGTCAAAACTTTCATTTGATGATAATTTCAGCATCATGTGGTCTGCGAATCATATCAAAACTTCTGAAGATGGTCAGACCTGGTTTCTCTCCATGGATAATGACACAGGTAATCAATCATCCAACTCATCTGAGTCAACTTGATCATTAATTTCTGTAGCAGATTAGATGGACAAATAAGTAATTTTACGTATCTTCAAGAATTACTTCATTATGAATCAGAAATGGTACATATGACTGAACATGGAACTCACAGAACTTTTCTTTCCAAGAGATCTAAAGTTGATTTACATATTTGCCCTTCATTGTAATTAATGTTATAAGCCTATAATGATATTTGCTGACAATATTGTGGTTTTTACAAAATTATTATTTTTTTTAGGTGCAAAAAGTAAATGTAGAAAATTTTTATTCAATTATCAATGTTATTTAGTGACTAAGTAATGTTCACTTAACTAGATATAGATTATAAGATCATATTATTATTGTGTATATTAAGAGTATATTAGGTAATTAAGAAACAATCAGAACCTCTTAACTTAAAATATATAAGTTAAAGTCAAACTCTATGCTAAAAAAGCCAACTTTTGTTTTTTAAATCAAGAATCCACATTAAAGCTTCTATTTGTTTAGTTTTGTATATCGAATTTTGAATCTTGAGAAAGTCAAACTTTGACTTTGCGTGAAATTGAGAAACAATTATAGTATCCAACACATTGGTTTAAATTTCATGAATTCTATGAACATGATCAGTTATATTGGTAAACAATAAGAAAGAGATGAGGAACTGATCTATTGAAACTCATTTTGGTTGCTCTTTTTTACAGCTACGGTGAAGGACCTGTGGTGGTGGAAGGGGAAGATGTGATAAACTGGTAATACTCTTTTTTCTCCAACAAGGTTTCTAAGAGGTTCATGTATTGTTTTTTTCATTTTTATAATATAGTTTCTTTTAGCCAGAATCATAATGGTTGTTGTTGAGATGTCCCACATTGGACAAGAGATGAACCAGTAATGTGCTTATAAAGGTCTTGTGCTACTCCTCTTACAACCAATTGGTTTTAAGATGGAACCCCACAAACTGATATGGTATCAGAGCAAGGTTCAGCCGTAGTTGGTCAAACGGCCACACGGACCCCACGTAACCCATAAATATCCACGTGTTAGGCGCGAAAAAAAAGACGCCACACGTGAGGGGGCGTGTTGAGATGTCCCACATTGGACAAGAGATGAACCAGTAATGTGCTTATAAAGGTCTTGTGCTACTCCTCTTACAACCAATTGGTTTTAAGATGGAACCCCACAAACTGACAGTTGTGATGACAGATAATGGTGGACTGTTGTTTTAGCCAGAATCATAAGATTTATGAAAAAAGCTTTATCTTCTTTTTTTTTTGTAATTGAAATTGAGTTTTTTACATTTGATGAACATGTCAAATCTAAACTAAAATCACACTTCCAATTTGGAATCTATCATAGCCAGCTTTTGACTAATAACCATGTGGATAATTCATGGTCAAAGATGTATGCAACCATGACTGAGAAGATTCCAGAAGATTCACCAAAAGTCCACCCCGTTTCCAATATGTTGGTTGATTCATTTGGAAGATTACATACATATTTAAGAATATCATTAACAGAACGCTGCAATTTACGTTGCCAATATTGTATGCCAGCCGAAGGTGTAGTACTAACTCCTAATCCTATGATTATGTCACAAAATGAAATAATTCGATTAGCAAACTTATTTGTTAGTTCTGGAGTGAATAAAATTCGGTTAACTGGTTTGCTTTGAGGTTTGCTTTGACTAATTACAGGTCAAATTTGAGTTTTGACCTCCAAAAATGAGAATTTAAAATTTTTTGTTTTTTAATTTTTTTTTAGGAATGGGTAACGGATTTATAAGGTGTAATTTCACCAAGAATAACATTTGAGGTTAGTGTTAGGCTTCTTGGTGGTCTAATGGCATTAGGGTACACAATTGCATCTATCTTGAAAAGAAGCAGCCATGTGTTTGTTGATGAAAGAGTCTGTGTGAAAATTGATTGGTTGGAACAAATTAGTCGACATTATGTTCAGGTAACAATATAACTTTTATTATTTTTATTTATCTGAAATTTTATTTATTTATTTATTTATTATATGAAAACTACTATTGTAAAATTACTTACTTACTTACTTCAGATCCGGAAATTTCAAAATAAGTATTACTTACTTCCTACGTTTGTGTATGTGTTTATGTAATGGTTTTGCTCATTATGAGTTTGGTAATGGTTGCCTTTTGGTCAAAAGAGTAGAGGTATTACACTACAAGAAAAATCCGGTATAGCTACGGAAATTGCGACGGAACTCATTTGCGAGGAAGAAATTTGCTACGGAAATATACTGATTAGCTACGGAAAATCCTGATTAGCTACAAAAAATCAGTTTTTGCTACGGAAAATTAGCTTTTTGCTACGGAATTTGTACGTAGCTATTCAAGAATTTTTTTGTAGTGTTATGAGTATTATTTCTCAAATGTATGTGTATGTTCTTACTTCTCAAATGTAGTATACAAAGAAGTATTATTTCGATTGTAAATTTTATGTAACATTTCTTAATGTATCGATTTTACTACCAATTCATCATTACAGCTACAACATTATTATGTCATTTTAAAAAGTTATTAATCTTTGTTGGGATTTTTCTACATACTAAATTTTGAAGCACACCCGCCCATAGGGCGGGTTATGTAGCTAGTAAGTTTTATATAGTATAAAAATATAAATTGTTAAAATTCTTGATTCTTACATATAAGATAAGAAATTGTACCACTTGAAAAAATTGATAGTAATAACAAACTTGATTTAGCATTTATGATCCAGTTTAGGAAAGCGAAATTGACAATTTTTTTAGTGTTTCTAATACATGTAATGTAGCACTTTTTATAATTGTACTACAGCCACTTAAGTATGTTAAACACAGAAACAAATGGTTGCAAAAAAAATTATGCAATTAAGAAAATGTTATTGTTGATTTTAAGATTGAACTTAAAATGAAAAGTCAGAATGATTCTGTAGAAAAACTAAGGCAGATAATTGTTTTAGATTATGAATTTTTTGTAAAATTAAAATAAAATCGAAACTTTAAGGTTTAAAACTTATGGTTTGGGTTAAAATTGAGGTTCCTCATTGTTTTAAAAATTTATAAGAATTTGAAAAATTGTAAAAAAAAAAATCAGAATAACAGTTTTAACAGTCAAACAAATTATGCAGTAAATTAATTGAAACATGAATCTATAGGGGTACATTAATTGAAACATTAATCAATAGTTGTATATGGAAAATCCATGATACATTGAAGTATTAGAACTATGTATTTGATTTATTCCTGTTAATAAAGAAGTCAAACTTGAATATATTCTTTGGCCTTTAGTAGTTTAATCATGTTGTTAGTTGAATCATTCTATTATCCATCCCTGTTAAAATAGCTAGTAGAATTATTTTAAAATTCAAAGTGTTTTTGGGAAATAAAAATTTACAAATTTATGCTAACTCTTACGTAAATTATGCAGGTTAGGCTAAATTAAGTAAAACATTTTGAAGACGAATAAGCTATCTAAATACCATAGATTAATACAATATTCATACCAGACTCATACATAAATCCAAACTCATATTGATGCTTCTTTGCTCCATATCAGATCATGCAATCAATTGTTCCATACAGTTTGACAAAGGCTCATAATCATACATGAATCCAGAAATTAAGAATTACAGTTTTATCTATTGATTTCAACTGATTATAAAGTTAATTCGTATTTACCACGCAAGCAGATTATGCGGTCTGTATCTATGTGTGAAACAAAATTCGTACCAGAGACGATGCTGCTTATGCTCCCTAAGGCAGCTTCAAGTTGCAAGTTTTTCGAAGAATTTACTTATTCAATAATTGATAACGGTTTATTTTAAATAGAAAAAAATTAAACATCTTACCATAAAACCCAAATAGAATTAATTGATGTATATAAGGAAATTATTAAATATTTAAATATATTCAATAAATGAATATAAATTTAGAAACGATCCCTTAATTATTCATTTCCGAATTATATGCATTGGTTATATTTTTCTAAGCAATAGTAATTTAGGATTTTTGAAATCATGAGTCAATTATTCAATACATTCAATAAATGCATATAAAACGTAGAAACAATTCCTTAATTTTGCATGTTTTGTAGATATTTTAGAAACAATCCCATGAATTTTAAAAGAGGATAGTGAGTATGTGACTGTCACGTATCAAAGCATAGGTGTGGAACCACCTGTAATTACATAATTTTGGTTAAAAAAGCTCAAGCGGGTTATTCTTTACAAAGTCTTGTCACTTTTCCACGATATTAGAACACTTGCACAACACACAAAAAAAAAAAAAAAACTATATACACACATGCACATACGTTCAATATAAGCATCATTTCAAGAACATGAAGTTTGAAATACCATCTCAACAAAAAAACATAATTAAGATTAAGATAAGTGACGTGTTTTAGACGATACACTAATGTGTTTATGTGATGAGCAATGAGTTATAAGGTTTTTAATAACCAAAATTATGTAGTTTTTCGGATGGTTCCACATCTAAGCTTAGGTATGTGACAGCCACACACTTACTTTTCTCATTTTAAAAACAGTAGTATTTTAGAAATTTTGGAACAATCCCTAAATTAAATGCTCTCGTTTGTTTCTAAGTTTAAGAGATTGTTAAAAAATTGAATGCACCCTAATTGAACGCTCAACTATTTTTGCACGTAAACTTTTTTCTTAGTTTGGGCGGGAGATTAATTTCGAAGGCCAATAAGGGGCTGCCACTTGGCAAAATGGTTTATTAAAAAAATGACATGTGGCATCTTAATGCTTCTTTTATTATAATTAATAGAAGATATATTATCGATTAGATCAAACCCTAAAAACAATATATTTATAATTTTTAATCTTCTTAAAAATTACATAAAAAATTGGTGCAATCAAATTGGTGCTTATCTGTCAGCCTGCTCTTAAGTATTTTCATATTCAGGTTCCCGATCACGTGGTTCAGCTTTTTCGTCCCCAATCATGTCCAATGAAATCCGATGATCAAAACCCCAACTCACCCACGATCAACAAATCAAAACATGAATCTTTGTTAATGGGCAGCAAATTTAGTAACTCAATTCAAGATCATCATCAAATTCTGCAATGAAAGGCGGATTTTCAGCACCTGGTGATTACATCTACTTCAAGTCGCAGGTCCCTCTTCACAAGATCCCTGTGAGTTTTTCTGATTATCTTTTGTTTTTTCCGATTTTTACTTGACTGTACATATATAGATTTGATATTCCGAATTCGCTAAATCACTTGTTAAGTTGGACATCGATTGCTAGCTTCTGTTTGTCAAAAGTCAAAATCCTATGTGTAGTTTTGATTGAGTACGATAACTGTTCGATGTAATGCCTCAGTGAACCTAATTTAGCTGTCGTTTTCAAATTCCCTACAAAATTGAGCTATTATTTGTAGCTTAAAATTGATACATTGATTACAATTGTTAAAACTTTATAACAAGTGCTAACAATAGAAAATTGTTGGCATATCATTAAACATAAGCTTCCCTTAATCAGTTATGTTCTGAGATTACCGGTGAGCTAAATCCAATAGTAATACCATCTTTCATATTGGTTAATTTCTCATTTAATAGAACTTTTAGTTTTAACATTTTTTGCAGATTGGTACAAAACAATGGAGATATTATGATTTTGGCCCTAAAGTAGTACCTCCATTAATATGCCTTCCTGGCACTGCTGGTACTGCTGATGTGTATTACAAACAAATCATGGCACTTTCAATAAAGGTGACGCCTTTTGCTATACCCCAAATTATTTATTAGATGGATAATTTAATTAGCATGCTGAATTTGATTAATTAAAGATAATTGGAATTAAAATTGGCAGGGTTATCGGGTGATTTCTGTTGACATTCCTCGAGTATGGAACAGTCAAGAGTGGGTTCAAGCATTTGAAAAGTTTTTGGATGTTATTGACGTCCATCGCGTAAGTTATTTTAACAATTTTTAGATAAATAACATGAGTGTAATAATAATAGTGAATTATTATTATTTATATTATAATAATGTGTTAATTATGTAACAGATACATCTTTATGGTACATCTCTTGGGGGATTTTTAGCATTACTTTTTGCTCAACATCGACCAAGGAGAGTAAAATCGTTGGTATTATCAAATGCTTTTTTGGAGACTAAATATTTTTCAGCTGCAATGCCTTGGGCTCCTGTGTATGTACCAATTTTATATAATTTTTATTAAAATCGACGTGTTTTTAAAATTAGTTTTTTTTTTTTTAATTTATTCTCTTGATTCAGTGTTAGTTGGACCCCTTCTTTTCTGCTGAAGCGATACGTGCTAACAGGAATCGCGAGTGGTCCACATGAACCGTTTATTGCTGATTCTGTTGACTTTGTTGTTGCACAGGTGGAATTTATTAAAAAAAAAAGACTAAAATGACCCTGCACTAATTGTTGAAAAAAATGCAGGTTGAGACCCTGTCAAGGGAGGATTTGGCTTCCAGATTGACCTTAACAAGTGATCCTGCATCAGTTGGACCACTTCAGCTTGCAGATTCTTCAATCACTATTATGGATGTATGCTTACAAATATATTAATATTTATTGCATTAATTAATTAATATAAATGGTAACAGATATTAATATGTGTTTTTGTTTTGGTTAATAAAAGACGAATGATAAATGTGCAATTCCTCAACAACTTAAAGATGAGGTAAGCGAAAGGTATCCTGGTGCAAGAAGAGCATTTATTAAAACTGGTGGTGACTTCCCCTTTCTTTCACGCCCTGATGAAATTAATCTCCATCTTAAGGTGAATATTTCATTTTGGCCCGTTTGATATTTGTAAAAAATTACCCATTAATAAGACCTAATAATCCAACAAAATGTAACAGTTGCACCTGAGACGGGTTGGTGTAGAAGACCTGGTTCCCGGAATCCCAAAGGGTGGGGATACTGGCGGCAGTGGTGGTGGTGATGGCGGCTCCGGTGAACCAACAGATGGCAGAGAAGATACTAACAATGATCCAAATGAGTCAAACCTTGGTCAACCTTCCAGCAGCACGGGTCAACCACCACTTATACCAGAAAGCAATGACTTAAAGAATTCAGAGAACCAATCGCTAGCTAACACCGCGAAATACTTTGAGAAAAAAGAAGTGGTAAGTTGTTTGCATTTTGTGGTGGAGTTTTTGGTTGTTTATAATTATTTGATTGGTGTTAGTTTGTTAACGTTGTACGTGAACAATAATAATTTCAAGATTCGTTTGTCTGTGTAAATGGTAACTTTTTTTTTTGTTTGTAAAATACACAGTTGTTCCATTTCATTTCATCTTGTTGGTTACAGAACATGTTCAGTGTATTTTATTGATTCTTTTTGTTCTTCTTTCGTCATTATTCCATATTACGAGTTAAGTTAACGTTACTTTCTTGTTTTTTAGCTATTAAATTTATTATAAAGTTTGTGTTCGTTGGCCTCACAATAATTTCTGCTTCAAGAAGTAAAATAATTTATTTTTTTACCTAAAAGTCAGGGTCTAGTTTCAACCCTAATTATTTTTCGTTTCCGAGTTGTTTGAACTATTAAGTTTTATGAGAAGGCTAAATTTTGTCAGCATTTAAGTTGAAGAAACATTGATATAATTTGATTATTAATATCATCTACCACAATTTGTAATGCTTATTGACACTGATTTTACAGTTAATTGTACTAATATGTTAAGCATTAGATGTGATACATCCATTAAAAGTTGTGGTAAAAAAATCACCCCTTATCCATCTATGTTCTTTGTATACATCTATTGAGGATTTTTAGCATTACTTTTTGCTCAACATCGACCGCAAAAAGAAAAAATCTTTGCTATTTACACATTTTTATGTAGTTATATTCAACATTCTAAACAAAAAATAAGGTGCGGTGGGAAGGCATCATCAAATCTCAAGACATAATAGCTATGATGAGTCATGGCATGACTTGTAACATAAAAATAGAATAATTATAATTATAAATTTATAATTATATATAACTACATATATAATTATATATAATAATGTTATATTGTAGTTATATTAACAATTCTTATAACTAAATACCTATATATATTTGGCCTATATGGCTTAATACATTTAATATGCCTAAAAAACAACTTATAAAGGGTAAAACCGTAAAAATGAGCCAAATTGGGCAATAACATACATCAAATCTTATGTTCAAGCTTTGGACCAATGCGTGACGGTATGGTCAAGACTTAAGTCTTCTTTACATGACATGACGAAGCCAAAGCGGGACCACTTATTTTCTGCCAACACGATACATCTTACGGTCTTCACAGTGGTCTCCTCGTCGTCATGCCTATCACGATCATAATGAGGGTGTGTTTTTCTTTGGCTAAAATGCATTTTAGTACCCTGAACTTAGCTAACTAGGTCCTCTAGTGCTCTGAACTATTAAAGGTGCATGACGGTATCCTGAACTTGACAAAATGGTCAATTTAATACCCTGAATCACTAATTTGTTCTTGTTTTTTTGCTTGACTTGGCTTTTAACGGACTAAAAAATATATGTTCATCTCAATATATTGATAAATGGAAGCAAATCTCGTGAGAAAACAAGACCAAATTAGTGAGCCAGGGTACTAAATCGACCATTTTGTCAAATTCAGGGTACCATACTGCACCTTTAATAATTCAGGGTAGTAGAGAACCTAGTTAGCCTAATTCAGGGTACTAAAATGTATTTTTGCCTTTTTCTTTTACCAAAATGGTAAGTTGAGCGTAGTGTTTTTCTGGGTTTTAAATTGTGGAGATATCAAGATTAGGAGTGGTTAATCATGAAAATACCGTTAGAACAAGTTGAGAGGATTTTACATATATTACACCAAAAGAACTTCCCTTATTCATCCACTTTTTCAGCCATGTAAAGGAGAAAGAAAGATCTAGCACAATTTAAGTTAGACAAAATACAAGTCAAATAAAATAGTCAACAATTGCTAGTCAAATTCTTCTCATCTTTGATGGTTGACCATCTGGTTTTCTTCTCAGACCCACTCGTGAACCCTGTCTCGAGTCCTCATTTGATGGTAGTGCCCAACCACCCCTTCTTGGTGGCTCACCTAACCCTAACAAATACTTCTATCAATTACCAGATAATATCATAATTTTTTTTTTTTTTTTATAAACATTTTTTAGCTTTATTACACGAAAAGGATAATATGCCAACTCATACCTAGATGAGTGTTAGCTTTTCCTTTCCAAGCCTCTTCAAACCCATTAACCTCATCTGACACATCCCCAAAACCAACCAACATATAAATAAATAATAATACTAATTCTTAAATATCATTTTAATATACCTTCATTAATGTTGTGCAACACTTGCATTGTCTCCACCTCACCATCTGATTTCAGATTCCTTGAAACCGTATGACCCTAATATAACAAATCCTTAACTTATTATTAGCCCGCAATAGATACAATAAATTGTAGTATGAAAGCGGTCAATTGTCGATAGGTCAAACGGGCCGACCCAAAAATTACCCGTTTTGACCTGTTGACAATTACCAACCTTTCCATTACCTTGTCATGAATGCCCCTTGAGAGTCTATGAGCTGCTTGGCCTGTAACTGAATCAGCTTCTTTATATTCTTCAAATCTCAACTGAAATCCCACATATCACATCTCATAAAAAAATTATAGTAGTAAAATAATTTAAATAAAAAAATGTTTTCACATTACTCACTCCATCACTACCAGTCCTTTTGGTCATGGATGAAGTATGATATGCTCCATTAGAACCACCATAAGTAACACTTGAGCTCTGAAATGTGAAACTTTGGGCTTGTGGATTTACACGTGTATGATTCATCATACTAAATTGATTCCCAAATTGTGTCTGCAATTGTTCTCTACCTGAAATTATATCAAATTATAATTTCAAGATCAATTTGGTAAAATCATATATCAAAAAGGTTACTTTGGTAATTACCTTCAAATTCATCATCAGGATGCTGAATATAAGGTTGAATCTGAGACCTACCATCATTTCTATTATTCTCTTTCTGACTACTTTCACCATCATTATCTTCTTTTTCATAATCAGAATTTATTTCTTCAATAATTGGTCCTCTTGAGTTATCAGGCATTGAAGATCTGTTGTCATGAATTCTAGGTATTTGTTCATTCATGAAAGGACTTGTTCTTGGCCCAACAAAGCTTGATCCAAACGGGTTGAAGTCCATGAAAGGACTCCCTGATGGGCCCATTGGCCCAGATGAGAATATCCCACCAAACGGGCGTGTGAAGAACGGGTCATCAAACGGGTCCCGTCCTCCAAAAAAGTTGGGTATACCACCAAAATCAGCAAACGGGTTGGGAAAACCAAAGAATGGGTTACCTCTTCCTCTACCACCCGGCATCTTTTTTACAAACTATTTTCCTGAAATATGTCAAGAAATTTATTTATTTTAAACAAATTGTAGAATGTGAACCAGATACAGATGAAAGCAATCATGTTAGAAACGTATATTATGCAAATATATAAGTAAATATTGCATTTATAGAAGAATCAAGAATCTTGAACAGGTTGGCATCTAATTAGTCTATAGATTTTAGTTTTATATGGCTTAAACTCGCAAAAAGATAACCTTTTATCTATCATTGATCTTTATTGAATGTGACACTAAATTTATTCATTTTTTTAACGTTATAAAGTCTTAATCTTGTTAACTGATACATGTAGCAGTAAATCACCTCATTCTAATGTATCAGCTAGTATTTTAACATACCTTATTAGCTATACACAATAAACATTTGAATGTTTTGGTATTAATTAACAATAACAATGAATTATGGTTACTCATTACACATTCAAGATGGTCCAACTGAACAATACAAACACCAAAAATAAAATTGAAAAGTATTAGCAATTTAGCATAGCCATTCACCTTATAATTATTAATTAAACCCGCTATAAGCTCAATTAGGTGATAATGATTTAGCAAAATAAAAAGTTATCAAAACGTAAATATCACGATGTAGTTTCTAAGCATCTTAATCTAAACAAAGCTGTGCAATTTAGCAAAAAGAATAAGCAGATTTGATCACTAAGAAATGACCAATTCCAAATTTCTGGCAACTAAAATTAAGCATCTGTTTCCTAAAATTGATCAACATGAAATCATAAACACGAAAGCCACCTCACGTAAATAAGCATATAAACCCAATATCGATTTCGTTTTGTAAATAAGACCTAATTTCCGCAACTGATTATAAAAGTAAAATACGATATACAACGGACATAAATCATAAACCCTAGAGTAATAATACCTTTGGAGTAAATCGATCGATTTTGAATCACGAGTAACGAAAGTTAGAGCTTATTGCGAAAAAAAGCTGAGTTTATTGTAGCGTCTTTGGGGTCGACTACGTTCGAGAGATGAACGGCAACAGATGTTTCTAGAATTCCATTACGTGGCTACATAAAATGAAAATGTAATAACCGTTAGTAAGGTGTAAATTTTATAAATTTAGAAAGATTTAAAATTCTAAAAGGTGTTTGGAAAAATATATTTAAAAATATTTAAGTTTATTAGCTTATTTAAATAATAAACTTTTAATAAATAAATTGTTTGATTTAATTTATCGAAGGATATTGTAAAATTATTAAAAGAAGGTTATTGAGGAAATAGGTTGTAAAGAAAAGGAAGTTACGGGTCGTGAAGAAAATGAGGATGGATAAAATTGTGTAGATGATAGAAATGTAAAACATTTGCATTGCTAATAAGTCGCATCAAAAGACTTTCTTTAAGACGAGTTTAATAAACAAATAAGCACAAGGTTTTAAACTCAACCAAGCACTTGAAATCTCTAGACTTTCTATCCAGTTATTAAGAAAAATGTGTAATCGAATAACATTTGTTCGATGAAAAAATATAATTACAGACCACTGCATTGCGCGACCACTTTTCTTATTGATGTGATGGAAATGTTTTTTTCTTCTATTGATACGACTTTCAGTTTGTGAACATGTAAACCATTTGGTTATTTAATTTATTGTAACTAGACCATTGATGTAAAACTCTTGCATTCATCTCCAAAGTTACGCAAATTTTCCAATAATAAACTACAGTTCTATTTACCCTTTTCTCGAATAAAACTAACAAATAAATCTAGTAATTAATTTGCAGTTGCTTGGGTAGAATACTATCATAACAAAGTTTGTCACTTGGGTTGAAAATTCACGAGTTTTTTTGCTTTGACATTGATCAAAGTTTCCCCTTTTCGTTTCTTGATGTCTCCAACTAATTTCTTCACATATGAAATGTATCCATCAACATCAAATTTCCTTTTGCAACCTGCATAATTCATGTATCGTATCTTCCCAAATACGGGTCGTTCTCTCCAACCCTGAAACAAAACCAACAAATCTAATATTAAATTAAACATCTAAAAATGATAAAAACTAATTAATCCTAAATTTTTATGAATAATAATTAAGCCAAACCTGGTCGTGTACGCCACAAATAGACCACATACAACCAACATATCCGTTTGGATCTCTTCCATCAATATGATACTGTCAACAAAATCATTTACAAATCTCATAAAAGACCTAGAAATTGAATTTTTAATATCTGTGAGTGAAGTACCTTGTCATTCAAATAGATAGCTATATTTAGAGCTTCTTGTGGGCTACTCGTCCACTCGAGAATCTTTTTTGCCCAATACATTCTGTTATCATGTTATACAATATCAAAACATTAAAGAATTTTTTAAAATTAACCATGAAATGAAAAAGTAATCACTATTTACCGCATAAAACCATGCATTTTTCCATAATGAACCATTTCTAACTGAGAAGCATTCCAAAGCTGAAATCGAAGATTAAAAAACACAAACTTTATACAAAGTTAAAAACTATAGAAAATTATCAAAGAATGATTCATTAATAGTAATAGTTTACAGCATCAGCAGTTTGTGCCTTCTCAAGCTGTTCCCTCCTGTAAATAATTGCATCATATTTCAGTGATCAATCAAACCTTAAAAGTATCAAAAACTAGATATATA
Organism: Calendula officinalis; assembly: GCA_963853835.1. NCBI lineage: Eukaryota > Viridiplantae > Streptophyta > Magnoliopsida > Asterales > Asteraceae > Calendula > Calendula officinalis. The sequence continues at coordinate 38,491,466 of OY970830.1, read as the reverse complement.
TACAATCACGTACGTGTATATATGTTCACGTTCATCTAATGCATGATTCATAAGCGTTGTACGGGCCCAGTCCCATGCACCTTCCAATGAATCATAATGAGGCTGGTAATAACAGAAATTATCAGATAATTCCCTTCGCACGATTAGTTCCTCCAAAAATGTATCAATCGCCTTTATTTCAACAAATAAAAAAAAATTAAAATAAAATAAAATAACGAAATATGATGTTCAAATCATTAACTGTAATTATTATATGTAACACGACAAACCTGTGGGTTGACTTTGCGTAGTTTACGTGCCTCTAGGGCACAACGTTGGGCAGATATCTGCCCGAAATGCAAATATGGAGAAAGACAAGAAAGCCCTTTGGGTTTCAACGGGTTATTCCTGTCTGTCGAGTAGTTCTTCAATCTAGTTGTTAAGAAACCATTTTTACTCCCCATTAATGTTTCTAATGCAGCTTTTTCTCCAGATTCACACCACCCGATTTCAGGTACTTCAGCTCCTTTTCTAACAAAACATATACCATAATTAATTATCAGCCTACATAAAAATCTGTAACTTTTAATCTAATTATATATATAAAGATGTTACCTTACTACATTTTCAATAAGATTCTCCCAATCGATAATTTGATTTGGAGCAACCCATTTCTTACATTGAGGGTTTAATTTTGGATATTCGATCAGATAGTCAGGAAGAAGGTTATTGATTTTTCGTCTAATGGTTCTAGCACCATATTCTAATTTATTTGATGCAATCCACATGGGAACTATGTTGTGTGCATCAATTTCATGAATTGATACAGAATCAGACACTCGTTTGATTATTTCTTCTTTCCAGCCTCTAACTTGTCTTAATGGTGAAAAATCAGTAACCAATAATGATGCTCCACATGCATTCAGAAAATCGGGAATTGTATCCACAGCTTCACCCTAAAAAGAAAATTGTACAAATTCATCAACTTCTTAGTTGTTTCTTAGGGTAACTGTTTTGATTTTGGGGTCAATTAGATGAAATTTCAGACATCAAAGTTAAGAGTTTCGTAAGAAATTGTAGTAACTACCAATAATCAGTATCACAATTGAATTAATTACTTGCCTGAAACAAGAAGAAAGGTATTTGAAGAGTTTGTTCGATTTCGTGTTGAAGTTGTTGCAATCCTCTTAGCATAAACCCTAATTGACGAGCTTTTGCACCTAAGAATTGATCGAACAAATTAAACGCAACCGCCACAGGGACGTTGCGTCTGTTGGCCTGATCAACGGCGTGAATCAACGCCCAGTTATCTCTCAGCCGTTGTTCTCTAAACATCCAGTATACAACAGGACCGACTTCAGACGATAGAGATGGCGGTTGAGGAAGTTTTTGTATTCCATCCTTTAGAACCCTAATTCTGCCTAATTGGACGGCGGTGGATTCGATTAATGTTGACGTTGAGGCCGCGGCCATCGGAAGAAAATACGGTCGCCGGTTGCGAGGGTCAAAGAATACGAAGAGAGAGCCGATGGCGATGGTCGGAGCGTTCAGTTAAAAGAAGAAAATGGAGGGAAAATGGGGTGGAGGTTATGGTTTAAGAGTAGACACGTCATCCACTTTGACTGGTTCAAATGCGGACACGTCATCTCCATCAAACGTGATAAATTTGATGTTACAGCGAACTACCTCCGACAGAATAAATTATCAAGGTTCTAAAAGACGCAAGGCGCGGCGTGGAGGCATCATCATGCCTTGAGCATGGCGAGTCATGATGTTTTTCAAGGCTGACTTAAGGCGGTAAATTTTTTAATATATTATATATATATATATATATATATATATATATATATATATATATATATATATATATATATATATATATATATATATATATATATATATCAATACAAAAATAATTATATCCCTATTGATTTACATGATTTTCATATGTGAAGTTTATAATAAAAATGTTAAATCTAAATATATAATTACATGTCATCATTTTAAATATAAAAAAAAATCATTTTTTTAAAAAAATTTAAATTTTTACAAGAATTTTCAAAAAAAACCCGTCATAAGGCGTGCCTTACGCCGCCTCATCGCATTTTTTTTCCACCACGCCTTAAATTGGCGCCATAGACTGTTTCGTAACGGCGGAGTCGCGCCTCACATAATATATAATAAAGATATCAAAATCTTTAAAGTACCCTTAGAGTAGGGCGAAAGAAAGTCAATATGAGATTTGCGTTGGTAATTCCTCCCCCATTCTTTTTGAGAGAAATGCTCTTATTACACGAGTAGCTAGCTCGTTTGTTAGTTCGTCTAACCACTTACTGAGGGGGTCAGTGTTGGATGTTGACTATGCAACACTGAGTCCGTTGAAAGGGCACCCATGATGACTTGCCTTTTTTAGAACCTTGTAAATTATTAGAAGTATCATAGATATCATTTAAATAAACACACTATATTATCTTGTAGAAAATATTCACCCTGCAATAATCGCATTTTGTTTTATTGTACTATACGATACGATTATTAATTATTGGGACGGACCAAATGTTTCAAAATTGGTACTGCGCCTGCACTTTCGAAACCACGTGATACACGCAATTTGGTCAAACCCATAGGAACGATTATTGCAGTTTACTCTTCTTTAGTCTACGTTTTGGTGTTCGGCATAAGTGACATAGACTCATTGTGAAAATGCCAAAACACACACCATGCAGTACACTGAAAAGCAAATGTTTGTGTTTGTTACTTATGAATACAGATCAAAACATATAACATATAATAAAATTACAAATTCTCATTTCTTTTGAGGGATGATTAGAAATGCGCAACCATGATGTCATTTTCTGAAAGTGAAGTGTTTTTATACACAGATTTTTGTTATTCCACACACAAACAATAATGTGTTTAACATAATGGCCTTCTTATTTATACATATATAATTGAACATGAGAAAGAATGATTAAATACTATGAATAGGTGATTAGACTCGTGACCTACTATGAAAAGGTCTCAAGGTACATAGATCATTGATACATGTCAATGTACAAACTTACAAACTCTGTGTCGTGCGAATTCTGTTTGTCCTTTTAAATTTTAATTAGTAAATTAGAATTTTAGTAACTGATTTGCAAATTACAGTAACTTAGGTGTTTCGGTTTGTTTTTCCTCATTATTAAGCAAAATTTCCACTTCTTGTTTCTTGATATCGCATACTAATTTATTCACATATGCAATGTATCCATCAACATCGAATTTCCTGGTGCAACCTGCATACGACATGTATCGTATCTTCCCAAAAACCGGTCCCTCTCGAAAACCCTGAAACGAAATAAAGATGTGACTACAAAAATCAAGAATGCAGAAAAAAAGGGAAATAATACAAAAGTAGCAAATACTAGATTTTATGTCATATAATTAAACAAAAGTATGTAATGAAATACATACATGGTCGTGTACACCACAAATTGACCACATTATCCCACCGTATCCGTTTGGATCTCTCCCATCAATATGATACTGTCAACAAAGTAATTTACAAAATTGTTAGTTCAAAAACAAGTTCTTAATTAAAAAGGTTATTCTTTGGCACATGATGAAATGGGTCGGGTTAGGTTGCCTTAAAGCATTTTTTTGCTCCTTTGAAATACATATACATAACTATCTTGTTAAGTATAATTACAAAGTATAGTATAACAATAATAAACCATTTTTCTAGAAATTTAGTGCTTTAGGAGGTCGTATGCATTGATGATTTATGGCGTACCTTGTCATTCAAAGACGGCGATTTGTACAGCTTCTTGTGGGCTACTCGTCCATTCAAGTATCTTTTTTGCCCAATACATTCTGTTATCATGTTATACCATTGCATATATTAAACTATAATATTGGGAAGAAATGCTATTTAGTCCTACATTTTATGCGTACAAACTTCCTACTTATAGATAATGACAAATGACAAAATGAAAAGAGTAGATTAGGATTTGAATTATGATTGATTTACCTCATATAACCATGCATCTTTCCATAATGAACCATCTCTAACTGAGAAGCATTCCAAAGCTGAAATCAAAAATAAAAAGCCATCACACTAAAATTTGTAAGAAATGTAAAAGTGAAGTGATCAAAATAGAAATTAGAAAGTACAGTAATAATTTACATTATCAGCAGTTTGTGCCTTTTCAAGCTGCTCCCTCCTACACATAATCACATCATATTTCAGTGATCAATCAAAACCTTAAAATAATCAAAACAACACTCACATACGTGTATATATGTTCACGTGTATCTAACGCATGATCCATAAGCGTCGTACGGGCCCAATCCCATGCACCCTCAAACGAATCATAATGAGGCTCATAATAACAAAAATTATCCGATAATTCCCTCCACACAATCAGTTCATCCAAAAACTTATCAACCGCCTTCATTTCACCCAAAAATAAATATCAATAAAAAAATTCTAAATAATAATAGCACACGCCAAAAATTACAAACCTTTGGATAAATACTGTGAAATTTATTTGCCTGTAGAGCACAACGTTGAGCCGATATTTGCCCAAAATGCAAATATGGAGAAAGACCAGAAGTCGCATTGAGTTTATTTGGGTTATTTCTATCTGCAGCATAGTTTTCTAATCTAGTTGTTAAGAAACCGTTTAATGTTTCAAATGCAGCAATTTCTCCCGGTTTACACCATTCGATTTCAGGAACTTCAGCTCCTCTCCTAAATCAGATATATATTACATAAATAAAATTAACTTTTAATCCGATTATTATACAAAAGTTACCTTACTACATTTTCAATAAGATTCTCCCAATCGATAATTTGATTTGGGGAAGGCCATATCATAGTTTGAGGATTTAATGTTGGAAATTCGGTCAAATAATTTGGAAGTTGGTTTTGGTCTAATAGTTGTAGCAAAATCTTCCAATTTATCTGATGTGATCCACATGGGAACTATGTTGTGTGCATCAACTTCATGAATCGATACAGAATCAGACACTCTTTTGCTTATTTCTTCTTTCCACTTGCCTTAATGGTGAAAAACGGTAACCAAAAGTGAAGCGTCACATTCTGTTAGGAATTTGGGCTGCATCAAACAGATCTCGATTGTTTTAATGAAATTTGATTTTGATACTTGCCTGAAATAAGAAGAAAGGAATTTGAAGTTGCTCGATGAAGTTGTTGTAATCCTCTTAACATAAACCCTAATTGACGAGCTTTTGCACCTAAGAATTGATGGAACAAATTGAACGCAACTGCCACAGGGACATTGCGTCTGTTGGCCTGATCAATGCCCAGTTATCTTTCAACCGTTGATCTCTAATAAACAACAGGACCCAATTTAAGTGACGGTTGAGGAATTTGGTGTATTCCTTCCTTGAGAACCCTAAATGGACGGCAGTTGTGGAGATGATATGGTCGGAAGAGTATGAAGGGTGTTGGAAGTTGTGGGTTGAAAGTGGACACGTCATCAAACTCTGGTTCAGTTAATTGGAGGGAAATGGTGATTTGGGTTGAAATTGGACACGTCATCAACTCTGGTTCATCCGGATGTTGTACACGTCATCTCGTATTAAATATATGATGTAACTACCTCCCACAAGAACCAACGAGCTTGGCATCCGTTATTTTGCGCAGTGTTACTGGTTTGCCGTACAGCGCATTCCCATTTGGGCTCAACAAGTTATATTTCTGCTGCCCAATAAGAACCCAAAAAACTTCGAATTTCGCTCAATTAGATTACTACATAATTCTGTTTCATCTTTCTTTCTTCTTTCAAAAATCATTTTATTAATTTTTATTCTCACAAATCTTTTGCTGTTCACCACTTTGGTTTTAAAAATACTCATGAGAAATGATATTATCATTTGATCCTACTCAATTAGATTACCCACTTGATAGAATAACATGTGTATTCCACTAATTCTCTCTCCTAATATTATCCCTTGATTTTGACACGTATCTTCATCTAATGTCTACGCCTATGAGTAGAACCAAATGGTAGACCTAAATACCATTACTCAATACTCATTAAAACTTAAAATACCAACATAATCTTTAACTTAGAAAATGGGTTAAAAGTAATCTAATGATAGTCGGAACGACCTACTAGTCATTAGTGTTCTGGCTTTTAAGTGTCATTGTCACATTAGTCTTAGAGCAGGGTAAAGCCCTTAAAGGCTCTTTGGCGGCGCCAAAACTCACCAAACGATATTGAGAATTGCGCCAAAAACAAAAAACTCCAGTGCAGTGGGTTTAACACGGGACAAGTCATTTTTCATTTTTTTTATAAGTATTAAAATCATGTAAAATTACAAAATAAATAAAAATAAAAAATATAACTTTTAAATAACTTTAACTTTACCTCACACATTTTGCTCCTATATAAAATAAATCTTTAAAAATCATCTAATCAATTTTAACATGTTTGATTTTTTGGTGCTGAACCGGGTTAGAAAATAATCATCACAAAAAAACCACAGTGGCAAGTGATATTCCAAAGAAGATTCTAAACACTATGATATCTAGCTTCAACACTGGAATGAGAAACAATATGTTGGCGCTTCGAAGACCAAGGTTGTCCCGAAGGAACACACATAACCTCGATGTGGGCTGGCATGTCGCAGGAAATAATAGATATATACATCCGAAAAAGTTTGATTTAGCCGCATCAGAAATTGTGAAATTAAAATCACGACAAGCACATGGTGTATAAAATTGTCTATATTTATATCAAAAACCATCATTATGTTTCGCTTTCATATCAGACTCATTATCGTAGTTATACTATAATCATAAAAAATCAATTTAATGTTTGTCATAAAACCCTTGCATTGTTGTAAACTTTATATATTTGGTGATTAAATATTTAGACAATTATAATATTAAAATCATATTTAATATTGATAATTTAATATCAAATCCATCAAATAAGAAAGAACCAAAATGGAATGAACAAACCTGATTCTTGATGAAATAATGAACCGCACGGAATTGTGATTCCTGTCATTTAAGGTTTTTACGCGCTCTATATGCTGCAAGCCTCAGCGTAGAACCCCAGGATTTGATGTAGTTTATCGGTATTATTCTACAATACTAGAATTACCGATAACACAAAGTGATTACTTGAAAACACATGATGAATATCAAAACATAACATCATGAGATGAGAGCTTATGAGAGGAGAGCTTATGATTTTTGGTGTGTTTGAACTTTCACCCAAATGGTCTATTATAGGCTCAAGCCTTTACTCAAATTAATGAGAGCAAATAATAACTCTTATTATTTTAATATAACATTAGTGTCAACATTACTGTCAACGTTAGCGTAAACATTATTGTTAACATTATGACTTTTCAAGACCAAAAACAAAGCCCCACAACTCTCCATGACAGATAGGAAATTTGTCAACTTACAAATACCTTTGTAATTTCCAACATGCATTGTGTGACAAAAAAGAGGTAGGTACTTAAATAACATCTAAAAACTTCCTTGTGGAAAAACAAATACAATGTTCAAAGATCAAATAAAGTTACAATCTTCACCATGCTTATTTTAATCTATCTTCACTTTCAATACCATCAAGTTAGTCGAATTCACTATCAACTACTTATATCTTGCAACACGAATCACAAAATTAAAAAAATGTCATAAACACATAGATCAAAGCGAGTTAATTGAAGACAACTAGTAGCTATTGATACAAGCGTTGATGAAGTAGACAAATTTAAGTTTAAAAAAACCTAAACACAGACTACCGAAATTGATTTTAATAAACATAAACAAGTTATAAGTATATGATACCAGATGGCTACTCAGATTTAATATCTTGTGTAGAAGCATGCAATCCACCATCACTTTTCAACCCATCTTTTAACTGTGTATTAAACCAAATTATTGTTATACATTGCATAACCTTTTACAATCGTTTTATGTATAATTAACAAATAAAGATATAGCATTCAATCTAATATGAAATGCTATTTTTATCCAAAAATGCTTTGTTTAATAGCTAACTACCTTTTTTAAAAGGGAGTAAAACGCTCAATTTTAAAAAAACTAAAGGGATATTTTGTCAAATTTGAACCAATTTTTATTTGAACGTTCACTCTTATATTTGTCAAAAAAATAAACTTTCACTCCTAATATGAAAGGGGGAGTAATCACTATTTACCTGTCGCAGGACTTTCTTCTGGTAACGATAGCCCTGATGAGATAAACAAACAAATACAGCATTAGTATAAGTATAATATGTGACAACAAAAAGCTAAAAATATAAAATTTAATAACGATTATAATGTAATTAATACCTTGTCTGTCCCATATATGTAGTCACAGTAAGTAAACACAGATGCAAAATTACTTTGACTTTGTCCTCCAACATAATGGTGATAATCGTGATAATCAGCTCCTCCATAAAAAGGAATATATTTTGTAATTGTCCATGGGAAATCATATCTGCATAATTCAAAATTTTTAACTATTTAACTGTAAGAAAATTATTGTGCATAAAAGTTGAAGGAATTAAAAGTTATGACAATATAACGTTACCTACAAAAAAGATGTAAAAAGCAAAACACACACACCACAAGATAAGTGGGGTAGGATTTGGAAAAAAGTATTTTAATCATTTTTTCCCATAAGCCCAAAAGTCAATACTCTACTTAAAATCACACTATTTCCAATCAGGCCTACGTTTAATCCATCATTAATCATCATTTCATAACATAATCCAAATTTAATAAAAAGAGCATGCTTACATACCCACTGTGAGTCTCAATGGCTTCAATCTGCCTCAAAGCAATCCATAACCAAAATGTGATCATGTGGCCCGGAACAATTGCGGGCCCCAGAAAAGACGGGATCCCAAGAATTAAAACTTCAGCCCAATGAGCATATGGTGCTGCATATCCTATAGGTGCTGAGTATTCATGGTGGACTTTATGAATTTTTTCATATCCCCAATTTCCATGTAGAAATCTATGGATCCAATAATTTGTGAAATCCTCAATCAGAAAATAAACGAATAATTGACAACTGATCTCCATTAGTGATGGTAATGGTAAGCTTGTTCGGATGCCAATCATCTACAAAAGTCAATTAGTCAATATTTCTACAAGATTATAAAAGTTAGCACAGTGATTGAACTGTGATGCATAAACTGCACGGATATCACTTGATTGGGTCAAGACTACAATTCTACAAACTTGAATATTGTTTCATTAGGCTTAACAATGAATGCTACTTGATAAAGAGATTTACTTTCATGGAATTTGTAAATTACACGACTCAAACACAAATTAATTCTTATGTAACCAATTAATCAAAATGATTTAAGAAACCACATTAAGCAAGCTAAAATTGGAACTTATAGTCCAACCCTAGTTCAGGTAATTAACAATCACAAACAAAAGTCATAAACTTGTATTCGAACTGAAATTTCACAAAAACATCATATACTCGCAAAATTAAGCAAACAATATAAAAAACAAATGGAACTAATTTCAGCTTAAAAGTAATTAGGTCAATAAGCTACATCAAACTGAACAAACTATATCGATCTCAATTTCTGCAATGAGGTCAAACTGCAAAACTTGTAATCAAATCAAATTTCGAAGAAACTTACTTTAATCGAAGGATAAGAGACGAGTTGAAGCGGTCCAACAACGAGGATGAACATGCGCATTACATCGAAGTAGCAATTGAGATTATCAGCGAAAGAATTCTTTACTTTAGGTTGAATTTTGTAATCAATAATGTATTTAGAGAACAAGAGTTCAATGAAGACGTAGAAAAGAGGAACGAGAGTGAAGACGAGAAATAAGAAGAGAATGTTGTGGCAGTAGAGGAAGTAATCGGATTTGGTGGCGGAGTAATTGGGCCATACGGTTTCTGCGGCGGTGAGTGATCGGCCGATGGCGGTTTCGGCGTCTTGTACGGTGGCGTATGGTAGCATTTTTGTGGTGGTGGAGAAATGGGGATCAACGGCGACGTGAACTAGAAAAAAGTGTGTGTGTTTTCTATTTCTGCTGTCTAGTGGTGAACTACATGTAGAATGTCATTTTCAATGTGTTTTATACCGTGAAGCATGCATTATGTGTACTATTTTTATTCCAACTTTTAAAAAATAAAAATATGTTAATTCATACTTCCTCCGTATCACAAGTGATATAGTTAGAAGATCACGGACTTTGAGGCAAAAGATTAAAGTAAGGTTAAAATATATTAAAGTATGGTTAAAATATATTAAAGTAAATAGTTAGTGGATGATGAGTCCCATTTTTCTTGAATAAAGTGATATTAATTAGTTTTAAAAGTAAAAGTAAAGGTATAAGGGTAATTTCACTTTATTAAAGTGGATAGTTAGTGGAGGTTGGGTCCTACATTTTTGCCAAATAAGGTAACTTTTGAAGTGTATCACTTATTATGAAACACCCATAAATGTAAAGTGTATCAGTTATTGTGATACGGAGGAAGTATTATATCTTACATGTTCTATCATACTTCCTCCAGAATCACTTTATAGTTTACGTTTTTTGAGGTAAAATAAGGTAATAAGTGATTAGTGAAACTAAATGGGATAATTAGCATGGATGGACCCCACACCTTTTATTATTTTATTGCTTTTTTTAAATGGTGAAAAGTCTAATATAGGAAGATGGCAAAAATGGATAGGGTCTCACACCTTTAATGATGTTTAAAGAGGGTAATTTTAAATATAAAAACTTACTAAATAAGGTAAATTATTAAAGTGATTCACTTATTTTGATACACCCTAAAAGGGAAAGTGATTCACTTATTTTGATACGAATAAAGTATTACATATAAAATACTAATTCTTATTCTTAATCTCTTCCTTTGATTTTAACATTCGCATTAATTAAAATACAATTAAATTAGTAGCTTGATAGGGTAGGAATATTTAGCAGGAATGAAACTGAATACTACCTCACAAATAATATTCTAAAATTATAAATCTAAAAGATTCGATGTAAATTAGAAAGATTTGATGCTATATATCACTGTGTTTTCATAAGCAAATTGACAGTGTTATGAACTGTATGGAAACGAGGAAGGAAAGTTTCAGATCACGTGTTTAGCTATAGGAACATGCCTAGAGACCAGAGCAGTTTGGATCGATTTTTATGTAAAAGATAAATCAAATCTTGAAGTTCGGTTATTTTATGATTAGGAAATCATGCAATTTCGGTTACGTTGTTTTTGGTCAGTTAGTTTGCACAATCTCAAGCTACTTAAGAAAGGTTGAACTTGTGATACTTACGGCTCAAGAAATGTTGAACTTTCAAAATCAGTGAAGACTTCAATCCAAACAAGTCAGCTCAATAATCGAAAATCTCAACGCTTGAGGCTGAACTTGTGATACTTACAAAGAATTTGAAAGATAAAGTTGACAGCCTCGAAAATTTAATTTAATAATGATTTGTAAAGTTTTTATCGAAGTTAATTAAAGTTACTCATTTGTATATTAAAACTTTGACTCACTAAGTATATGTTGAAATGACAGAATATTGTATAGATGATGTTCAAATAGTTATTGAATTATTTCATTCATGTATTCGCACAGATCAAAACTAGAAAACCATTCAACAATTTAACATGAAATTGAATCAAGAACGATGCACCGAAGTGGTACATGATATTGAGTTAAAAACAATATTAGCGAGTAGAATTAGTTACATACTATGTCTACTTTATTATCCTTTTGGTAATAGCTTCTTGCTCTTGCCTTCTAACTTGTTTCTTTTTTTTGTAGGTATTTCCGTCTATAAAGAGTTATCATAGGGTTGTTAATTAGCTCTGCTCGTGATGCACACGACCTATCGTTTTTATAGCCATTTCTGAACCTTTCCCTGACCATTTGGTAAATATTTATCTAGGGTTGTGACATTTATGAGATCATTCTAGATGTCATTACCGCTAGGGCATCACCATATGTTTGTTAATACTCCGTATCTTTTATGAGTGAGAGCTTTAAATAACATTTATAAATGTAATGATCTTACATTAACATTTTTTTTAGAACGGCCAGTTAGTAAGTTAGTAGTTCGAGCCTAGACAGTGACATCCACAAGGAGCAGTATGCCTTCCCCCGAACCTTCCACATATGATGAATAAACCCCACCACCTATTCACCTGAGGAAAAGCCTCCAGCAAGACCTTGTGAAGGAAAACCCTCCAAGATTTCCATTAGTGGCCAGTTGATCTACACCAACTGGTTAGCAACAAATATTCATACTTTCCTAAAATCAAAGAAAATGTTGAACACGTGCTTGTAAGGAAAAGTACAATCATGTATAGTCTTTGATTGTTGTCCAATGAGATGATGACAACCAGGGGTGTTCGTTTGGACGGTTTGGTTATATCCGAACCAAATAGGTGAAACCAAATAGTTTTTGGTTTTTAAAAGTTCAAACCGAACCGTCTAAACTAATTAAAAGACCGAACCAATCCGAAACAAATTACAATTTGGTTGGATTGGTTTATATCCGAAGCAAATTACTAAAGTATATAACGTAAATATATTAAGTTTAGCATGTTTAGAATTGGTGGTTCTATTGTTAGGACAATACTTATATCTTGTTCGATTTTAGCCATCTGTGTCAACATGCTTGCTAAAATTATCCCAACGAATTGTCTCTGTTTGATTCGGTTTCTTTTTACGAAAAGGTAACCCTTCAATTGAGGTATTTTTGACGCAACTGCACGTCTGGACTGGAAAAGAGGAAGATTTGGTAGGGTTATGTGTGGAATTAAGAAATGAGCCAATTAAATTAATTGATATTTAAAATTGTTAGGTTATGTGCTTGTATATTTGTGTTAAATAATAAAATGAATTAAATATATAAATAAAGAGGTTATACATAATTAAAAAAATCATAGATACATATACACACATGTATGTATATTACTATTTAGTTTTTTTAGACAATCAGGATTTTACAATTGGAACAAAATCCAATCCGAAAACTAAACTATTAATTTGGTTTATGTCCAAACCGATCCAAAAAACCAATCTAATAACGTATCACCTTTCCGAAACATTGCATGCCCGAAGGCATGCTAAGTAATAGTTGCGGGACGATCAAAACGACGACGTGGGGTACGGAACTCGAGGGCATGGGAAACATAAGCGGATTCTCGGGGTCGTCCGCATGCGCATTAAATGCGAAACGGCGCAGAAGCACGTAGCGAGGTTTTACCCAATGGATTATAAGGATGCAGGAGATAGTTTTGTCCGGAGGACATTAGCAGGGCGCGGACCGAAGGACGAATCCTCAGATGTCCCGCCAAAACTCTTCGTCCATAAATAAGGTACCTTCGGATTGGTAAAACACACAAGATACACAGCCCTCACTTCGCAATTACTCTCACATTGATTCCTCCCATCGTTCATACCAACTTACCACTCTTGCATACTATACAGTTCACCCCTCACTTCCCTTACGAACAGATACTGACTTAAGCTTCGGAGTGTCTTCACGAGGTGATCCTCGTGAGGCTTCTGACATAGGCTTTCCTTCGTGTTTGAATCGCAGGTTTTCAGACGGAACGAAGGACGGTTCGTTCTACGGAGGTTTTGAGATTCAACATTTGGCGCCATCCGTGGGACCTTGAACAAAATGGTCCTCGAATCGACGTCGAAGGGCGGAAATCATACCCCCCAAACACACCAAGACGATTCTACCCCTTTTCATGCATCCGCTATAGTGAACACGACGTTATGCCCCCCCCCCCCCTTCAAACTCCGCAAAGGATGACCCCTCAAGAGAGGAGATCGAGGAGTTCAATCTTTTCTGTAAGTTTCGAAAGCTACGAAATTTGGAGAAAAGCAGGAAGAAGACGGTGGAGGGCATGAGCGGAACTAGAAGAACTTTAACCTACTCCAGTGAAGAATCTACCCAAGGGGAGTCTGCAGAGGAAACCTACAAGGAGAGAACCCCTTCTGCACGAGCTAATAGCCAGGAGTCAGAGAGAGGCAGACGAACCCCGGAGCGAAGGAGTGAGCGAACTCTAGAGCGAAGGAGGAAACGAACTCCAGAACGAAGAAGGGAACGAACCCCGGAGCGAAGAGGGGTACGAACCTCGGAACGGCGAAGGGAGCGAATTCCAGAAAGGCGGAGTACGCAAAGTCCGGTAGAAAAAGGAAGATAGTCCTCAGACAAAAGAAGAGAGGAATCTCCCCCACAACACTCCTCGCTTTCTCGAAGTTTCAGATCCCCGTTCACCGACGATATCAACGAGATGCCGATCCCTGTAGGCCTTAAAGGACCTCGGGTCAAGTCCTATGACGGAACGGGAGATCCAGATGACCATGTAGCAAGTTTCCGTTGGGCCATCAAAATGATACCCATGGACCAAAAACTATGGTGTTTATTCTTCGCAGGAACGTTAGAAGGGTCAGCTCGGTATTGGTTATCTAGCTTACCCCAGAGAAGCATCACTAGCTTCGAAGAACTCGTCGCCCAGTTCAGCCATAGTTTTATACAGCAAAAGAAATACCAACAGAGATCTCAATCCATCATGGCTTGTAGACAGAGGGAAGGTGAGTCAAACAAATCGTATTTTAAAAGATTCAACGAACAAAGCAGGAAGATTCCTGTTCGTGAAGACTCACTTATAATAGCAGCTTTCACGTACGGCCTTCGAGAAGGAGAGTTGTTTAGGGAACTATCTAAAAGAGATTTCGTTAAAGCGGACGATATGATCAACGCTGTAAACAAAGTATTAAAACAAGAAGAAGAGAGCGCGGAGAAGTTACGATTCGAGGCTCAGGAAAAGAAAAGCGGTCAAGTTTCTAACCTGCACCGGGGCAACGACCGAGGAAGATTCTCGGGAAAGCCCCCGCAGGTTGGAAGGGCACCGTACGGACCGAAAGGAGGGGAGGGAAGATACCGAGGAGACAGGTACAATGCCCATAAGCAAGAGGTCTTTATCACCGGAGAGGATAAGCGGTTCAATGACGGAAAGGTAATAAGAAAAAGGTATCCTCGAGACCCTAATGCCTATTGCGAATTTCACAAAATTATGGGCCACGCGACAGCAACCTGCGAAAGTTATAAGAGGGTGAAGGAGGCAAAGGGCAAAGAAAAAGCGGACCTGCATATGGCGGAAGTTCCCAAAGCGGGAGGTGTAGCGTACAATACGGAGATTTTCGCTTTGGAAGAGGAAGGAGCGACGCAGCCTCTTCGGGGGAAAAGAAAAGCGGGAGCGGTGGAGTTTGGAAGGTCAGAACCAATTCCGGAGGGATATGTCGGAACGGAGCCTTTGGTCATATTTGGGATCATAGCAAAGACCATGGTCCGGCGGATATATGTCGATACGGGGAGTTCCGCGAACATCATATATGACCACTGTTTTGACAAATTACCTCTAGATGTTAAGGCGTTAATAAAACCCGCGAGTTCCCCGGTCATCGGTTTCTCTGGTCAATCAGTGTGGCCGGAAGGGAAAATACATCTCCCCTTAAGGCTCACAGACTGGGAGAAGCAGCATGGAAAAACCATATTAGCAGAGTTTATCGTTATAAAGGCCCCCTCGAGATACAATGCCATCTTAGGAAGAACAGGGATGTGGCAATTACAAGCCGTCCCGTCCACGGTACATGGGTTGTTAAAATTCCCATCGGAAGACGGAGTGGTGACTGTCCGGAGCATGCCTATGCCCCCGTTAGAATGTAGTTCTGCAACTCATCAAGATAGTTGGACGGAGCAGGAGGAGGCTCAGGTTATCATTAATCCTGACTATCCGCAGGCGACAGTACGGATTGGTAAAGATTTACCAAAGCGCCTCCGGAGAGATCTGGAGTCGTTGCTGAGGAAATATCGAAAAGTCTTCGCATGGGAGCCGAAAGATATGAGTGGGGTTTCGAGGGAGATCACCGAACATCGGCTCAACGTCAATCCAAGTTTCCCTCCGGTCAAGCAAACGAAAAGAGGAATGGCGCCAGAGCGAAACGAGGTGGTTAATAAAGAAGTGGCAGACTTGGTACTGGCAGGAGTCCTGCGAAGCGCACAATACCCCGAATGGATATCAAATCCAGTTCTGGTTAAAAAGTCCGACGGAACCATGCGAATGTGTGTTGATTTTAAAGACTTAAACAAAGCGTGCCCAAAAGACAGCTACCCACTTCCGGAAATCGAACAAAAAGTAGAGTCGCTGGGAGGATACAGGTGGAAATCCTTCCTTGACGCGTACAAAGGATATCACCAAGTACAGATGGCGAAGGAAGACGAAGAGAAGACAGCTTTCCATACGGCAAGAGGGACGTTTTGCTATGTCAAGATGCCTTTCGGTTTGCGAAATGCCGGAGCCACGTATCAGCGTCTCGTAGACAAAGCTTTTGATAAACAAATTGGGAGAAACTTGGAAGTATATGTGGATGACATGGTTATAAAGAGCAAGCAGGACACAGATTTGATACGAGACGTAGAGGAGACGCTGCAAAGGTTGTTGCAAATCAACATGAAGCTCAATCCCAAAAAATGTTCTTTCGGAGTAAGCGAAGGAAAGTTCCTCGGCCATGTAGTAACAGTCGAAGGAATCCAAGCCAATCCGGAGAAAGTGGAAAGCCTGATGAACATGAGCACTCCTAAGACGGTTAAGGATGTTCAGAGCCTGAATGGAAAGTTAGCCAGCCTGGGGCGTTTTCTAGCCAAGTCCGCAGAGAAGTCTGTTCCCTTCTTCAGGGCACTTCACGGGTGCACGAAGGGAGGAAAAGTGGAGTGGACGGAAGAAGCGGACAAAGCTTTCACCAGCTTAAAGCAGCACTTAAGAACCCTCCCGACGATGGCAAGTCCGATAGGGGGAGAACCTTTGATAATGTATCTCTCAACTAATCGTGAAGCCGTTAGTGCGGTGCTCATCGCCGAACGAGAAAAGGTTTAAGTACCGGTGTATTTCATCAGCAGGGCACTTCAGGGAGCAGAGTTAAATTATTCAACCGTGGAAAAGCTCATTCTGGCATTGATATACGCTGTCCGGAGATTAAAAAGATATTTCCAAGCTCACCCTGTTACCGTATTGACAAACCAACCTGTCAAGAATATTCTCCTTCAGCCGGAACGATCTGGACGAATGACAAAATGGGCGATCGAGCTGGGCGAATACGACATAGCCTTTAAACCCAGGGTAAGCATTAAGGGGCAAGCTCTTGCGGATTTCATGGTAGAAATGCCTGATGAAGAAGCGGTGATGAGTGTGGAGGAGGAGCTTCGTCCGGGTAGCGTGAACGTTTGGAAGATGCATACGGATGGAGCTGCAGGAGCGGACGGATGCGGAGCAGGCATCGTAATTTCGGGACCGAACGAAGAGCGTATAACATACGCTCTTCACTTTGATTTCAAATGCTCCAACAACGAGTCAGAATATGAAGCACTTCTGGCCGGTCTGAACCTAGCAAATAGTTTGGGAATACGAGCTTTGGAGGTATACACCGATTCTATGCTGGTTGTTAACCAAGTGAACGGTGATTACGAAGCAAAGGAAGAGCACATGAAAAGGTATCTGGCAAAGGTGAAGGAAACAATACGAAAGTTCGAAGTAATCAAAGTCACCCAAGTACCAAGAACCAGGAATAAGGAGGCGGATGCGTTGAGTAAAATGGCGTCGATGTTATATGGCCACTTAACCAAAAAGGTCCTTGTAGAGATACTCCCTAAACGGAGTATAGAAGAAACGAAGGAAGAGTTGGCAGAAATAGACTATGGAAATGATTGTTGGATGACGCCAATTCTGCGGTATATCGAGTGTGATGCTCTCCCGGAAGACCCTCGAGAAGCCAGGAAAGTAAGGATCAATGCAGGAAAGTATACTATCAAAGAAGGAAGGTTGTATAGAAAGGGTTACTCCACACCTTGGTTGAAATGTTTAAACCAAGCGGAAGGTGAAGCAGCTATCACGGAGGTGCACGAAGGCCTCTGTGGCTCTCATACCGGAGCGAGAGTTCTTACCCAGAAACTGCTCCGTCTAGGGTATTTCTGGCCTAAAATTTCTAAAGACGTGGAAGAATACGTCAGGAAGTGTCCTAGCTGCCAAGTCTACTCTAATATACCGATTGTGGCACCTGCTAACCTTACAAGCATCCATAGCCCATGGCCATTCTGCCAATGGGGTATTGATATAGTCGGGCCATTCCCAAAAGCTCCCGGAGGTTTAAAGTTCCTGGTCGTCGCGGTGGATTATTTTACGAAGTGGGTTGAGGCAGAACCAATGGCGTGCATCTCAGGAGCAAACATAGTGAAATTTGTCTGGAAGCAGATCATTTGCCGGTTCGGCCTCCCCCATACGATCATCAGCGATAATGGCAAGCAGTTCGCCAGTAATCCATTTAAAGGCTGGTGCGAAAGGTCGAGCATTCGTCAAAATTTCACTTCAGTGGCTCATCCCCAGTCCAATGGTCAAATGGAGGTTACGAACAGAACGATCGTCAAGGGGATCAAGAAGCGTCTAGACAAGTCGAAGGGGAGATGGGTTGACGAGCTACAGAGCGTGTTATGGTCGTATCGAACTACGCAAAGGACCGCAACGAAGGAAACGCCATACAACCTAACATACGGATCCGAAGCAATCATCCCTATAGAAATGATCATACCTTCTCCACGAGTAGAAGCCTTCCGTTTGGATGGTAATGAAGAAGCGTTAAGACACAATTTAGACATAGTGGATGAAAGAAGGGAGGGAGCTGCAGATCGACAATCCATGTACAAGGCCCTAACAGAGTCGTATTATAACAAAAGGGTCCGTCACATGAGCTGTAGCATCGGAGATTTGGTGCTCCGGAAAAATGAAGCTAGTCTTCGTCACCCATTGTGTAAGCTGGCTCCTAATTGGGAAGGTCCGTACCGGGTAAAGGAAGCTCGACGAAACGGCTCGTACGTACTAGAAACCATGGCAGGAACGCAAATCCCGCGAACGTGGAATATGAGGAATCTACGTAAATTTCATTTTTAAAAGTTCAGTCGTAGTAATCGAGTTGTAATCCTATGAGTTTTGTTTTTGGGGAATCGTCCCCAGAGATCATATGTACGGCAACTCAAATAATGATATTAGCCTTTCGAGAAAGGATTCGTAAAAAATTGATGCAATTTTCCTTTCAGTATTTCATATTTTATATCTTACGACTAAGAAAAATATAGAGATTAAAACAACGACCAGATAAAAACGCTCATAGCTATGGGAAGGGTTATGAAAACCGAAAGGTTATCATGACCCTGCGACCGGACGAAAACCGGATTAACGAACGAAATCGAAGTTTTTTCCTTTTTAACTATGTGGGGGGACGCCCTACTAAGTAAGAAGATGCGAAGTAACAGCATTGTACGCAAACAAATACAAAACAGAAAAGAACATTATATTTCAAATAAGCGTACTGTTACAAAATAGGGAGTACACTCCCATTACCAAAAAAAAAAAAAAAAAAAAAAAAGGCAAGCAAATAAAACAACCCTAGCATCTAAGGATTGAGATTGCGACCAGAGCTCTCCCCAACGTCCTCCGGACCGGAGGGTAGGCCATTCACCAAACGTTTCACCTCGTCTAAGCTAGCGTTGCCCTCCTCCAACGAACGCATCAGATCGTAGTCAGGCGCAACCAACTGCTGGAAGAGAGTCATGATGTTGTTTTCTGCATCTGGGTGGTGGTGAATTAACGGGCGCGAACCAAGCAAGTCCTGGTACTCCTTATGAGTATCCAAGCAACCCTGGTAGTGACCTAAGTTCATGCTTTCCTCCTGCAGAGCCACGTTCCGGTTAACAAAATCATCGGAAGACAGAAACACCTGAATCATTCCGGAAATTCCTTTCTGCATCACCCACAAGAAATTTTCACGATCCGCATTAGCAGACCTTTTCTGAATCTCAGCTTCGGACTTCAACGCTTCATAATCAGACACCATCTTAGCAGGTTTATTCTCTGCCTCACGAAATTGCAAATCCTTCTCAACCGCAGCACCTTCAAGCTCAGCAATCCTAGCTCCGGAGGAATTCTGTTGCTCCTCTAACTCTTCAACACGTTTTTTCAACCTCACATTCTCTGTAGAAATACGATCGAGTGACTCTGACAGCTGTTTCTTACTCTCAACTTCTTTGGCATAAAGGGCTTTACATTCCGTCATCAGGCCCTCCAAACGATCAAAATCCAAATTCCGCTCAGCAATCACTCGTTCACGACGAGCTTGGTCTTCTTGGAGGGTTGATAGCATTTCAACAGCGCTCAACAAGTTGCCCTTCCTTTTTGCAAAAATATCAGGTTCAGAAACCCTCTCTGGGATTGCAACGGGGGAAGGGGTTGAGGTGACAGCAGGAACAACAGGAGTTGATGGCTCGGTGACAACAACATTAAACTTGGGTGGAACATTAAAGGAACTACCCCGGATGACCGGAGCCTGAGCCTTGGTAGCGGAAGAATCTCTCAAAGGATCAGAACCGGTAGATAGAGCGCCTCCTGCTTCGAGAGATATAAAAACACGTAAGCACATAAACTAAGAAGAATATACGAAAAATAACGACACACACACACCAGTGAATGGAGGGTTCGGAAGTGAAGCATGGCTCTTGGTAGGACGGGGAACGTGTAAGCTTCGGGTAGATGATGGTCCGGTACTGGCACCAAGTAAGCGACTGCTAAATCGGGCTAAAGCGGATGACCCAAATGATACGGGAGGAAGTCTGGAAACAGGTACGGAGATAGGCTGCAGGGCGTCCACATCAATCACGGGGGATACAGTTGATGTAGGTCCCTCGCCGGAAGCAGTAACATCATCCGATAAATCTGAAACAAAGCAATAATAGCTCAATATCGTTAACTATAGAAGGGACAGTATATATTACTTACCTTCTATGAGCACCCTTCGACGTTTCGGAGAGGAAGATTGCACGTCTTCGGCGACATTCTTAGGACGAACAACTTTCTCCACGGAGCTAGGAGGGTTTGCAGACCGCTTCCTACGGACCCTTTGGAAGCTTGATTGGGGCTCCGGAGACACTACGTCTTCAATCGCAAGATCGCCACTAGCAGGAGGATCGGTCCCTTGTACAACCACATGTTCTCCGGATTCCTGGAAAGTTCCAGATGGTTCGCGAGTAGCTTCGGAGCTAATACTCTCCGTAGAAGGAGGAAGAAACGGGGTTATTGGACCATTGATCACAGAGATAGCACCTTTCGGAGGCTTGCTTTTTATCCATCTCCAGACGTTCCAACAAGGATACAGGGTGACCGTCGATTTGCCAAACGGGGCGGATGTTCTGGCTAAGGTAAAACGGGCTTAAATCAGCCATACCCAAAAACACCTCGTCCGGATCTTCCCAGACAAGCCTGGCAGAGGACAAACCCCCGATACAACTCTTCTCCTCGAGTGTGAGTTCTGGGAGAGGATCGGAAGGTCTTTTTGTAACTACCCCCCAGGGTAAAACAACGTTGTTAAGGGCGGATCTTTTTACAAAAAGGAACCCGAATTTCCAATCGTGGATAGAATCTTTCAAACCCGAGACACAATCCACCTGCCCTTGACGGTGAGCAAAGGTGGCCCAATCAGATCGACCTTCTACAATATACAGATATCGGAATAGTTTCACAGAAAGAGGAATTCCAAGAGCGCGACATAGCATAATAAAGCCAATAACCTTCCGGAGGGCATTGGGCGCGAGTTGTGCGATATGAAGGCCGAGATCTTGCAAAAGGGTAAGAATGAAGCTATCGACGGGGAAGCGAAGACCGCCATAAAGAAATTGAAGGTATACGGGTTCGTAACCCTCGGGAGCGGACTTTATGGTGTCATCTTCACCCGGGATACGGAGATCGAATCGAGGATCAATATGAAACTCCGAGATGATTTGAGGAAGGTCGGAGGGTTTTAGAGAACAAGAAGTATTCATAGCAGTTCGCACAGATCGAGCGGATTTATCAGATTTTTCTTTTTGCTTGTCTTTCCTCATAACGTCAACAAAAAGCAAA
The DNA here is from genome assembly GCA_963853835.1 of Calendula officinalis. Taxonomy (NCBI): domain Eukaryota; kingdom Viridiplantae; phylum Streptophyta; class Magnoliopsida; order Asterales; family Asteraceae; genus Calendula; species Calendula officinalis. The sequence continues at coordinate 38,469,502 of OY970830.1, read as the reverse complement.
AGGGGGAAGGAAGCAGAATAAAGTGAGAAGGAGTGAAGGGAGCGGAGATGAAGGAAGAGGATTATATATAGGAACGGAAGGTCAAAAGGCGTGGTATACACCAAGGATAGTCTAACGGTCGGAACGTCACCTCAACAAACGGTAATTTTTTCAAAAGTCTTTTTTTTTTCTTCTCCTCTAACGGTAACTTTTTATAAAGTAATCCGTGACGACGGTTAAGGGTTCTAGTTAAAACAAGGCAACTACGGTTAAGCCTCATTTCAACTAGAGGGACTTAATAACGTATCACCTTTCCGAAACATTGCATGCCCGAAGGCATGCTAAGTAATAGTTGCGGGACGATCAAAACGACGACGTGGGGTACGAAACTCGAGGGCATGGGAAACATAAGCGGATTCTCGGGGTCGTCCGCATGCGCATTAAATGCGAAACGGCGCAGAAGCACGTAGCGAGGTTTTACCCAATGGATTATAAGGATGCAGGAGATAGTTTTGTCCGGAGGACATTAGCAGGGCGCGGACCGAAGGACGAATCCTCAGATGTCCCGCCAAAACTCTTCGTCCATAAATAAGGTACCTTCGGATTGGTAAAACACACAAGATACACAGCCCTCACTTCGCAATTACTCTCACATTGATTCCTCCCATCGTTCATACCAACTTACCACTCTTGCATACTATACAGTTCACCCCTCACTTCCCTTACGAACAGATACTGACTTAAGCTTCGGAGTGTCTTCACGAGGTGATCCTCGTGAGGCTTCTGACATAGGCTTTCCTTCGTGTTTGAATCGCAGGTTTTCCGACGGAACGAAGGACGGTTCGTTCTACGGAGGTTTTGAGATTCAACACAATCCAAATAATCCAATCCAAGTTGTACATATGAATAATCCCGTTAAATTCGAATAGTGAAGACCCCTAATGACAACAAGTTATGAAAGAGAATACTCTGGTCAACATTTTGTATAAATATCTCTTGGGAATTAATTTGCATATCAATTTTTTGATGCATCTACTTCAATATATAAATACTCTTACAAACTGTATAAGGATGTAAATCACTTATTATGGTAGATTGATTAAAAGATGTGGTGCTCTTCAAAAATCGAATTCATTGCAGATTTATCAAAACTCAAGATTACGAATTAAAAGCAACTAATTGTTGCTTAAAGGACCTAGCTACTCACTGCCATAGTTACTTGTTCGCTGCTTAGCGGTATCTTGCTTGTGATTATGAAGTAAAGTGAAAGCAAAAACAATTAAGTTTAATTTAGATATTTGTATCTTGTCTCTGCAATTAAATTTATAATCTTTTATTACATCTAATAAGAATTAAACAATTCTTATATTGCGTTAAATATTTTAAACATATATATCACCTTTTACTTTATATTCGTTCCGAAACCAGCAACACACCTCCATAACTAAACATTTGTACAATTACATATATTAGGAAAGATTTAACAAAAGCCATAAATGACAAAGGAAAGAAGGAACGCGGAAGTTTCTTTGAGTGTCTGAATCAACATTACGTTCGGCATTTGGCAACCAAGAGTTGGAATGCATGGTCGGTTGATCTGATCATATTTTATCATTAACGAAAATAAAAAAATATATAATTAGGGTTTTGACAATAAATATAGATGAAAAACTTGATTTAGTTTCGTAATTATTTTTGTAACAAACAAGTATTGTATTTCACGCGCTTCGCTGCGAATATTTTTACGTATTTGAGAAATTGTATTTCTTTTTATCCATATTCCTAGTCAATTCTAAACTTGACATATTTAATCCAGTAATTTTTTTGTAATTACAGTAAAATATATTTTTAATTTAGTTATATTAAATATCCATCTTTTTCTTAGTTTAAGTAATATAATAGCAATTAAAAAAAAAAAAAGACAAAAAGGAGATAGTGTGTTTCGAACATTGGGCGCCTACCAAACTTGTTTGCGCCTTATCCATCCTAGCAGGAGACCATTTAATTTCTTAAATGCACTTACACCTACATATATGTATGCATAGGAATGAGTTCCTTTTAGATTTAATATATTAGATGAGAATGTGAGAAAAGATCTCAGCCATTGATCTGGGTGGATTGAGCCCCGGCAAAATCTACCGCGCGGCGCGAGGGGGCACATGTGCCCTGTTTAATCATCGATGATTAACCTATGAATACATATAGGTTAATCATTGATGATTACACTAATTCTCATATTCTTACGATTTTTTCAATTCTCAAAGGAACCCTCCCCTATATGCTTATATAAGTTGGAAAAACCCACCAATCATAGACCAATGAACAGTACCTTTGGTACCACGATTGTATAATAGGTAAATACTTTCAAATTTAGAGCCCTCGGTATGGTCCATCAAAGGGCTCGTCAAAACCCCTTTGGCGGTCGCCATACCACACCGCACCCCTCGCCAATTGCTCGCCAAAATGAAATCGCAAACGGCTTGCCATCCGCCAATATAAGGCTACCAACAATCAGATTAAAAATATTAAAAAACAAGTGGGGTACTTATTTAACATCATCTTTAACACCAATGAGGGCTCAAATAACATGGATTTTAAACGCATGTTAAAAAATTAAAAAGCCTTTAATATGATTTTAATACACCAATCATACCTAGAGCTCTTATAATGCTATTATGCCTTGCAATGAATTAATTTCTTTGAGTAAATTACACGGATGGTCCTTTAAGTTTATAACAAATTTCACCAATGGTCCTTTAGTTTCAAAAATTACACTGATGGTCCTTAATTCTGAAAAGTTTTTCAGCGATGGTCCTTTACACTAACTGACGTTAATTTAATCTGTTAACTCACCCCATGTGCAATGCACGCGAGGGTCAAAAAGTCATTTTAAGTTCTTTTCATTCTTAAATTAATTTTTTTAATCTTAAATAAAAGTTTTTAGTTTAAGAATAAAAATAAAAGAAATGAAAAATGATTTTTTTTACCCTCACGTGCATTGCACATGGGGTAAGTTAACAGAAAAAGTTAACGTCAGTTAGTGTAAAGGACCATCGGTGAAAAACCTTTCAAAATTAAGGACCGTCCGTGTAATTTTTGAAACTAAATGACCATTGGTGAAATTTGCTATAAACTTAAAGGACCATCCGTGTAATTTACTCAATTTCTTTTTTAAACGGTAAATATTAATTTACTCATAAATTCAAATCCTGATTAAATTTATGACATCAGTTCATTAATAGTATTATTGTTATACGGAATCAAAGTACCGATAATACGTTACAATGAGAGACACACACATGATGAGTTTTTTTTACCTAAATTTACGATGTCACTTGAACTCATATCTTATATATCATGGACAACACCTTATATATTAAACCTTTTACTACTATGCTACAAGCCATGAGTAATTACCTATAGTACATTTCCCATCTTTGACAAGACGGGATGAACATATTTTTTTAATGCAACATTTGTTGACTTTTTTCTTAAGCAATTTTTTTTGTTTACTTTTTTTTCTTTAATGGTAGAATATTATCCTTTAAATTTTCATAGCAGGTATACTTCGTGTGAATATGCATTTTGTTACTGACATTTAAAATTTAAATAATCGACATTTTATAATCGGTAATATTTTATTTTAAAATGTTAAATAATCAATTATATACATATGAACATCGTTCAATAGTACTATTTCTATTGATTATTTGACATGAAGTTTGTTATATATTTGAAAGTTTTGTCATCAGAAATATTTTGAAAATAAAATATCTTGGAACTTATATTTACTTTTTAATATGATACAATCTTCTGAATGTTATATGAATATCGAAAATCAGTTTTTTATGTATTATATAAAAATCTTCCATATCATCGCCAATGATAAAAACCTTTTGATTGAGTACAATAAAAATTGTAATATAGTTAATTATACAAAATTGGATAAAAAGTGTTTGCAAATCAACTAACCCGAGGTGCTCGCTGGAAAATTGCAAGTAGGCTTCTGTTGATATCATTTGCCGTTTCCAAAAAAAAAAATCACCTAGTGAAATGGATAAAGAGATAAGGGTTTCTTCTTCATGTTATCCGAGGACATGTATTTGACTCAGATGTATTCGTCTAATTGGAGTTATCTCCATTACCGTACAATATAGGAGCAATTGTATTATATAGTTACTGTTAATGAGAGGTTGATGATTAGTGGTTAATTTAAGATAAGTGTAGATCAATTGGTTACGAAGGGAAATCTTAAGGGGTTTTCCTTACAATGTATCGGGTTCGAGTTTTGTTGAATGCTTTTCCTCAAGTCAATAGGTGATGGAGTTTATTTTTATAGGTGGAGGATTCAAGGGTGGGCATATTAATCCTTGTGAAGGTCACTTTCCAACTCAAATTACCAACTAGCTTGCCGTTAAAAAAAGTGGTTAATTTAACATCTATAAATTGTATTCACCTAGAAAAGAAAATCTTAATCCCATGTTAATGTCATTGTCAAATCCCTGAACAAAATTGTATTTCATGTAATTTGGCCTCTAAAAAGGGTGGGTGGGGGTGGGGGGATTATTTTGAAAACATAAATGCTTCCTAAGATCATCAAACAACAACCGTCTCGTGGTTCCCAAAGCTATACATACACTTCACTTGTATCTAGTATCTACACACTCCAACTGAATTTTACTTTAATTTAACAAAATCAATGCCAGAGAAGCCTGGCCGTGTAAGAATTCCAGTCAACCGAAAAATCAGATATCCACATTCTTCGTCATCTGCCGATGAACTTGGCCGCCAAATAAAAGTCCGTCAATCATTGAAGAAGCCGTCGAAGGAGATTACAAGATGCAACTCAGAGCCTGCGTTGTCAACTGCCGATCTTTCCGAGGATCACGGCGGAGTAAATGTCGCACGTCCAGCTTGTGCGGACGCCGATGTCTTCTTGTCGTCACGGGATTTAGAGTTGCCTTATTATCCGTCAAAAATTGAGGTAAAGGTCACATAATGATAACAAGATTTAACCACTTTTCAATTAAATCACTCAAACTTATTTTCAATTAAACCATCACCACCTATCATTACACACCACCGCCACCAACCACCCGCCACCACCACTATCACTACTCACCACCATCCACCACAATTACGAGAATTCATTTCTACACCATAATTTTTAACTAATACATCACACAATACATGTTTTATAACTAACTGCACAACCATATTAAGCAATGGTTGTGGTACATGCAATGAAAGTTATGGTGTAAAAATTACCCGCTGACAAATTTATTACTTTACATTTTCTAATTCCATTTCCCGTCAACCAAATAAAATATTGAATTGTATTTCAATTCCTTTTCTTATCAACCAAACAGAATATGGAACTGAAATCTAACTCCCAACATATTCCAATTCATTTATACATTCTAATTCTATCATAAAAATTCCGCAAACCAAACAATACTTTAAAGTTTGTTTAACTTAGGCCCAAGAGTATAAATTAAGTTAACGAGTTTAAAATTTCCTAAAATGTAAAAAGTGTATTCAATACATATGATAAATTTATAATGAATTTAGTTAATTAATGGTTATTTATACTTTTAAAGAATTTTTTAGATTAATAAATACTCCTTAACTCATGCCCATAATCCATCAATCTTATATGATATTTGTAAAAAATAAACAAAAGTTGAACTCGACTTTGATTCCGAGTTCCCTTAAAGTTCGAATTAGTTACAGATTACACCCCTAATTTGGGATAAAATTAAATGGTAGGGATACAATAAAGATTCGAAGGTGGTAATGAATGTAACAGTCGATGGAAGCCCAGGACCAGTCCGGTCAATGATAAAATTGGGTTCAAGTGTTGCAGAAACAATGAAAATTGTTAGAAAACAATACAATTCAGAAGGCAGGACTCCTCAACTCGATCAACATTCCATTTCAACCTTTGAGTTGCATTCTTCTTACTTTAGTCTTCAATGTAAGAATGGATGAGTTACTGTTTATTATTTGGTAAATGTTTTTTATTAAATTATATTTAACTTGGACTTGAAAACTAATATTATGATTAATTAATCTACGTAAAGTTAATACATAGATACTAATAACTTTTGTTTTAATATTTTCTTTGTATAGGCTTGGATTCATCGGAAACGATTGGAGACATAGGTAGTAGGAGTTTTTACATGCGTAAATGTAACAACTCCCTCAACCAATCTGAGATTATTTCAACAAGTTCAAGCAATTCTTTACCTCAAAATCCAAACACTCTATGCCCAAGTTTTATGTCTTGTAATTTCAAGAATATTTCAAAATTTTCAAACAAACTTTGGAAAATCTTGGGTTGTATTGATAAATAATTGTTAATTCTACCGTGGCAACTAATTGTACATATGTGCTTCAAGAAAATGTGCATATATAAATTAACGGTAAAAATGCGAAATAAATTTCTAGATGTCAAATGTTCAATCTCTTATGTAGGTAAACATTATCAGATAATTAGAGAGAGATTCAGAAATTACCATATTAACAATTACATCGCATACGTCATATTACTACCCGAAAACTTGTTATAAATGAAATTAATGTTTATGATAGCGATCCTTCTAATAACTCCAACAACTTTTTGTTATTATGATAATAGAACAGATTCCTCTACTTTTTTTTCCAAGTCATTGCATTACTTTACTCATCATTTTTGTTTTGTTTTTGGTTTTCTTTAAATTATACGAGTATTAAAAAATGCATTGATGGGTGGTGGTGGTTAGTGGGCGGTATTGGCGGATAATGATGTTGGCGGCGGTAGTGGTATTAGTAGCCGTGGTGTGTTGTGATGACGGTTGGTGATGGTGGTAGTGGGTGATGGATGGTGGGTGGTGGTTGATTTAGTGATGGTGGGTGCCTTATGGTGATAACGATAATAATTTTAACTTTTTAAAATTTAAAAGATTAATAAAAATAACTATAGTCAAGTATTACAAAGTAGTATAGATATGACATTAATTTAATTGATTAAGACATCAACACACAAATCACAAATTCAATTGCACTGCACAAATTTTAAAAAAAAGGTATTTTTTAAATAAGTACCAAGCAATACCATATTTCCTATAATTTGTTTAAAAATAATTGTTGTGTCTATCTATCTCTATAAGCCTATAACTATATGACTGTAACCTGGGAAGTTTCTTAAGGCTCCTGGGTATGAGCCAATATATAATGGCGTGGGGAGTGATGTATCAATGGCAACGGCGTGGGAGAGAAGGCAAACACCCCCCCCCCCCTCCCCAACGACGTGGGGGTTGGCGTGGTGGGGAGGGGGCACGGGCAACGTGACGTAACGGGTGTGGGGGTAGGTGTTGGCTTGTGATTGGTTGGCATGAGTTGCTTTTGATTTTCTTTTTTTTATTATTTAAAATTAAATGGAATAAAATGGTGTGGTGTGGTGTGGTGGGTATTTCCTAGAGATAATGTGGTGTGGTGGTGGTGTGGTTGGTGAGGTGACGATAATGTTGCAGGAAAATTGGGTACCACATACCCCATAGCCTAAATAATGCTGATGAAGTCCAGGGTGTAAATTGTCAACTCAGGGTTTTCTGTGATTCTCCCTCATCAACTATAACTATAGATACAGAAATGTTATACATATATCCAACGAAACAGAGTACCCACATAGAGAAGAAGAGTTGAGAGATGGGGGAGATACTTATGTGGCTACTGTTCTTCTTCATCTACATAGCTCTCCTTATTGTCGTCGTTTATCAGGTTTATTCTCAAAACTTAGCCCTAATTTCTCATTTTTAATTGTAATCATATACTCTGATCTGCAGTTCGTGTTATATAACTCGTTAAATTGTTAGAAAGATTCGATCTTTTAATCGGTTGAACCAATTATTAATTAAAGCCCTTGGATATCGTCAATTTTGCAAATTGGCGATATTAGGGCTCTTGAGCAATTTTATTGATTGATTGATCGATTTGATATTCGACTTCTGCATAGTCTAGCTATGAAATTTGTTGTCATAATGTGTAGTACATTCATGTTTTATACCTTAATGATCGCTTTAATTGCTTGCTATGAACAAATATTTTGTAATCCAGGGTTTTTTGGCTTTAACCTTTGCACAATCGCAAACAGTATCTAAGAGTTAATGTTTTTAGTTAGGTTTATATATGCTCTTTACAATTGATTGAACTAGAAAAAGGGCAAGTTTTGATCTTTTGAATCATTGATCTTGTGAAAATTTCAAAGAAATAAACAATTTACTGGGCAAGAATGGCTGTTTTTGCATACAAACTAAAAAAGCTAATGTTGTTTGACCTTCTCTTTTTGTTGTCAATAATTTCTCATTATTACAACTAGTTTTCATTCTGTATTCTTGCAAGCAAGATGGTTAGTTTGCAATGAAAGAAGCCAAAAGCATGACAGTTTAAAAAGTCAACTTAGCCACCTCTGTGTTGTTTTCTATTTCTAATTGTGCTGATTAGGTATAAGCATAGTTTGCAATTAATCAGCATTCATCATTAACTTTTTAGCTTTACAGACATAATTTATCAATAACATATACAATCCAAATAACTCAATTTTATTTGTTGTTGCAGCTTATGTGCTTTGCGGATTTAGAGTTTGATTACATTAACCCTTATGATTCTGCTTCACGAATAAACTTTGTGATATTACCAGAATTTATAACACAAGGCATTCTAACCTTTTTATACCTTGTAACGGGCCATTGGGCCATGTTTCTTCTTTCTTTGCCATACCTTTACTACAACGTTAGATTGTAAGTCTTTTTTAATCCCTTAATTAATTAATATAAATTTTGTAACAAGTTTTAAAATTAGTATTTACCACTTAGGTACACTCGGAAACAACACCTGGTGGATGTGACAGAGATCTTTAACCAGCTCAACTGGGGAAAGAAGCAACGGATGTTTAAACTTGGATATATCTTTTTCTTAATATTAATTACGTTATTTTGGTAATACAATATAATAATACTTTTGTTTTTTAAATTTGCACTTACGATTACACGAGTAGCTTATAAATTAACTTTTTTGTTTATTGCAGGATGATTTATAATTCATTGGAAGATGATGAAATGTAGGTTTTGAAAGTGAATCAGATGCGCTTAGGGTAGATCGTGACAATAGATTTTCGGTTATAAAAGTATTTGTCGTTGTTGTATCATTATCATTTATTTAAACAAATGATGAACAATACTTGTTCTTCATAAATAGGATTCAGTTGTCATGGTGCTTTTTTTACTCTTATTTAATGATACTTGTCTAAAAATCTAATTTAAATTTGCCACATTTGACTGTTCATGGTTATCGAATCACTTTTTCATTAAAGCTATATAGATCAAGTATGTTGCCGGTATTACTTATATTATATATGGTCTAAATCATTCAAATTCGCGAGTAGACACTTTGTGTTGCTTGAGTTTTCATTCCTGTTAGGGCTGTTTGATTGGATAGAATGGAATAATAAATTAATAGAATCAATGTAGTAATGGAATGAGTAGCGGAATAGAATAGTACTCGTATATTGTATTCCATTATCATGTTTGGTTAAAAAGATTGGAACTGAAAATGTCATCAAAAAGTTGTTAAGTATTTAAATTATATAAATAATTTTTATTAGTTAATAATACATAAATTATATATAGATTAAAATTTTCTAAATTTTTTTAAAAAATATTAAAAATTATAAAAAAATAGATAAGATTATTACTAAAAAAATACATTTTATAGTTAATATTAAAAATGAATTAAATTTTTAATAAATTTTAATTCTAAGAAAAAAAATTATAAGTTTTTATAAAAAAAAAAAAGTTGTGTCAATTTATGAAATTTTCATTCCACTAATTTTATTTCATTCTTACATTTATTAGCTCTCTTAAAATAAAGCAACCAAACATGTCAATTGAATGGTAATAACTCATTCCTTACAATGTTCATTCCAAAATTGTCAATTTCATTTCATCAACATTTCATTCCGTCCAACCAAACATACTCTTAAGAAATGAAAATCATTAAAATGGATGGAATCACATTCACGAAGTAATGATCCATTCCATTCCCGCTTGTAAACAAACTACATATTTTTAGTTCCATCAAAATGATCCATTATATTCCTACCTTCATTCTTTTATTTTAGAAAGAAAAGATTATTGACATGTCAAAATTTTAAAAAGCATTTTTCGAGCATATTGTGAAAGTATAGGGACTATTTTTGCAATTTACTCCCTTAATTTAAATCCGCAAATTGGGCCAACGGAGGACCGCCGGAACAACCGCAAATACCACCACCAAGCATCTCGATATCAATTGCCGACGCACACAAGCAGTAAGTTTCTCTTAATTAATTGATGATGGTTAAGAACCCACAAAAATCTAAATGGAAATTGTAAAATTTCGTATCGTAGTCGCTAATATCAACAAATAGGGTTTCTAATTGATTCTCGTTTAGTTTTTGTTAACCAATCAGTTTGATTTTCAGTTTGCTAGTTTTATATTCAGATGCATATTTCCTTAGCTTTAATTCACTTGTGCATTTGACTTATCGTGATTAATCGAAAACAAAATTACACCTGAATTATTTGTAATCATAGACAGTTTCATCCTATTGAAATTTTAATGAAAACATGACCTACAAAATCAAATTTCTGACTGGATTTCACACTTTAAAGAAAAGAAAATTGGTTGCTAAAAGTATAATTTCAAATTCAATTTTTTAGGAAGAACTAGAAATCATGTTACTTTAGCCATTATTCAATGGATTAATATCTGGGTATGATCAGTGACATCGAGTCTTCGGTTAACTTGGAAGTGTTTTTCTGAAAAATCATGTTATTTGACTATAATTGTGTTGTTATTGTCAATAACTTATCTTACAAAATTGAGTATGCATTCGTTAATATTGCAGTTAACAACTATCAATATATACATACACATCATGGTACATGCAGCCAAAGGACTGTATATTTCATGGTAACTCACTTATCATGCCCAAATCTATGCATGTTAGACACTTAAATTTTTAATTATTTATTGTCGAATCTTTAAACAATTTTCTGGCAATTGCAGTGACATACCAATGGCTCAATTTATAATCAATTACAACAATTCGTTACCACAATCACAGAAGTTTATTATACAAGTTTTAGAAGGTACTCATTTGTTTGTAAGCAGCAATGTGGATGGAATGATAAGAAGTGCCATTCAAGAGTTTAGGGAGAAGAACACTTATGAAAAGCCTGCTTGATTGATTCTTCCAATTTACCATCATAAATTTTGCATTATTTCCTGAAAAATCATTTCTTGAAGATGGTAATATTTGATACATGTAATTGATTATGCTCCATGATCTACACTATGTTATTTTTGTTTTGTCAAAAATTAAATCCAAGCCGTCCGGTTTTCGATTCCATTCTTTTTATTCGAATTATGCTCGGAAAATTAGTAATATAAGTTGTCTCAAAATTAAGTTTTATTTGAAGGATCACGGAGGATTACATCAAAACAAACGACCCCTTAAATAAACAAAATTAAATCTTAATATACCTAATGTGCTGATTTATTCAAATTTAGGGTTTAGGGTTCGGGTCTAGGGTTTTGAGTTTAGAGTTTTTGGTTTAAAGTTTATGATTTACATACTCTTTGTATATGGTTTAGTAAATTTACAGTTTGTAAGATTGTAGTTTTTAGTAAAACACAAACATTACAGTTAATTTTTAACTATTTATATTCCAGGTTTTACAAATCTACGAATGTGCTCTAAAAAAAATCAAATGATCCTGATTTTGAGATGAAAACTCTATTTTTATATCAAAAGCTCTACTTTGAGCTCAAAAGCTAAATTTTTAGTTCAAAAGCTCTATTTTTAGATCAAATGCTCTATTGTCGGATCAAAACTCTATTTTGAGAACAGATGGTTTATTTGAAATCAAAAACTCTATTTTTATACCAAAATCTCTATATGAGATCAAAACTCTAATTTTAGAAGAAGCATTTCAAAAGAAGAAGACAGCTCTGTTTTGAGGTAAAAAACTCTATTTTGAACTCAAAAACTTTGTTTTGAAGTCAAACTTTCTAATTTGATGTCAAAAACTAAATTATGAAGCTAAAAGCTATAGGAGCTGATTCGTACACAGCCACTTTTATCCATACAGAGTAAATTCATCCCAAATGACAATCATATCCTTCCTTTGCTTTTAACACATTTTTCATTTCACCCCTCTCATTAAGGGCATAATTGTCATTTGGGATGAATGTGCTCTGTATGGATAAAAAGTGCTCTGTACGAATCAGCTCCCAAAAGCTATATTTTGAGCTCAAATCTCTCATTTGAAGTCAAAGACTGAACTCGAAAACTCTGTTTTGAGATCACAAATTTATTTTGTGATCAAAGGCTAAATTAATCAAATAATGTTTAATCTTTTCATCCACCTGTTTTAGAAAATTGATCAACAAAAAAAACCCAATTTTTGGAAAAGCCTGATTGAGGCATGTTTACTTACCAAATAATGTTTGATCTTAAAGTTACAAGTCTCTTAGTACATTTTTAATTCTCGTGGTTAAAACAACACATTTCTAACGTCCTTAGGATAGTGGACATCGTAGTATCGTACCATTGATCACACTAAAATTATTGACACATCAGATGTCATCTAAGTGACATCACATTATTTTGAAGAAATACTTATTACACGGTCTACACCATCACACACACAAATGATCCTATTTATGTCATAATGAAATTCATATTCATAAGACTTGATGATTTTATTACAAGGATCAAATGAATCTTTTATATTTACCGTTCAAAAAAAAAATAAAATGATTCTTTTATAGGCAAATATTACTACGTATCTTATATGGATGGCTAGACAATTATTATTGGTGACATTAATAGATACCAAGACTCCACTTACACATACCACTAGACCATTACATACAACACACTTACCTCTACTTATCACATGGTCTACACCACCACACACACAAATGTGGAAGGGCCCTGCCAAATGTCCATATTTTGGACCCGGGGGGGGGGGGGGGGGGGGGGGGTGGTTCAGTGTTCCTATGTGGACCACATCGTGGAACTCAGCCATGTCAGACAACACCACACATACCCTGCTAAACGCTTTAAAAGATTATATAAATTCTCATGTTATGTTTGTTGCCTTTTTTGAAATTATATAACTTACAATTTCTATAGAAACACAAAAAATATAATATCTTTAACATTTTGTATGCCTCACGTATACAAATAAATAAATAAGTCATTTCCAAAACACGGGTCTATAACTAGTACATAATAAATAAATAAAATTATACACATAAAATACAAGTAATATTTCATGACATTGTTAAGGTAATGTTATTTATAATAAAAAGTAACTTTTCTCGCATGCAAAACAATTCGATACTTAAAATATTTTTTCACCGGACCTAATTTAGAACCCATAACAAACTTGTGTCACTACGTCTTCTTGACACCTGGTCAGTGGTCACCCTTTAAAGGTTACACTCCCATCCATTCAAAAGGTTCACATGTTTCTTATTTAAAAAATGGTTTTCAGTAAAAGGTATCGAACAAAGCGTGAATATATTTTATGTTTTTTTTTTTTCTTTTCTGGAAAGGATTTGGATTAAATATTCTTTTGATTATATATGTTCATTAAAATTAAAATGTCTATAGTGTATTTGTTTTATATTTACGAACTGTGCTCCATTGCTCGCTACACTGGCTTTAATTCTTTACATGCCAGATTACTCCAGTTCATATTTCGTTTAATATTATGAGAAAATTTAAATATAATAAAGAGCATTAGAGGATTTACTTTTTTTTCTCTCTAGTAAACGTATCATGTTACATAATTAACATAAAAGAATTTCAATTCAACCATACGTAATGACACGACCAAATGGTGTGTCCCTCTCGGTAGCGACGCGACCCTCCAATGACGTGAATAAAACTGACGCGTTCCCCTTCCATCTTCGTATGGATTTGGTTGCCCACTCGACCGGACTTCTTGTGAGATAAGTGTGTTGTATTATGTACAAAGTGTTCTACCTTGTGCTTTGATGATAAATTAGTGTGAATTTGATCACCACTACAGATGTTTGATCATATATGTAGTCTGTATAGAGAAAGATGATGTGGTACCGGTAACCAAACCCAAGTTTAGTCTTCATTAATCATGTCTTTCTTTTTACACAATTTTATAATATATATCTTTAGAAAAACTTGAAATACATATTTAGAAAATGAAATAAAAAGTAAAATGTGACTGTTTTTAATCTAAAAGACAAGAAATATATCTTACTTTCCAGTATTTCCAATTTTTAAATGAACTTTCTTATGAAAGTGTATATACAGAATGGAACTATGAGATGGAGTTACTGTAAGAGTTAATACCAATTTTTCATTAATAAAATACAATTACAATAAGGGAAATTGACGAAATAACGTTTACAACAGATTGAAACAAATAAATAGAACAAACAAGAACAAGGTTTTGGTTGAGTCTCGTGAAATTCACGATCCCCTTAAAATAGATTCGTTGTCTATTTTCCAGGGTAAAACAACCGAGTAGTTTTACACAACCGGATATAATCCAAGCCAGAATAATTACCAAGATTGAGAGTGTTTTTCACAAGAGGGAAATTTGTGTGAATTTCGGTGTGTCTACAAATGAGATCCAAGGTCTCTATTTATAGTGTAGAATGCCAAGTGATGTTTAATCAAAACATTAAATGCATTCAATACTATTAAACAAGAAATCATAACAGCAAACTGCATTTACTGCAGAAATTTCGTAACTGACTGCTCAGTCCAGGAACTCAGTCCGGGAGGTCAGTATACGCAGGTCAGTATTGGAAGTCAGTATCAGACAGCAGCTGCAGGAACTCAGTATGAGACTGCCTGCTGCGCAGGTCAGTATGAGACTGCAGGTCAGTATTGCAGCGCAGTACGTGTCGAAAAACTCAGTACCGAGGTGGTCGGTATTGACCAGTCAGTAAAGAGGCGGTCAGTATCAGACTGATCAGTACTGAGGCGGTCAGTACGAGCATACTGCAGTGTCGACAAGATGCAAATAGAGAAATGATGGTGTGAGTTCTGGTGACGTTAAAGCTTATATATATTAGTATCTGTAATAAATAAAAGTAATCAAGTAGTTGAAGTGGTTAACACACACGTCTAACTTCCACATGGTCTTGGGTTCGAATCCTCTAAGCAATATTTTTTTTATTTTGTGTTGTTTAAGATATTTCACAAAGTAGAAATTTAAGATTAAGTGTTGGAACAAAACACAGATCAACTTAATACTGATGCTGCAGTTAGTACTGATCATACTTAGTACTGATGGGGCAGAACATGTTACTACTGATGAAGTTGATACTGATGTATATTATAACTTAGTTACTACTGATCAAAGCTTATTGAAGATACTACTGATCAATAGTAGTTACTACTGACGTTGATATTGGACTTACTACTGATCACCAAGTTTACTACTGACGTTACATATTTACTACTGGTGATTGCAGTTTACTACTGATACGCGTTTTGGAAGCATATCAAGTCCGAAATCTTCGTAGAGATAGTTATAGAATGTAAATCAATGTATTTCTTTATAATTCGATGTAAATCAAAGTCCTAGAATAACTAGGGTAAATAGTTTAGCTTCAAGGACTATTATAAATAGTTCCTTACGAATTGTAAACGTACGTGTGTATTGTTAACTCAATAATATACATTGAAGCTTTTTGTGAAACTGTGTTCTTAATACTTTCGCATATTATTTACAGTTCATTGTTCTTAATTACATTGATATAGTGTTGATCCGCTGCAACTTCTATATTCAATTAGATCTAAAGTGTTTATTAACTTCTATATAGTTAATCGATCCTGACAAGTGGTATCAGAGCGTATTGGTTCTAGATCTACGATTTGTTAAGAACAAAAAAAAGTTTTAATCTTTAAAACACACATTATTAATCATGACTGATAATAATGAAAGCACTCAGGCCAACAAAATTCCTATACTCACTCCCAACAACTTTGGGATGTGGAAGAATCGTATTAAGCAATACATGCTTATTACAGATTACTCTATGTGGGAAGTTGTCCTTGAAGGAAACAAAACTGGTCCTGGTCAAGCAAGCAGCTCTGCAACTGAGGCAGACAAACTTAAGTGTAAGAAGGAAAAGAAGGACAAGGGAATCGAACTCAAAGCTCTAAGCACTCTCCTACTGGCCATTCCTAACGATTATCAACATCTCTTTGTTGAGTATGATGATGCAAAGGTGCTATGGGAAGCACTGGAGAAGAGATTCGTTGGGACCAAGAGCACCAAGAGGAACATGAAGTCTGTTCTCTAACAAGACTTTGAAAACTTCAAAGGAAAACCCAATGAAACACTCACTCAAGTGTTTGACAGATTCAACAAACTAATTGGTGAACTTAACCAAGTTGGGGTCAAGATGGATCAAGAAGATGTCAACATGAAGTTCCTAAGGTCTCTTAGTGAAGAATGGGCCATGTATACAGTGGTATATAGACAAAGAGATGCTCTAGAAGAAAAAGAGTTGGATGAACTCTACAATGATCTCAGAGTATTTGAAACTGAGGTAAACCAAAAGAACCCTTCTATTTCTTCTAATAATGCTGCATTTGTCTCTAGTACAGGTCAAGGTCAGGAAACCTTCACAGGAAAGGCTGCAGATTCTGAGGATGTTGCAAGAGAATCCTTCTTCACTAGTCATGTGCATACTGCATTGATTAGTGATGACTTGGAACAATTGAACCCAGATGATCTTGAGGAGATGGATCTTAAATGGCAGATGGCTATGCTGAGCCTAAGGACAAAAAGATTCTTAAAGAGAACTGGTAGGACAAGCCTCAACTTCAACAAAGGTGACAAAGCTGGATTTGACAAAACTAAAGTCAAATGTTACAACTGTAACAACCTTGGTCACTTTGCAAAAGAATGTCCTCAGCCAGAAAAAAGATCAAAATCAACTGCCCTTGTATCACAACAAGGACAAGGCTATGACTGGAGCTTCCAAGCAGAAGAGCATGCTCAAAATCAAGCTCTCATGGCCTTTACTGACAACAAAACTGAGGTAAAACCTAAACCTTGTACTTCTGAATGTGCTAAAATTGTTAAAAACTTAGAAAAAGAAAACACTAAATTAAATGAAGATTTAGCAAAAGCAGTGAGAAGAAATCATGAATTTGATGGTGTGATTACTGATCAAGAACATCAAATAAAGGTGTACCAGATGATTGATCAAAGGATAAAGGAAGAATTGCTTCAGGCTGTGGATGAGAAAGAAGTTTATGAACTAAAAAATAAAGAATTAACAAGTAAATTAGAAGAATGTCAACTTGAAATTGAACAAAATAAATTAACAATTAAAAAATTTGAAAGAAGTACTAAAATTCTTGATGAACTAACTAATAATCAAACTACAGAAAAAGTTGTTCATGGGGTGGGATATCATGCTGTTCCACCTCCATATAAAATCATTCCACCACTTAAAAACAGTTCAGAAAGAATCATTAATGAATTAAAAACTGAAAATCAAACTGAATCACATAATGAAACATCTGAATCAAATGATTCTTCTGATGATGATCAATCAATTGAATTTACAATCTCTCAAACTGAATCACCAAAATCAATTGATACAAGTTTTCACACAGCTCAAAGTCCAAATGATTCTCCCAAATATGATGCATAAAATGTACCAAAAATTTTAACAAGGGGAAATGAAAGAAATAAAAAACAACTCTTAGATCAAAGAATACCTGAAGGTGCTAAAAATAAGAAATTAAGATGTGTTATATGCAACAAAATGAACCATTTAGCAAAGGATTGTCACTTCAATCCAATAAACTGCAAAGAGTTAAAGGAATTTAAATTTTTTAAAGAAAATGCAAAAACTCAAAAGTTAAAAGATACTACTGGTCTTTCAGTAGTAAATAAAATTAAAACTCCAATTGCTGAAACTCCAAGATTTGGAAGAGGTGAACCAAGATTTGTGCAAAACAGAAGAGTTGGAAGCCCAAAGAACAGCAATTACTTCAAGAACAATGGAAAATCCAATCAAAATAAACAATATTTTAAATTTTCCAACACCAGTAAAAACTTTAACAAATTTACTACTGGTGTTAACCCTAATTATAATGCTGTATGGTACCAGTACAAAAATACTACTGGTAAAAACCCTAATTACAAAAACACTACTGCTCCCAAAACAACTTTCAAAAATACTACTGGTATCAACCCTAAAAACACTACTGATCATTCTAAACATGGTAAGTACCCAAATACTACTGGTCCATCAGTAGTAAAACATTCAAAAGCTAAAAATCACGGGTATAAACCAAGATCAGTAGAAAATTCTTACACCAGTAATACTTTCAAAAGGGCAGTAGTAAAACAAAACACCAGTAATAAACAAGTATGGGTACCAAAAATCTTTAAAATTAAATCCCCAAAAGCTTATTTCTCAAAGGATGAACCCAAGACATATAAAGCTTGGGTTCCCAAACTTAACTAATCCTTCACTCACTTGTGCTGAGCATTCAGATCCCAGAAGAAGGAAGAACATGGCATATTGATAGTGGATGCTCAAGGCACATGACTGGAAATCTACAAATTCTTAAAGATTTCAAGTTATTTGATGGAGGATATGTGGCATTTGGTGAGAATCCACAGGGAGGTAAGATTACAGGTAAAGGTACTGTTACTAATGGCAAAATTACCTTTGATGATGTATTTTATGTAGCTGAACTAAAATACAATCTTGTCAGTGTGTCTCAAGTTTGTGATAAAAAGAATAAAATTCTTTTCACAGACATTGAGTGCATCATTCTTTCTCCTGACTTTATTTTAGATGAAAAATATGTTGTTTTAAGAACTCCAAGGAGAAACAATGTGTATTGCCTAGATATAGGGGGAGAACTCATTTCTTCAAATGAGGTCAACTGTTTTATATCCAAGGCAAACACCACTGAATCAGAACTATGGCATAGAAGGATGTGTCACACAAATTTCAAAAACATGAACAATTTAGTAAAAAGAAATCTGGTCATTGGACTACCTCAAAAACAATTCATGTGTGATCATCACTGTGTTGCATGCCTAAAAGGTAAACAACACAAGACTTCTCATAAGTCCAAAACTGTGAACTCTATTTGTGTTCCTTTACAGCTCTTACATATGGACCTTTTTGGACCTACAAATGTAATGAGTATTGGAAAGAAACAATATTGTCTTGTTATTACTGATGACCTTTCCAGATATACATGGGTGTTCTTTCTCAGGACAAAGGATGAAACAAGTGAACTCATAAAGAATTTAATTGTCAAACCGGAGAACACATCTGATCAAAAAGTTAAAGCCATAAGATGTGATAATGGCACAGAATTTAAAAATGCTAACTTAATTAACTTTTGTGATTTTAAAGGTATTGACAGGCAATACAGCTCACCTAGAACTCCACAACAAAATGGTGTAGCTGAAAGAAGAAATAGAACCATCATAGAAGCAGCAAGATCAATGCTAGCAGACTCAAAATTACCAATTACTTTTTGGGCTGAAGCTGTTAATACTGCCTGTTATGTTCAGAACAGAGTATTAATAGTAAAGCCACATTTTAAAACACCTTATGAACTTTTTAATAAAAGAAAACCTTCTATAAGCTTTTTGAAATCATTTGGTTGTCCTTGTACTATTCTGATTACAAGAGAACAAATTGGTAAATTTGACTGCAAAGCTGATGATGGAATCTTTGTAGGATACTCTACTCAAAGCAAAACATATAGAGTATTCAACAAGAGATTAAGGATAATTGAAGAAAGCATTAATGTATCCTTTAATGAAAATGTACCTAATGAACAAGGAAATGGTCCAGATTGGCTATTTGACATAGACAATCTAACCAAATCTTTTAATTCTAACATGGATTTCAATGCAGGCAATTCAATTTGTCACACTCAAAAGGAAGCAACATCATCTGTTAATACTGGTCAAGAGGAGATGAGATACATTGTAGTTAATACTGCTCCAATAGTTAATACTGATGTCAGTAATAACTCAAGTTCTGGAACCAATAGTAACTCTGAGAATGAGGACAGTAGTAATTCAAATACTACTGACACCAGTAATAGTACTCAAAATACTACTGGTCCCAACAATAACCTAGATTCTCAAGATACTACTGATACCAGTAACAACAACAATACTACTGATCTCAATGAAGACAATAGCAGTAGTAACTCTGACCAAGATGATGATGAACCAAACTTCAACAACAATGAAGGATCACTAGAAGAACAACTGCCTGAGACAAATGAGTCCAATCTTGAAAATCAACTAGTAGTTGATAAAACTACAACCTCAAGGACTCAGAAAAACCATCCATTAGACCTTGTTCTAAGTGATGTTAACTCACCACTACAAACAAGAAGCAAATTAAATAAAAGCCTAACTGCAAATATGTGTAATATAAGTTTAATTGCTAATGAATGTATGTTTGAATGCTTTCTGTCTCAGGATGAACCAAAGAAAATCCAACAAGCAATGAAGGACTCAAACTGGATTGAGGCAATGCAAGAAGAACTCCTTCAATTCAAGTTACAAGCTGTTTGGACACTTGTACCTCTTCCCAAAGGAAAAAGAGCCATTGGAACAAGATGGATCTTCAGAAACAAGAAAGATGAAAGAGGTATAGTGATCAAAAACAAAGCAAGACTTGTAGCCCAAGGATACACTCAAGAAGAAGGAATAGACTATGATGAAGTATATGCACCTGTTGCTAGAATTGAAGCCATAAGAATATTTCTAGCATATGCTTCATTCAAAAAATTCAAAGTCTATCAAATGGATGTTAAGAGTCAATTCTTATATGGGAAAATTGAAGAAGAGGTATATGTATGCCAACCTCCAGGTTTTGAAGATCCAAAACATTGTGACTATGTGTTCAAACTAGATAAAGCTCTGTATGGCCTACATCAGGCACCAAGAGCATGGTATGACACATTATCATCATACCTATTGAAGAACAACTTTAAAAGAGGAGCCATTGACAAAACTTTGTTTACAAAGAAAGTCAAAGATGATATACTACTGGTACAAATTTATGTAGGTGATATCATCTTTGGCTCAACCAATGATTTACTATGCAAAGAATTTGAAGAACTGATGCAGATTAAATTCAAGATGAGCTCTATGGGTCCAATGAACTTCTTCCTTGGACTCCAAGTCAATCAACGAACAGATGGTATTTTGATAAATCAATCAAAATATGTCAAAGACATCTTGGAGAAATTTTATTTGAAAGACAGTAAGAGTGCAAGTACACCAATGGAAACACACAAACACCTACATCCTGATGTTGAGGGGGAGGATGTAGATGAACATTTATATAGATCAATGATAGGCTCTTTGATGTACTTAACTGCATCAAGACCTGACATTATGTATAGTGTTTGTGTGTGTGCAAGGTATCAAGCAAGACCCAAAGAACTACACTTGCAGGCTGTTAAAAGAATTTTCAGATACTTGAAAGGCAAACCATCACTAGGTCTATGGTATCCACTTGATTCACCCTTTGAACTCATAGCCTACACAGATAGTGACTATGGAGGTGAATGTCAAGATAGAAAGTCCACTACTGGTGGATGTCAATTCTTTGGATCAAGACTGGTGTCATGGCAATGCAAGAAGCAAACAAATGTATCAACATCAACTGCTGAAGCAGAATATGTAGCTGCATCTGCTTGCTGTGCTCAAGTACTATGGATTCAAAACCAGCTTCTAGACTTTGGTATCTCTATCCTTAAAACTCCTATTTTTATTGATAATCAAAGTGCTATTAGTATTGTGAACAATCCAGTAAAACACTCTAAAACTAAACACATTGAAATAAGATTTCATTTTATAAGAGACTGTAATGAAAAGAAATTAATCAAAGTTGTTAAAATTCATACTGATGATCAATTAGCAGATCTTTTTACAAAAGCATTTGATGTAGGAAGATTCAACTTCTTGGTTAGCAGTATTGGAATGATTTTGATAAATTAAAATCTCACTTAAAATCATGTGTAAAGTTATTGTTGTAAAATATTAGTTATTTACTTAAGTGTTTTACTACTGGTATATCTGTATTACTGGTGTGTAGGCATGTGCACAACATACTACTGGTAGTTTATTACTACTGGTGTATTAGGTATACATAAATACTACTGGTGGTCAGTACTACTGGTATTCACATATACTACTGGTCTTGTGTGTTAGTGGTTACTACTGATGTCCATAGTTACTACTGATGTCAAAATCCTTAGTCACTACTGATGTTAGTAGATACTACTGACGTTTTACTACTGATATCTTATTTACTACTGGTCTTTCAGAATCACAATTACCAAACTAACCCCCATGAAAATAACCGTTATGTTATGATTCGAAGGGCATTTTAGTCGTTTTGCAGGTTAAATCGAAAGATATAAAAGGCGGTAGTCGATTAGTTTAGCATTATCTTCACTTCGATTTGCTAAATCCTCTCGATAAACCCTAGCTTACGATCAAAAACCCTAAGTCAGTAACAAAAAACGTACATCTTTCTCTCAAAATCAACATCAAATGGCAACTCTACAATCTCTGGATGTGCAAACCGATCTCAAATACTCAAAATTTCACAATATGTGTGCCTTCCTAAAGAATCCCGACGGCACAAAAGATTTTCGTCCGATCGTCAAATTCTTGAGAAATTCTTATATACAGTTTGCTTTAACTGTAAAACCAAAATCATATCAACAGCACTTGGTGGATTTCTGGACCAATGCTGAACAAACAGAAGGAACAACCATATCCATGATCAAATCAAAAGTAGATGGAAAGCATATAACAGTCACAGAACAATCAATTCGACACCATCTACAATTACACGATGATTCAGGTATGTTTACTCTTCCTAAGGAATACATTGCTGAAATTTTACAAAAAATGGGTTATGAGGGAAGACTGAATATAGTAACCTTTCAAAAGGGTCTTCTCTCCCCACAATGGAAATTTTTAGTACATACTATTCAGCATTGTATTTCTCCTAAACGAAGTACTTGGAATGAGTTTAATAAGGCAATAGCCTCTGCTGTTGTCTGTTTATGCACAGACCAAGTATTTAATTTTTCTCAAATGATTTTTGAAGGTATGTTGGGAAATCTTAGTTCTTCTAAATTTTTAATGTATCCCAGATTTCTACAACATATCATAAATTGTGAATTACAAAACTTGTCAACTCCTAAAAACATTTTCATACTACCTGAGTTGAACAAGAAAGTTTTCTCAAATATGAGAAAACAATTTAAATTTTCGGGCAAGGAAACCCCTCTGTTTCCTAATATGATCAAAGATCAAACAACTATTGGAGAGGGTTCAATCATAGATACAACCCAAGTTGAACCTCAACCCACTCCATCACCCCCAAATACAGCCCAAACACCACCCCAACTAGTCACTCAATCAACAGCCCAAACAGAAGTCCTGAATGTGTCCCAGGAACTTGACTTAAATCTGCAGAGTGCTACTCTTCACTCTGTGGAAGACCTGCCAGACACAACCCAAAATATTTCCACTATTTACAAAAGAAAGAAATATTTAAAGGACACCAGGGGACACATTGAGTCAAACCCCAGGCTCCAAGAGTTGTCCTCCAAGGAGGAGATAGGACATGAGGCGAGGGCTTTCACTACTGATGCCCCAAAGGTGGGTGCACAGGACAGTGAAAACATCATTAGGACCCAGACCTCGGCAACTTTGAGTGATGACTCATTTGAGGAGTTACTCAAAGGACCCCGGTGCCAAGAAACCAAAAGGGGGGGCATCTCTGCTTCTTCTAGGAAGAAGAGGATGTCTAAAAGACCCAGTGAATCACCAAGAAGTGATGAGGGCAGACCTATGGATTTGACGGATAGGATGGAAAACCTTCAAACCAATGTACCTGTTAGTGAGCCCGATGATCTTGCTAGATGGAGTGAGGGCAGTATTAAAATCAACCAATTGACGGAAAAAGTGGATTCTCTTGAATCCACTGTACAAAATTGTCTTACATATCTTACAAACCAAGGAAAAACTATGGCTGCCATGAAAAGGCATGTCAATACCATCAACAAGAGAATGAGACTCTATGAGCACAGGCTTCATCAACAAACTAAAATCATCAGGAAATTGAAGAAGAAAATTGATGATAGTGAGGCTCCACCAGTTGAGCTCACTAAGGGGGAGAAGGATAACATACAGACCATGATTGATGAATCAATTGCAGCAGCAGCATCCTCTCTCTTATATTTAAAAGAAACAAAAGTTGATGAAGGCCCAGAAATGATGGCTACAGAAGATGAACCTACTACTACTGCTACAATGGAAGAACAAGTTGAAAAAGAAATACCAGTAGTAACTCCTACTACTGATATCATAGCAGTAGTAAGTCAAGAAGAGGAATTGAAAGCACCAAATACTACTGATGCCCTATCAGTAGTAACTCCTGAAGTCACACCAGTAGTAACTACTCTGGTTACTACTGAAGAGGAAGAACTACAATTCCCAGAGCTAATTGAAAGAGAAAGACATGTCATTATCTCCAAACCACCAACACCTGATCAACCACTTATCATACCTGACATTGATGATAATGTGAATTGGTTTGAGGTAGATGAATGTACACTTCCTCCACACCCTAAAATCTTACCAGAAGGTCAACTACATCTGTTTTATCCAAAACTTCTGATGATGGGTATCCCTGATATGAAATACATTCCACCTCCACCATCTGCTCGCATTGGAAAAGGAAAAGAAGTATATGATGATGATTACCCAAACAGAGCATTAGGTCACCACATGGTGAATAAAATTAATCATGTCAGATCAGAGAAACAATCAAGATGGAGGATAAAACATAGAAAATTTTTGGAGAAAGTGGAAATGTATCAAGCAATAGAGGAAAATAAAGGGAAAGTTCAAAGTAAAATTCCTGCTCAAATACCTGTTCAAACAGATGACATTCAGATAAAAGCTCAAAAGGCAGAATTCAAAAGGCTCAGAAAGGTTGAAGAAGAACATATTCAATGCCGTGAATATTTGGTCTCTGAATGCAAAAAGACTAAAAGTGAATTAACCGATGATGTGTTTGAACAGAAGGCTAATATGATTGAATATCTGAAAACAAAAGGGCATAGTGCAAAGTCATTTGGTAGAATGAAAATGATGACTATAATTGAAAAATATTGCACTGCTAAGAAGAAAGACTTGGCTGAACAAGAAGCTGAAGAAACAAAGAAAGCCAAAACTTTAATCCCAATCAGTCCAAACTTAATCAAAGCTGGTAGTGTTTCAACTACAGGTAATCCTCAACTCCCCAATCAAAGAAAAGAAAGATTGTTGATCAAGAACAAAGCTCTAAAAAGAAATCAAAAACACAAATTGTACCTGTTCTTGAAATGCCTGTTGCTCCATTGCAGAACAATCCAATTATTAACTGGAGGGTAATGCAGAACAATGTTATAGAGGTCATAAGGGAAGACAAAGTTGTACAGAGATTTACTGGATGGTTACCATTAATCAGATCATGCTCTAGAAGTGATGTAATCAAACTTCTGATTATTGGAAAACCTAGAATGACAAAGAAATCATGGAAAGAGTCTGGTGCTGGATACTTAACAAAAATGATGAATGCTGCATTTTATCCAGATAATTATCCAGAACAATTTACAGATCCAGGAAATGTGTATGCTTGGAATGTCATTCCTACTGCCAATATGTATTTCTTTGAGAAATCAGGCAAAGTATGTGAGCTGTACTTATATGAAAAAGAATATCCACATTCTGAGAAGACTATGTATCAGATATTCATAAATACTTTGATGAAACCTTATGATGCTGTTATGTTCCAAAACAAATTAAATTACTTTACAAAGAGGAACAGCAAATATATTATTGAACAAAGGCTTCAACAGAATCAAAGAACCCTTGAGAAAAGAAGAAGGGAACAAGAAGAACAAAAGAAACTTGATTGATTAAAAGATAATCAATAAGTTTAGGGGGAGATTGTTGGAACAAAACACAGATCAACTTAATACTGATGCTGCAGTTAGTACTGATCATACTTAGTACTGATGGGGCAGAACATGTTACTACTGATGAAGTTGATACTGATGTATACTATAACTTAGTTACTACTGATCAAAGCTTATTGAAGATACTACTGATCAATAGTAGTTACTACTGACGTTGATATTGGACTTACTACTGATCACCAAGTTTACTACTGACGTTACATATTTACTACTGGTGATTGCAGTTTACTACTGATACGCGTTTTGGAAGCATATCAAGTCCGAAATCTTCGTAGAGATAGTTATAGAATGTAAATCAATGTATATATTTATAATTCGATGTAAATCAAAGTCCTAGAATAACTAGGGTAAATAGTTTAGCTTCAAGGACTATTATAAATAGTTCCTTACGAATTGTAAACGTACGTGTGTATTGTTAACTCAATAATATACATTGAAGCTTTTTGTGAAACTGTGTTCTTAATACTTTCGCATATTATTTACAGTTCATTGTTCTTAATTACATTGATATAGTGTTGATCCGCTGCAACTTCTATATTCAATTAGATCTAAAGTGTTTATTAACTTCTATATAGTTAATCGATCCTGACATTAAGACCTTCTAATATTAGAAGGCCTAAATGCATTAAGGTGGTGTTTGTTTATGACTTAATCGACTTAATAGATAAATTACTTAATGTAGAAAGTCATGGTTAGTCCGTTTGTTTATGACTTTATCCATAAAGCATGACTTAACCGAAAAAGTCATGGAAGTGATGTCCTCCCCATTAAGTCACAACTTTTATTTTCTTTTTTTATATTTATCAAATTTATATTAACATAATTATAATTTTTATATATATGCAGTTGAAAAAAAATTTAATTTTTAATATTATATTTTTTAAAATATTTTTTTTCCTATTTCAACTTTATTAATTTTTTTAAATAAATAATTCGTATGTTTGTATTTTTATTATTTAAAATTTCAATTCAAATATATATATAAACACATTATTAAAAACTAGCAGGGTACCCGCGCAATGCGGCGGCGGGTACTCTTAACTATTTTTTGAAGTGACGACAGTACCGGGGGTGGTGACAATAGCGATGGTGATGAGTGGTGGTGCGTAGTGATGGTAGGTGCTGACATTAGTGATGGTAGGATCAGATCCGAAATTGGCCTTTTTTGTGAAAGTAAATATGGGCCTTTTAAATAGAGAAATGATGGTTCAGTTCTGGTGACGTTAAAGCTTATATATATTAGTATCTGGAACAAATCAAAATAATCAAGCAGTTGAAGTGGTTAACTTATATCAACATGCTTGTCTAAATCACAACATTCATAAACAAACATCAACAACTTAAACTAAAAATAAAAAATTTTATATGATTTTCAATTGGTCGATCATAACACGAATTTACCAGAACAATCATCTGATCCATAGAGAGATAACATGGTAGAAACTCACGTGATTTTCTTTAACTTCAACCGACAATTATGTCAATTTGCATATAGGATGGAAGTAAATAATTTAAAACGGGAAAATAGAATGAAAAAAAACGTTAAATGATTAAAAACAATGAATATTGTTGTTCACATAAAGTGGATATTGCTACAAGGAAGCAAATGGATAGCTGCGAAAACATCCAAGATCTCCCATAGTAGTCCTAGCAAGTTCGGTTTTTTTAGTGAACACTACTGTCCAATAGTTTTGAACGAAGTTGTAGTTTCCAAAACGCGGATAGTCTTTGGGTAGGTAGAAATCTATCTCGAAGCCCTTCAACGAAAACACACCACCTTGTAAATTGAGTCCGTCATATATAGTCCTTAAAATGTGGGGGATAAAGGCCATGATTTTGTGTCCCTAAGACGAAATCAATGAATTGGTAATTGTAAAGTTAAGAAATTTAAAGGTACTACATGTCATTATTTAATAGCAACTTACAAATTTGTCGAGCAAAACAAGCCACATGTTGTTTTGTTTGTCGTCCCTCCAAACATAATCAACCCGGACATAGTTGCAGCTGTAAGTCCACTCAAGTTGGCAGAGAGAGTCAAAGCTCACTATTGGTACATACAAGGGGTATTCCATCTGCTGCAAACGTTTTAAAAATATATTGGTGATTCAATGGTTTACTATATCACTTTAGCTGTAGTGTAGATATATTTATAAACGGAGTGATTGACTAATGCGTAATGCACGTTATGTGTACACCTTAATGACGAATTTCAGTTAATGCCGTAAAAATTTAAAAACGGCCAAATGAATGTAAATATCACGGATTCACCTAATCATTGACCAAGTAAACATGCGATATATATCTTCATATTAATTACAGTCAATTCAACGACGTTACAAAAATATACCATAAAAACGTTTCCTTATTTAGAAAAGTCCAAAGCTGTTACTTTGACTGTAATTATTTCAACATTTACTAAAAAACGTTTCCCGATTTTGTTAATAATCATGAATAATACGTTTTTTTTGTTGCTTACACGTAGCTAGTTGAAATATGTATAGTTATTTCAAGTTGGTATGACAATTTGACAATGGATTGTATATATATATATATTTGTTATGAACCGGACACTAAACATTAACGTGGAGCATATAGTGTGGCCTGAATTGTAGCCGCTTGTTTATGTATGGTCAAAAGTTGATTTCGGTTATAAATGGTTTTGGTATGGTCAAAATTTGATTTTCGGTTATAAATTAAACGGAAATTGTTTCTAGAAATTGTTGATATATAGCCTGTTATATATGCTTTTCGGTTATAAATTTTTGTATCCCAAAATGCTTTGCATGAATTGTAGATGGTTGTTTATGTATGGTCAAAAGTGGATTTTCGGTTAAAAAATGGTTTTGGTATGGTCAAAATTTGATTTTCGGTTATAAATTAAACGGCTTTTGTTTCTAGAAATTGTTGATATACAGCCCGTTATATATGCTTTTCGGTTATAAATGAGTTTGGTATAGTCAATTGTTGCTATAACTAAAGCTGTATAGTTAATGTTAGTGATAAATCGGTTGGAGTAACAGGTTAATAGGGGAAGTGTGGGTGGTTTTAAATAAAATGTAATGTAGAGCAAGTGGTTAACACATAGTCCTAAGTTAGGAGAGGTCATGTGTTCGAATCTTAAAAGCTGCGATTTATTTTTTTTAAGGCAGAGAAGTAAGTAACAAAAGAGGAAAGCTCCTTAAAATTAAGTTTAAGGAGGTCCTTAAAAGTTGCCTAATGTGGTAGGCCTAAATGCATTATATATTAGTAAGATAAGATAATGAGGTATGAGAAAGAAAAAAAAAGTAATATTTTATTATTCAGACTATTCATTCAGCACAATAAACAAACAATAACAAATTTATCTAGACAGACACGATTTATTCAGACAAACGCTTTACCCATACAGAACTTAATGAGTAAAAAAAACAAACAAACCCTAAGAGTAGTATAGATATAGATATAGATTACTATTATAAAATTTCATAGACGGAAAATATATTGGTTCATCGTGGGATCTTACCTCCTTACCAAACTTTCTTAGGTTCACATGGTCTTGCTTCTGTGTTACATCTTCATAATATAATAGTTTTCAAATAAATAGTTAGGTTCAATCACATAACCTTTTATGTGTTTATTTATTTGTTAGCATTATATATTTTTTATGTAAAATTTAATTATTTAAGAGTATTAAAACATATCTTAAACATCAATTGTAGTATAGATATAGATATAGATTAATATTATAAAATTTCATAGACGGAAAATATATTGGTTCATCGTGGGATCTTACCTCCTTACCAAACTTTCTTAGGTTCACATGGTCTTGCTTCTGTGTTACATCTTCATAATATAATAGTTTTCAAATAAATAGTTAGGTTCAATCACATAACCTTTTATGTGTTTATTTATTTGTTAGCATTATTTTTTTATGTAAAATTTAATTATTTAAGAGTATTAAAACATATCTTAAACATCAATTATTACAATTAATATGTATAAATAATCAAAGAAGTTTTATGATTTTTCTAAGGACCTTTTTTCTAATGACACGTATTAAGAAATAAGATTTATTAAGTACTTTTCTATAGTCTCTATTATTTTATTAAGCTCTTCTTTTTTGTCTAGTTCTAATTATGCATATTACTTATCAAGGGTCGTGCTTAAAGAACATCTTTAATTTTCTTTGAAGTTACAAAGTATAAATCTCAAATATTGATAATAATAATTTACACTTAAAATTAATCACATGTTTTATACATAGAGAAGTATTTTTTTTTATCATTTGACACGCCTATATTAGTCCAATTCTTTTTAACAAATTTCTTTTTAAATTTTGACAAGAACCGCCAACGATGTCATGCTAATGACGTCAGTGGACACATGAGTTCAAGCCGACAAATAATTATCAATAAGATATCAATAATATTTTTACTAAATTCATAAGAGCATCCCCAATGGTTAACCTCGTAAAAACTTATTACTTTTGACACATCAAAATTTTACTAACCAAAAATATTTTCATAAATAACATCTTTAATGGTTAATCTTTTCAAAAGCTTTTTTTTTTCCACAATATTTCTAATTTACCTTTATCTATATCAAATGTTTTATAAATACCTTCTGTATATTATTTGATAATTTTTTGACATCTTACTAAATATAATATTTTTTAAAATGTCTTGTACAAAAATATTACGTAGTATAACAATTGACATTAAATATTATATAATTTATTTATTAACTTATAAAAATATAATAACCAATTTATATATAATATATCTAAAGTTTAAAATGAAAAGTTATTAAACATAAGGAATTAAAAAAGATAGATATCTATATATATATATCTATAGCTACATAACCTGCCCAATGGGCGGGTATGCTTCAAAATTTAGTATGTAGAAAAATTCCAACAAATATTAATAATTTTACAAATGACATAATAATGTTGTAGCTGTAATGATGAATTGGTAGAAAAATCGATACATTAAGAAATGTTACATAAAATTTACAAACGAAATAAGACTTCTTTGTAAACTACATTTGCTGTTGAATTAGTGTAATTCTCATCGATGACCTTCAATCTCTTCTTGTTCTTAACTCGTGATACAGCCACATAAAGCTGGCCATGTGAGAATACCGGTTTTTGCAGAAACAATTCAACCTGAGACAACGTCTGCCATTGACTTTTATTAATGGTCATAGCAAAGCATACCTGAACAGGAAATTGCCTGCGATTCAATTTCAAAGGCATCTTGTTGTCGGAAGGGCTAATAACCATTCGAGGGATAGCGCAAATTGTACCCACCTTGCCGCCAGATATGATTTTACCCTCGATTATATTTACCCCCATTCGTAATATCTGAATTCTGGTTCCGTTGCCCGATTGAGCGGGCATGCTTCAAGAGATATATTATAGAAAAATACCAACAAATATTAATGATTTTAAAAATGACATAAGAATCGATAGCTGTAATGATAAGTTTGTTTAGAATTTGATACATGAACAAATGTTACATAAAATCTATAGACGAAATAAGACTTCTTTGTAAACGACATTTGTTGTTGAATTAGTGTAATTGTCATCTCTGTCACAACAAATGACCTTCAATCCGTTCTTGTTCTTAACTCGTGATACAGCTACATAAAGTTGGTCATGTGAGACTACCGGTTTTTATAGAAACAAACAAACTTGAGAAAAGTATGTAAAAGGAATGGGCGGGAATAGGTACATTTAAGCTTGATGATGTAAGCTTTCCCTCATTTGAATTGACTAATCATTTTGAAAGCTTCTTCCCTCCTCCCCCTTCTCTCTCAAAACACACACAATTACACATACTTACTCTTATCAAATTCTTCAAATTTTCATAGATCATTGAGTTTATGATTGCTATAGCTCTATCACGACATCTGTTATTAAATTAGTGTAATTGTCATCTTTATTGCAACGAATAACCTTCAATCATTTCTTGCTTTTAACCCTTGATACAACGACATAAAGTTGACCATGTGAAATGATGAATAAACGTTTCGTTATACATGAATAATCCGTAAAAAAAACTTAAAGACGGAATAAAACTTTTCTGTATACGACGTTTATCGTTAAGTTTGTGTAGTTGTGATCTTGGTTGAAACAACAAAAGGAGACCTTAGTACGTGTCAAAACTGGTATTGCACTACTACATTACTACACCAAAGTGTCGTACTTGAATAACTTTCAATCATTTCTTGCTCTTCACTCTTAGGACAACGACATATAGTTAATCATGTGAGAATACCGGTCTTTGAAATCTCTACACACAAACTAACAACTTTAGAGTCAGCACCTACAACTTCAAAATGAAGGGCCTGGGGTTTTGTATGAGAAGCCTGCACAGACTGTAACAACCATACATTATAACATTTTTAGGTTTTTCATTTTATTATAATCCTTTTAAATAAAAATTAAAATGAAAGTTTGTTGGAAAGATTATTGTATGTTAACCCATTCAGAATTTGAGGCGTGAAGGCATTAGCCAAAGTCGTGGTCATTTTAAAATAAAAGTTTATTGGAAAGATTTTTTATCTAAAAATTGCTTCAAAATTATCCATATAAAATCAAATTTTAAAATACATTACATATCTTTTTTTTAAACTGACCATTTTATTGGGTTTGTACTGTGAAACTTTCTTCCCCCAATTCGTATAATGTATAAACCCGAATTACAAACGCAAACTGGCCGAGGAAATCGATTGGGTTCGGGAAATTTATCCTTAATCGAGTTTGATATACAAATTAATAACATGGTTGTGGAATTAAAATTTTAATGTGTCCAACATCATCAATTATTTCTATTATAAAAGTTTGAGAAAAATATTTCTAAAATTCTGTAATTTTTTACTGATTTACATTCAAAATGATTATCAAGTGTTTACAGATTAACACACCTGATTAAGGCCGATGAAAGAATAAAGAATACTTAACGGCTGCAAAATAATATATTTAAAGATTGCTGCAAATTAAGAATTGCATACGGCTGCTAATGAAAAAAATAGGTTGGAGCATAGATTATATATAGACTTTTTAATTAGAAGCACTATCAACAAAATTACTTGTAATTTCGACTTCACCAAGAAATCTATCAAACAAAGTGATTATTGTTGCATCAAGGCAACTATTAAGATGTCAACTGAATTTTAAACAATTAAATAAAATTGACAAAATACCACCAAATGACCTATAAGGTGGTCCATAACCATCACCATAACAGCCATATGAATCATCAAAACCACCATTATATCCTCGTGACTTATAATTAAAAGTTATTGTAGGAATGAGATCTCGTGTTTGATGATTTCTTCGGTTCGGCTTTCTTGATCTCAAACCACACCAAATAAATATGTTATCCCGTTTTTTTCTCCTCTGAAAAACAATTTTACGCACCTGATAATTAAAACTTCAACCAAAATTTACAATTCTGCACATGGTAGAAATACATGCACCATAACACTTACCTGTGTACCATATATTCATATCAATCATATTTCCATTGAATAGAAATTCATCAACAGTTTGTTCATTTTCAAATATAATAAATCCAAACCCTGGAGAACGTTTTTGTAACATAATTGTAACACCCGTATTTTTATAACATCGTTTTAAATCATTTAAAATACATTTTCCCAATATTTGACATATTGTCCAAAATACAGTTTAACAAAACTTTAAAACCTTTATCAGAGTATACAAAAATACGGTGTCACCAAGTATATCAAAACCATAGGCAAACGGGATCTACCTACGAGCTCCCGAGCTAAGCATATCAAGGCCACTTCTAGTGCAACCTTCTATCACTTCAACCTGTACCTGAGTACATAGCCACAAAAACAACGTAGTACGTGAGACAAAATAGTCTCGTGAGATACATGGGTTTTAGACCCCAATAATAATAATCAATTTCACAAATATATACAAACGTATTTATATATACAATATCAATACCGTCTGGTCACCCTAGTGTGACCCTATCAACCTTGCTTACCTAGCAATCACGTCTAACTATCGGGTTGCCCCCGAACTAGCTAGAATCACATACATATCTAGTTATCGGGTCGCCCCCGAGCTAACTAGAAATAAGGTACCGGCAATAGGATCGCCCACGCTACCGATACCTGCCTTGCCCACCGGAATACGTCCAATGAGTAAGACTACTATCGTGGTTGAGTCGATGGGAATCCACCCAACTGCCCCTCACACCACACCTATCGTGGATGAGTCGATGGGAATCCACCCAACTGCCCCTCACTCCACACCTCATGACCGGGAGTCGCCCATGTCATCACATAACTATCGTGGAAGAGTCGATGGGAATCCACCCAACTGCCCCTCAATCCACACCTCATGATCGGGAGTCGCCCGTATCATCACATAACTATCGTGGAAGAGTCGATGGGAATCCACCCAACTGCCCCTCAATCCACACCTCATGATCGGGAGTCGCCCGTATCATCACATCGTCTACTAACGTGGAAGAGTCGATGGGAATCCACCCAACTGCCCCCTCAATCCACACCTCATGACCGGGAGTCGCCCGTGACATCACATCATCTCGATCCTACCATAACTCAACAGTTATGTCAATCTAGCTCTCGGCTATCACATCAATCATCAAACAAGTTAGTTATATAATAATAACTATATTTA
Organism: Calendula officinalis; assembly: GCA_963853835.1. Lineage (NCBI taxonomy): Eukaryota > Viridiplantae > Streptophyta > Magnoliopsida > Asterales > Asteraceae > Calendula > Calendula officinalis. The sequence continues at coordinate 38,434,706 of OY970830.1, read as the reverse complement.
ACTAGTTCAACATAGAGAACGTACCCGTATAGTCCCATGGACCCAATCATAAGCAATCTACACATACTTCTACATCTATGAACCCTAGGAGGTTCATTTTCACTTATTTCATAATATACAATTCTTGTCTATCGACACCATAATACTTTTATCTCTTCGTGACCGTAATACTTAATTTTTACTAGTCACATCATAATCATTTTCCTATATATTCGTTCATTTCTTTTATTAGTAACTATTACCAATAGGTACTCATTACTTATCAAATCATTTCCAGTTGCTTTACTAATACATAATTATTAATAAAGACCCCAATATACATGATATTACTCCATAACTTCATTATTATGGTTCCTTAGTAAAGATTTCATAATTACTTTAGTTTATCATATTTACTTCCAAATTCATCAATCATACTAGACTTATTCTAGTATCACATTACACCTACTTTCTTATCTTTCCAGTCACTATCTTTATCAAAACATTTATTAATAAAGATCCATAACATATCATATGTATTTTCGAAAACCATTTGCTATGTACCCAGTTTAAAAGTCTCATGTACTCACCTTAGCAATAAAGTGCTCCAACCGTATTCTTTACGTCAGTTTCCTTGCTTCACAATTCGGTCACCCTTCCAAGACCTCACCAAATGCCTAATACAATAATCACAAGATTATCAACATCATATTCTACTACCAATGTGTCCATCTATCTCTAGATAACACTTATTAACACATTTCCCCCAATTATGGTGATTTACCAAACCATAGGTTTAACCAACCCTTAAGATTCTTACAAATCATAATCATACACTTGTTTCCTTTGATAATATACCATCTATTAGGTGTATAGATCACTTATACCACCATAACCCATAATCCCAAGAACTAGGGTTTCAAACCCATACATCAAAATACATGGATCTAAAGCTACAAAGATCAAGGAGTGAAGATATACCTTTAATCTTCACTTAGGAGTGAAATCTACCCAAGATTCGTGGAGGAATCACTCAAGAACTGCACTAGAGCTCCAAAAATCGCCAAAGAGGTATCTAGGGTTTGAAAATAGCACAAATGGCTGAAAACCCGATTTTAATGCTGCCAGTCCAAAGATCACGACGCGAACAATAGTTCGCGTCGCTAACTATGCGTTTTCCATAATTCGCGATCGCTAAGTCGTCGCTAACTATTTCGCGACCAAATGCCAAACTCCCTGAAGACTGTTCCCGATCGTGATCCAAGGTTCGCGTCGTGAACTCCTTAGGGCAGCAGGGCTGCACTTTTTCATCTTTGTCTCGACCCGGTTTCGCCCATAACTTTCTCATACGGTGTCCAAACGACACGAAACCAATTCCTACGTTCTTTAAACGATTTATCCTTATTTATCGTATTTTTATACACTTTATTTGTTTACAAATTTCGGGTCGTTACAACTATGTACCCCTTAAAAAGGATTCCGTCCTCGGAATCACTAAGAATTTCCACCCACATCCGACCGAGCATTCCACTCTCATTCCCTTGTGGTCATTACCACCAAACTTTCCTCATTCCTATCCCGTCAACATTACATATTCAAACATTCACTTAACTCCGTTAAGTCCGAACGGTCAAGACCCCAATTAAAATAAAGTCATAATACTCAAACGGGTCAAAATTTCACAAGTTGACCAAATCACCGACATTCTCTCGACCGGTCCTTTCATTCTCATAACAATAGTATGACACAATCATACCTTTAACTAATTGATTTAAACGGATGTCAATCTCTAGCTTTGACCCAACCGATATATCCCGACATTGGTATATCCCCACATCGTCTACCCTTTGACTTAAGTACAAAGTCAACTATACTTTAACATTTTCCTCTCTCGTTAAGGATCCCATAAATCCTCCTTTCCTTTACAATTGACCTTTAATTTATGATCCACCTACAATCATATACTCGATTCCCAATTTCAATCTCGACAACACCCAAACGGGTCAAGGTCGAATAATCTGACCACAAGTATTTCAATTATCCCATCAATCCTTGCACGACCATACAATCGATACGTTATACCCTCAACATTCACTAAACGTTCATAACGAGAGTCAAAGCCCATCCTTGGCTAAGTCAACCAATCGCCAATTGGTCACCCTTGACTTTTACGTGAAGTCAACCATACTCTTTCAACTAACCAATTTCGTACTTACGGGTACCATCACTAATATCTCACTCCCGGTTCCAATCATTATTTTGGTCCCCTTAACATTTGTCCCCGTTTTTCCACACTTTCATTTTCTCTCCCAATTATCCGAGAGTCGTACATTCACATATGGTCACATCGACCTTCACCGATTCTTGACCAACATTTGGTCACTCAACCCATCCTTTAGTCTTCTTTCAACTACCCTTGCGTCACATCAATCAATTTCATAACCCTTATTCTCAATTACCGGAATTAGTTCTCCTATCGCAACATATTCCACTATTTCATACAAGTTTACCATACTTGGTTATCAAATGATAATTTGCTCACTAGGAGTCTCTCTTTCCTCATATTCTATGAATCGTAGGCATCTCCTACACATGCATGTCCTAGATGCAACCCGCATTTCAAACCGAATTCTCATTTACCATAATATAATAGCAATACTCATTAACCACATGGTTCTACATTCATCATATAAACACATAAACATATACACACATATAGATATACACACCTATATCATGCCAATTCAATCTACACACTTCTATAGTGCACATATACAAACATATGTATATATCATACCAATACCATCTATACATCTCTATTGTGCACATATACAAACATATGTATATGTCACACCAATACCATCTGGTATCCATCTTTTTACATCACGTAGCTTTGCTACTTTCTCACTCATTCAATCGCCCAATTATTCATCATGCATTCTAGCACCATTCCCATAATATTACATTATTGTTTTCTTTCATATCTAACATGTTTCTCATCTGACATATTACTCAACACGATCCACATGACACTACCTTTTCATCGTCATATGCCCTTGATGGCCATCACATAATGCACATGCATTGAATCCCGCAGATAACTAGTAAAATCTCGTTTCGCTTACACATTAACCGCCATTAATCGGTTCATTTCCTTATTACCATAGTTCCAAATCTTTTGTCACTACGGAAGTAACTATCATTCAATTCCATTAATCATAACTCACCGGTCATCCCGGTCATCCTTGAGTCAGCCAATCGACTCCGGTCTACACTTGCAACCCATGACTTAGCACCCAATCGTCTAACACTCGATTTTCTACTTTCGTACATCGTGGGGCTTAGGACTATTCCTTTCCCGATCGTAGTCTTACACTACACTACGCCATACATATCACGCTATTGCCATGACACTTTTACCGACAATCTTTTTCTCACCTTAGACTATCGAATCCATCAATCCGATCACATAACTTGCTATGGCTACACGCCAACTTTTACTCAACTGATCCCAACGATTAAATTTCGTCGTTCCCGACATTTAATCTTTTCCACATAGTTTCCATTTATAAATTCTAAGGCATCACTATACCTTAGTCATTCTTTCCTTTACCGTTCGCGTATAATAACATTACATTGCGTATCCGGATTCCTGCCGAATATCAAAGTCCCATTTCCAAAGCTTCTATTTCTATAATTCTCATCCAACTAACAATTCTTATCAAGACTTAGTACTTCATTATACTATCATTCTTTTGTTGACAACATCTACCATTCTCATGGTTCCCCCTTTGACACTACATAGTAGCATCAACCCATATATCTTTACTACCTGCGACACACCGGCCCATAATCATTTCCAATGTATGATTTCTATTCACATACTAACCGGGAAGACTATTCCCGAAATTAATTCTCCACATCATACAACTTATCTACAATTTCTATAGGCACCAATTCGTGCAACAACGACAATTAAGTCATAATCTCAAATCATTCATCTTACCCAAGATCTCCGAGGTGCCCCTTACGGGTCAATTCCCTATTTCAACTCACTCGTGAGTTCCTTTCACAACATTTTGTACCGTGCTCTCCTTCACAAAGTTTCATACAACACATTCCACCGTGACAACACCTCATCCTTCAATAATGGTGACGTCAATGTCGCCATATTGTTCTTCCTTCATTTGCTACTCTCTAGCACTTGCTAAATCTACCGAATCCACCACATCGTGACCTTCGGCTCAAAACTTCCGAATTACAGATAGGTTTTACACGCTATGAAGACCTTATACAACATTCTTCAATTTCTTCCGATTAGGTCTTGCTACCTATTTATGTAGGTAACTTCCACTACGGACTTCGCCATTCAATGACTCTTCCTTCATACGGGTATTGGAATCATTCCGCCTACCCTCATTCATACGGTTATCATACGTCTGGTTCACATTCTCATTCATAACTCTTCCCAATTTAGTGAGGCTCATTCACTTTTCACATTCATTCTTTCGCCATACTGTCGTATCCAAAAGGCAAGATTCAAACGGCCAACTCGACCATCGAAAACAACACAATTAAATCAAAACATGGCATTTCTCATAGGGGTCGACCCTATCTTATCAATGCCCTACGGTCTCGAAAGACTCACATTTCATAATTCATAACAACTTCTATAGGTCCCCTAGGTTCAACCCTAAACTTAACATAAAGTCTCAAGGTCAACCTATCGATCTCAAGGAATCTTACATTCATATTGCTACAGTCTAAGACTAGGATGGACATCCAACCTAATTCACTTAAACTATAGCTCTGATACCAATTTGTAACACCCGTATTTTTATAACATCGTTTTAAATCATTTAAAATACATTTTCCCAATATTTGACATATTGTCCAAAATACAGTTTAACAAAACTTTAAAACCTTTACCAGAGTATACAAAAATACGGTGTCACCAAGTATATCAAAACCATAGGCAAACGGGATCTACCTATGTGCTCCCGAGCTAAGCATATCAAGGCCACTTCTAGTGCAACCTTCTATCACTTCAACCTGTACCTGAGTACATAGCCACAAAAACAACGTAGTACGTGAGACAAAATAGTCTCGTGAGATACATGGGTTTTAGACCCCAATAATAATAATCAATTTCACAAATATATACAAACGTATTTATATATACTATATCAATACCGTCTGGTCACCCTAGTGTGACCCTATCAACCTTGCTTACCTAGCAATCACGTCTAACTATCGGGTTGCCCCCGAACTAGCTAGAATCACATACATATCTAGTTATCGGGTCGCCCCCGAGCTAACTAGAAACAAGGTACCGGCAATAGGATCGCCCACGCTACCGATACCTGCCTTGCCCACCAGAATACGTCCAATGAGTAAGACTACTATCGTGGTTGAGTCAATGGGAATCCACCCAACTGCCCCTCACACCACACCTATCGTGGTTGAGTCGATGGGAATCCATCCAACTGCCCCTCACTCCACACCTCATGACCGGGAGTCGCCCGTGTCATCACATAACTATCGTGGAAGAGTTGATGGGAATCCACCCAACTGCCCCTCAATCCACACCTCATGATCGGGAGTCGCCCGTATCATCACATAACTATCGTGGAAGAGTCGATGGGAATCCACCCAACTGCCCCTCAATCCACACCTCATGATCGGGAGTCGCCCGTATCATCACATCGTCTACTAACGTGGAAGAGTCGATGGGAATCCACCCAACTGCCCCTCAATCCACACCTCATGACCGGGAGTCGCCCGTGACATCACATCATCTCGATCCTACCATAACTCAACAGTTATGTCAATCTAGCTCTCGGCTATCACATCAATCATCAAACAAGTTAGTTATATAATAATAACTATATTTAACTAGTTCAACATAGAGAACGTACCCGTATAGTCCCATGGACCCAATCATAAGCAATCTACACATACTTCTACATCTATGAACCCTAGGAGGTTCATTTTCACTTATTTCATAATATACAATTCTTGTCTATCGACACCATAATACTTTTATCTCTTCGTGACCGTAATACTTAATTTTTACTAGTCACATCATAATCATTTTCCTATATATTCGTTCATTTCTTTTATTAGTAACTATTACCAATAGGTACTCATTACTTATCAAATCATTTCCATTTGCTTTACTAATACATAATTATTAATAAAGACCCCGATATACATGATATTACTCCATAACTTCATTATTATGGTTCCTTAGTAGAGATTTCATAATTACTTAATTTATCATATTTACTTCCAAATTCATCAATCATACTAGACTTATTCTAGTATCACATTACACCTACTTTCTTATCTTTCCAGTCACTATCTTTATCAAAACATTTATTAATAAAGATCCATAACATATCATATGTAATTTCGAAAACCATTTGATATGTACCCAGTTTAAAAGTCTCATGTACTCACCTTAGCAATAAAGTGCTCCAACCGTATTCTTTACGTCAGTTTCCTTGCTTCACAATTCGGTCACCCTTCCAAGACCTCACCAAATGCCTAATACAATAATCACAAGATTATCAACATCATATTCTACTACCAATGTGTCCATCTATCTCTAGATAACACTTATTAACACATTTCCCCCAATTATGGTGATTTACCAAACCATAGGTTTAACCAACCCTTAAGATTCTTACAAATCATAATCATACACTTGTTTCCTTTGATAATATACCATCTATTAGGTGTATAGATCACTTATACCACCATAACCCATAATCCCAAGAACTAGGGTTTCAAACCCATACATCAAAATACATGGATCTAAAGCTACAAAGATCAAGGAGTGAAGATATACCTTTAATCTTCACTTAGGAGTGAAATCTACCCAAGATTCATGGAGGAATCACTCAAGAGCTGCACTAGAGCTCCAAAAATCGCCAAAGAGGTATCTAGGGTTTGAAAATAGCACAAATGGCTGAAAACCCGATTTTAATGCTGCCAGTCCAAAGATCACGACGCGAACAACAGTTCGCGTCGTTAACTATGCGTTTTCCATAATTCGTGATCGCTAAGTCGTCGCTAACTATTTCGCGACCAAATGCCAAACTCCCTGAAGACTGTTCCCGATCGTGATCCAAGGTTCGCGTCGCGAACTCCTTAGGGCAGCAGGGCTGCACTTTTTCATCTTTGTCTCGACCCGGTTTCGCCCATAACTTTCTCATACGGTGTCCAAACGACACGAAACCAATTCCTACGTTCTTTAAACGATTTATCCTTATTTATCGTATTTTTATACACTTTATTTGTTTACAAATTTCGGGTCGTTACAATAATCTTGAATGATCTCACGCTAAACTACTTTTCAAAATTTTGAGAAGAATTCTTTCAACTCCTCTGAACAAATAAATAAACCAAGTATTAGAGTTGTCAACAATTAAGATCGATTAATTTTCGGTGTAGTTTGCCCTTAGAAAAATGCAAGCTAACCTTCAGTACTGCATCCGGAATCCCACCAACACAATTCTTTTTTTATTTTAAACTTTTTTGATTTGGCAAAGCCTTTGGGAATAGTTCTTTTGATCTCAAACTGTCAAATATTATCTCTTTCAAGCATTTCATCGAGCACAATTGCACCTAAGATGCCAAGATGAGGTATCAGAGTACAATGTTGTTGGTGTATATTAAAATTAAATTAAAACATCAAAGTAGAAACACAAACATTAATATTCTGATGATGATATACTATACTTTCAAGTAGAGGTGGCAAGATGAATGGATAAAGGATCAATAAAAGCAGGTCAACCATTATTGGTTGTATTTTCAAGTCAAAATTTTAATTTTATTACAATGATAATCTAAGTCTTTGAATTAAACGTAATTGAGATTGTAACTTGTAGACATTAAAATTGGGTTTTGCGAGACTTTTGATCCGCTTGAACTGTTTGAAATAAAACAAAACCAGTTCGACCAGCTCTAAAGTAAATGGGTAGATACTCACACATATAAGGTTTTGAGATAACACCAAACGCTTCTTCACATTCTATTGAAAATTTGGCAATATCAAAAGCCTATGCTTGAGACATTGTATCCTACCTGCAAGAAAAACATGCCTTTTATGTAACCTGCTGCTATATATTTTATATAAAATCATGTATAATAAAAATCTGTGATTTGTTAAACGTACCATAAACCAATCAAAAGGCTTAAAACCATACTACAATCTTGGTAGAATAACAGCTACCACTCGACCCGCCCATTTTGCAACGTATAACATATATGTATCCCTTAAAAGTTATAAAAACAAAACTCTGTCAGAATTGAATTTTTACAAATTGGATTCAGTAATTAAAAGACCATTTTATTAATAAAAAAAGACTATATTGAAAATTCATAACAATTAAAAGACAGAATCAACTTTATTTGAAAAAACTATTTTTAAATGGAGTTCCAGCTACAAACCAATAATCTTCTCCTATATATAAATCAGAAAAGAAAAAAAAAAACTCTCCAATTTTTGAAAAATCATACTTCATCACTCAATTGTATAATACACCCATAATTGATGTTTATCTTTAAGAGCTTGAAAACCATTTTTCCTCACGAACATATGTTGGCCTGGTAGTGGAGATCGCGACAAATTGATGTTTAGGAATGGAATGAACCCGATATAACTGTTCCAAAGAGCTGCACTTTGACTGTGAAAGTCAAATGTGAAACTGTTGCAATTTCATAATACTGGCTAAATTGCTATAGAGAAATACTCATCACAATCAAGTATCATGTCTACAATAACCTTTTTTTTATAGATTGCTCATACAAAAAGGCATTCTATTTCACATCAAATCAAGGCCTATTCATGTTGCAAGGTAGGGTTTGGAAGAGAATATACAATTTCCATATTAAGCAGGTTCACACACAACTTGTTTTATAATTCGTTGGAAAAAAATAATTAAATAAGAAGAATTGTTACTCGAATTATATGTGTTCACCATAAACAGAGAGTATCATATGCAAAACAAAGATAAAAAAGAATTTAAAAAAAAAACTAAGATAAGAGTATCTATACTAACAATTAGTCACATTTATGAAATTCTTAATTACCTTGGGTGAAGCTTTTTGATTCCTTCCAAATTTTCATTCGGTTTTGATACAAAAAAATCCATAGATGTATCGCCTGTAGAAAAAAAAACAGTTTCAATCACAAACAAACAAATCATCAGATGGTAGAAATTAAGTATGTATCATACGCGAATCAAAATTGAAATGCTTACTGTATCCCAAATTCACGAAGATTATGGATTTTTAGCTCAGATTTATCGCTCCCTACGATTGTTGTGATTGAGAACCGTCTTATTCGTCGTCGTCTTTGAGGTTTGGTCGGGAGGGTTCCTTTTGGGAAGGTTGGGGGTTGGTTTGAGGAGATCCAAATGGATGGAGACGGAAAATACAGAATTGGGAGCATAGTGGCGGAAGATGGATGTGCTGGTGGTGGTTGTGGCGGCGGCGGTGGAAGGGTTCTCGAAGAAGGAAGAAGAGCATGGGTTGAGGAGTTCAAAATGGACCTAGGGTTAACTACTCAATTCGTGCGGTACAAAAGGCTGAGAATTCGCTGGCCAATCTATAAATTACATGTGGCATAAACAACGTGACTTCTACCAATGCCGGATTTACACGTGGCATTGTCCACCAATAGGAGGCCACCGTTTTGATGAGTTGGCATGGAGTTATCATGTGTAGCCTCATATATAGGGGAGGATATCTATCTATATATACTTAAAAAACGAGTTTCAAAATCGAAGTTGTAATAAATACGGTAGTCATTAATGCCATTTACACAATACTATAAAAACGAGTTGCCCAAGATAGTATTTGTTCAAAAAACGCCTTAGCCTTTCTTATTAATTCCATTTAATGCCATTTAAACGGCTTAGCCATTCAATGCCATAAAACGCAGCCCATTTAGTTACCCAAGAAAACAAACGAACGTCTTAAATGGCTTTATTTCACATTTTAATATTTCTTAATGTTTGGCCAGTTACAAGTAGACAATTACATTCTCAACTTTGGGCAGTTACACATAACCCCAACAAACGTTTTAGAGACTTTGTGCATTTCCATTTAATTCCCTGTAAGGTTTAGATATAAAACCGCTTCATAGTTCATCCCCCAACCATCATCAACTGGCGTCTTCTTCAATCAACCGGTGTACTCCTAAATTGAAAGGGTGCGAAGGAGATGACGAACAGATACACGTCGTTCGTCCTCACAAACAATCCAACTGCTCTCTTCCAAAACCCAAATGCTTCACAAAACGCTTTATAAACCAACACGGTGCTCTGCAACTTGCAATTGCCGATAACTTCAATCTAAGATGGACAATATAAATCCATTTCATTCAAATCTAAAAGAAGGTATTTCCCCTTTAATTAACTGCACTTGAAATTTGTTCAAATCTATCCTTTTTTTTTTAATTTAAATTTAAAATTTATACGTTTTTTCATGTTAAATTTAAAATTAATGGCCGAGTGTTATAACTTATGAGCGATAATTTTTTTGATTAACACTTTATAGAAAGAGGCCGGCCAGTTACAAAATTTTAAAATTGAATTCTGAATATCATCAAAACATTTCTTTTATAACAGATTTAATTAAATGGAAAGTTAATATATACTTCAGTTTTAAAACGGAATTCCATTTAAGTTAGTAGTTGTTGTTGAGAGCAGGGAATTGAGACTATTGTCTTTCTGGATCCGCAAGGGTTAGATTTTTTTCCTTCATAAATTTTAGAGTCTTTGTTTAATCTCAAGAAAATATTGTATTAATTAACAGTTTTGCAGGTTAGTTTGTATGGAGGTCAGGTGATTTCATGACGCAATGAAATACATAATAACTTCTATTTACGAGTACCAAGGTGTGGTTTCATTTTCTTAAAATTTTAAAATATTTAAAAAAATCATTAATTGTTTTCCACTCATATGGTTTTGATGATTTTAGGGGATTCTTAAGCCCCCAAGCAATGCGAGGAGGTATTCCAGAATGTTTTCATCAGGTATGTTTGTTTATGATTGTGGTACATTATTTTTTTATTATAATAAACAAATAAATTTAATGCTTATGTTTATCAATATATGTAGTGTGGTAACTGTGATTCACTTAAGCAACATGGGTTTGCAAGAAACAAACTTTGGGCGGTTGATGACGATCCTCCTGCCAATGATTCTATTCTCTATATTTGTTATAATTATGAGGTTCTATACACTTTTTTATTGCAATTATGTTGCTTAATTTGGTTACAATTGGGTTGATGATTAATTGCCATGTAAACACTTTAATGGTATTAAAGTTTGCATCATTTTATAAAATGTGATGTTTGCATTTGTTTTTCAGGTGTTCCATGGACAAAGGAAGAAGATAGAATGTTTTTATTACGTTTACAAAAACTCGGAAAATGTTATTGGAGTGGAATTGCAAGAAATTATGTGATTACAAGAACACAAACACAAGTTGCAAGCCACACTAAAAAATATTCCATATTGCTAAGCAATAGTTCTAGGAGAAAAATTGATATTGTAGCTGACAATGTAAGTATCACTTCACTGAAAATTGTGCTAACGGGTCATTTTTATTGCGGGTCATTTAAATATAAAAGTCAAAATTTAATTGGGATTTTTTGAACATTGTATTCAATTCCATTTTTGTTTTTCATAAATTTGTGTAATCTCCAAAGAAGATGATTTATTCCCACGATTACCCCGGGATCCCATCACAACCTGAGGCTCAATCCATCAACAAACCAACACTATTGTAAGAAGAATGCGAGTCAATGGATTCCGCAAACTCAACCACGGTTGACTTTCCTGTTGAGCGGACACACGCACCATTAAATCTTGAAACTACACAATGTTTGTATCCAGTCATGTATCCTTCATTCGTGTATGCACACATACATGTTGCTATCCCGTATTGGCCCGGACCCGGGTCGGGTCATGATCAACCTACGTCGGTCAAAACAGAAACTCATGAGATTCTTATTGCTTGCGGGTTTGTGTAATGGCACTCCCCTTATTATCACGCACCATGGAGAGCTCGACACACTTTGCTTTATTCATACTTCACAGTTTTATGATGATTAAGCTCGTGCATCGCACGGGCCATGCTGCCTCGTATATATAAAAATTGAGTTCCAATTTTGAAGTTGTAATTAATATCATGCATTTAATATTAATAATAATTAATATATAAACTCAATTTTAAAAATAAAATCATTAAATTGTAATACCAAGAGTTTTGAAATAAATATAAATAATTATAATAATAAAAAGGTTCAATAAATAAGACACATTAGCATCTATAAATAGTCATTCTCATATTGCAAAAAATTTAACACTCTAAAGGTACATCCAAAAGAAATATCTAACAAGTGGAGTCAACAACAAAGATGTATAGGGCTTTTTTTTATTTATCGTCGCTATTAATTGGTAATCAAACATAATGTTTATTATTTGTATTTTTTGAAGAAAAAAATCATAGAGATGAACTCTTTATGGTTTCGTCTTATAGAGAGTATGTTAGTTGTTTTCGTTTAAAATTACACAAACTCTTTTGTATATATGTACAAAATTATTATTCGTTATTTATGTACATTTTGTATAAAAATTATATTATATAATGATCTAATACCTATCATTATAGTATATGAGATTGTGTATGATATTATCACAATTATTTAAGATGGATATCTTATCATGTTAATGGTCACAAATTGGTGTTCATTTGATGGTTGTTAGATTTATGTTTACTTCTTTTGTATATCTATATTTATATATATATAAATTGAGTTTCATGTTTGATGTAGTAATAAATGTCATGTATTGAATATTATGTATAACATATCTTCTCCATCTACCAATTGAGTTTCCCTATCATTTTTACATCTTCTCCACTACATGAAAAATTAGCAAGAACATTTAATATATTTAAAACTTAAATTAATAAAAACTAATATCTATCATTAAACATCAAGTAACTTTAACTTCTCATCGTTTGTCCCTTGGCCTACCAAAAATCATAACCCCCTCGCCACTCATCTATAAAATTTGCACTCTCACATTATCTCAAAGCACAATACACAACAAATCACACACCATGCCTAACTCTTCTCCAATAACCATTCTAACCCTACTTCTTACAACCATGTCCATGTCCATGTTAGTACAATGTACAAACAAGGCCATTAACCAACACGAAAAAAGTTGATGTACCATCCCTAATGGCATAACTCATAATTGATGAAGGATAGGGGCGGATTGTTGGTAGGGCAATAAAGAGAATTTAAAAGAAATATTGGCCATCTTTGATGGGATCACTTGGTTTCACTTCCGAAGAAGGTGATATATTGCATGGTTATTGTGATGTTTCGAATAATGACAATCCTCCAACCGCCACACCTCCACCACAAATCACTAATACCACCACTCATAAGTCTACATCAGGGGATCTTTTGCAAAGTGTAAATGTAAAGGGTATTGTGTGATGATCAAACATAAATAATGGAAAAATAAAAGGAAAAAGAAAAAGAAAGAAAACATATAATTTGATACCGAGTTTTCATTAAATATTAAATTTTGATGCTGCAAACAGATAATTTATAATTATTTCCTTTTAATAAAGTTTTAGACATTACTTTTCATGAAGGATTGATCAACTGATATTGGTTGAACATATATCATCGTTTATCAATTAGTTGTGCTTATAAAAGAAAAGCATGAACATCTTTGTAGTGATATTTATGTGCTATGAATAACATGTTTTATGTTATGCTAATATAAATACTTTTGTTTTCAAACTTTATATTTTCCTCCGATAGACTTTGTTTTGTACATACTTTGTAGTTGATACCAATTACTTTTTATCATGAACAAAACCCGTGCATCGCACGAGCCATGCTGTCTCGTAAAGTTAATTAAAAAGTTAGTAAAGAATAAATCTTTACAATAAGCTTTTCAAAAAGCTAGTTAGTGCAATGATAAAAAGTCAATTAAAGACTTATTACCGAATTATTAAAATAGTAATAAGTTTTAGAAACACAACTTCTACGATTCAAATTTTTATCAAATAACTATGATGATTCGGAAAAATCCAAATCATCTACATACAACACCTGATGAGATTAACAACACAGAAACTTAATTCTACCCGAAAAACTAATCTAACCACCAAATCTACCATCGACCCATAAAACACCAAACTAAACACAACCCGAAAGAGGTTTACATACAAACACCCAAATTCAAAAGGTAAGAAATTCATCATCTAATCACCAATGCAGTAAGTTTACCAAATTACCCTTTGCTAAGTTACTACTCAAGACTCACGTTGATGTCAGTTTGCTTATCCCTCGACTCAAGGGCATTATAGGAAGACCAACTATCTCCCCGAAACGAAGGTGATGACAAATTTTGTTTAGCAGAATACGGCTCGTTCGTCTCAGTCGCCGGAGCAGCTGCCGGTGACGGAACCACCACCGGTGCCGCCACCGGAAGTGGTACCGGAACCAGGACCGCAGCGGTGGTCGAGATTGTTATCGTTATGTTTTCAGGTACTTGTTTCTTGATGCTTTTCTGATCTTGTTGGACACCCGTTAAGAAACTTCCGACTATAATCTGTAGTTTAATTATTACAAAAACCCGATAAAAAATTCAAATAAGAAATTCATCGAATTGGTGGAAAATTACAAATAGAATCATACCTGCACGGGACTAGCGGCCACCAGTAAACCCGCCACACTGCCGCCAACCACCCGCCCATCTGGGCTGGATAACGAGACACTCATCCCGCCAGATCGGTTTCTTATTCCACCGCTTTCAGAAGGAATAAATGATCCCGCTAATGAAAGTATCTCAAATCGACCCTTAAGAACAAAATAAAAAAAAACGTGTCAAATTATTATTGAAAATAAATAAAATGTAACGAAAAGTGATTTATTTTTCACCTCATAAGTTAATGTACCGCCAGAAGAATCGGGCTGACGAAGGGTAACACTGGAAATTACACCATTCGCAGACAGAACACATATTGCACGGGGACCTTGTTGAGAAAACGATATAACCTTCATTGTCACATCCTAATTAATGGAACCCAAAATAAAATTTGTCACTCAAATAAACCAAATAAATATTACAATATATAAATATATGGATGGATCATGGATATACACTTTTACCTCTCCTGTGTTGACGTTTATTATATGAGGCATAAAGTTAGCACCAACTGAACTTGAAACCCAATCACCTAATCAGAAAACAACGAAATATGTAAGTATTTTATTTTATAATAATAATTGTTATAAGAAAAGCGAATAATTTGATCGAAATTTGCTAAAAATGACAATGAATTCGTGATATTTGGCATGATTCTCCCCCAAATGTATGAGAGACATAAAATGTGCAAGAAACCCCACTGATAAGAACTTTGAGCCAACAAACAAACCCCACACCATAATAAAAGCAAATTCTTGATCCTTGCAAATATAGAGAGAGTGACACTACAATACAACTAATTATAATTCTTACAAACTTAGGTTTTTAAGAAAAATAGATTCATTCAAACAAACATCAGCTTTATCTTCTTTTCTGTTGTTTCTTGTCATATATATATGAATGTATGAACATGTATGTATGTGTATATATGTCCCAAAAGGTAAGCAACAAAATTAGAATCATCTGTTACAGTATTCTCCTAATTCACTCACCAACTTTCTCACACACACACAAAAAGC
Organism: Calendula officinalis; assembly: GCA_963853835.1. Classification (NCBI taxonomy): domain Eukaryota; kingdom Viridiplantae; phylum Streptophyta; class Magnoliopsida; order Asterales; family Asteraceae; genus Calendula; species Calendula officinalis. The sequence goes on along the minus strand of OY970830.1, from coordinate 38,418,952 downwards.
ACAGAGTTTCTAGAACTATCTATTCACATCAAGATATTTAAGTTGAAGTGGTTCTATTCAATTAGGTCCCACTTCAATCAAAATCTTGAAACTGTTTCATCAGATCAAATAAACCCCACTTCACATTAGCAATAAAGACTCAAACTTTAACAACAAAAACAAATCTTTAGTACCTAAAGTTTCCATTTCTTTGGTTGGTTGTTGGTGTTGGTGATGGTGAAGGGGTTTTCCGGCGGAGTGTGGCCGGATTTTGCCTCGTTTTCCGGTGGAGAAATCGATGACCGGAGGTGCAGCAGATGAGATGGGTTTTGGAGATAAAGCCTTTCTGACTGACCCATCTGGACCGTATTTTCTGGGTCTGCCTCTTTTCTTTTTTTCCGTCAAGGGTGTTACGCCGGCCGGCGGTGGCGCCGCCGGGTACGGCGTAGAAGATACAGCTAGTTGGCTTGTGATGGATTGAGATGGGGTTATTGATCCAACGGCTGGGAGCTTCGCTGGGGATTCAGTTCTTGGAGCAATATGGTAGTCAGAAGGAGCATCTGATCCAACCACTGTAACCCCACTGTTATTCATTTCTTCTCTTCCCTCAATCATCAAATAACAAATTTATATATAAAAAAAATAACTTATTTAAAAGAAATAAACACAGAGCCTTCAGGAAGAACACTAATTTTTTATAATCTTGAAAAGAAATCCTAGAATTTTTAACAAGATTTTTTACAGTTTTTTTTTCTTCCAGTAGAACTTAAAACCCAAAAACCAGAAATAATAAATAAAAAAGATTAAAAACTGAAAATAATTTTAGAACAAACAAAAATCTGGGGTAGTTTTTTCATTGAAGTGAGATCAAAGAAAAGAAGGACTCTTTTCACATCATGATTTGCTAAAAATGATACATGAGGGCAGTGCTCTGCATGAGGTTGATGATGAATAAAAATAATTTCAAGAAAATAAAGAAAATAATTATGATATTTGAGGAATAATGAGGGTAGGGTATTGAGAAGATAAAGATTGAATTTTTATTTCGTATGAAAAATTGTGGTGTTTTAGATGTTAAAAGCTATTTTAGGTTGCTTATTTTTCTCAAAATTATCTAATTTATAAATTTAAAATAAAAATATATTCAAAGAGGAAAAAGAAATTAGTTAATGTTGAGCTTTTATTATCAACTACTTCCTCCGATTCAAAATAAGTGATACACCTGGTGTTTCACGGTTTTTGAGACAAAAGATTATAATAATGGTTAAATAGATTAATTGGATGGTTAGTGGGGAATGGGTCCCACACATTTTGAATAAAATAAGGTTAATGATGTTTAAAAGTAAAAAGTAAGGGTAAAGGGGTCATTTCACTTTGTTAAAGTAGATAGTTAGTGAGTGTGGGTCCCATTTTTTTTTTGCCAAATAAGAAAACTTTTCAAACTGTATCACTTATTTTGAATCACCCCTAAAAGAAAAGTGTATCACTTATTTTGAATCGGAGGAAGTATTAAAGTAATAAAGTTTATGTATTTTAGTTAATAAAAAGGTTGAAGTCCGGTGAAAAGAAAAGTAAAATTAGGTTGCCAAGGCATGAAGACAACCATACCTCTTTTTGAAAAAACAAATAGTTTAATACAAACTAATTTTTTCAATGTAATTTTTTATGTGTTATAAAGTATATAAATATTATTATTCAAATACAAACAAAGAAAGTTGTATGAAAACAATTGAAATGTTAAAAAATAGAATATTACTGTATTTAAAAATAATAACTTATTTACAAACTTCATCTTGATTTCTACCCAAAACAATGAATCTGAAATTAGTACTTTTAAATTACTCTATTTTATTTTCCCCTCCTTTTGATTTTTAATAGTTCTAGGGCTTTTCTTATTGTTATATTCTTTTAGGCACATCAAATACAAATTATAAACTATTAGACCTTATAAACTGATAAAGTTTGGGTTGGAAAACAACACAAGTGGTGGTGGTGGTTTTTGGTGGCGGCATTGGGTGGTATATGGTGGTCAACAAAGTGATATGTATTTATGGATTAATAAAAATAATATGATAAATAAGTAATTGCAATATATGATATAGTAATTTAGTTGGTAAGATGTCTTTAATATAAATATTTATGGTCACATATTCAAGTTCTGGAGCTGATATTTACTAAGTACTAAATATTAAGTATGGCTAATTTTGCAAAGTTATAAAAACATTACCTATAATAATATTTATCAAATGTTATTATTATTCATTAATAGTTGATAAATAATTATTTATTTTTTACATTTAACCTATTTTTGGTTGTTATCAGCTTTTATTTTTAACCTTTACTTTATCATTATTTTTTAATGATGTTAAAATGATATTTTTTTATAATAACAATAGTTTTCTTATGATGTCTTTATTTAATTAATTTTATTATTTGAAATTATTTTATGTAATTATAATGTTCAAATTAAGTATATTTGCAATTAATCTAATCTGTTTGCACACTTACAAATGTAAATTAACATAATAATTATCCAGGTTACCTAATCATGTGATAACATGTATCCATAGAGTGTATATCATTTTCATCCCAACTAGTTCAATTTTCTCGTTAATGGTCACGTCAAAGTCAATTAGTAAACATGATTTGAAACTTAAGAAATCTAGATCATCATCGTTCAGGCTAGCGGAGGATAATACACGACCAAATTTACCTAATATGATTTGGATATTGACACTTTTCCACAAATGAGGTGGTAGTCCAACAAGATTTACCCAAGCAATTTTCTTGGTGTTTCTTAGATATTTGTGGTAGCTCCTTAACCAGGAAAACCAAAGAGTCCAAGTTTTTTTGTTATTTCACCAAATAAAATCATTTCTTGGTGAATTCTACGGTGCAATATATATGTTATGCCTTCCGCCTCAAGAATGTCCACGATATTGTCCAAGACATGTAAATCTCGTTTCCCCATGATGACCTCCGACGTATTCTTGAATTTGCTAGCCTCCGACTTATCATGCAAGGGTGTATACTTACTGTTTGTTTGATTGGTGCCGTTTTTTCAGTGTTTTTTTTTTGTTAATAACTCTGTAAGTTATTTTTTCTGGTGATTCTAATCAATTATCGTGAACTTTGTGATCATAATTAAGATATAATGTGTTCTTTTGTTTTTCATTGTGTTTTTTCAGTGTGATTCTAATCATTATTGTGAACTTGTGATCATAATATGAGATAATATTTTATAGTTATATACGAAACATGTAAAAAATGATAAAATCTAAAAAAATGAAAGAAAAAAAAAAACTCAAAATATGAAAAAGGGGTACAAAAGCTCCAAAAGCACCTATTAGGTAAATGTTTCTCAAATCACACATATTTAGTAAATATTCATTTCAAAATACTACTATTTTAGTTAAAAAAAAAAAAACTCTAGTAGAGATAATGTGTTTGTGAAGAAGTATTTATTGATAAGGGTGTCTCGATTTTATTTTATTTAATTCTTCTTTATACTTTACGCATGCAAAATATTTTTTAAGTTTCGTTACTTTTATGAGTTAGGTGAGTTCTTATCAAATTCAACTTAATTATATTTTCAAAATATTCCCATTGCAAGTGGAGATGCAAATTTGAAAGCAAGTTTGTAACTTTTTAATTTTTCCAATTATATTTTTCTAAAAGAAATGAGTAAAAAATGTATTATATCATCCGTTTTGATTTTTTTATTGTTTAAAATCTTTGGTATACTACTTCAGTAATTTACTTCTACAAAAACAAAATGTTTTGCAAGTACAGTACTAGGGGTGAATATTTGGGCCAAAAAATAGATATGAACCGGAACTGAAAACCAATCTAAATCGAAATCGAAAACATGTAATCAGTTTTGTTTTCAATTTTGTAATTTCATCATTTTTGGTTTCGATCCAATCGGTTTCGGTCCGGTTTGATTTGGTCTACGGATAGGGGTGAGTATTTGCGCTTAAAAGACTGAACCGGAACCGAACCGAACTAAAACCAAAAACATGTAATCTGTTTGGTTTTGATTTTAAAAATTTATTATTATCAGTTTCGGTTTTATCAGTTTCAATTTGACTCGCTTCGATTTCTGCAACATGCTCACCCTTAGCAAGTACCTCTTTGCACTTGATGCTCTACTATTTATAACTATTTTTGTAATTTCCAAAATTAACATAAAAAAATTATGGGTAGCTAAAGGCAGGAAAATTTTTCTAATCGATAAAATTCATATATACACCCTAGATTTGATATCTATGTTTTAATGAAACTATTAGATTTTTATAAACGTAAAATATGAATCTAGTTTTAGATATTAAATAAGTTTATAATGGGACTTAGAACATTTCATTATATAAGATTGGAGGTCAATAAGGTATTGTTTGATAAGAATAAAATGATTAATCACTGAATAATTCAACAGTTTGAATGATTAAGAGGTATTGTATAAAACTTGTTTTGAATGTGAGAAACTTTTTTATAAGAATCTGGATGCTTAATGATTCAGCATATGTTCTAGGGAAGAATGATTCAGCAGTTTTTTGCTGTCCCATTCAGCATATACTTAATTCAGATGCGCTAAACAAACGCACTGAATGTTGAATGATTCAGCGCTGAATGGTTCCATTAAGCTGCAAACAAACACCACCTAACCCAAGTACCTTTTGATATGAAACTATTAGATATTACTACCTTAGTACCCATACAAAACAAACAGATAGCTATACGTTTCATTTCGGTGTACAGGAGTGTAGATGTTTACTAAAAACTTAGTAGTACTATAGTGTGGTATATATGTTTATATTGTTTAGTATAGGGTTTACGTTGTAATTTATATATCCCCATGTATATATGCCAATTTGTCTAAAATAACAATGGTAAATTTCGAAATATTAACAACCGAAACAATAGAAAAAATTTAGATTAAAACTGCGGTTTTTCTCAACAATCAAATATATTCTCGCTTCAACAAGTACAACTACAGCAATTGTACTATTAGGGGTGAGAATGGGGCGGTTTTTAACTAAAACCAAACTCCGAACAAAAAGTTCGGGCTTTAAGAATTACACCCCGTTTGGTTTCGGGTTTTTGTTTCGGTTTTTCGGGTTTTCTCAATAAATCGGTTCAGTTTCGGGGTTTTTCGATTTTTTTGTTTTCCTTTAAATTTACCGATTTGTTACCTTCAAACATTCGAACGAAGATATAAAACAAACACTAAAAACAATGGGAAAATAGCAAAGGAAATTTTACTTTGTTCTTGTTGAACAAATTTTTATTTGGATTTAAGAGAAGGTTTGCAATGAACGCGTTCACCATTTCGATCAACTTACTCGTAGTTAAACTATTGTTCATTAGAAACTACAAAATGACATTATACTATATTAGACGAAATAGTAAAATATACTCAAATCTTCTATTTAAAACCTAGAAAATATAGCAATAAATTACCTAAAAAAATCAATCATATCTTTTATTTAAAAGATAGTTAAATGTTAAATCTATATAAATATAAGAATATTTTTATAAAATTTGAGAAATATATAATGGCGGGACGGGCGGATTTTTGGCGGGTATTTCATATGCCCCCGAAAACCACCCTAAACATTCGAGTTTTTCAAAAGTCAAAACTGTTGACATCAGTTTTTCAAATGATTCGGTTTTTTCTGTGTGAATTTTTTCAGGCTTTTCGGTTTCAGTTCGGTTTTTCGATTTTTGTGATCACCCTTATGTACCAACTTCAATAGATGTAACAACAATACCCGTGTGCTTTTCAACATTTATCTAACTTTGCATGTAATTCGAGTATTCACTCCACAACACCTCAATCGCCACTATCTATAGCTTCTCCATCGTCGGCCAGCCGCGGCTTACTGTTGACACCACAACTATCCGCTAGTCACCTTAACCCACCACCAACAAAACTCTGAGTTTCATAGATTTATATATTAAATTAAATAATTTTAGTATCATAACCTGATACAATGATTTCAAAATTGTCTACTTTTGATGTTTGATTTTTTTAAAAGCAACAAATTTAATTAAAGAAAATTTATTTCTTCTAGTATTGAATTAGTTACACGTATCGTATAAAAGTATTTAATACGTTTGAGTAAAACGAAAAATTAGCTTTAGATAATACTAGTACTAAATTTTACTTCTTCAACTATGATTATATTGTGGCAAAAGTATAAGTAAGTTCTTTATACAGTCACCATCTTATATTAGTTGTTAATAGCTATATTTGCTAATATACATTATTCTTTCAATAATAAAAATCATCAACGATATACTATACGTATATGAATTAGTTATTTTATAACTACGCCCTTCTTCTCTTGTTAATATATCTGAAAATAATTTTATGCAATTTCCAACCGTTTTCTTACGGAAACATACGAACATAATTGTCCATATTGATACTAAGGTTATTTTCATTTACCAAAGAGCTCTAATATAGCGGTGCCGATATGTAAGTAACTTTACAAGTAAAAGACTGTAATTTCAAATCTGATTAAAAAACGTATGAAGCATATAAATTATGAGTTCTAGACTGAAAGCTTATAAGAGGAGGCTAGGGTTTCATAGAAAACGTCAAATGTAAAATGTATGTTATAAATAAGAAAGACATACAATATATAGAAAAAGCTAACAGGCTAGACACAAGGCCCAACTAATAAAACCCAATAAAACTATTAAATTAACATCCCTCCTCAAACTCATAATGCAACGGTAATAAGCATTGAGAGTTTGTCAGTCAGAAATTGAAACCGAGGAGCAGTCAAAGGCTTTGTAAACATGTCAGCAATATGCAAGGTGGATGGAACATGCGGAAGCGATATAGTCCCTTGCAGAAGATGATGACGAGTAAAATAACAATCAATCTCAATATGCTATGTACGCTCGTAAAATACCGAATTTTTGGCGATCAATATGCCACTCTCATTATCACAATGTAACGGAGTAGGATGAGAAATGTGAACACCATATTTGCAAGAAGCCACCGTAACCAAACAATCTCACAAGTAGCAAGAGCCATGGCACGATACTCAGATTCTGTAGAAGAACGTGAGACAATATCTTGTTTCTTACTTTTCCATGAAATCAGGGAATCTCCAAGGAAGACACAATACCCAGTAGTGGACTTACGATCATAAACATCACTATCCTAATTAGCATCACTGTAGGCACGCAACTCAAGAGAGGATGTAGAAGGCAATACAAGGCTGTGAAACTGAGTACCGCGAAGATATCTTAAAATACGCATAACAACTCCCCAATGAACACTAGTAGGAGCAGTGACAAACTGGCTAACAACATGAACTGAATGAGCAATATCGGGTCTAGTGACAGTAAGATAAACCAAACTCCCCACAATGGTAAAGGCTTGGATCAGATAAGGGTACACCGTCAGTTGGAGAGTACTTGGCATTACTTTCTAGAGGAGTTCAACTGTTCGATTATCCGTGAGCCGTGCACGATCAAACAAATCTGAGATATACTTCGTCTGAAATAAAATATAACCCTTTTGGGATTGAGCAACCTCAATTCCCAAGAAATACCGTAGCAAACCCAAATCTTTCATAGCAAACTGATGAGCTAAATCTCGTTTCAAAGATTGTATACCATCATGATCATCGCCAGTTTTAACCATATCATCAACATATAAGGAAAGAAGGATTCTACCTTTATCTGTGCATCGAACAAAAAGAGCCGAATCATGATTACTTGGTTGAAAACCAAGCGAAGTAATGACCGTAGAGAATTTCTCAAACCAAGCACGAGGTGTAACACCCGTATTTTTAAAACATCGTTTAAATCATTTAAAATACATTTTTCCCAATATTTGACATATTGTCCAAAATACAGTTTAACAAAAACTTTAAAACCCATATCAGAGTTTACAAAAATACGGTGTCACCAAGTATATCAAAACCATAGGCAGCGGGATCTACCTATTAGCTCCCGAGCTAAACATCTCTAGGCCACTTCTAGTGCAACCATCTATCACTTCAAACCTGTACCTGAGTACACAGCCACAAACAAACGTCGTACGTGAGACAAAATAGTCTCGTGAGATACATGGGTTTTAGACCCCAACAATAACAGTCATTTCATAAATATATAAACATATATATAAACTACATAAGTACCGTCTAGTCACCCTATTGTGACTCTGGCTACTTTTGCTTTCCTAGCAAACATATCTAGTACCTAAACATATAGGTACCAGAAGCTCAATCATATCTAGTACATAAACATATATGTACTAGAAGCACAAACCTGTCTAATACATAAACATATATGCATTAGAACCTAACACGCCTAGTACTAAACATATGCGTACTAGAAGCACCATCATACCTAGTACATAAACATGTATGTACTAGAAGCACAAACATGTCTAATACATAAACATATAGGTATTAGAACCTAACATACCTAGTACCAAACATATGCGTACTAGAAGCACTCGTGTGCTTAGTGTATAAACATATATACACTCGGTGTATAAACATTTATACCACCGCCCAGTGACCGGGGGTCCCCCGCGTCACCACCATCTATCTCTTATCATAACCTAACAGTTATGCCAGTCAAAGCCTTCGGCTATCACAACAAACATCAAACAAGTTAGACATCTAACAATAACGACATATAATTAGTTCAACACAATGTGAACGTACCTGTATGGTCCCATGGACCCGATCATAAGCAACCCATATTTACTTCTACATCCATGAACCTAAGGAGGTCTATCCTTACTTATTCTCATAAGAAACATTTCTTATTTATCGATATCATAATACTTTTATCTTTTCTTGACTATAATATGTATTTATTACCAGTCACACCATATTCATTTTCATATACATTCATTCATCACTTTTATTAGTATCATGTACTAATCAATACTCTTTACTTAATATCATCATCCTTAGTTTTATTAATGCATATCATTAATAAACTAAATATCATACATCATATTAATAATTAGTATTAATCACTTTTAATGATCTCTTTCAAAATCATCAATCATCTTAGACATACTTAGATAGTCTAGTATTTACATTTTCTCGTCTTTTCAATCATATCTTTATTAAAAACATTTATTAATAAAGACCCATAAAATATCATATGTATTTTCAAAACTCTTTGCTATGTACCCAGTTTACAAGATTCCAACCCAACACATTCAAATTTCATCATTTCCCCCAAATCTTGTTTACAACTAGCTAGGAGATGAAAATACCTTAGATCCTTGATCAAGGAATGAAGATCTCCAAGTATAGTGGTGTTCTATGCCCAAGAACACCCAAAATCGCCCCCAAGAGCTCCCAAATCGGCTGCACATTTTGGTGTAGTGAAAAATGAGAGAAAACCCTAGAATTCCCGACTTTTATGCTACAGCGACGACTTTCGCGTCGCTATCTTTGCGATAGCGTCGCTATCTTGCAAACCGCCATAAATCGCGACGGAGATAGCGTCGCTATCTCTGACGCTATCTCGTCCAGACTCGTTTTCGCGACACATCTCCGACGCTATCTTGGGTCGCTATTTGAAAGCCATAAGATCGCGTCGATATCTTCAAGATAGCGGCGCTATCTTGCCCTTATGCAGCAGGGCTGCAACTTTTGCTTCCCGCTTCGACCCGGTTTCGTCCATAACTTTCTCATACGGTCTCCAAACGACACGAAATCAATTCCTACGTTCTTTAAACGATTTATCCTTATTTATCATATTTTTATATAATTTGTTTATAAATTTTGGGTCGTTACAACTATCTACCCCTTAAAAGGATTCCGTCCTCGGAATCGCTAAGGATTTCAACCCACATACAACCGAGCATTCTGTTCTCACTCCCTTGTAGTCATTACCATCAAATTTTCCCCATTCCCGTTCCGTTAACATTACATATCCAAACGTTCACTTAACTCCGTTAAGTCCGAACGGTCAAGACCCAATTTTTTTTTTTTTTTTTTTTTTACAACTCATAATACTCAAACGGGTCAAAATCGAATAATCTGACTACAACTATTTCAATTATTCCATCAATCCTTTCACGACCTTACAATCGATACATTATGCCCTCAACATTCACTAAACGTTCATAACGAGAGTCAAAGCCCATCCTTGGCTAAGTCAACCAATCGCCAATTGGTCACCCTTGACTTTTACGTGAAGTCAACCATACTCTTCCAACTAACCAATTTCATACTCACGGGGCACCATCACTAATATATCACTTCCGGTTCTACTCGTTATTGTTCCCTTAACAATTGTCCCCGTTTTTCCACACTTTCAATTTCTCCCCAATTATCCGAGAGTCGTACATTCACATATGGTCACATCGACCTTTACCGATCCTTGACCATCATCTGGTCACTCGCACCATCACTTAGTTTTCTTTCAACCATCTTTGCATCACATCGATCAATTTCATAATTCTTATTCTCAATTGTCGGAATTAGTTCTCCTTTCGCAACAAATTCCACTATTTCATACAAGTTTACCATACTTTGGTTATCAAATGATAATTTGCTCACTATGAGTTTCTCTTTCCTCCCATTCTATAAATCGTAGGCATCCCCTACATTTACATGACCTAGATGCAACCCGCATTTCGAACTAGGTCCTCATATACCATAACATAATAGTAATACATCATTAACCACATGGTTCTACATTCATCATTTAAACACATAAACATATACACACCCATATATATATACATATATATATATATATATATATATATATATATATATATATATATATATCACGCCAATTCAATCTAAACACCCCTATTGTGCACATATACAAACATGTGTATATGTCACACCAATATCATCTAAACATCTATATTGTGCACATATACAAACATATGTATATGCCACACCAATATCATCTATACATCTCTATTGTGCACATATACAAACATATGTATATGCCACACCAATATCATCTATACATCTCTATTGTGCACATATACAAACATATGTATATGCCACACCAATACCATCTATACATCTCTATTGTGCACATATACAAACATATGTATATGCCACACCAATACCATCTGGTATCCATCCTTTCACATCACGTAGCTTTGCTACTTTCTCACTCATTCGATCATCAAATCATTCATCATGCATTCTAGCACCTCTCCCATAAAATCACATTATCGTTTTCTTTCCTATTCACATATCTCCCATTGAACATACTACTTAATACATTTCATATAATATTATCTTTCCATTATCATATGCCTTCCAAGGCCATCACATAATGCACATGCATTGTACCCCGCGGGTAACTAATAACATTCTCTAATCGCTATTTATTGTTTCACTTACACATTAACCGTCCTTAACCGGTTCATTTCCTTAACAATTCCCAAGACTTTTGTCACCGCCGGAGTAGCTACCACTACATTCCATTAGTAAAAAATCACCGACCAATCCAATCATCCTTGAGTCAAACAATCGACTCCGGTCCACACTCGCAACCAAAAGCCCAACACTCGGTGTTCTACTTTTACACATCGTGGGACTCCGAAATATTCCTTTTCAAATCGTAGTCTTACACTACGCTATGACATACATTGTCACACTTATTACCATGGCATTTTACCAATAATTGTCTTTTCACCCTTGACATCGAATTTATCATTATCATCACGAACTTGTTATTGCTATGCGCCAACTTTTACTCAGCCGTTTCAACAATCAAAATTCGTCATTCCCGACACTTATTCTTTTCCACAAAGTTTCCATTCATAAATTCTAAGGCATCACTATACTTTAGTCATTCTTTCCTTTACCGTTCACGTATAATAACATTACATTGCGTATCCGGATTCCTGCCGAATATCAAAGTCCCATTTCCATAGTTTCTATTTCTATAATTCTCATCCAACTAACAATTCTTACCAAGACTTAGTACTTCATTATACTATTATTCTTTTGTTGACAACATCTACCATTCTCATGGTTCCCCCTTTGACACTACATAGTAGCACCAACCCATATATCTTTACTACATGCGACACACCGTCCCATAATCATTTCCAATTCATGATTTCTATACACATACTAACCGGGAAGACTATTCCCGAAATTAAACCTCCACATCATATAACTTATCTACAAATTCTATAGGCACCAATTCGTGCAACAACGACAATTAAGTCATAATATCAGATCATTCATCTTACCCAAGATCTCCGAGGTGGCCCTTCCGGGTCAATTCCCTATTTCAACTCACTCGTGAGTTCGTTTCACAACATCTTATACCGTGCTCTCCTTTACAAAGTTTCATACAACACATTCCACCGTGTCAACACCTCATCCTTCAATAATGGTGACGTCAATGTCGCCATATTGTTCTTCCTTCATTTGCTACTCTCTAACACTTGCTAAATCTACCGAATCCACCACATCGTGACCTTCGGCTCAAAACTTCCGAATTACTCAACGGTTTTACATGCTATGAAAACTCTATACAACATCCTTCCATTTCTTCCGACTAGGTCTTGCTACCTTTTTATGTAGACACCTCCCACTACGGGATTCACCATTTGATTACTCTTCCTTCCTATGGGTATTGGAATCATTTCGCCTACCCTCATTCGTAACTCTTTCCAATTCAGTGGAGCTCGTCCACTTTTCACATTCATTCTTTCGCCATACCAACATATCCAACCAGCAAGATTCAAACGGTCAACTCAACAGTCGAAAACAACATAATTAGGTCAAAACATGGCATTTCTCATAGGGGTCGACCCTATCATACTAATGCCCTACGGTCTCAAAAGACTCACATTGCACATTGCATAACAACTTCTATAGGTCCCCTAGGTCCAACCCTAAACTTAACATAAAGTCTCAAGGTCAACCTATCGATCTCAAGGAATCTTACATTCCTATAGCTACAGTCTAAGACTAGGATGGACATCCAACCTAATTCACTTAAACTATAGCTCTGATACCAAGTTGTAACACCCGTATTTTTAAAACATCGTTTAAATCATTTAAAATACATTTTTCCCAATATTTGACATATTGTCCAAAATACAGTTTAACAAAAACTTTAAAACCCATATCAGAGTTTACAAAAATACGGTGTCACCAAGTATATCAAAACCATAGGCAGCGGGATCTACCTATTAGCTCCCGAGCTAAACATCTCTAGGCCACTTCTAGTGCAACCATCTATCACTTCAAACCTGTACCTGAGTACACAGCCACAAACAAACGTAGTACGTGAGACAAAATAGTCTCGTGAGATACATGGGTTTTAGACCCCAACAATAACAGTCATTTCATAAATATATAAACATATATATAAACTACATAAGTACCGTCTAGTCACCCTATTGTGACTCTGGCTACTTTTGCTTTCCTAGCAAACATATCTAGTACCTAAACATATAGGTACCAGAAGCTCAATCATATCTAGTACATAAACATATATGTACTAGAAGCACAAACCTGTCTAATACATAAACATATATGCATTAGAACCTAACACGCCTAGTACCAAACATATGCGTACTAGAAGCACCATCATACCTAGTACATAAACATATATGTACTAGAAGCACAAACATGTCTAATACATAAACATATAGGTATTAGAACCTAACATACCTAGTACCAAACATATGCGTACTAGAAGCACTCGTGTGCTTAGTGTATAAACATATATACACTCGGTGTATAAACATTTATACCACCGCCCAGTGACCGGGGGTCCCCCGCGTCACCACCATCTATCTCTTATCATAACCTAACAGTTATGCCAGTCAAAGCCTTCGGCTATCACAACAAACGTCAAACAAGTTAGACATCTAACAATAACGACATATAATTAGTTCAACACAATGTGAACGTACCTGTATGGTCCCATGGACCCGATCATAAGCAACCCATATTTACTTCTACATCCATGAACCCAAGGAGGTCTATCCTTACTTATTCTCATAAGAAACGTTTCTTATTTATCGATATCATAATACTTTTATCTTTTCTTGACTATAATATGTATTTATTACCAGTCACACCATATTCATTTTCATATACATTCATTCATCACTTTTATTAGTATCATGTACTAATCAATACTCTTTACTTAATATCATCATCCTTAGTTTTATTAATGCATATCATTAATAAACTAAATATCATACATCATATTAATAATTAGTATTAATCACTTTTAATGATCTCTTTCAAAATCATCAATCATCTTAGACATACTTAGATAGTCTAGTATTTACATTTTCTCGTCTTTTCAATCATATCTTTATTAAAAACATTTATTAATAAAGACCCATAAAATATCATATGTATTTTCAAAACTCTTTGCTATGTACCCAGTTTAAAAATCTCATGTACTCACCTTAGCGATAGCTATATCCATATCGTATTTATCAACACGAATCCTTGCTTCCCGCCTTTGGAACATCTTCAACTTTTAGGTTCTCGCAACCTATTAACACAATCATCACAATTCTAGTTATCATCCATAACTAGACATCATTTAACATCAACATAATCAACCCCAACCACCAAGTTCACCAACTTGGTGGAGATCCGTAAACCCTAGTTCATGAAACTACTTTCAAGATACAACTTAACCATATATCCATGGTCTACATACTTCCTATGGGTGTTCTACACCCTCAATACCCATCTTTAACAAGATTCCAACCCAACACATTCAAATTTCATCATTTCCCCCAAATATTGTTTACAACTAGCTAGGAGATGAAAATACCTTAGATCCTTGATCAAGGAATGAAGATCTCCAAGTATAGTGGTGTTCTATGCCCAAGAACACCCAAAATCGCCCCCAAGAGCTCCCAAATCGGCTGCACATTTTGGTGTAGTGAAAAATGAGAGAAAACCCTAGAATTCCCGACTTTTATGCTACAGCGACGACTTTCGCGTCGCTATCTTTGCGATAGCGTCGCTATCTTGCAAACCGCCATAAATCGCGACGGAGATAGCGTCGCTATCTCTGACGCTATCTCGTCCAGACTCGTTTTCGCGACACATCTCCGACGCTATCTTGGGTCGATGTTTGAAAGCCATAAGATCGCGTCGCTATCTTCAAGATAGCGGCGCTATCTTGCCCTTATGCAGCAGGGCTGCAACTTTTGCTTCCCGCTTCGACCCGGTTTCGTCCATAACTTTCTCATACGGTCTCCAAACGACACGAAACCAATTCCTACGTTCTTTAAACGATTTATCCTTATTTATCATATTTTTATATAATTTGTTTATAAATTTCGGGTCGTTACACGAGGCGCTTGTTTGAGACCATATAGCGCCTTGCGAAGGCGACAAACTTCATCTGGTTGGTGAGCAATACCCGGGGGAGGAGACATGTATACCTCTTCATGAAGGTCACCATTCAAGAACGCATTCTTGACATCCATCTGATAAATTTTCCATTGGCGAATGGAAGAGACTGCAATTACAGTGCGAATTGTGTCATTTTTGCAACGGGGGCAAAGGTCTCCTCATAATCCATACCATACTGTTGTGAATACCCCTTTGCAACAAGTCTGACTTTATAACGTTCAACCGATCCATCAGATTTTGTCTTGATTTTGTACACCCAACGACAACCAATCGTGTGTTTTCCGTGCGGAAGCGGAACCAAATCCCATGTACGAGTCTGATAAAGAGCTGCAAGCTCCTCAACCATAGCAGTTTGCCAAAGAGGGTCAGAGACAGCCTCTTTGTAGGACGCCGGCTCAGTGAGACGATGTACATTGGCCATACAAGAGGCAAACACTGGCGAAAAGTAGAGTAGACCAAATCAGGAAGTTGTGTGGACTTCTTATTACGAATAGGTCTTGCTGGTGGAGGGTCAACGACCGGTGGGGGGTCAACGACCGGTGGTGGGTCGCACCTAGTGGCTGATCAACAATTGGTGATTGATCAGCAACCGGTTGAGGATCATCACTGTCAATGTAAAAGGGATCAATAGTGCGAAGTTCCTCTCGAGTAATATCATGTGACTGAAAGGGAATGCTATAAAACGGAATATGCTCGAGGAAAGTGACATTGCGAGAGACATATAATTTTTTATTCGATGGATCATAACACCGATAACCTTTTTGACGAATACCATATCCCAAGAATACACAAAGAATGGATTTTGAGGATAACTTATTTCTCTCCACATGAGGCTTCAAGACAAAACATGTACACCCAAACACCCGTAATGAAGAATAATCTGGTGTTTGCTCAAACAACATTTCATAAGGAGACTTACCGGAGTTGTGTGTAGTGGGGATGCGATTAACAATATAAGTAGTGGTAAGAACAGCCTCACCCCAAAACATATTTGGAACTTGAGCAGATAATAACAATGACAGAGCAGTTTCTAGGAGATGCCTGTGTTTTCTTTCAGCAACACCATTTTGTTAAGGTGTGTCGGTACAGGATGACTGATGCACAGTTCCATCAGCAGCTAATAACCGATTAAAATCATTAGAGGTAAATTCACCACCCAAATCACAACGAAAATATTTTATAACAGCAGAGTGTTGGGTCTTGACAAGTGCTCTAAATTCATTATATATAGACAAAAAATCAGACTTGTTCTTTATAAAATAAATATATGTATAACGAGTGTAATCATCAATAAAAGAAACATAATATCTAGAGCCCGATTTAGAGGTGACTGGGGATGGACCCCACACATCAGAGTGTACAATATCAAAAGGAGCAACAGAACAAGTTACACTTTTATTAAATGGTAAAGCTGAAAATTTTCCTAGTTTACAACCACAGCAATCAGAAATATCATCTGTTTTTAAAGAACCTAACACACCAGTGGAAACCAAAAGTTGTAAACGTAAAGCTGACACATGTCCCAAACGAGAATGCCAAAGATAAAAAACAGATGACGAAGCACTCAAACGAAAAGATGACAAATCAATACTAGAGGCAGCAACATTAGAAACTTCATCAAAATGCAGTTGCTCCAAAATATAGAGATCCCCAAGTCTACGGCCTATCCCAATCACCCTCTGAGATCGATCCTGAACACAACAAATAGAATCAAGAACATAGACCAAACAACCAGACTTGCATAATTGACTAACCGAAGCAAGGTTTAAAGCAAGTGTGGGAATATAATAAACATCTGTTAAGGATATATATGGTGTAACAATAGAACCAACACCCTTGACTGTCATAGGTGTAGCACTAGCAGACATAACAGAGACAGGTGAACGAGGTGATAACGACGTAAAAGAGGACAAATGTGGTGACATATGATGAGATGCACCGGAATCCAATATCCATAGAGATGAAGGAAAACCTGACGTACTGGATGAAGATAAGCATGAATGGGACATGGTGGCTGACATAGCACAAGGATTATTAGCAATAAACTTTTTGAACTGCTCAACAATCTGGGGATCCAATGCTTATGGTGGTGTAAAATCTATTTCAGCCTCTACTGCAGGTGCAGCAGCATACTGTGGTGGCCTGAAGTTTGGGAACGGTGGACCAATAGCCTTGTTCTGCTGCTGATTTGAGGGCATGTTCTGTCGTTGTTGATTTCCCTTGCTTAACAGCAAAGGACATTGAGCCTTCCAATGATTTTTCTAGTTACAGTATGTACACTCATCAAATGCAACTCTGCTCCGATTCTGGTTTGAGGACTGTTTTTGCTGGGTGACAGCAAGAACAGTAGGAATGGCTGTGTTGGGACCTTTGTCAACATGAGATTTCAAACGAGTTTCTTTAGCAATCAGCTCGTGAACAACCGAATCAACAGAGGGAAGGGGCGTGCGATGCAAGATTGATCCACGCAAGCCTTCAAAATCTGAACGTAATGCCATCAAGAACTAAACTAAACGTTGCTCTTCCCTTTTATCAGTATAAGGCTTAAAAGCCTTTAAATCAGCAGGTTCCGTAAGAGCTAACTGATCCCACAAATCAGACATAGCTGCATAAAATTCCTGAACAGTCAGATTGTTCTGTTGGAGAGCTCGAATATCAAATTCTAACTGATATTATTTTGCGAAGTTAGATTGAGTATACAATCTATTCAGGTGATCCCATACTTCCTTTGCCGTGTCATATTTTGCTAATTGAGTGCCAGTTGATTGAATAACAGAATTATTAATCCAAGTGATGATCTTGGAGTTTTCAGTTTCCCAAGTTTCTAATAAGGTTGCATAATTTGCAGCCTTGTCATCCGATGGTTTGCTCTTGGTACCTGTTACAATACCCCACAAGTTCTTACCCCGTAAAAAATTCTTTATAACAAAACTCGAGTAGGCATAGTTCTTGCCATCGAGTTGTGTACTAATCGACTGTAGAGAATCGTCTCGTGCCATAACAGTAATTCACGGCGGAAGATCTGAACGTGAAAGGAACCCCAATTCTCCAAACTCTAAAACAAATACAAACGAAGGATCAAATATAGCTCTGATACCATGAAAGCCGATATGTAAGTAACTTTACAAGTAAAAGATTGTAATTTCAAATCTGATTAAAAAAACGTATGAAGCATATAAATTATGAGTTTTAGACCAATACCAACGACAAGTGTCGGTTGGAAGTGACGAGCTTTAGTTTACCGTAGAAGGCGGCGAAGTTTTAGCTTTAGTTTAGCATATAAAATGGCCTCGGGTTGGAGACGTAGAAGGCGGCGAAGTTTTAGTGTATAACTGTGGGTATTTATATTTTTTTCTATGTTCGTATTTTATGTTAAAAATATTATGTGAAAGAGTATTGTTGAAATGTTTGTGTCAGTAGAACATCTGTTTTTTTTAACGGCAAATCATAATCTACTCCTAAATACCACATATGTTCATTATGAGACTCGAATCCCCAACCTTATAGATGGGGGCAAACACCTTACTGTTAGACCAAAGGCCCTTTGTCAATAATATATCGGTTGGACTATTAGTTGACATATTGCTGATTTAAAAAAATCAAAATAAATGTTAGTGTCATAATTGAGAGCGCCTACTACCTTTGGGAGAGGTCTAGCCTACTAACTTTGCCTTGAAAAAAGTATATTTTAATTTAGGTATTTAACAAATATAATTATTAGTTTTTAGCAATACTACTCTGCTGATGGTTTAAAAAATACGGGCTTGCTCATGAAGCCTAAATATTTATCCTGGGCCTCTTAAGAACTAGCTGTTTATTTTAACTGTTCATTTTGTTGGGCCTTGAAAATATATGCTACTACAAGATTGTGTAGATTCAAATGACGGCATTGTAATATTTATTCGGGAAATTGGTATTGATTTTAGATCGTTTAGCTAACTTTACTTTTTATTCAATTTGACGAGGAAAATATTAGACTAGAAAGTTTTAATTTCGTGTTAATTACAAATTAAAAAAAACGAAAATCTAATAAACATTTGAATACGATCATATAACACCACATTTTGATATGCTCTTATACCCGATTACAAATGTAGTGACGAGAGGCTCGCTATACGATTTTATCCACCGTTTCTATTAATAAAATGATATTCCCGTTATAACGAGCTCTTCAGAGGCGGTTGAACTTTGCTTTGTAGTGTATTATAATTTCTTATATTCGGTTATACATTATAAAGCATATTCCGTATTCTTGTTTTAATTAACTAAAAACAGCAAGGGGGAAAGAAACATGCAGGCCATTGTAAGATTCCCACAAACAATTACTAAATTCATGGGCATAAGGAGCCAAAGTAGCCCTTTTAGTTTGTTCTATCTTTTGGTCAAATGCGGTGCTTTCCTTTTTCACTTCCAAAAAAATTGGTCAACGAAACAACTAATTTTTCAATAGAATAATGGTATTAAGTCCTATCATTTGATCCTACTCATAGTCCTACTTAAGGGGTGTTTGGGAAAGCTTATTAAAATGGCTTGTGCTTATTAGCTTATAAGCTTATGAGCTTATTTAAGTTAATAAGCTTTTGTTAAATAAAGTGTTTGGACCGGCTTATATATTTTAATCGTAAAATGACTATAAAGGACATTTTTTAGTAATCCATTCTAAAATAGTTTGTGAGGTGAAATGGGTGGGGTTACGAGAGGAGGACAAAGAATTAAAAATCCTAAATAAGCTAATAATCCCTTTCGAAGTAGCTTATTTAAAGCCCCCTAAATAAGCTTATAAGCATAAGCTTATAAGCTCTACCAAACACTTAAAGTGATTATTAAACTTATATAAGCTTAAAAGCTCATAAGCCTCCTAAATAAGCTCTCCCAAACACCCCCTTATTAGATGAAAACATGTGTCAAAATCAAAGGATAATATCATGTCATCATATCGAGTGGGTGTGACTATAAGTAAGATCAAATGATAAGACTAAATATCATTTCTCCTTTCTCAATATGAATATGATTTTATATCACTGTAACTTAATTATACTGAAGTTATTTAACTAAGGCCTATTTGCTAAAACTTAATGATTAAACAATGATTAATTTATGATGAATAGTTTAAAGGTTCTGTAGCATAACTTTAAGAGCATGAGACAAAAGAAGAATTTATTTA
Source organism: Calendula officinalis (assembly GCA_963853835.1). NCBI lineage: Eukaryota > Viridiplantae > Streptophyta > Magnoliopsida > Asterales > Asteraceae > Calendula > Calendula officinalis. The sequence goes on along the minus strand of OY970830.1, from coordinate 38,398,429 downwards.
AGCTATAAATTTAAAATTTGGGTGTTTTTTATGATAATTTTTACTATAAAGATTTTTCTAATAGAGATGCCGACGACAATGGTTTGGAATCTTATCAGATTAACTTTGTTTTACACTTATGCATTTGGCTTTGTCTTCTCAATTGATGTGAACTTTACCAAGAGTTTGACCAATTTTGAATATCAAATCATAGTACAACCTTGAGTATGGGTGGACTTACACTCCTGCCAACCATTCCGCCACTTTTGATTTCTTTCAACTGGCGGCATCCCCTCCGTGCCAACAGTGGGATCAGTTGATAGCGCCAGTTGAGTGGCGCCGGTTTGGAGACGAGAATGAGGGGTGAGATCAGTTAGTGTGTGGAGCCTAAAGGTGTATTTTGTGCGTGTATTTTTTAATTGTAGGTCCCAAAAAACTGAAGGGAAGAGGTATTGTTAGCATGTGTAAGTCAGTTTAGTGTCGGTTGAAGGGTGAGCTGACGTGACGCTGATTTGACAACAACTGATGGTATCACCATTGGGAATGATCTTGCAGACAAACTAGAGTATGGACATATAAATATTATTAGTGCTAAAAGGATGAAACATTTGTTAATATATTTTTGGTAACATATGCGATAAGTGCATATGGCAATTAGTGTTGTATGTCCTTTTTGCACTTCTATTAATTCTTAAAAACTAGGGTGGTAATTTTTGATCCGATACGAAACCTGACCTGAAACTGACATCAAAATAAACAGGTTTGGGTTGAGGTAAACAAATAATTGGGTTAGTCTTGGGTTGACTGAACTGACCCGTTTATTAAACGGGTTAGGTTCGGGTTAATGATAATTTAAATGGGTCGACCCACCAACCCGTTTAATTATTAAAATATACTTAAAAATATATATTTATATTTAGTTTATAGTTTACTAATTTAAACGTAACTAATAGTTAGATAAAAAAACTAAAAAGGCTATTTAATAATGTGTTGTTTTGGTATTTTATTATGAATTTGTGGAATAATAATAATATGTATGACCTGTTTGACCCGTTTAACATGTTTGACCTGCTAACTTGTTTAACTCATTTAGTTAAACATGTTATATGAGCCAGGTTTGAGTTGAAGGCAAACATGTTAGAGTTGAGATATCTGTCCCGTTTATATAAACAAGTCGGTTTCAGGTTGAGCGTTTCTAGCCCGTTAACCTGCCAACCCGAACCCGACCTGAATTACCACCCTTTATTTCTCAATTAGTAATTTTAGGATAACAAAAAAACTGTAATGAATGATTAATGGTAAATTACATTTGTTATTATAGCAAATACCCAAAATAAACTTTAACATTGTTTTTGGATTATTGAATCCACCGCCTGAAGGGTTTGTTTACCTCCCTACTATCAGTCTATCACTACTCTCTTGCAAGTTGCAAATTGCAATGGCACGTCACCGTCCTCTTTCTCCATTACAACTAGAAGTGGCAATTAAGGTTGGATTCGGGTTGGCGGATCATAAACGTTCAACCTAAAACCGATATTCATATAAACGAGTCAGATATGTCAAACGTAATATAAAATTAAAAGCTTGGTTTCGGTATGAAGCTTTTAGTTTTCTTTTTAAATACTTTAAAACAAAAGGTCATTTAAAGTAGCTTTTTAGAAAAAAAAATTGAAGCTTTTAAAAAGAAAATTACCATAATAAACTTAAATTATTACATTTCTACCACATTTAACCATTTTATATGTTCTTATATGTCATTTTATATTTCAAACTTCAACTTATAAACTTTAAATAGGTAGGATGGCGCGGTTACTTTATTGAGCCACGCTACGGAATCGAGAGCTCCAAGTGGGTCATTTTTGGTAAGCAGAACTGGTGAAGTTTTCTTTTAAAAACACTTCTAATACAAATAAAAACTTCAGCTTCCAAACTATTAAGTAAAAGCTCATGCTTTTATCAAAATGTAAAATATTAAACATCATATATATAACATCTTAAAAAACAGTTAACGTCATGAACCCACGAGCTCCTAATATTATCCACATAACACTAGGTCTAAGACTACTCGGAATGAGCTATTCTTTGTGTGAATGTGTTCTATCTGGCTAACTAGGTGGCAACAACCACACCGTGGTTCACATGCAAAAACCGCCCCTTTTCTTGTCTGGTCCTAATTCGTGAAGGGTAGTTGCCACGGCTACAAAGCTTCACGGGTGTGAAGATGATGATTGTGAGACACAAAAACTGATTTGGTGGGGGCCTCTACTTTTTAGACCACGCCGTAAAGGGGACGGTGTTTATATCTGAACCACGGCATGATTGTTGTCACATATGATAAAATTTGAATGTGGTATCTTTGATCCATACCCAATATCCTAAAAAAAATTTGATAGAATATTATTGATACGTTATACTTTGTGCGACTTTTGAAGCATTTGACTCTTTCACTTTTTTACCGCTTTATTTAACGTAAATGAAAAGAAATACATCTCGCTATTATTATTATTATATAAATATAAATAGTCAAAGAGCGTGACCTTCTATGTTTGTAAATTCAAGGTGGTGGAATTTTTGTGTTTAAAATAAATAATACAAAGAAACAAAAAACAAGAGTCGTGGTATCAAAAGAAGAGTTCAAACCAGTGGCTAGGGGCAGACCAGCCAGCTAAGAAATCCACCGTGTCATGGCGAACCCCATGCATGCTTCTTGAGTTCTTTATAAGGTGCTGTTTAGTTCGCAGAATGTTTCTGATGGAATTGGAATCTAGGAAGGAATTGGAATCCGTCAGGAATTGGAATCCAATTCCACACTCTGTTTGGTTGGCATGGAAGGGAATTGGAATCCAATTCAATATTCTATTTGGTCGACATGAATTGGAATTGGAATTATCTAAAATGACGAATTTATCCTTATTACTGATAGTGTTTAGTTGGTAGTGGTGGGTGGTGGTGGTGGCGGTGGGTGGTGGTGATGGTGGATGGTGGCGACGGTGGTGGATGATGGTGGTGTTGGCGGTGGTGGCGGGTGGTGGCGGTGGTGGAGGTGGTGGTGGGTGGCAGAGGCGGTGGTTGGTGGTGGCGGTGGGTGGTGGTTGGTGGCGGCGGCGGCGGTGGTGGGTGGCGGCGAAGGTGGTGGTGTCGGTGGGGTGGTGGTTGGTGGTGGGTGGTGGGTGGTGGTTGGTGATGGCGATGGTGGTGGTTGATGGTGGTGGCGGCGGTGGTTGGTGGCGGTTGGTGGTGGTGGTGGCGGTAGGTGGTTGTGGCGGTGACGGTTGGTGGTGGTGGCGGTGGGTGGAGGTGGTCGCGGTAGGTGAATGGTATAAAGGTAAAATAAACATTCCATCCAACCTTGGAATTCAATTCCATCAACATTTGGATGGAATTGAGATTCCTTTATTTGGTGGAATGTTTCCATCATTTAGGAATCCAATTCCATCCTTTTTTTTTAACCAAACACTGGAATCTGGTGGAATTGGATTCCAATTCCCTCAGATTCCATTACTTTCCAGCGAACCAAACACCACCTAAGTTTCTTTATTTTTTATATATATTTTTTTAATTTTTTTTAATTTTTTTTTATTTTTTTTTTTGATTTGATTCTAAGTTTCTTCATTGTGTCTCACACTTTTTTATACTAACACTTTTATTTTATTACCCTTGCTAAGTATTTTTACTGCCTAGCGGTATAAGGTGTTAGAACGTGTTTTTCTTTGACATGTGGTCAAGGGTTCGAGCCCCGTTATGGACAATAGTGTAGAATTAGGAGTAATGTAGAGGACGTGTGTTTGCTGTTAAAAAAATAATAAAATAAAAAAATAATATTTTTTTTTACTTTGTCATCTTATCCATTAAATGATTAACATTAAAATTTACTAATTTTATTTCTGAATCTAATCATTTGATTTAAATATTTATATTGAACAAATAAATAGTAAGATGAACAATAATATTTAGTATAAAGTAACACCATCATTTTTTTATAGTTATGACATGAAATATGCTCTAAAATAATATCTAAAAAAGTTTAAGAGAATTGTAATAATCATGAACCAATATTGCCTTAAAATAATTTATTTACATAGAATCAATACTAGATTTAGAACCAAAGCCCCTAATAACAAAAATAAATCCAATCAACTAAAATTAAATTTAATAGCAATATCTACTCAAAATTAATAAGAAAATAGTGGAATTGAACACTCTTTACCACCAAAACCTAGTGTATGCCTCTATGTATCTACCAAACCACCTATACCAACCACTTTCCTCCTATGCTTATATATACAAAACTACAACACCAAACCATGAATTACAACCTTCAACGCACAAGTTACAACCCTCCAATGCATGCACCACCCCTTCAAGAATATGATTTAATCAACCCCAAATTGTAAAGATTCCTTCTTAATAAACTACCAAGTGAAACCAAAACAGCACCACCAAGACTACTTGCATTTTGTTCATCATTATCCACCTTTTGATGATACATCAATGGTAGCTCCTTGACTCTCATGTAACCCGACCCGATTCTTTCCATAACCGAATCTATAACTTTTGAATCGACACGGTTTCCAATTGCGTCCGTTACATAAAATACATTTGAAGCCATACCCATTGTTGTAGATATTTCGGCTTGAGCCACATTCATTGCATTTTCTCTAAATGTTCGTGTAACTTCGGCTAATAAGCCCGGTTTATCGGGTTTGAATAATTCAAGAATCACACCTTTTGATACTCTTCTTTCAATTGCGGCCCGCAAACACATAATTACTCGTTGCTTTTCGGCCTCTGAACTTATCGGGATCCCGTCTACATGTCTAATAAAGAATTCCTGAAATCACAAAATAGAATAAAACTTTAGTAAAATTACAATAACTGAAGTTTAGTGAAATGAGTGAGATCAGCTCCAGACAATCAGATCACGTGGAAAAGTGGGCCTCATCAGGTTTGATCCAAAAGTTGATGGGGCCCACATAAATCATGATCCGATTATTTGGAGCTAATTTCAGTTATTTCACTAGTTTAATTAGACGTTTTATTAATAAAGTGAAATAACTGAATAATTACCAGATATGCAGTGTCTTCAGTAGTATTAATAGTGGCATGGAAGACAACGTATTGCATATCAGTCAAAGTACACACGACATCAAATAAAAGCTTGGGTCGATCTTTGACTTGAATGTTGACTATCGAGTACTCTTTTTCTGAACAATTTTGAACCGTTACCAACAGGGAATAACTACTTTTTATAATCGGCATTCGATCATAATCCCGATCTATGAACATCATTTGGTGAAGTCTTCTTTCTGTGTGAGTGATTGCTAATGACACCAAAGTTTTTGCACTTCTTATATCATTATCCCCTTTTAAAACGTTTCTTAATCGTCCTTCGATTCGGTTTATTTTTTGAGAATCTTCAATTGGGGAACCCGATTCACAATCTTTTAGATGAATTAGGGCTGCAATTCGACCGTTGTGTGTCCATACTTTTGATTCAACCACGTTGCAGTTAAGATCCGATAAAACCGCAAAAACTTCAGATAATAATCCAACTCGATCTGTACCGGTTAATTCTAATGCTGTCATTCCATCAATTGATTTTGATTTTGTATGCTGAATAGTCCCAAGTGACTGTAATTGAAGAAACAGAGTAAATTCAGTATTATTTTGAAAAATATACAAATTAACTACTTAATTACCTGTTCAATGCAATTGATGATGCTGTCATCTGTTAATTTGTTGCCGTCCAAATTAGTGACATGAAAGACTGTAGATAATGAGATTAAACCAGAATCAGTAAAGTAACAAACAGATAAAGCAGACAAAGTAATTAAAATTGTTAAATTTGTAAAAATTAAGTAAACTCACCGTCCATGTTCCATTTTCCGTCTGAAGAAACATAACCTTTTTTGATGGAAAGATTCAGATCGGTGAGAACTTGAACTGCTTCAAGAAGGATTCCGTCTTTCCTTGCACTATCAATCTGAAATAAAAAAGAATTATAATAAATATATACTGGTAATGACATAAAGCAATTAGGTTCACTAAAAAATTTACGTAAGTATTTAAATTAAAACAATTTTAAATTTTAAAAAAAGATATTGATGAATTAGGTCAACAATATTTGAAAACTTACCATTATGCGTGTTGCATCTACACAACCAGCATTGTCAATCATAACCCTGGCAAAGAAAATTTGAAATAGTCGTCAACAAAGTCAACGAATTCATAGTGTGAAAGGAAATATAAATTGTGAACTTGAAATTTGAAAAAATTTGGGCACCGAAGGAAAAGATCAATTGAAAAGTCAAATTTGGGTTGCGAATGAAAGTTCTGGAAGAATTGGTCCGAGAAACTTGAAAAACTTAAGAAATTTTTTGGATCATACGATCTTAAGGCATTATTAAACATCAAAAACTGATTCATTCTGCAAATAATTTTCAGGATGAGCTAAAAAATTACTTGATCATAATAACATAAATAAGAAAACAAAGATTAAAATTCGAAGATGCAATTAACTCACCTACGAGTGTTCATACGAACAATAAGCTTTTCATATTCTTCTAAAAACGGTATTCGATCCATTTGCATCATTTTCTCTTGTTATTTCGGGGAATTATAGCGGAGAGGTTTTGGTTGCAAGTGGTTTTTTATGGAGGGAATTGAAGGAAGAAAGAAACAAAACAAAAGAGTACAACTAATAGAGAGCCCAAATTTGAAGAAATTGTTAGCTTTATCGACTAAATCGCCATGAATGATCACCTATCTCTCTCTAGGTTTCTCTTTCTAGAATTACGCAAAAGAAGCACTTGAAGCACGCTTTACGGTTAATTGTCTCCGAATGGGAAATTGATCATATTTATACTGATATTTGAAGCAATAAGTTTTTTTTTATATAAATAATACGGAAATCTTAAAATATACTTCCTCCGATTCAAAATAAATGTTACACTTTCCTTATATGGGTGATTCAAAATAAGTGCTACACTTTGAAAAATTACCTTATTTGGCAAAAAATAGTAGGACCCACCCACACCCACTAACTATCTACTTTAACAAAGTGAAATGACATATTTACCCTTACTTTTTACTTTTAAACATCATTAACCCCACTTTATTCAAAAGGTGTGAAACCCATTATCCACTAACCATTCAATTAATCTAATTTAACCATCATCATAATCTTTTGCCTCAAAAACCGTGAAACTCAATGTGTAGCACTTATTTTGAATCGGAGGAAGTATCTTTTTTCTACAATATAAAACAAGAAGAAGTTAAAATCTTTTAAAATCAGTAGTATTTTTAATTTTACGTTCATATAATTTAAAACCGTACAAAATAGAAAGAGTGCACGAATTCAATCTGTGTGATTAATTAACTTTTGAAAATTACATACTAAATATGAAAGATAAATGATATTTATGTCTACTCGTATGTCTAATCACCTCTAAACTTAACATGTGTCATCCACTAATTCTCTTTCCTCATATCAACTCTTGATTTTGACATTTTTCATAATCAAATTGATAGACATATGAGTAGGACCAAATAGTAAGCACAAATTCCATTTACTCAATACGAAATATTTCTATATATATACATTTATGGTTGTAATTTACTATTTATAAGAATTTATTAATATTTAATTATGTAATTCTTTGTATAAATGGAAGATGGGGAAATGAGATCAAAAGGCGTGCTATAGTTTTTGGTGGAAAGTCATCTATATCAATCAAAAGCTCAAAGATTTCGAGTTTTTTTAGGAACACTTATTATTTCTTATTATTTCTTAATAGTTTTTTCTATATTTTATTTATACATATTTTATGATGCTTACTACAATATGAAAGTTCACAACACATATAACTATTACATTTTATTCCGATTCACAAAATTACAATTCATCCATATCATTTGAAATTATTAACATCTTAACAAACCTTTAAAGTTTTATAAAAGATTAACTTTCACCTATTTTGTATCATATTTTGAAATATAAAAAATGCTACTTAGTATATTTGTTCTAATAAAAAATATATGCTTACATGTTTTTTTTGTAATACAAAATAAAAAATTAAATCTGATCAAAAATGAATCTCTACTATATAAAACGTATATTATCCGCAGCAACACGCGGTTTGCTACATTGCTTGTTACGTACAATTACAGTAACTAAGCACAACAAAAAATATTATAGTGTTTTATATTGTCTGTAAAACTTTGTATTTTCCTCTGCATAGCCGACTTTCCTCGTAGTCTAAGCTAGAGATATAATTATAAAAAATGTTCCCTCTGTCCCATAAAAAACTTCTCATTTCACTTTAAATTTTAGTCCCACAAAAAACTTTTCATTTCTCATATTTGATGGGCTCCACACAATAAAAAATTATTATTGCTAAATACTCCACCACTAATATCCACTAATTATCTTTCTCTTTCCAACTCAATCTTATATTTTAATCAAAAGTATTGTCAATGACCCCACCACTAAGTATCACCTAAAAACTTGTACAAAAGGCAATTCAGAAGTTTTTTGTGGGACGGAGGGAGTAATAAATATGTATAATTTGTAAAATTCCACAGGTTATTTGTCTTAGAGTTTGGAAATAAAAGATTTAAAATAAATATGATAGATAGTGTTTATTTTGAGTGTACAAGTTTGAAAAGGGTGTTACTATTTGAACACCCATTAATATTACTTCAACAGATTCAAAATAAGTGATACAGTTTCCATATCTGAGTGATTTAAAATAAGTGATACAATTTAAAATTTTACCTTATTTGGTAAAAAGTAGTGGGCTCCACACCCACTAACTACCTACTTTATAAAGTGAAATGACCCTTATATCCCTACTTTTTACTTTTAAACATCATTAAACTTACTTTATTCAAAAATTGTGGGACATATTCCCCACTAACCATTCAATTAATCTAATTTAACCCTCATTATAATTTTTTGCCTCAAAAACTGTGAGCTGAAAGTGTATAACTTATTTTGAATCGGAGGAAGTATATAAATACCCTAAATAAAGGTCGAACCTTAAAAGTTGTGATCTCAAACAGTTAATTAATATAGTTATCCACTTTTTTTTAAACTTAAAACCGGTGGTCGAGTGGTGCTGGTAAGTGGCAGATGCGATGGTGGCGGCAGAGTTAGTTGTTGGAGGTGGAATGAGTGGCGGAGTGAGTAGCGGAGCGAGTTTGTGGTGGCGTAGTGGACTGCGATCAGATGAATCTGAAGCAGGTGAGTTGGTAGTGATGATGGTTAACAGCGAAGTATGGTAAAAGTTGTGAAAGAATTTATTAGTTAGATTTTAAGGAATTTTAGGGTGTATATATATAACTATCGGGTGTTCAAATAAGCAACTCCTTTGAAAAAACCATAAATTAAAGATTTAAATTTGTGGCTTTTATAATAAGAGTTTTGACTATTTGAACATTTCATATTAGTATTTGAACACCTTTTAAAATATGCTTATACTATATCATTTCTCTTTTTTATAATATTAAGTTTAATAAAAAAAATTATATATCGATATAAGAGCATTCACAATGGTTAATCTCTCAAATGATTTACGAGAATTATGTTTGTCACATCTTCTAATAACCTATTAAATAAAAACACCTCCAAAGGTTAATCTTTTCAAAGACGTTTTCTTATTAAATATTACTAATCTACCTTTATCTATATAAAATGTTACTAAATGCCATCTCTTATGTAATTTAACAATTTTTAAGCATTTATAAAACTTAACATTTTTATAAAATGTCTCTTACAAAAATATAATAATGTTTGACCTTAAAAAGTATTAAAATATGATAAAGTTATAATTTATGGTTATAAAAATAATAAATGATTCACGTATAAATATATATAGGGGTTTAAAATGTAAAATTGTTAAATATAAGGACTAAAAGAATCAAACATTGAAAGATGATTAAGTGGTTGGGGAAGAATAAGTGGTTGGATTGACCTCCTAAAAAAGTCATCTATTCCAATGTTAAAAAGTCATTTAAAAGGTTATTCAAATAGTAATAACCTCTTAAAAAACCTCGCACTGGAGATGCTCTAAGCATATTTTTTTGGGATACAATCAATCAAAAAATTATACCATATTTAATGTATAAGATTAACGTATACTTACTTGCTAGGGCTATCAAAACCTGATACAATATGATAAAAATACATAGAATGAAACCAAATGAAAAAAATTTGGGACGTAATCGAAATCCGAGTTCATGTTCGTGTCGTGTAAAACAAACACGAAGTCGTGTCGTGTAAAACAAACACGAAGTCGTGTCGTGTTCGAGTTAAATTAACACAATTAACAGGATAGTTATAATTTTAAGAACATTTAGAAATTTGTGTTCTATTCTTGTCGCGTTTGTTGGTTTTTTAGCATGTACTAAATAAGAAATTTGATATTTTTGTTATTAATCTCTTATTGTCGTGTTTGTCGTGTTTATTGTTTTTTAATCAGATCATGTTCATGTTAGCACAATAAAATACGACTTTGTGTCGTGTCATTTTCATGTTAATATAAAATAATTCGTATAATGTTACTCAAAAACAAGAAACAAAAGTACAATATAACAGCCCTACTTATTCTAATATTGCACGATTCAGTTATATGATACTACTTATATAATAGGGTAAACATTTTATTATTTGATATTAGTAAAAATAGGGGTGTTCACTATTCGGATATAACCGAATTGCCCAAATGCATAATTTGGATTGGATCGTTTGGATTGGTTATTTGATTTTTTGGATCGGTATGGATTTGAACCAAATTAATAGTTTGGTTTCCGGATTGGATTTGGTTTCATTGTAAAATCCGGATTATCTAAAAAATCCAAATAACAATATACATATATTTAAATATATATATCCAACAATTATAGCATGTTTCCAAAAAATCAAATATATATGAACTATGGAAATTAACGGAATATCTCATGGTTTGAAATGTCACAAGTTATGAATTAGACTTGTTTTTATGTATAAAGTAGTTTTTTGTTTTGAAATTGTACAAATTAAACTTAATATTAGTTATGTTATACTGTAACACCTCAATTTTTAGAACACTTTTGAAATCATTTAAAATACAATTTGCAACACTTCTCTTGTTGTCAAAAATCCCGTTTAATAAAAGCTTGAAACATTTATCAGAGTTTACAAAACACGGTGTTACAAAATAGATCATAACTATAGGCAGATGGGATCTACCTACGAACTCCCGAGCTAAACATCTCTAGGCCACTTCTAGTGCAACCTCCTATCACTTCAAACCTGTACCTGAGTACATAGCCACAAAAACAACGTATTACGTGAGACAAAATAGTCTCGTGAGATACATGGGTTTTAAACCCGGTAAACAATTAGTCACATAATATCATTTACATTAGAATAATATTATTAATTTCATTCGGGTCACTTCATTTCATTCATCATTGGCCAATGTCAAGATAATCGGAATGCCTCCAATCTATCAAGACCGTCATATCCACGGTAACCGGAATGCCTCCAATCTACCGGAACTCATAGGTATTGGGTAATCGGAATGCCTCCAATCTACCACTAACCTTAAGGTACCGTAATAACCGGAATGCCTCCAATCTATCACGGCCCTAGGGACATCATCATCATCATTACTTGTCAATTATCATTATGAGCTTATAGCTCTATCATTTCTCGATCGATCAATCATTTCATTATCATATAAGCAAATCATCAAAAATCACATAAATAACTAAATTACTCATAGACTCGATAAAACATTTAAACATAAAACATTTCTTAACTATGTGCTCAGTTTGAAAGTTCACATGTACTCACCTTAGGGATAGGTAAATCCATATCGTGTTTATTAACACGAACGCCTTTGGAATATCTCAAACTTTTAGGTCCCTGCAACCTATCAACATAATCATCACATTTCTAGTTATCATCCATAACTAGACAACACATAATTTCTATTATCATCTTTAACCACCAAGTTCATCCAACTTGGTGGACATCCCAAAATCTTAGTTCCAAGGTTTCACCAACGAAACCTAAACCCAACCACAACCCAAGGTCGACATCATTAGTCTCCAATATTAGTCTCATAACATTAATTAGTCACCAACACCCTTTTTCCCAAATTTTGGTGACATTCAAAACCCTAGGTTTAACCAATCTTAAGATTCTTACAAATCTTAAGCACACCCTTGTTTTCTTTGTTAAAATATCATCTATTGAGTGTATACAACCTTTATTCAGCCATTAATCACAAACCCAAGAACTAGGGTTTCAAACCCAAGCTCACACATCCATAGATCTAAAGCTACAACTACAAAGGAGTGAAGATTTACCTTGATCTTCAACAATGGAAGCAAAATCACTTGATTTGGACCCCAAAATCGGCTCCAAACGACCTTTTCCACTCTAAAACGTATACCCACTTGTAGAGAGAAGAAACTAGGGGTTGTGTTGGCTTTGAATGAGCCAAATCCCGACTTTAATGTTGTTTAGACAAGAAATCACGCCGCTATCTAAGAATCGCGTCGCTATCTGATGCCCGCGTTAAATCGCGTCGCTATTATCGAACGCTATTTCGAGTTTCTGTTGGAAAAGCCATAAATCGCGTCGCTATCCCCAGATAGCGCCGTTATCTAGGGCTATGCAGCCCAGGCTGCATTTTTCGACCTTTGTTTCGACACGGTTTCGTCCATAACTTTCTCATACGATATCCAAATGACACGAAACCAATTCCTACGTTCTTGAAATGATTTATCCTTATTTATCATTTTTTTTCATAATTTATTTAGCACAAAAATTCGGGTCGTTACATATACTTCCTCCGATTTAAAATAAGTGATACATTATTGATTTCACGGGTTTTGAGGCAAAATATGGTAATGAGGGTTAAATTTGATTAATTTGATGGTTAGTGTGCAATGAGTCCCACATTTTTTGAATAAAGTAAGGTTAATGATGTTTAAAAGTAAAAGTAAGGGTATGTGAGTCATTTCACTTTCTTAAAGTAGGTAGTTAGTGGGTGTGGGACCCACTACTTTTTACCAAATAAGGTAAAATTTCAAAGTATATCACTTATTTTGATACACCCAAATATGGAAAGTGTATCACTTATTTTAAATCGGAGGAAGTATACTTTTGTAGTCTTGTGAAGTATATTATGAAAAAAACGGTTTGGTTCGGACAAAACCAAACGAACCCAATTGTAACTTGATTCGGATCGGTTTGGAGTTAAATTAGTTTTGATAGTTTGGTTTGAACATTTAAAATTCAAAAACCATTTAGATTCACATATTTGGTTTGGATATATCTAAATTATCCAAAGAACACCCTACGTAAAAGACTTCGTTCAATCCAGAAAAGTTTCTTTATTCGAATCACGGGGACTGCCCGTGGACGACTGCCCGAAATTTAGGGTCCATTTTAAATTTCTTTCTATACAATTCAACATGCCACGTGTCGTGAGTATGGTTGCCAGGTAGGACCTACGTGGGCTCTGCTTGTGCCCTTTGCTTGCCTTCGACTCCAAACAAAGAGAGCATTTCAAAGGAAGCAACGGTAGGGGATGTCCACGTGGAAATCTAGTTATGATTTTAAATTTAAAAATTATTTAAGTGTTTAAAAATAGGTACCATGTGGGGGGTTGCCGACGGTATAATGACGGCCACACTTGACAACCATCGCCTATTTATTGGCTTTTCCATTGTCTAAAATTAACGCCGGTTTTTATTTTTATTTTTTAATATTTGAACTTTTATTTTTTAATTCAATTCAACAAAGTTTTCTTGTACTTCCTCCGTATCAAAATAAGTGACACACTTTCCATTTTGAGGTGTATCAAAATAAGTGACACACTTTGAAAACTTTCCATATTTGGTAAAAATAATGGGATCCATACCCACTAACTATCCACTTTAATAAAGTAAAATTACCCTTATACCCTTACTTTTACTTTTAAAACTCATTAATATCACTTTATTCAAGAAAAGTGGGACACATTCTCCACTATGTACTTTAATCTATTTTAACCTCTACTTTAATCTTTTGCCTCAAAAAATGTGTAAGCCAATTTGTGTCACTTATTTTGATACGGAGGAAGTATTTATGTTTGTGAAATATGTGCTGGCCAATTTATTCTTAGAGCAAAATTTCTTGTAGCTTCTTTTACTCATTTGACTCGTTTGAGTACCTAGAACGACCATACAACCATCAACACATCAACATCGCAGTTCACCACCATCGCTGAATTCAATACAACCATCATCGCATCAAACATCGCGAATCAACATCATCAGTGAATTCAATACAGTACAACATCAGCACATTAAACATCATTATTCATCGCCATCATTTAGTGTCCATGCATCATTATACATTTTTACAACCACCATTACATACATGCTTCTTAAAATGGTGTATCATCACTTGTAGCCTAGTGGTATTCAAGTAGGATTTAAGGTGTTGACCATGACCTATTGGTCATGGGTTCAAGTCCCGTCGTGGACAAAAAGGTGGAAGGTTCGAGGGAAGGCATACTGCCCCTTGTGGTTGTCACTGTCTAGACTCGAACCACTAACTTACTAACTAGCCGTTTAAAAAAATAATAATAATAAATCACTTGTTTCCAGTCAAAAAATATAGTGTAAACTCAAAACTTAACCTAAAATATAAACTAAATAAAAATAAACTTAAAATGTGTGGTGTATGTTGTATATAGTGTATCCGGTCAATCTGAGAATGCCAAACCAAAGTTTTTAAAAGAAAAAGAAAATATAGAGCAGGCTAGCAAGAGGCTAGTGGGGGAATAGTTGTTTTGTAAGTTTATAAAATTAACTCTTCTAGACTTGGTGTATATAATTACACAAAATGATTTTGCAATAAATTCTCTTATACTTCATCCGTATAAAAATAAGTGAATCACTTTGAAGTTTACGTTTTTTGAGGCAAAATAAGATAATAAGAGATTAGTGAAATTAAATAGGTAATTAGAATGGATGGGCCCTACACCTTTTACTATTTTATTGCTTTTTCTAAATGGTGAAAAAGTCAAATATAGGAAGATGACAAAAATAGATGGGGGCCCACACCTTTAATGATGTTTAAAGAGAGATGAGTAAGAGTAAATGTGTAATTTTAAATATAAAAACTTACCAAATAAGGTAAATTATTAAAGTGATTCACTTATTTTGATACATCCCGAAAAGAATAGTGATTCACCTATTTTAATACGGAATAAGTATTAAATTTATTTTTATTTTGAGGCGCTGCCCTGGACCCCTTTACCATTGTTTTTTGATCACGCAATGATGTTTCTATTGTTGGAAAACAAAAAATTAGGCTATTGGTATGAGTCTTGTGGATTACATCACTTTTTCTGTCACAACATTTGTTACTTCAACAACTACTCCACATTATTTTCCAAAAAAATACCTACCACACTAACAACACCATATTTATTTAATATTCAGTGGTCATATGACTGTTCAACGGATATATTTACCTCGAAATACCAAAGGGTCAATGACCTAGCGGTAAGGTGTTTGCCCTCCATCCTAGTGGTCGAGGGTTTAAGTCCTATAGTAGACATAAGTGGACATTTAAGAGTAGATTAGATTTACCGTTCAAAAAAAAAATTACCTCGAAATCGTAGCCACACCACACCACGCGACCCCACTACATGGTGGTGATGGTGTTCCAATTTCAAGCATGCATGGCAAGCCCATGTTTGTAGGTAAATTAAAAGTGCAAGTGTTGATCCGGTAGGTACAAGTCTCGTGAGTCGTGATGATGCTAAAATGTATCCCAAAATTGAATACTAGAGGAGTGGTCACGTGACCGGCAAAAGAGCCAGATGTCATCCACACCCCACCTTTTTTCTACCTAAAATATACATGTGATGTCGGTCCTACTGCATTTAGCATGAATCGATTTTCTTGAATCGTAAATAACATGTTAAATGGTGGATGTGCTTTTAAAAATTATATCCAAACTGACTTGTGTGGGAAATTTATTTAAAAAACATGTACTTATTAGTTTATGTGTTTAGTTAAGTTAATAAATGTTATTAAATAAAATGTTTAGAACGGCTAATATAAGATTATTATAAAAATAATTAAAAAGACATTATTTGTAAGCTATTAGGCTTAAGTACTAAGCTTATTGTTAAATGAAAGGATAAAGATGTAATAATATCTAAATAAACTTATAATCCCCTCAAAACAACTTATTAAAAGCCCCTAAGACCACAACCAGCGGGAGCGTCGGTATGCAACCGACGAGTTCTTCATTCACCCCAACCGATGGAATGGTCCGTCGGTTTAGGGAGTCAGTCTGATTTTGTGGACTGGCGAAGAGCTAGCGGAGAATGAATTAATTAAGGTGGGGCTCAAGCTAATTTATAAGGTATTTTGTATTCTATGTGTGCGTGTGTTTTATAATAGTGAGACCTAAATAACTGAAAAAAGTGGTATTGATGACATTAGTATGTCAGTTGAACGTTAGTTGGAGTGTCTGCTGATGTGGCGATAATTTGACAAAATTTGAAGTGTTAGTTGACGGCACTGTTGTGAGTGGTCTAAACGAGCAAGATGGGCTCACGCTTCCCTGCGATAGTTTGGTTAGATTTATTGACATTATCATTTTTATGAAAAATATTTGTTATTAGTTACTTATTTTGCTACTTCTATGTATTTCTACGCTACCATATAACGTAAATAAATGTATATGTATATGTATTACCTTACAGTTAAAGTTGTTCTAATTCAAAATGAGGTTTAATTTTACGAAATTATTTTGTTTTTGTTTCATTTATTATTTAACATAAAACGCTTCAAGTAAATAGAACCAAGTAATTCTCTCATTTTGTATTTGCGATGATTAAACTAAAAGTAAAATAAGTCAACAAAAATGAAACCATGGTTTAGTATAAACCACCTTTGGTCTCTTTTGTTATCTTGTCTGTGCAAAAAGTAAAAACCACACTTTCTCTTTTGTCAATCGGTGGAAAGTTCAAACCCCGTTTATGGGAGGCCTCCGTTCCGTTACTTTTTGTAATGAACAGTTAACTTTGTATGAGGATTGTATATAAAGGGTAATAAGCTTATAATCACAAGCTAATAAGCTCTACTAAAACTTAGAAATGCTTATAAAGCTTAAAAATTCATAAGCCGTCCCAAACACCCCTAAATAATAATCCAGTTTAAATGATTCGGGTACAGTTTGAATTGAATTTAAAAGTTTTAATTAAGTTTTGAGGCACTCTTAGGCTCCTGCCAATGGACGTCGGATGAAGCTCGTTGGTTGCATCAGTTTTGCCAAACCATTGGCACAAGATGTCGGCTCCTTCTCTCAGTAACACATATCGGCTATCCGAAGTGCACGGAAGAGGAGAAATGTGGGTCCAATTTATTTTAATAGTATTTTCGGTATTTTGTGTGTGTATATTTTATAATGATGAGACCCAAATATATGAAGAGAAGAGGTATTATTAACAACAATATGTCAGTTCGAGTGTCAACTGATGTAACACTGCTTTGACTAAAACTAAAGGAGTCGGTTGTCTAGCGGTTGGTACGAATATTATGAGTAGATTAGGATTAACAACAATATGTTAATTTGTAGAAGTTAGAATCAAAATGAAGGTTAAAACGGTGGTTAAACTTGTAAAGTCGATATAATCCCAAATAGTTAAATACTAACCAAAGGGCTTTTGGCCTAGTGATATGGTGTTTGCCTCTTGACCTTGTGGTCAGTGTTCGAGTCCCGTCGTGGACATAGGTGGTTATTAGGAGTAGATTAAGATTTGCCGTTCAAAAAAAAAAAAAAAAGTTAAATACTAACTAACGGAAGGCGTTTTCGTCATTTAATAAACCAAAAAGGGTTGAAAATTGAAAGCGAGCTGTGATTTCCCTCCAAAATCAGAAATTATGCATGTGGTTGTTGAAGGAAAGCGAACAAGAAGAAAATCACCGGGGATCCAAACATTTTGTCGATATTTAATTAAAGTAAAATTTATGGTTGGGTCATATTTGTTGTAACTAATAGTCTAGAGTGTAATGTATAATTAGTCGTAATTAGAACTTAGTATAAATATTTAGGGTAAATTACAATTTTCTGTGGTATACCCGATTCTGCATTTCTATCCCTAAACTTTTTTCTTCGGTTTTTTGTCCCTAAAGATTTTTGGATTTCAGTTTTCTGTCCTTCCGTCCAAAATCCTCTGTTAACTGACGTGAAATGCCAAAAAAAAAACAAGGGTATTTTCATCCTTTTAGCATTTTCTTCTCAAACTCCACTTTCTCCCCTTCACCTTTCTTCCTTGTTCTTTATCCTCAAACGAACCCTAATTCTAAATTACAAAATTCTTACAAAAATTAAAATCAAAATCGTTTGTTCCATCAGTACCCTCCTACTTGTATCTATCCTACACACCTATTGGGACACAAAAGAAACCCATATGGTTTTACCAAAATCCACGTCGGAGGAGAGAGGGCAGAGGTGGGAGGCGACCAAGTGAGGAAGACCGGATGGAGAAGACGACCGGAGGGATCGAAGAGCTGCGATGGTGAACATTTCAAGCAAACCACTGCTTTATCTCCGACAAACAACAGCTGGACACCACCACTGCTTTGGAACTCTAAAGCGCAACAACTTCATCTCCGACGAGCAACCTGCAACATGAAATCAAAATCATTTCTTATTTTCGCTAACTCATTTCTCTTATCAGCTTTTTCTTGATCTGATGAAGAAATTTAGGGGATTTCTAGATTTTGGGCTGCAACTTGATTTCAAGTAAAAGTTTAGGGCATTTCTCACTAACTCTAAATCACTGAAACTTGATTTCAAGTTTAAAAAAAGATTTTTTTTGGCATGTCGTTTTTTGCCAGCAAGATTTCAAAGTAAAAACTGAATTTGGTAGCGGTGGGATGCGTGTAAAAATAGAAGTATTTGATTTTAGTTTGTGTTTGAGTTTGATTTTGATTTTGATGATTTTCATCAAGCTGCAATGAAGGAACGAAGGATATTAAGAAACAGATTATAAAGGTTAAACACGAAAACTACAATTTTTAATGCATAAAGTGCAAGTAATTTGGTGAAATGACCAAAATGCCCTCACATGTTCTGCATGTGAGGTTAGTTAACAGCAAAAATTGGACGGAGGGATAAAAACCTAGAATTTAAAATGTTTAGGGACAAAAAACCCGAAGAAAAAGGTTTAGGGATAAAAACGCAGAATCGGGTATATCACAGAAATAAATTCTGTAATTTACCCAAATATTTATGTCTAAGCTAATTATACTTAAGCTTTGCTTAATTGTAACCTCCCATCTAATGCAAAATGTGTTTTCTCTTTAATCTCACCATCTCAATCTTCCAATTCCTAAATTATTCTTACGTAATCCTTGATTAATCATTGTTTCTGCAACTCACAATTTGATAGAATAAAATTATACATAAAAATTATATCTAAAATTTTGGTTATATCTAACCAATATTATCTAGAAATTATTAGAATAATGAACATATACTTCCAAATTTCATTTATTCTATGATTTCAAGTTAAATATACTATATGAAGTAAAAGTGGAATTTTTGTGGAGAAATGTGCTGAAACAGAAGAACACGACGCGACCAAAGGATCTAGAACGCGACGCGTAACACCAACCATAAACATGACACGTTCAAGAACACGACACACAAATCAGAACATCAACTCGACGCGTATAAAATGGTGGTACTTTATTGTTGCATTGTTGGTTTTTAGATAATTGGTGGTTAATGTACCACACTTTTAGCATAAAATATGGTTTGAATGGTTTTAGAACAGCTATTTGATTGTTGCTAGTTGCTACGTTATCAACACAAATTCAATTTTATTGAAATGTTTTGAATGGTGTTAAGCGACTTTAATATTTATCATTAATCTTATGTTATCTTTTAACATTATAAATTGGACCTTTAGGTTCGTGTGAATACACATCTAGAACACATATTCTCTTCCAACATTTTGAAGAGAGCACAAAAAATTTGATAGTTTTTTAGGAAATGGACCATATCCGACAGTACAAACTGCTTCAGCTCTCATACCGTGGGAAACAAACACTATAAATAATTCAATAAAAATCAACTAAAAGTTGTAAGTGTTAAAAAAACACATAACTTCATTAATAAAGATGTTTTTTCTTTTCATTTGTACCTAAAAATCAGAACGACCAATTCTGATCGGGTCAATCCGACAAATTCGAAACCCGACTAATCCAAACACGACCAACCTGATTCCTTATCACGCATAGAGTTTTTTTACATCCACCTGACAAATACGACCCACTAAGAACAGTAACTGTTAGGATCAAATATGTTGTATCAAATAGTATAGGGACTAGTTGTGTAACATTGTCTAAATGATAAACTAGTCTTAGGCTTGGTTAGTGCTTAATTAAGCATGTTTAGAAGGGAGGTATAAATACCTTTCATGTTGACTTAATTTGTAAGCTTTCCCTCATTAATTGCAATTTACAATTTTGAAAGCTCCTTCCCTCCATCTTTCTCTCTCAACTACACACACTCATTACACCAAGAACACACACACTTAATCTTCAATTCTTCTTCAAATCACCATGAATTAGCTTAATTTCAATCTCAATAGATCTCTCAATTGGCATCAGAGCAGAAACTCTCTAAGAGTAGATCCAAATTCGAGCTAAATTCGTTCAGATCTGAGAATTTTTGAAGAAAAAGTTTGTTCGTCACTTGAAATTTAATTTGCAAATTTTTCTGTTTAAATCGATGAATTGAGTGAAGATTCGTGTTTCTCCATTGATTCTAATAACAATAGAATCAAACTTCGATCAATTCCATCAACAATTGATCATGATTCAGTGATTTTTGTGCAAAAGTTGAAAAACTCAAAAAGTCTCTGAAAATCGAAGAATTCGAGCTGTGTTGTTATGAATTGAAGGATATTAACGGATCAAAGTGTTAGGAAATCATTTTCGAGCATTTAGGGATTGGAATCAGTGAAATTGGTCAAGTATTGAGCGAGATTGGATCAAAATGGTGAGTTTTTGAAGATGCGAACATGAACCAGACAAGAACAAGTTCGGCCCGAACATTACACTGTTATCGGCTCGGTGTTCGGCTACAAAGTGTTTGGCTCGAACTCATCACTGTTCTCGGCTCATTAAAGAGTTCGGCCCAACTGTTCAAACTTTAGTTCTTGTTCGGCCCAAATTAATCTTTGGCCCGAACAAAACACTGTTTTCGGCCCGAACTACACTTCGTCCCGAACTACACTTCGGCCCGAACTACTCTTCGGCTCAGCTCGAACATTTTTTTTGTTCTCGGCACGAACAAAATCTTCGGCCCGAACAGATCACTGTTCTCACTTGTTCGGCTACAAACTTCGGCTTCAAGTCTTCGGCCCGAACAATCTTCGGCCCTAACTACACTTCGGCCCGAACAAATCCTTCGGCCCAAACAAATCTTCGGCCCGAACAAAATTTTTGACCTAACCAATTCTTCGGCCCGAACATAATCTTTGACCCAACTAGTCTTCGGCCCGAACACCATCTTCGGCCCAACTAGTCTTCGGTCGAAACATCATCTTCGACCCAATATTTTTTAAAATCCAATTTTCAATCTTTTTAAAATGTCTTCTAAAGATGCACTCACAATCGGAACTGATATAAAACCACCGGTTTTGTATAGAGGAGAATATGCTCAGTGGAAGAAACGATTTCTCCACTTTATTAAGAATCAGGAGCTTCACAAAGAAATTATTGACTCACTCAATAATGGGAAGCGGTATTTTATGATGATATCGTTGTTGATCCAACTGCTACTCCTCCACTTATTGGTGGTAAACGTCTAGTTCCTCCCGAAGAGTATACTACTCAACAAAAACGACGTGCCAAAGCCGATGTTCAAGCATATTCATTTATGCTTCAAGGACTGCCAAATGAAATCTACAACAGTTTGGATAGCCTTGAAACGGGTAAAGAGCTATGGGATGAAATTAGAAAGCAAATGGAGGGCACGGTTTAGGAAACAAAGCTAAAATGGTTTCTGCTTTGAACAATTATCAGACATTCAAAGCCACAATCGGAGAAGACTTGGAGAGCACTTATCATCGGTATTGTACATTTTTGAATGATCTTCGCAAAAATTACTTGCGAAAAGAGAATTTGGAGGTGAATATCAAATTTATCAATTGTCTTCTTCCTGAGTGGGAAATGTTTGGGAATAGTGCCATGCAACATAAGGATCTCAGTCTGATTGACATTCATGAACTGTTTGAATATTTGCACCAAAATGAGCCAATGGTCAAAAACTTAACTAAAAGTCGTCAAGAGACAGCTCAAAACCGCCAAGAGACTGCAGATACTCTTTCATTCCTCACAAAGCAACATCATCAGTATCCAACATATTCTAAAATGTCAGAAAATGTAGAACCGTCTGCATTCTCACCACCTGATGATATGGAAAAAGATCTTGAGGATGTACTTCAGGCAATGTCCCTAATCTCAAACTATCGGAAAAAGTACTACTCCAAATCAACAAACAACAACCAAAGATACTCATCCAACTTCAAATCTGCTCCACCTACTTCATCTACAACACAATCAACTGAAAAGCCAAAGCTCAAACCATTGGATCCACAGAAAAAATGTTACAATTGTGGAATTGCTGGACACTACTCACGTGATTGCAAGAAACCTAAAGTCCGTGATTCTGAGTTCTTTAAAAGGAAGATGCTAATGGCCAAACAAATCGAAGCAGGAAAAGTGTTGTTAGCAGAAGACCTTCAATGGATGGAGGAGTCAGATCCAGAAGATGAAGACCATGCTGCCAACCTGTGCTTTATGGCAAGAGAAAATGCTGAAGTCGCTGACCGACTTAATGAAACCGATGGCGAGGATGGCAAGGTACACACTTCTCTTCCCTCTAATGAAAATAGTTCCACTAATTCTGATACTTGTTTTGTTCAAAATCAGACATCTGAAGTTGATTCTTTAAAACAAAACCTTTTGAATGCACAAAATTTAAATACTCAACTTCAAGATCGCTTAAATGGTTTGGAAAAACAAAATGTACAGAATGCTTTTCTGGGTAATAAACTTGCTCATTATATTCAACAACAAACAGTTTTCAAACAAGAAAATCTGAGGTTACAACAGTAAGTATCAGAGTTTAAAGATAAATATGATCACAATTACAAACTTTACTCTAAAGTTTGGGGTGATTATCAGATTAACAAAAACAGTATTGCACGTAAAGAAAAAGAGTTTGAAGAAATTGAAAAACAATTTAAATCTCTAAACTCTAAAATCACAGAATTAACAGAGGAATTACATGAACAAAAAATCCTTGCATTAAAAGAAACAAGAACCAAAGAAAATGTGATTCAAACACTTAAAAATGAAAATCATAAATTGAATTCACATATCAAACATCTTGAAGAATTAATTGTCAAAAGAGGACATACTGATCAAACCATCCATTTGAACAAGCCGAAAGACTTTTGAATGCACACTGTTAGATCATTGATCTTTGTATATCCGTCGATCTCTTCTCTGCACATGTTCAGAGAAGATTGCATCTTTGTAAGTGGTATACTTCACTGATCTTTGATATAACCAAATAAATTGATCTCTTTTAAATCTCAAATATTTGATTAACAATGTCTCTGATCATCGTGTTTGTCATATCCGTAAACGATCTCTTTACTGAAGTTCTTCAGTAAAGATTGCATCTGTTTATGACTTCACGTGATTATTGACAATGCTATTCTTCATTTTCAAATATTTTTATCAAATATTTTTAGATCAAATAAATTTTTGTTTTTGGTTACTTCATGAGTACTACATGTTTCTGGTTCTCATTCCGATCTTGGCTCGTGATATACAAGGACCCACCATTCCTCTCTCCGTTTCCAAAATGTAACTATTTGGCTATATCATGAGGACCCTGGTCATGATCCTCACGAGGGGGAGAAAAAGAGCAAGAAATAATTCAAGTATCGGATTTATATCTGAACAACATCAAAAAGAACCATAAACATCCCATCAAAGAAGAAAATTCAGAACTTATGTACTCAAACCAAATGCAAAATCAGAAATTGTTAATATCATGTGTCTAAGAGAAACAGAAAATGATAATCACTGTATTAAACAGAAAAACAAGTGAAGAAGAACAAAACCGATTCATCTTCAGAAATTTCTCTCAAAATCTCAACCAAAGCTATCTCAAGCTTAACCGTACAAATCATTCGATTCAATTATAAACTTAACCGTACAAATCATTCTTTTCAAAATTCTAAAAACACACACATCGAAAGACTAAAACTTTCAGAATCATTCTTTTCAGAATCCAAAACATCATTAACCAATCCTCACAAAAACCTCTATCACAAAATCTCCAATATTTGAAAATCCCAGAAAAATCCTTACCAAACTGATATTCCATATCCAGAACTTTCAAATCCTTAGGAAACCAGTTTTAGGAATTTCTTACACCGACAGATTCAACGATACAAAAAATATTTCCGTTGAGTGGTTGAAATCTCAATTTCTTCTCAAGATGCTCAGATGTAAACATTGAAGAGCAAAACAGAGATATGTTGATTACAATTTTTGACCAAAAGAAGAAATTGAAGAAGGAAGACTGGAATGAAGTGTTAAAGCTCAAAAAGAGGGAGATTGGATAATGATAAAGACATATTAAGTCAACAATTCATGAAATCTTCTGAGATACTTTATATTGGTTGAAAAGTCAATAAAAAGTATTATTTTTCACTGTTCAATCAAAAGCTGAAGCTGATACGACATCAAAACTATTCAACGGATAATTCAGTCTCAGACTTTGCTAGAGAAGAAGATTTCAAGAACAGGCTAATTCAAACTATTGATACAAAGGGGGAGATTGTTAGGATCAAATATGTTGTATCAAATAGTATAGGGACTAGTTGTGTAACATTGTCTAAATGATAAACTAGTCTTAGGCTTGGTTAGTGCTTAATTAAGCATGTTTAGAAGGGAGGTATAAATACCTTTCATGTTGACTTAATTTGTAAGCTTTCCCTCATTAATTGCAATTTACAATTTTGAAAGCTCCTTCCCTCCATCTTTCTCTCTCAACTACACACACTCATTACACCAAGAACACACACACTTAATCTTCAATT
The DNA here is from genome assembly GCA_963853835.1 of Calendula officinalis. Lineage (NCBI taxonomy): Eukaryota > Viridiplantae > Streptophyta > Magnoliopsida > Asterales > Asteraceae > Calendula > Calendula officinalis. The sequence continues at coordinate 38,373,248 of OY970830.1, read as the reverse complement.
CTTCTTCAAATCACCATGAATTAGCTTAATTTCAATCTCAATAGATCTCTCAATAACCTAACCCGACAAACCAATGGACACCCCACATATTAATCAATCACAATGCAAAGTTATTGTTTTTTTTTTAAATGGGGTTGGCAACCTGTTATGGTGATGATGTATGCTATGACACCACTATAGCGACAACGACGGTATTATATGATCCCGCTCTATATCAAGTGACATTATACTTTAAGGTTCATGGGTATGGGTACCCTTCAGCATGTGTAGTTCTAGTTGGCATGACAAGTTGACATTCACAACGTACGTGAAAGCATATGTAACACACCGTGGTGGGATTTCATGATTGCAGTGTTGCCAGCCATGGAAGACCATAGGTAGGCATCTAACTAATCATGTGACGGTGCCTTGGTGGGTGTGATCATGTGATGTTTAATTTCTTAAAAGTGGTGTAATTGTGTTGCTCATAAGAAAATAATTATAGTGTTATTCCACGAAGCTATACTGACCGGCCTAAGGAAAAAACTACTGAAAAAGATTTAACAAGTTAAACAAGGGTTTGATTTTTATTAAATTACTCCGAGCACCATGGAGCGAACATGGGAGGGGGATACAATGGATCTTCCCGCCATAAAATCCGATTGTAGGGTAAAAGGCAAGGCTCGACCGGGTTTGACTTTGGTCATCTTTTTTTTTTTTTAATTATTTTCTATTTTCTGAACATTTTTTATTTAATAAACCGTGATATTGACAAAGCAAAATTACTTGTAATTTACAAGATTTATGTAAACATTTTTTTTATAAATTGGTTGGAAGCACATGTTTTTTTTGGTAACCCTTTATATCTTATTGTTCACTGCAAAAATCATAGCTTTTCACTAAGATTATTTACTTATTATTATTATTGAATGTTCTTAAAGAGAATTTATTATATAGTCTAATTTTGCGTATGGGTTTAGACAAAGATATGATGATAAGAGCGCCATATCCTATGTGGGCTTTTGCTTTCTTGACCAGTGGCTTAGACTTGTCCTAACGGTCCGTCGGCTAGCACATCCCAACAACCGACTGAATTTAACTATTGGCACACCCCCTTCTAGGGATGTCAAATTTGTACCAAATAAAACCAACCAACATGCTACCAACTGTAACACCTCATATTTTAAACACAAAACATTTGCCCAAAATAAAACATTTTTCATAAATAGAAGAACTATTCCAAAATAGGGATTTACAAAAACCTTTGGTATGAAAATCAGAGTATAAAGTTTGGTGTTACAAAATAGATCAAAACCAAAGCTAAGCATAAATCCAATCTAAAGTTCTTCTATTCTAGGTCCCGCATCTCTATCCATGCGTACCTAAGTCTTCGATCCCGAACCTGAGTACATAGCAAAACAAAACAAGGAGTACGTGAGACAAAAACGTCTCGTGAGCTACATGGGTTTAGACCCGATAATAAAAATGAATGTCACATTTCATATAACCAATCAATATACACATATATATCCAACCATCCAGTCTAGTCACCTTAGTGACTCTAACAACTTTGCTTACCTAGCAATCACAACTAACGTGGATGAGTCGATGGGAATTCACCCCAACTGCCCCTCACTCCACACCTCATGACCGGGAGTATCCCGTGACATCGCATAACTAACGTGGATGAGTCGATGGGAATTCACATGGGAATTCACCCAACTGCCCCTTACTCCACACCTCATGACCGGGAGTATCACGTGACATCGCATAACTAACGTGGAAGAGTCGATGGGAATACGCCCAACTGCCCCTCAATCCACAACTCATGATCGGGAGTAGCCCGTATCATCACATCATCTCAATCTCATCATAACCCTATGGTTATGCAAATCTAGCTCTCTGCTAGCACTTTCATCATCATCAAGTTAGTTCAATACTATCATAGGTATAACTAACTATCAACTACTAGTCTACACAATTAAGCAAATAGACCATAACACAAGTAATGAAAATATTTAACAGGGCTATGTACTCAGTAAATTCCACACGTACTCACCTTAGCAATTAAGATGCTCCAACTGTGTTCTTGACACCAAAGCTCTTGCTTCACAATTTCACCGACTTTCCAAGATGTCACCGAAAGCCTAACACAATGATCATACAATAATCAACACCACAATCTACTATCAATGTGTTCATCTACCTCTAGATAACACACATCAATCCATTTCCCCCAAATATGATGATTACCAAACCCTAGGTTTAACCAACCCTTAAGATTCTTACAAATCATAATCATACACTTGTTTTCCTTGTTAATATACCATCTATTAAGTGTATACACCATTTATATCACCATAATCCATAACCCAAGAACTAGGGTTTCAACCCCAAGCTTCTAAACCCATAGATCTAAAGCTACAACTACAAAGGATTGAAGATATACCTTAAATCTTCAACTAGGAGTGAAGAATCACAAGATTTGACCAAGAAATCTGCTCCAAATGATGATTTGCACTCAAAATCGTTCACAAGCTCGAGAGGAAGAAAACTAGGGTTTTGAAATGCATTAAATGAGCCAAATCCCGACTTTAATGCTGCCAGACATAAGTTCACGACGCGACCATAGTTCGCGTCGCGAACTCTCCTTCTACACGCATACTTAGCAATCGTTACCTAGTCGCGAACTACTTAGCGACACATGGCCAAACTCCCTGGAGCAAGTTCCCGATCGGGAACTTATAGTTCGCGTCGCGAACTCCTGATGGCAGCAAGGCTGCACTTTTTCCAACTTGTCTCGACCCGGTTTCGCCCGTAACTTTCTCGTACGGTGCCCAAACGACACGAAACCAATTCCCACGTATTTTATATGATTTATCCATAATTATCATATTTTTATACAATTTATTTATTTACAATTTCGGGTCGTTACAACTATCTACCCCTTAAGAAGATTCCGTCCTCGGAATCTCATCATAGTTCACGAAATCCGGGTATCTTTTCCGAATCTCGTCCTTAACTTCCCAAGTCAAATTCGGCCCAAGTGAATGCTTCCACTTGACCAACACCAACTCGATCTCTTTATTCCGAAGCTTCTTTGTCTTCGTTTCTAATATAGCCTCGGGCTCCTCAATCAACCGGTTCGGGCCGTCAACCCGCAACTCTTGCAATGGAATAATATTTTCAACTTCCCCGATAAACTTCTTCAAATAACTCACGTGAAAGGTGTCGATGGGAATACGCCCAACTGCCCCTCAATCCACAACTCATGATCGGGAGTAGCCCGTATCATCACATCATCTCAATCTCATCATAACCCTATGGTTATGCAAATCTAGCTCTCTGCTAGCACTTTCATCATCATCAAGTTAGTTCAATACTATCATAGGTATAACTAACTATCAACTACTAGTCTACACAATTAAGCAAATAGACCATAACACAAGTAATGAAAATATTTAACAGGGCTATGTACTCAGTAAATTCCACACGTACTCACCTTAGCAATTAAGATGCTCCAACTGTGTTCTTGACACCAAAGCTCTTGCTTCACAATTTCACCGACTTTCCAAGATGTCACCGAAAGCCTAACACAATGATCATACAATAATCAACACCACAATCTACTATCAATGTGTTCATCTACCTCTAGATAACACACATCAATCCATTTCCCCCAAATATGATGATTACCAAACCCTAGGTTTAACCAACCCTTAAGATTCTTACAAATCATAATCATACACTTGTTTTCCTTGTTAATATACCATCTATTAAGTGTATACACCATTTATATCACCATAATCCATAACCCAAGAACTAGGGTTTCAACCCCAAGCTTCTAAACCCATAGATCTAAAGCTACAACTACAAAGGATTGAAGATATACCTTAAATCTTCAACTAGGAGTGAAGAATCACAAGATTTGACCAAGAAATCTGCTCCAAATGATGATTTGCACTCAAAATCGTTCACAAGCTCGAGAGGAAGAAAACTAGGGTTTTGAAATGCATTAAATGAGCCAAATCCCGACTTTAATGCTGCCAGACATAAGTTCACGACGCGACCATAGTTCGCGTCGCGAACTCTCCTTCTACACGCATACTTAGCGATCGTTACCTAGTCGCGAACTACTTAGCGACACATGGCCAAACTCCCTGGAGCAAGTTCCCGATCGGGAACTTATAGTTCGCGTCGCGAACTCCTAATGGCAGCAAGGCTGCACTTTTTCCAACTTGTCTCGACCCGGTTTCGCCCGTAACTTTCTCGTACGGTGCCCAAACGACACGAAACCAATTCCCACGTATTTTATATGATTTATCCATAATTATCATATTTTTATACAATTTATTTATTTACAATTTCGGGTCGTTACACCAACCATACCAAGTATAGTTGGTAGCCAATATGTTGGTAGCCAACATGTTTGGTTGGTAGTACCGTACCAATTGTGTAGTCATGGTACGGTAATGGTACAAAAATTTTAAATACCATGGTATACCGTACCAACCAAGATATGTGCATTATATGATTCTTAGTTTAATATAGTGTACCAAACTACCAACCTATTTGTACAACTGATTGGTTACGTGCCTCTCCTGTTAACTTCAACATACATGAAGATCCAACTGAAGATGCCCTGAAGCTTTATTATGAATTAAAAGAACTCGAAAAAGGCACGCTATATGTGTATTATTCAAGTTATGAGTTCTTAGACTAACCAACTAATAAATTACGTTTTTTGTTATGTTGTTTGTAGATAATATTTATAATCAAGGGTGTGAAGTAGGCGAAAATGCTACAAGCTAGTATGTTACGACAAGATAGCTACATCTTTTGTTACTTTATCGTACTAGATTATGTTTATATAGCACGTAACACATTATATCATTTTGCCTATTTTGTTTCCGTGTTCGGAAAACTTGTTAATATGTTTAACTGGTCGATAATGATAAAATATCATTGTTCTTTTGTTATTAATGTTTTTAATTTTGTATAAGTTTGTGATGTTGGTATATAGCATTACGAATTTGTACCAACCAAGATTGTTGGTAGCCAAATAAATTGGTACCAAGTAAACTTGGTATGGTAATGGTAGCTAAATCAGTATACCAATTATAGTTGGTACGGTACACGGTATGAAGAAAATATATATGGTACCGTACCATGTTCACCCCTACCCTTCACTTCTATTCCTTTGGTTGCACAAGTTGGTTTGGGGAAGAGGTTAAGGTGGGGCCCATGTCAATTAAATATAATATTTGGTATTTTCTTTTGTATATTTTATAATAGTGGGTCCCAAAAAACTGAAGAGAATGTGTATTGTTGGCATAGATATATCAGTTTAATGTCAATTGGAGTGTGAGTTGACATGACGCTGATTTGATGAAAACTGAAGTGTCAGTTTCAGTCACGATTAGGAATGGTCTTATCATAGATTTTTGGCGGTACATTCAAAAGTTTGCAATTCTTTTGTTAAATCTTACAATAACAACTATAATTGTTTTTTTCTAAGCAAATATATATTTATCTTCTTGTCAAACTGGTTCTGTACTTCATTTTAAACTGTTTGAGTGATTAAAATTTTAGACTTATGTCTCATTAAGTAGACATATCAACTGAAAATGTCAGTAAAGATAATGAAGTATTTGTATCCTCCCCTAGCAACATGACTGAAAGGTACACAAACATGTGTGTGAATAATTCCCAACAAGTCACTAGCTCTTTCGTTCTCACCATCAAAAGGCTGATTTTTAATTTTGCCGGACATATAGGATTCACAATTGTTATTCACTCAAGATCAAACGACTACAAGAATCCGTCACTTAGGAGCTCCTTAATGCGATTCCTATTTATGTATTCTAAGCGACAATGTCATAAGTAACTTTGGTTAAAAATATTTTTGTATTTCTTACTTATATGACAGATTTCTTACTTATTTATTCTCTATGCACACAATCCAACATAATTACTCTGTAGGAATAAAAATTTAAGAATAAGTTCCCTTAACTAAAAGCTACGTATTTGTAGAGACCAATCATCTAATACCAATAATTTAGTATAAAAGCGGAGATGTTCAAATTAACTTTAAAAAGAGTCTATAACAACTCGTCATACATTGATAGAAGAAAAGTATAAACACATTATTAATTAAAAGTCATGGACCCCTAATATCTCCCACTACACTTTTTAAGTCGTGATCCGAAGATATTGGGTTAGCCCATTTCTTTGGACTTTGGGTGTTAAAAATGGTATCAAAGTAATGGGTGCGACTCATGCAATTCTTAGTATGTTGATTCTGAGTATGTGTTGGCTTGCCAGATCGAGACGTCATGTGTTTAAGTGAGTTAGTTTGTCACAACACGTCCCACGTCGAAAGAGAAGATTTAAAAATATGGCCACAAATAACTCTTAATATGGTGTTTAAGTGAAACATAAATGTAGTAGTTAGTTCATTAGTTTGAACTTTGGGGTGTTAAAAATATTATCAGAGTTGATTTTTACAGAACAATTTTTATATGTACAAGTGTACATTGTAATTTCAAATTAAAGGACAATTGTGTCTTAGTGGGAGGCTGGGGCGGTATCAGGAAAATAATCATAAGGGGGCAAAACTTAAAATAATTATAAACATGTAGTAAAATATAAGTCTATATATTAAGCCAATAAAATCAATACATATATTAAGTGCGGTAAGTCATAAATAATTACCTATCATTGTTTCGGCAACTGAAAACGACGAAGTCTCATATCCTGAAATTTTTTAACAATTAATTCATCAGCAACACTATCAAACACATATTTCACAATGTACGTAACCAAGCAATCATTCATACACTGATCTCCCATTTTGGACTTTCTTCAAGAATTGGTGTTTGCTCAAAAGTTAGTTTTCTTATGACAAATTTATCCATCTCTTTCTACAAGTAATGTGATAAATTAACAATGAAATAAAAACTAGTAATGAAGTAGAAAAAAGCAAATTATAAGATCATTTAAAGTTAACTGATGGCCAAATTTAATGAAAATAACTAGTGCAATTGATGCACAAATTAAATTATAAAAGCAAAATGAAGTTAACTTATTGATGGGATAAAGATGACGAGAGTTTAAGCTTCAATTCTGAACAATTGAAATTGAGTTTTTGAGAGGAAGAGTGAAGGGTCATCGGCTGCCGCATAATTGCACAAAACCTTTTCTTTTTTTTAGATTTGGGTGGTCAATTATAAAAATTTACAATATATACCCTAAAAAAATAAAATTAAAAAACCTAGAAATCTTAGGGTGGTCATTGGCCCACCTTGCCCCCTCCTTCCTACCGCCACTGGTGGGAGGGGGAAATGTAAGTGTGGTAAAAGGAAATGCAGGGCATAATTATCTTTTGGCATAAAATCATTGTCTCAATAAAAATTATTCTATAAGAATCAGCTTTCAAATGGTATTAGAGCAATAGCTCCTCGGAGTGTGATAGGTTTTGACGGGAGCGTAAATTGTTTAAGTGGGAGAGTTTGTAACAACTCGTAACATGTTGATAAAAGATGAGACGTATAAAGGAAATTATTAATAGATAAAATAATAATCACTGGTAACATGTTTATTTCTAATATTTTAATAGACAAAATTATATAGATACTTTGGGCGCTGTAAAGTGTTCTCAATACTTTAATAGTGACGGAACTTAATTAAAAGTATTAAATATATAATTGAGTATATATATTTTGTATAATTAAAGAGAGGTGATAATTATACTGCAAAAATTTATTCATACATTTTAAATTACTGTTCAAGCATATTAGAATATTAGTTGTAATGTGTAAATACATTTTTGTGATGTAAATAATTAAATATCAGTTTTCCTAATTGAAATTAAATGTAAATAAAATTTAATTATGTAAACTGACATAGGCTTTCTTACATTAATGGGCTGATACAAGGTTTTAATAAGTTAAAGACTACAAAGCCCAATAAGTAATGTTAAATATCAAATAGTTATGGAGTAACTTGAGTTGAAGTATGGTCCAATAAAAATAATTTTCAGTTTTAAATCACGATAGGATGGATGATAAAAATGATAACTACAAACTTCTTTAATTTACAAAATTTAGACTACTTATACTAAGCATTTTATGATTATTATTTTGTATTGATCTTAAAAGGAACTTTTATTTTATTAGTTAAAACTGTTTATGATGTAGAAAAAATATTTTAAAGGATAATATAAAGGGAGTGATTTACACTACATGTTTTAATCTATGTATCACAAGAGATGCATTATATACTTGTATAGTTTGCAGTAATATTTGTACTGTGTGATATAAGTATCAAAAGATGTGGTGTAGAAATTAATTCCCATAATATAAAGGTGTTGTTTGCTTTCAACTGAATCATTAATATTTGAATGAAGCAGAAGTATGAATAATTCAAACTTTTTTTTATTATATATGCTTGAGTAAGAGGGAAAAAGAGGTTCAGTTTTTGACATGATTGCAGAACTCGCTACTCGTTCGTTCGACGACCTTGTAGCGAGTACTTAGTTACTCGGTGAGTATTCAGCGAGTATTTGGATTGGAATTTTCATATATAAATTTTCATAAAAATATATATTATACATAAAATTTCCCTAGTTCTTAATAATATAACCTATTTTGGAGAAATCAACCGAGTTCCCGAGTTTTAACCAAGTTTGACCGACTTGTGACCGAGTTTGACGAGTTTTAACCAAGTATTGGTCGAATTCACCGAGTTTTGACCGTTTTTACAGTGATAGAGTTTTTGATCGGTTGGCATCAACCCGACTCGGTATAGCACCGAGTAGCGAGTACCCGGCGAGTACTCGGCCGAGTTGGCAGAATTTTACAACACTGGTTTTTGATTCACATGTTGATTAATAGAGTTTACTGTAACGACCCGAAAATTTATAGACAAATAAATTTTATAAAAAATATGATAAATAAGGATAAATCATTTAAAGGACGTAGGAATTGGTTTCGTGTCGTTTGGAGTCTGTATGAGAAAGTTATGGACGAAACCGTGTTGAAACCTAGACCGAAAAGTGCAGCCCTGCTGCACAAGCAACCTCGCGGCGCGAGCCTGGCGCGAGTGAAACGCGAGGTTGAGCAGAGAGGCTAGAGCTGGAACGCGAGAATCTCGCGTTGACTTTCGCGTTGACTTCTCGACGCGAAATCTGGGAAAATGCGGCGACCAAAGGGGATACCCGCGCGACCTCGCGGCGCGAGCGAGGCGCGAGCCAAACGCGAGGGCTGTCTGGAGCATATAAACTTGGGTGTAAGCTAGGGCTTCATTTCATCTTCAACCCCACACCTTGTGCAGCCGTTTTCTAGAGAGAAGTGGTCGATTTTGGAGTCTTGGAGCTCAGATCATCACCATCTTGAAGGATTGAATCATCAAGGGTAAGGATTCTTGTCTATTTTACTTAGCTACCTTGATTGTGAGCTTTGTATGGGTAAAAATGGTGGTTTGGGGAACCAACCATGTCATCTTTGGGGAAGATGACTAAACTTGGGTGTAGAACACTCATTGTAAGCTTGTAATCGATGTGTACAAGCTGGATTTGGGTTTATTGATGGAAATCTTGAACTAGGGTTTGAGATTCCACCAAGTTGGATGAACTTGGTGGTTAGGAATGTGAATATGGATTGAATAGTGATTAGTTATGGATAATAACTAGTTATTGTGATGGTATTGATGATAGGTCAAGAAGACCTAAAGTTTGGTGACATCTCACAAGTTGGAGAGCAAGGATTCGTGTTGTTAGACACGATTTGGATTTAGCTTGGCTAAGGTGAGTACATGAGACTTTTAAACTGGGCACATAGCAATTAATTTTGAAAGTACTTATGATATTGTATCAGTCTTTATTAACAAATATTTTGATAAAGATAGTAGTTGAAAATGTATGAAAGTATGTAGAATGTGATACTAGAATGTGTCTAGTATGATTGATGAATTTGAAGTAAATTATGATAGATCCAAGTAGTTATGGAATCTATGTTAATGAACAATAATAATGAAATAATTGATTAAGAGAATGTATACGGAGCCTTTATTAATAAATATGTATTAGTAAAACAAATGGGAATGATTTTGTAGTAATGAGTACCTATTGGTAAGATATACTAATAAGAGTAAAGAACGAATATATATGAGAAAGAATATAATGTGACTAGTAATAATTGTCTATTATAGTCAAGGGAGAGATAAAAGTATTATGTGATCGATGAATAAGAAATGTATCTTATGTATAAAGTAAGTACGGACCTCATAGGGTTCATAGATGTAGAAGTAACTGTGGTTGCTTATGATCGGGTCCATGGGACCATACAGGTACGTTCACACTGTGGTGAACTAATTATATGTCGTTAGCATTAGATGACTAACTTGTTTGATGTTGGATGTGATAGCCGAAGGCTTTGACTGTCATAACTGTTAGGTTATGGTAAGAGATAGACGGTGGTGACGCGGGGGACCCCTGGTCACTGGGCGGTGGTATATATGTTTATACACCGAGTGTATATATGTTTATACACTAAGCACACGGGTGCTTCTAGTACGCATATGTTTGGTACTAGGTATGTTAGGTTCTAATACATATATGTTTATGTATTAGATAGGTTGATTGGACGGTGGTATATATGTTTATACACCGAGTGTATACATGTTTATACACTAAGCACACGGGTGCTTCTAGTACGCATATGTTTGGTACTATGTATGTTAGGTTCTAATACATATATGTTTATGTATTAGACATGATTGGGCTTCTGGTACATATATGTTTATGTACTAGATATGATTGGGCTTCTGGCACCTATACGTTTAGGTACTAGATATCTTTGCTAGGAACGCAAAGTAGTTAGAGTCACAAAAGGGTGACTAGACGGTATTTATGTAGGTTATATATATGTTTACATATTTATGAAATGTCTATTATTGGGGTCTAAAACCCATGTATCTCACGAGACTATTTTGTCTCACGTACTACGTTTGTTTTGTGGCTATGTACTCAGGTACAGGTTTGAAGTGATAGAAGGTTGCACTAGAAGTGGCCTAGAGATGCTTAGTTCGGGAGCTCATAGGTAGATCCCGTTTGCCTATGGTTTTGATATACTTGGTGACACCGTATTTTTGTAAACTCTGATAAAGGTTTTAAAGTTTTTGATAAACTGTATTTTGGACAATGTGTCAAATGTTTGGAAATTGTATTTTAAATGATTTAAACGATGTTATAAAAATACGGGTGTTACATTTACCAAATACTTTAGATCTGCCTAATTAAGTGGTTGCATGTTACCGTGATCATTAAGAGGGTATACCAAACAATATTAATCCGTTCAACGTTTAGACAAACAATAGTAACTACTAATTTTGCATTATCTTTACTATATATAACGTATTTGAGAACATCCCAAAGTAGAAAGACTTAATTTCAGCCAACTTATTGTTATTTCGAGATAGATTTGTGTTTATAAAAAATATGCACCATGCAACAATTGAAGTCGTGACCTCGACGTTACTAAGACAATGCCCTAACCAACTGAGCTACTGGACCATATGTTCGTTACTTGATTATATTTGTTTTTATTAATCTCTTACACTTTAAAAAGTTCAAATTACCACCCACCACCCACCATCACTACCACCATCACCACCCATCATTCGCGAACACCACCACCATCTACCACTAGTCGCCACCACCACCACCAACCATCACTGCCGTCACCACCACCCACCAATTGACATGCTCTAGACTCGCTCCATTCACAGGTCAATACGCAACACTACCACCACCACTATTACTATCATAACCATAAAATATAATTACTAATACCTACGCAACTATGGATAAATTGTAAATGCGAATGCTATAGACCACATTAGAGATGCAAATTTAATCCGCGGGTATCCGAGTTTTACGGGGCGGGTATTACCCGTCTAAGCGGGTAACGGGTCGGGTGTGGGTTTGAATTTCATAATTGAGAGCGGGTACGGGTCGGGTACGGGTTTTATAATACCCGCATCGTTTATACCCGACCCGAATATATATATTAATGTGTAATTTTTTTAATACAGGTTTAGCACACTAGTCACTTCCCAAACTTAGTCCAACTCTTAATCTCTCATTAGCCCAATCTAATAATGGTTAAAATCTGGCTCGTCTCCCGTTAGTCCATTACGTATTGAATGAAATAAGCATGAACGAACTAAGAGCATTAAATGTTTTAGCTATTTTGTTTAATTTTTTTATTGAACGGGTACCCGTCGGGTTCCCCGTACCCGGCGGGGATTTTTCTACCCGAACCCGACGGGGATTTGACCGGGTACGGGTATGGGAATAGCGGGTCGGGTACGGGTACGGATTTGCGGTACCCGCTATTACCCATACCCGTTTGCATCTCTAGACCACATGTGGAGTTTTTTTTCCTTGAAAACTTTTTTTAATCTTATCAAGCATAATCTTTTATTATAATTTATCAAAAGTAATTTTGAATTAATAAATGTTTTCTTAATGACAACCTCACTTTAGCCTGAAGTTTAGCAGGGTTTGATGAATAATTGAATATGGGAATTAATTTTGCTACCACACTTTTTGAGGTTTATACCACGCTGTACAAGTATTTCTGCATACTGTACAAATATGTGATGCAACTATTGTGGTAGATGCATTAAAATATGTGGTATAAAAATCACCCCCTATTGAATATAGACAGAGATTAAAGAAACAATCAATATTAATAGCTTTTAACATAATAATCATCCCAAGAATTTAGGACAACTTAATAATAATAGAAATATCTCTTTTGTAATCCTAATTATATTTAATTTATTTACCAGTCATTCTTCATAATGTATATTTATTGAGAAATAGTATTGATGTCTACTAAGTCTAATTTATGTTGCTACTCACCATAAGATAACATGTGTAAAATTCTACTAATTATTTTTTCTTTTATCATTCATTGATTTTGACACTTTTCTTGATAAGCGAGTAGACACAAATAGTAAGTACCAATATTATTTCTCATATTTATTATATGTTGGGGGTCATTGGATTATAAAATTTTTTATCAATCAATAATCAACCAATTCATTAAACTATATTCAATAATAAGATGTAATGGATGATTATGTACAAATATTTTGTGGGATTGTAAGAAGATCATCAATAAACTAGATTCAAAGAAAGCATATAGCTTCTGTAAAGCTTTGTGAAGTTTGATAATTAGATAAAATGAAGTTGTACCTTTGTTTTTTATTAAAATACTCAAGCACAACTTGTTTTCTTCTTCTATTTTCATATTTTTTTTTTATCAGTCATCTTTACTTTTACTATGGAGTTGTCTAACGTTAACATACGTGATAATAATTATAAAGACTAGCGTTATCTCTCCACAAATATTTCTGTCTTAAATAAAGTTACACTAGACAAATACAGTACATTTAATTGTTATGCAATGAAAAAGTGTTTTAGTTAAGAGATTATTGTAATACAAATAGGGGTGAAAACGAGCCGAGCTGTTCGTGAGCTACTTGGGATCGGCTCGTTAAAAGCTCGAAACGAGCCGAGCTGAGTATGAGCCGAGTATGAGCTTAACTAAGAGCTCGTTTATTAAACGAGCCCGAACCCGAACTTGATACACTAAGATTGATTAGGCTCGCGAGCCTAAACGAGCAAATATATATTAATTATTACAAAAATATAATTATATATTATATATTTTAATACTTATGTGTGTATGTATACTATACATATATATATGGATATAACATAATAGAAAAATGAAATGTTTACATAATGTATTAAATATTATAATTAAAATAATTTTTTTTATATATTTTGTGTATGTGAGAGCTTAAATGAGCCTAATCGAGCCGAGCCCGAACCTGCGAAAACCTAAACGAGCCGAGCACCTTTTCATATAAGGCTCGAAATGAACCGAGCTCGAGCTCCTTAAAACGTAAACGAGCCGAGCTCAAATCTAGTCGAGCTCGGGCTCGACTCGGCTCATTTACATTGTAATACCTAATATCTAGCAGTATACCTACACAAAGTAGTAGATATAATTCAACATGGTATTATTAGTATATTCAACTTGGGTTATTGTTACAAGTTTTCCGCTTCGGGATATATGTAGTACTCTCTCAATACTTATAAACAAGATATATATTATTTGTATGATGATGGAGTGTTTAATCTGTTTTGTTTAATAGAAAACAATTTCATCTGGTTTTAACATATAGTATTTAATATTTTATTAGTTAGATATTAATTGACATTAATTTAAGAGTAAATTACAGAAACTGTCCCTGTAGTATACCCGATTCTGCAATTCTGTTCCTAAACTTTTTTTTTCCAGTTTTTGTGTCCCTAAAGATTTTTTGATTTCAGTTTTCTATCATTCCGTCCAATTTTGACCGTTAGGTAACATAAAATGCAAAAAAGATAAGGGTATTTTCGTCATTCTTCCTCTTTCATCTTCTTCCCTAAAAATCCTAAAAACAATCATGTACTATAATATTCTTTAAAATTTGTACTTTCATTTTTTACCCTCATCATCAACAAGAACACCAAAAAATCAAAACTACAAACCTGCGACTATTAAAATCAACACATTAGATCTGGAAGAAAAAAAATTACATCAGTAAAAGATTCCAACCAAAATGATGACATTAGATTTTCTTTTTAATTCCACCAAATGGATTGTTTTCTTTCTTTCCAGCTTTCGCACAGAACCAAATTTCTTTTTTAATTCCAAAATGCAATAAAAATTGATGACATGTTTAGCTTCTTTAAGTTAAATTGCTTTCATCATCATCATCACCATTTCAAGAACATTTCAAGATTTGGGTTTTGTACTAGGGTTTGGGTTCATAGATCCAGTGTTCAATGTCACCAACTACGGTTTAATTTCACTATCTCCAGTCAGGATTCACCATCTCTGGTTCGATTTCTGTACTGGAATTTCATTATCAATGTAAGAATCATGCCTCCGAAGGATCTGCTTTCTTTATCAACGTAAGAATTTCATTAACGAACAAAAATAATCCCAAATTGAAATGACCAAACCCTAAACTAATGAAATCGTAACCGATTACAACACTAAATTGAACAGAAAGTGGAGTGTATTTAGAGATGGGGGTTATGAAATTTGAAACGAGAAAGAAGAACGTGAAGAACCCTAAAAGGGGAAGGAAGACGAGAGAGATGTTGTACGGTAGGTGAGGCACCTCGATCTGAGTTTTTAAAAAGAGAGATCGATCGCGGGAAGAAGACGAAGATCTGTGATTGTTTCTGAAGCCGGATAGATTTGAACTTCTCCAGATCTGAATTTTTTTCAAGGCAGTTGTTAGGACCATTTTTGTAATAGGTTTTGACCTTTAATTTTGTTAACTAACACTTGTAGTGTTAAGTGGTAGATGATATAAATACTTGTAATATTGAGTTAGAATGTAAACTTTCACACACTTGAATAGAAACACACTTTGAAAGCCTTCCCTCTATCTCCATCTTCTCTCTCAACTACACACACTAAAACACACACTTGATCTTCAATCTTTGATCAAATCACCATGGATTAGCTTCATTTCGATCATATTTGATCTCTCAATTGGTATCAGAGCATAAACTCTCTGTGAGTAGATCCAAATTAGAGCCAATTCGATTCAGTTCTGAGATTTTTGATGTTTTCGTTCGTCCGTGTCTGTGAAATTAAATCGAAAATTTTTCAGTTCAAATCAATGATTTGATTGAAGATTATTGTTTCTCCATCGATTCTAATAACAATAGACTCAAATTTCGTTGCAATCCATCAACAATTGATCTCAATTTGATGATTTTTGTGAAAAATATGAAAACTCAAAAATTTTGACTAAAACATCAAAATCGAAACATGATTTGATCCGTTTTGAGCTGTTTGATTGTGTAACGACCCGAAATTTGTAAATAAATAAATTGTACAAAAATATGATAAATATGAATAATTCATTTAAAACGAGTAAGAATTGGTTTCGTGTCGTTAGGACACCGTATGACAAAGTTATGGACGAAACCGGATCAAGACATGGAAGAAAAAGTGCAGCCTGGGCTGCCTGGGGAGTTCGCGGCGCGAGGACTGGGTTCCCGATCGCGAACTTCGAACAGAGAGTTGGGATTTTTGAGATGGAAGTTCGCGGGCAGTTCACGATCGCGAGGAAGTTCGCGACCCGTATAGTTCACGGCGCGAACTCTGGTTCCACGGCGCGAACTTCCCCGACCAGCTGTATTAAAGTCGGGTTTGACTCATTAAATGCAAGATAAAACCCTAGTTTTCTCCTCTCTTCTTGTGTGGGCGATTTTTGGGTTTAAGGAGGTGTTTGGAGCTTAATCTTCACTAGATCTTGAAGATTCTTGCTCATAGTTGAAGATCAAAGGTAAATCTTCATCTCTCTTGGGTTTTTAGCCATAGATTCAAGTAGGGAAAGCTTGAATCTCAAACCCTAGTTTTGAGTTTGTTCATAAATGATTAAATGGAAGTTGTATGGCTCATATCTATGATATTTTAACAAGGAAAATGTGTTTATGAAATAAATCTATGAAAATATGAAGATTTTGGAATTAGGGTTTGGTAATTTGGGGAAAAATGATACAAATAGCTAACTAGCCATGGAGTATATGATTAGTATAGATGTTTGATGTAAACCATGGTATTGGTGTTGATACTAGGTCATTTGGTGGAAGGATTTGAGGTTCAAGTCTTGGGAAGAGACATTTGTGTTCAAGAAACACATCTTTTGGATAAGCTTGATTAAGGTGAGTACATGTGAACCTTCAAAACTGAGTACATAGTTAGTAAATGTTTTATGTTTTCATGCTTTATCGAGTCTATAAGTAATTTGGTCAATTATGTGATTACTAATGAATTGCTTATGTGTCAGGATCGATTAACTAAAACAAGTTAATAAACACCTTAGATCTAATTGATAATAGAAGTTGCAGCGGATCAACACTATATCAATATATTAAGAACAATGAACTGTAAATAATATGCGAAAGTATTAAGAACACAGTTTCACAAAAAGCTTCAATGTATATTATTGAGTTAACAATACACACGTACGTTTACAATTCGTAAGGAACTATTTATAATAGTCCTTGAAGCTAAACTATTTACCCTAGTTATTCTAGGACTTGATTTACATCGAATAATAATAATATACATTGATTTACATTCTATAACTATCTATACGAAGATCTCGGACTTGATATTCTTCAAAAACGCGTCATCAGTAGTAAAACTCATCACCAGTAGTAAATATGTAACATCAGTAGTAAGTCTGGTGATCAGTAGTAAGTCCAGATACATCGTCAGTAGTAACTACAATGATCAGTAGTATCTTCAATCTTTGTATGATCAGTAGTAACTTAGTTATAGTATCATCAGTATCAACTTCTCAGTTTTAATCAATTCTACCCCATCAGTACTAAGTGATCAGTACTAACTGCAGCATCAGTAATAAGTTGATCTGTGTTTTGCTCCAACAATACTTATTGATCATCTTTTAATCAATTAAGTTTCTTTTGTTCCTCTTGTTCTTTTCTTCTTTTCTCAAGAGTTCTTTGATTCTGTTGAAGCCTTTGTTCAATAATATATCTGCTGTTCCTCTTTGTAAAATAATTCAGTTTGTTTTGGAACATAACAGCATCATAGGGTTTCATCAAAGTGTTTATGAATATCTGATACATAGTCTTCTCAGAATGTGGGTATTCTTTCTCATATAAGTACAATTCACACACTTTGCCTGATTTCTCAAAGAAGTACATATTTGCAGTAGGAATGACATTCCAAGCATATACATTACCTGGATTTGTAAATTGTTCTGGATAATTATCTGGATAAAATGCAGCATCAATCATCTTTGTTAAATATCCAACTCCAGATTCTTTCCATGATTTCTTTGTCATTCTTGGTTTCCCAATAATCAGAAGTTTGATTACATCACTTCTTGAGCATGATCTGATTAAGGGTAACCATCCAGTGAATCTCTGTACAACTTTGTCTTCCCTTATGACCTCTATGATATTGTTCTGCATCACTCTCCAGTTAAGAATTGGATTGTTCTGTAGAGGAGCAACTGGCATTTCAAGAACAGGTATAATTTGTTTTGACTTCTTCTTAGAGCTTTGTTCTTGATCAACAGATTTTCTTTTCTTAGATTGGGGAGTTGAAGTATCACCAACAGTTGAAACACTACCAGCCTTGAGTAAATTTAAGCTGATTGGGATTAAAGTTTTGGCTTTCTTCGATTCTTCAGCTTCTTGTTCAGCCAAGTCTTTCTTCTTAGCAGTGCAGTATTTTTCAATGATAGTCATCATCTTCATTCTTCCTAATGACTTTGCACTAATCCCTTTTGTTTTTAAATATTCAATCATGTTGGCCTTCTGTTCAAACATATCATCAGGTAGATCACCTTTTGTTCTTTTACATTCTGCTACAAGATCTTCCAGACAGTTTAGATGTTCTTCTTCTACTTTTCTAAGCCTTTTGAATTCTGCTTCTTGGGCTTCTATCTGAACATCTTTAATTTGAACAGGTGTTTGAACAGGAATTTCTATTTTATCCTTCTTTTGTTCAAGAGCTTGATACTTAGCTACCTTTTCCCAGTATCTCTTATGCTTCACCTTCCATTTATCCTGTTTGTCAGCTCTAACAAGATTTATCTTGTTTACCATGTAATGACCAAGAGCTCTGTTAGGGTAATCTTCATCATATATTTCTTTACCCTTTCCAATGTGTGCTGAAGGTGGAGGTGGAATATATTTCATGTCTGGCACTCCACTTATTATTACAGAAGGAGAAAATGATCTAAGTTCATCTTGTTGAAGTATTTTTGGATGTGGAGGAAGTGAGCACTCATCAACCTCAAACCAATTCACATTATCATCAATGTCAGGTATGATAAGTGGTTGATCAGGTGTTGGTGGTTTGGTAATGATGACATGTCTCTCTCTTTCAATTAGCTCTGGAAAATGTAGTTCTTCCTCTTCAGTAGTAACCAGAGTAGTTACTACTGGTGTAACTTCAGGAGTTACTACTGATAGGGCATCAGTAGTATTTGCTGCTTTTAATTCCTCTTCTTCATTTACTACTGCTATAATGTCAGTAGTAGGAGTTACTACTGGTGTTTCTGTTTCTGCTTGTTCTTTAGTAGGAGCAGTAGTAATTGGCTCTTCTTCTGTAACCATCATCTCTGGGCCTTCATCAACATTTGTTTCTTTTAAATTTAAGAGGGAGGATGCTGCTGCTGCAATAGATTCATCAATCATTGTCTGTATATTATCCTTCTCCCCCTTAGTGAGCTCAACTGGTGGAGCCTCACTATCATCTAGTTTCTTCTTCAATATTCTGATGAGTTTTGATTGTTGATGAAGCCTACGCTCATAGAATCTCATTCTTCTGTTGATGGTGTTGACATGTCTTTTCATTGCAGCCATTGTTTTCCCTTGGTTTGTTAAATATGTGAGACAATCTTGTACAGTGGATTCAAGAGAATCCACTTTATCCGTCAATTGAGTGATTTTAATACTGCCCTCACTCCATCTAGCAAGATCATCGGGCTTACTAACAGATACATTGGTTTTAAGGTTTTCCTTCCTTTCCATCAATTCCACATATCTGCCCTCATCACTGCTTGGTGATTCATTGGGTCTTTTAGACATTCTCTTCTTCCTAGAAGAAGCAGAGATGTCCCCCTTTTGGTTTCTTGGCACCGGGGTCCTTTAAGTAATTCCTCAAAAGAGTCATCACTTAAAGTTGCCGAGGTTTGGGTCTTAGTGATGTTTTCACTATCCTGTGCACCCACCTTTGGGGCATCAGTAGTGAAAGCCCTCCCCTCATGTCCTCTCTCCTCCTTGGAGGACAACTCTTTGAGCCTGGGGTGTGACTCGATTTGTCCCCTGGTGTCCTTTAAAGATTTCTTTCTTTTATAGAGTGTGGAAATATGTTTGGTTTTATCTGGAAGGTCTTCCACAGAGTGAAGAGTAGCACTCTGCAGATTTATATCAAGTTCCTGGGACACATTCAGGACTTCTAAGTGAGTGGGTGATTGAGTGGCTATTTGGGGTGGTGTTTGGGCTGTATTTGGGGGTGATGGAGTGGGTTGAGGTTCAATTTGGGTTATATCTTTGATTGAACCCTCTCCAATAGGTGTGTGATCTTTGATCATATTAGGAAACAGAGGGGTTTCCTTGCCCGAAAATTTAAATTGTTTTCTCATATTTGAGAAAACTTTCTTGTTCAACTCCGGAATTATGAAAATATTTTTGGGAGTTGACAAGTTTTGTAATTCAATGTTAATGATATGTTGGATAATCTGGGATACATTAAAAATTTTGAAGAGTTAAGATTTCCCAACATACCTTCAAAAATCATATTAGAAAAATTGAATACTTGGTCTGTGCATAGACAGACAACAACAGACGCTATTGACCTGTTAAACTCATTCCAAGTGCTCCTTTTTGGAGAAATACAATGATGAATAGTATGGACAAGAAATTTCCATTGTGGGGAGAGAAGACCTTTTTGAAAAGTTACTATGTTTAGTCTTCCCTCATATCCCATTTTGTTTAAAATTTCAGCAATGAATTCCTTAGGAAGAGTAGTCATACCTGAATCATCGTGTAGTTGAAGATGTTGTCGAATAGATTGTTCGGTGATGGTGATCGTTTTTCCATCCACAGATGATTTGATCATTGGTACAGTTGCACCCTCCGTTCTTTCAGCATTGGTCCAGAAATCCACCAAGTGCTGTTGGTATGCCTTTGGTTTCACCGTTAATGCGAATCGTATGTAGGAATTTTTCAAGAAGTGTACTATTGGTCTGAAATCCTTTGTTCCGTCTGGATTGCGTAGGAAGGCACACATGTTGTGGAACTCTAAGTATTTGAGATCGGTTTGAACATTGAGGGATTGTAGAGTTGCCATTTTGCAGTGATTTGAGAGAAAAATTTTAAGAATTTTAAGACTGAAGATGAGTTTTTGATCGAAAGCTAGGGTTTATCGAGAGGTTTTAGCAAATCGAAGTGAAGATAATGCTAAACTAATCGTCTGCCGCCTTTTATATCTTTCGATTTATCCTGCAAAACTACTAAAATATCCTTCGAATCATAACATAACGGTTATTTTCATGGGGGTTAGTTTGGTAATTGTGTTTCTGAAAGACCAGTAGTAATTAAGATATCAGTAGTAAAACGTCAGTAGTATCTACTAACGTCAGTAATGACTAAGGATTTTGACATCAGTGGTAACTATAGACATTAGTAGTAACCATTAACACACAAGACCAGTAGTATATGTGAATACCAGTAGTACTGACTTACCAGTAGTATTTGTGTAAACCTAATATACACCAGTAGTAATGAACTACCAGTAGTATTTTGTGCATACACTTTCATTCCAGTAATGCAGATATACCAGTATTAAAACACTTAAGTAAATAAATATTATTTTACAACACTAACTTTACACATGATTTTAAGTGAGATTTTAAGTTATTAAAATCATTCCAATACTGCTAACCAAGAAGTTGAATCTTCCTACATCAAATGCTTTTGTAAAAAGATCTGCTAATTGATCATCAGTATGGATTTTAACTACTTTGATTAATTTCTTTTCATTGCAATCTCTTATAAAGTGAAATCTTATTTCAATGTGTTTAGTTTTTGAATGTTTTACTGGATTATTCACAATACTAATAGCACTTTGATTATCAATAAAAATGGGAGTTTTAAGGATAGAGATACCAAAGTCTAGAAGTTGATTTTGAATCCATAGTACTTGAGCACAGCAAGCAGATGCAGCTACATATTATGCTTCAGCAGTAGATGTTGATACATTTGTTTGCTTCTTACATTGCCATGACACCAGTCTTGATCCAAAGAATTGACATCCACCAGTAGTGGACTTTCTGTCTTGACATTCACCTCCATGGTCACTATCTGTATAGGCTATGAGTTCACATGGTGAATCATGTGGATACCATAGACCTAGTGATGGTTTGCCTTTCAAGTATCTGAATATTCTTTTAACAGCCTGCAAGTGTAGTTCTTTGGGTCTTGCTTGATATCTTGCACACACACAAACACTATACATAATGTCAGGTCTTGATGCAGTTAAGTACATCAAAGAGCCTATCATTGATCTATATAAGTGTTCATCTACATCCTCCCCCTCAACATCAGGATGTAGGTGTTTGTGTGTTTCCATTGGTGTACTAGCACTTTTACTGTCTTTCAAGTCAAACTTTTCCAAGATGTCTTTGACATATTTTGATTGATTTATCAAAATACCATCAGTTCTTTGATTGACTTGGAGTCCAAGGAAGAAGTTCATTGCACCCATGGAGCTCATCTTGAATTTAATTTGCATCAGTTCTTCAAATTCTTTGCATAATAGATCATTGGTTGAGCCAAAGATGATATCATCTACATAAATTTGTACCAGTAGTATATCATCTTTGACTTTCTTTGTGAACAAAGTTTTGTCAATGGCTCCTCTTTTAAAGTTGTTCTTTAATAGGTATGATGATAATGTGTCATACCATGCTCTTGGTGCCTGATGTAGGCCATATAGAGCTTTATCTAATTTGAACACATAATCACCATGTTTTGGATCTTCAAAACCTGGAGGTTGGCAGACATAGACCTCTTCTTCAATTTTCCCATATAGGAAAGCACTCTTAACATCCATTTGATAGACTTTGAATTTCTTGAATGAAGCATATGCTAGAAATATTCTTATGGCTTCAATTCTAGCAACAGGAGCATATACTTCATCATAGTCTATTCCTTCTTCTTGAGTGTATCCTTGGGCTACAAGTCTGGCTTTATTCTTGATCACTATACCTCTTTCATCTTTCTTGTTTCTGAAAATCCATCTTGTTCCAATGGCTCTTTTTCCTTTGGGTAGAGGTACAAGTGTCCAAACAGCTTGTAATTTAAATTGAAGGAGTTCTTCTTGCATTGCCTCAATCCAGTTTGAGTCCTTCATTGCTTGTTGGATCTTCTTTGGTTCTTCCTGAGACAGAAAGCATTCATACATACATTCATTAGCAATTAAACTTATATTACACATATTTGCAGTTAAGTTTTTGTTTAATTTGCTTCTTGTTTGTAATGGTGAGTTGACATCACTTAGAACAAGGTCTAATGGATGGTTCTTTTGAGTCCTTGTAGTTGTAGCTTTATCAACCAATAGTTTATTTTCAAGATTGGAATCATTTGTCTCAGGTAGTTGTTCTTCTAGAGATCCTTCATTGTCATTGATATTTGGTTCATCATCTTCTTGGTCAGAGTCACTACTGCCATTGTCTTTATTGAGATCAGTAGAGTTGTTGTTGTTACTGGTATCAGTAGTATCTTGAGAATCTAGGTTAATGTTGGGACCAGTAGTATTTTGAGTACTATTACTGGTATCAGTAGTATTTGAATTACTACTGTCCTCATTCTCAGAGTTACTACTGGTTCCAGAACTTGAGTTATTACTGACATCAGTATTAACTACTGGAGCAGTATTAACTACAATGTATCTCATTTCCTCTTGACCAGTATTAACTGATGATGTTCCTTCCTTTTGATTGTGACAATTTGAATTACCTACATTGAAATTCATGTTAGAATTAAAGGATTTGGTTAGATTGTCTATGTTAAATAGCCAGTCTGGACCATTTCCTTGTTCATTAGGTACATTTTCATTAAAGGATACATTGATGCTTTCTTCAATTATCCTTAGTCTTCTGTTGAATACTCTGTATGATTTGCTTTGAGTAGAGTATCCCACAAAGATTCCATCATCAGCTTTGCAGTCAAATTTACCAATTTGTTCTCTTGTAATTAAGATAGTACAAGGACAACCAAATGATTTTAAGAAACTTATAGAAGGTTTTCTTTTATTGAAAAGTTCATATGGTGTTTTAAAATGTGGCTTCACTATTAATACTCTGTTCTGTACATAACAAGCAGTATTAACAGCTTCTGCCCAAAAAGTAATTGGTAATTTTGAGTCTGCAAGCATTGATCTTGCTGCTTCAATGATGGTTCTATTTCTTCTTTCAGCTACACCATTTTGTTGTGGAGTTCTAGGTGAGCTGTATTGTCTGTCAATACCTTTAAGATCACAAAAGTTAATTAAGTTAGCATTTTTAAATTCTGTGCCATTATCACATCTTATGGCTTTCACTTTTTGATCAGATGTGTTTTCCAGTTTGACAATTAAGTTCTTTATGAGTTCACTTGTTTCATCCTTTGTCCTGAGAAAGAAAACCCATGTATATCTGGAAAAGTCATCAGTAATAACAAGACAATATTGTTTCTTTCCAATACTCATTACATTTGTAGGTCCAAAAAGGTCCATATGTAAGAGCTGTAAAGGAACAGAAATAGAGTTCACAGTTTTGGACTTATGAGAAGTCTTGTGTTGTTTACCTTTTAGGCATGCAACACAGTGATGATCACACATGAATTGTTTTTGAGGTAGTCCAATGACCAGATTTCTTTTTACTAGATTGTTCATGTTTTTGAAATTTGTGTGACACATCCTTCTATGCCATAGTTCTGATTCAGTGGTGTTTGCCTTGGATATAAAACAGTTGACCTCATTTGTAGAAATGAGTTCTCCCCCTATATCTAGGCAATACACATTGTTTCTCCTAGGGGTTCTTAAAACAACATATTTTTCATCCAAAATAAAATCAGGAGAAAGAATGATGCACTCAATGTCTGTGAACAGAATCTTGTTCTTTTTATCACAAACTTGAGACACACTGACAAGATTGTATTTTAGTTCAGCTACATAAAATACATCATCAAAGGTAATTTTTCCATTAGTAACAGTACCTTTACCTGTAATCTTACCTCCCTGGGGATTCTCACCAAATGCCACATATCCTCCATCAAATGACTTGAAATCTTTAAGAATTTGCAGATTTCCAGTCATGTGCCTTGAGCATCCACTATCAATATGCCATGTTCTTCCTTCTTCTGGGATCTGAATGCTCTGCACAAGTGAGTAAAGGATTAGTTAAGTTTGGGAACCCAAGCTTTATATGTCTTGGGTTCATTCTTTGAGAAATAAGCTTTTGGGGATTTAACTTTAAAGACTTTTGGTACCCATACTTGTTTATTACTGGTGTTTTGTTTTACTACTGTCCTTTTGGAGTTGTTACTGGTGTGAAAATTTCCTACTGATCTTGGTTTATACCTATTGTTTTTAGCTTTTGAATACTTTACTACTGATGGACCAGTAGTATTTGGGTAATTACCATGTTTAGAATGACCAGTAGTGTTTTTAGATTTATCACCAGTAGTATTTTTGAAATTAGGGTTTTTACCAGTAGTATTCTTGTACTGGTACCATACAGCATTATAATTAGGGTTAACACCAGTAGTAAATTTGTTAGAGTTTCTACTGGTGTTGGAAAATTTAAAATATTGTTTATTTTGATTGGATTTTCCATTGTTCTTGAAGTAATTGCTGTTCTTTGGGCTGCCAACTCTTCTGTTTTGCACAAATCTTTGTGCACTTCTTCCAAATCTTGGAGTTTCAGCAATTTGAGTTTTGATTGTATTTACTACTGAAGGACCAGTAGTATTTTTTAACTTTTGAGTTTTTGATCCTTGTTTAAAAATTTTAAATTCTTTTAACTCTTTGCAGTTTATTGGATTGAAGTGACAATCCTTTGCTAAATGGTTCATTTTATTGCATATAACACATCTTAATTTCTTATTTTTAGCACCTTCAGGTATTCTTTGGTCTAAGAGTTGTTTTTTATTTCTTTCATTCCCCCTTGTTAAAATTTTTGGTACATTATCTGCATTATATTTGGGAGATTCATTTGGACTTTGAGCTGTGTGAAAACTTGTATCAATTGATTTTGGTGATTCACTTTGAGATATTGTAAATTCAATTGATTGCTCATCATCATAAGAATCATTTGATTCAGATGTTTCAGTATTAGATTCAGTTTGATTTTCAGTTTTTAATTCATTAATGATTCTTTCTGAACTGTTTTTAAGTGGAGGAATGAATTTATGTGGAGGTGGTACAGCATGATATCCCACCCCATGAACAACCTTTTCTGTAGTTTGATTATTAGTTAATTCATCTAGAATTTTAGTGCTTCTTTCAAACTTTTTAATTGTTAATTTATTTTGTTCAATTTCAAGCTGACATTCTTCTAATTTACTTGTTAGTTCTTTATTTTTTGTTTCATAGAACTCTTTCTCATCCACAGCTTGAAGCAATTCTTCCTTGATCCGTTGATCAATCATCTTGTACACCTTTATTTGATGTTCTTGATCAGCAATCACACTATCAAACTCATGATTTCTTCTGACTGCTTTTGCTAAATCTTCATTTAATTTAGTGTTTTCTTTTTCTAAGTTTTTAACAATTTTAGCACATTCAGAAGTATAAGGTTTAGGTTTTACCTCAGTTTTGTTGTCAGTAAAGGCCATGAGAGCTTGATTTTGAGTATGCTCTTCTGCTTGGAAGCTCCAGTCATAGCCTTGTCCTTGTTGTGATACAAGGGCAGTTGATTTTGATCTTTTGTCTGGCTGAGGACACTCTTTTGCAAAGTGACCAAGGTTGTTACAGTTGTAACATTTGACTTTAGTTTTGTCAAATCCAGCTTTGTCACCTTTGTTGAAGTTGAGGCTTGTCCTACCAGTTCTCTTTAAGAATCTTTTTGTCCTTAGGCTTAGCATTGCCATCTGCCATTTAAGATCCATCTCCTCAAGATCATCTGGGTTCAATTGTTCCAAGTCATCACTAATCAATGCAGTATGCACATGACTAGTGAAGAAAGATTCTCTTGCAGCATCTTCAGAATCTGCAGCCTTTCCTATAGAGGTTTCCTGACCTTGACCTGTACTAGAGACAAATGCAGCATTATTAGAAGAAATAGAAGGGTTCTTTTGGTTTACCTCAGTTTCAAATACTCTGAGATCATTATAAAGTTCATCCAACTCCTTTTCTTCTAGAGCATCTCTTTGTCTATATACCACTGTATACATGGCCCATTCTTCACTAAGAGATCTTAGGAACTTCATGTTGACATCTTCTTGATCCATCTTAACCCCAACCTGGTTAAGTTCACCAATTAGTTTGTTGAATCTGTCAAACCCTTGAGTGAGTGTTTCATTGGGTTTTCCTTTGAAGTTTTCAAAGTCTTGTTTGAGAACAGACTTCATATTCCTCTTGGTGCTCTTTGTCCCAACGAATCTCTTCTCCAGTGCTTCCCATAGTATTTTTGCATCATCATATTCAACAAAGAGATGTTGATAATCGTTAGGAATGGCCAGTAATAGAGTGCTTAGAGTTTTGAGTTCGATGCCCTTGTCCTTCTTTTCCTTCTCACATTTAAGTTTGTCTGCCTCAGTTGCAGAGCTGCTTGCTTGACCAGGACCAGTTTTGTTTCCTTCAAGGACAACTTCCCACATAGAATAATCTGTAATAAGCATGTATTGCTTAATACGATTTTTCCACATCCCAAAGTTGTTGGGTGTGAGTATAGGAATTTTGTTGGCCTGAGTGCTTTCATTATTATCAGTCATGATTAATAATGTGTGTTTTAAAGATTAAAACTTTTTGTTGTTCTTAACAAATAGTAGATCTAGAACCAATATGCTCTGATACCACTTGTCAGGATCGATTAACTAAAACAAGTTAATAAACACCTTAGATCTAATTGATAATAGAAGTTGCAGCGGATCAACACTATATCAATATATTAAGAACAATGAACTGTAAATAATATGCGAAAGTATTAAGAACACAGTTTCACAAAAAGCTTCAATGTATATTATTGAGTTAACAATACACACGTACGTTTACAATTCGTAAGGAACTATTTATAATAGTCCTTGAAGCTAAACTATTTACCCTAGTTATTCTAGGACTTGATTTACATCGAATAATAATAATATACATTGATTTACATTCTATAACTATCTATACGAAGATCTCGGACTTGATATTCTTCAAAAACGCGTCATCAGTAGTAAAACTCATCACCAGTAGTAAATATGTAACATCAGTAGTAAGTCTGGTGATCAGTAGTAAGTCCAGATACATCGTCAGTAGTAACTACATTGATCAGTAGTATCTTCAATCTTTGTATGATCAGTAGTAACTTAGTTATAGTATCATCAGTATCAACTTCTCAGTTTTAATCAATTCTGCCCCATCAGTACTAAGTGATCAGTACTAACTGCAGCATCAGTAATAAGTTGATCTGTGTTTTGCTCCAACATTATGTGATAATGAATTTATTAGTTGATTAAGAGATGATGGAGCTATAAGCTCATGATGATAAATGATAAATGATGATGATGATTATGATGTCCCTAGGGCCATGATAGATTGGAGGCATTCCGATTATTATGGTTCCTTAAGGTTAGTGGTAGATTGGAGGCATTCCGATTACCCAATACCTATGAGTCCCGGTAGATTGGAGGCATTCCGGTTACCGTGGATATGACGGTCTTGATAGATTGGAGGCATTCCGATTATCTTGACATTGGCCAATGATGAAAGAAATGAAGTGACCCGAATGGAATTAATAATATTATTATGATATAAATGACATTATGTGACTAGTTGTTTATCGGGTCTAAAACCCATGTATCTCACAAGGCAATTTTGTCTCACGTACTATGTTTGTGTTTTTGCTATGTACTCA
This sequence comes from Calendula officinalis, assembly GCA_963853835.1. NCBI lineage: Eukaryota > Viridiplantae > Streptophyta > Magnoliopsida > Asterales > Asteraceae > Calendula > Calendula officinalis. Next base: position 38,344,535 of record OY970830.1, on the reverse strand, counting down.
GGTTCGGGATCGAAGATCTAGGAGGCTTGTTTAGAAGAGGCCCTGTTGGGATTAGTTTGGTGTTCATAGTTAGAACCCTTATCATATGGTTAAGATATAATTTGTAACACCAGTTTTTATAAACTCTGATAATCTTAAACAAGAAACCTTGTAGTTTTTGTAACTCGGTATTTGACACCGATACATTATTACCTATTTTCGGATGAAATGTTATTTAAATATTGTTTTGAAAAATTGAGGTGTTACAACTTGGTATCAGAGCTATAGTTTAAGTGAACTAGGTTGAGTTGACCTTCCTAGACATAGACTGAGCTAGTAGGACCAATAAGTTCCATAGGATGATTATGAATTGACTCTTGAGACCTTAAGTATAGGATCAATAGGATAGACCATGAAGGAATATGTCATGTTTGATTTGGGACGGCCCATAATACCGTTATTTGATAAGTTGACTTCTAAATGATTGATGTCTTATTATAGTAAAATGGTGCAAACTAGAAGTGGAAGAGGTCCACTTGATCAAGAACAAGATTCAAATCGTGTTAGCAATCCGGTGTTTGGCCCGGAGAATCGGATTGATGAGGAAAATTCGGGTGTTGAAAGGAACCATACCCCGATAACTGTGGAACATCTTCAAGCTATGTTCAACCAAATGAGGGATGTCGTGAATAATGATGTGCATCGGATCCTCAATGAGCATAAGGATCGTGAAAGGCGGGAGGAATCTCCACCCCGCACCAAGAGCAAGTCAAGTAGTGTTGCTCAAACTGAAAAGTCTTCAACTGAGGAAGAAAGTGACCCCGAGCCGAGGGAAAGGAAAGGTTGTACTTACAAGAACTTTGTGGCTTTCAAGCCCGATAATTACTATGGTAGCTCCGAACCGAAGGTCACGATCCGTTGGATCCGTGAAACCGAACAAGTCCTTGAAGCTAGTAAGTGTAAGGAAGGGGATATGGTGATCTATGCCTCCCGATTGTTGAAAGATGAAGCCCTCGTATGGTGGGACACTATGTATGAATCTTTGGGAAAAAGGGCGGTGTATAAGATGAAATTGGAAGAGTTTGTGAAACGGCTGAAGGCGAAGTTTTGTCCCGAAAGAAATTTGGAGAAACTCCAAGAAGAGTTTGTGCACTTGAAGAAGGAGAGTATGAGTGTAGATGAATACACTAAGAAGTTCACGGGATTGATCCCGTTTGTGATCAAGTTGTATCCGGATGAGAGATCCCGGATTGTTCGATATGCCAATGGACTCCCGTGGGAGTATGAGTTGGAGGTAAAGAGGGCCGCCACACTAGATGAAGCTATTAGTGCGGCGAGGAATGTTGAGGAAGTTGGCCAAAGGAGGCTCAATGAAAGGCCAAAGTTTGAAAAAAGAAAATTTGAAGGAAGCTCGGGATCGGTGAAGAAGGGAAAGTTCACCCCGACCTACTCTAAGCAATCAAGTGTGGGCACGTGTAAGAAGTGTGGCAAGGACCACAAGGGTGAGTGTATGGCGGACTTGAAAGCTTGTTTTAAGTGTGGGAGGCCGGGGCATTTGGCAAGGGATTGTCGGGCCAAGCCGTTGGATGAAATCGAATGTTATTCGTGCCACGAAAAAGGGCACTATAGTAACTCATGCCCGAAGAAAGAAAGTGAAACAATGGTGTCGACCGCACAAAAGAAAGCGGAGCCGACAAAGGTCAAAGGACGAGCCTTCCAACTTACCCGAGATGAAGCCAAGGAAGCCCACGATGTCGTTTCAGGTACCCTACTCGTAAATTATATTCCCGCCCGGATCTTATTTGACTCGGGTGCTACTTATTCGTTTGTGTCCCATGATTTTGTTGTGAAATTGAATGTGCCTTTAGAACTTCTTGATGAGATTTATGATATTGAAATTGCGGATGGTAAAACTTCTATGGTTCAACACATGTGTCGAAATTGTGAGTTAGAAATAGACGGGAGAAAGTTTAAGGTAAATTTATTACCTATGGAAATTGCGGGATTTGATATAGTTATTGGTATGGATTGGTTGGGTGAGCATCAAGCAAAGATTTTATGTGGGAAAAAGATAGTCTCGATCAAGACTCTCAATAATGAAAAAGTGTATGTGTATGGCGAGAGACGACACCATTTACCATGCCTTATGACCGCGGTTAAAGCAAGAAAATGTTTAGCCAAAGGGTGTTCGTCCATTTTGGCGTATGTGTTAGATGGAAGAAAGGAAAAGAAGACGGTGGAAAATGTGAAGGTGATTCGGGAGTTTCCCGAGGTATTTCCCGATGAGTTACCGGGATTGCCACCAGAGAGGTAAGTAGAATTCCGTATCGATTTAGTTCCGGGAGTGACACCAATAGCTCGTGCTCCATATCGTTTGGCTCCTACCGAAATACGAGAATTAATGTCACAATTGCAAGAATTACTCGACAAGGGATTCATTCGTCCTAGTTCGTCTCCATGGGGTGCGCCCGTAATATTCGTCAAGAAGAAAGACGGCTCGATGAGGATGTGCATCGATTACCGAGAGTTGAATAAGATGACTATTAAGAACCGTTACCCGTTGCCTAGAATCGACGACTTATTTGATCAACTCCAAGGGGCCGATTATTTCTCAAAGATCGATTTGAGATCGGGTTACCATCAAGTTCGAGTGAAGGAAGGAGACACCGAGAAGACGGCTTTTCGTACACGTTATGGGCATTACAAGTTCTTAGTAATGCCGTTTGGGTTGACTAATGCACCGGCTATTTTTATGGATCTTATGAATCGGGTTTGCAAACCATTTCTCGACAAGTTTCTTATTATGTTTATCGACGACATTCTCATTTACTCGAAGACCGAAGAAGAGCATGAAAGTCATTTAAGGCAAACTTTAGAAGTACTACAACGGGAGAAATTATATGCTAAGTTTTCCAAGTGTGAACTTTGGATTCGGGAGGTCCAATTCCTTGGTCATGTCGTGTCACGAGAAGGGATCAAGGTTGACCCATCAAAGATTGAGGCGGTGATGAAATGGGAACCTCCTCGAACTCCAACCGAAGTGAGAAGTTTTCTCGGGCTTGCCGGTTATTATCGCCGATTTATTCAAGACTTTTCCCGAGTGGCGACCCCACTCACATTGTTGACCCGATAGAGTAGCCAGTATGTGTGGGGAGAAAAGCAAGAGAAAGCATTCACGTTGTTAAAGGAAAGACTATGTAACGCCCCGATTCTTGCGTTACCCGAAGGCATGGAAGACTTTGTTGTTTATAGTGATGCCTCGAATAAAGGCTTGGGTTGTGTTTTGATGCAACGAGGAAAAGTGATAGCTTATGCCTCGAGACAATTGAAGGATGCGGAAACAAGGTACACTACACATGATTTAGAATTGCCGGCGATAGTGTTTGCTTTGAAGTTATGGCGACATTATTTGTATGGTACAAGGTGTACGTTGTACACAGATCACAAGAGTCTTCAATATGTTTTCACCCAAAAAGATTTAAATATGAGGCGAAGAAGATGGATCGAATTGATAAACGATTATGATTGTGAGATTGTATACCATGCGGGGAAGGCCAATGTGGTAGCCGACGCCTTAAGCCGAAAAGTTCATGAGAAACCAATTAAAGGGAAGTTGACTCGGATTGAAGTAATCTCGAGTATTGTGGAACGAATTAAAAATGCCCAACGGGAGGTGATGGATAAAGAAGAGTTAAGGCAAGAACGTTTGGGTAAAAACCAACATTTTGAAGAAAATAATCAAGGGTTGAAAACCGTTGGTGGTCGAATTTGGGTCCCCAAATTCGGTGGAGCCCGAAAGGAATTGTTAAATGATGCCCATAAGTCTAAGTATTCGATCCACCCGGGGAGTACAAAGACATATCAAGATATGAAGAAAATGTATTGGTGGCCCGGGATGAAAGCAAGAGTGGCCAAGTATATTTCTAAGTGTGCCACGTGTGCACAAGTAAAAGCCGAGCATCAAGTACCTTATGGGGTAGCTCAATCGTTGCAAGTACCGGCCGGAAAATGGGAAGATATAACAATGGATTTCATTGTTGGGTTGCCAAGAACGAGCAAGAACCACGACGCCATTTGGGTCATAGTTGACCGGTTGACCAAAAGTGCATTGTTCTTAGCGATTCGGGAAACCATGCCACTCGAAAAGTTGGCAAAGTTGTATGTGGATGAAGTGGTAAGGCTTCATGGGGTCCCGTTATCGATTGTGTCTGATAGAGATGCGAGATTTACCTCGAGATTTTGGAGGTCGTTGCAAGAAGAATTGGGAACGAAATTGCGGTTGAGTACGGCTTACCACCCGCAAACCGATGGTCAAAGTGAAAGAACTATTCAAACGGTTGAAGATATGTTAAGATCTTGTGTGTTGGATTTTGGAGGTAAATGGGATGAACATCTACCGTTAGTCAATTTTTCCTACAATAATAGTTATCACTCAAGTATTAAAATGCCGCCTTATGAGGCGTTGTATGGAAGGAAATGTAGGACTCCCTCGTGTTGGCTTGAAGCGGGAGAGACAAAACTCACGGGTCCCGAAATTGTGAAAGTGACAAACGAGAAGATTGGAATAATTCAAGCCAATATGAAAGCCGCACAAGATAGACAAAGAAGCTATTCGGGTTTGAAAAAGAGACCTTATGATTTAGATGTTGGTGACATGGTGATGTTGAAAGTATCGCCTTGGAAAGGCGTAACGAGGTTTGGAAAGAAGGGCAAATTGAGCCCGAGGTATGTTGGCCCGTTTAAGATTTTGAAACGGGTCGGGTTACATGCATTTAAGTTGGAACTTCCACCCGAACTTCAAGGCGTTCACGATACATTCCATGTAAGTTATTTGAAGAAGTTCGTGGGTGAAGTTGAAAATATCATTCCATTACAAGAGTTGCGGGTTGATTCCCCGAATCGGTTAATAGAAGAGCCCGAAGCCATATTAGAATCAAAGACCAAGAAACTTAGGAATAAATAGATTGAGTTGGCGTTGGTCAAGTGGAAGCATTCCCTCGGGCCGAACTGGACTTGGGAAGTCAAGGATGAGATTCAGAAAAGGTACCCGAACTTCATCAACTATGATGAGATTCCGAGGACGGAATCTCCTTAAGGGGTGGATAGTTGTAACGACCCGAAATTTGTAAATAAATAAATTGTACAAAAATATGATAAATATGGATAATTCATTTAAAACGAGTAGGAATTGGTTTCGTGTCGTTAGGACACCGTATGACAAAGTTATGGACGAAACCGGATCAAGACATGGAAGAAAAAGTGCAGCCTGGGCTGCCCGGGGAGTTCGCGGCGCGAGGACTGGGTTCCCGATCGCGAACTTCGAACATAGAGTTGGGATTTTTGAGATGGAAGTTCGCGGGCAGTTCACGATCGCGAGGAAGTTCGCGACCCGCATAATTCGCGGCGCGAACTCTGGTTCACGGCGCGAACTTCCCCGACCAGCTGTATTAAAGTCGGGTTTGGCTCATTAAATGCAAGATAAAACCCTAGTTTTCTCCTCTCTTCTTGTGTGGGCGATTTTTGGGTTTAAGGAGGTGTTTGGAGCTTAATCTTCACTAGATCTTGAAGATTCTTGCTCATAGTTGAAGATCAAAGGTAAATCTTCATCTCTCTTGGGTTTTTAGCCATAGATTCAAGTAGGGAAAGCTTGAATCTCAAACCCTAGTTTTGAGTTTGTTCATAAATGATTAAATGGAAGTTGTATGGCTCATATTTATGGTATTTTAATAAGGAAAATGTGTTTACGAAATGAATCTATGAAAATATGAAGATTTTGGAATTAGGGTTTGGTAATTTGGGGAAAAATGATACAAATAGCTAACTAGCCATGGAGTATATGATTAGTATAGATGTTTGATGTAAACCATGGTATTGGTGTTGATACTAGGTCATTTGGTGGAAGGATTTGAGGTTCAAGTCTTGGGAAGAGACATTTGTGTTCAAGAAACACATATTTTGGATAAGCTTGACTAAGGTGAGTACATGTGAACCTTCAAAACCGAGTACATAGTTAGTAAATGTTTTATGTTTTCATGCTTTATCGAGTCTATAAGTAATTTGGTCAATTATGTGATTACTAATGAATTGCTTATGTGATAATGAATTGATTAATTGATTAAGAGATGATGGAGCTATAAGCTCATGATGATAAATGATAAATGATGATGATGATTATGATGTCCCTAGGGCCATGATAGATTGGAGGCATTCCGATTATTATGGTTCCTTAAGGTTAGTGGTAGATTGGAGGCATTCCGATTACCCAATACCTATGAGTCCCGGTAGATTGGAGGCATTCCGGTTACCGTGGATATGACGGTCTTGATAGATTGGAGGCATTCCGATTATCTTGACATTGGCCAATGATGAAAGAAATGAAGTGACCCGAATGGAATTAATAATATTATTATGATATAAATGACATTATGTGACTAGTTGTTTATCGGGTCTAAAACCCATGTATCTCACGAGGCAATTTTATCTCACGTACTATGTTTGTGTTTTTGCTATGTACTCAGGTTCGGGATCGAAGATCTAGGAGGCTTGTTTAGAAGAGGCCCTGTTGGGATTAGTTTGGTGTTCATAGTTAGAACCCTTATCCTATGGTTAAGATATAATTTGTAACACCAGTTTTTGTAAATTCTGATAATCTCAAACAAGAAACCTTGTAGTTTTTGTAACTCGGTATTTGACACCGATACATTATTACCCATTTTCGGATGAAATGTTATTTAAATATTGTTTTTAAAAATTGAGGTGTTACAGATTGTATCAAACTGTTAGAAAAGTGATTTCTAACATTTTGTGATTTGAATCATTGTATTTGGGCAAGAATTGAGCAATCTAGGTTCAAATTAGTGAGTTTTTGGAAGATACCTCAAGAACACGAACGAAGATGATGATCGTAAACTGATTTTGTGAGATATCTCACACGATGTTACGAGTTGTCTCAAGGCTTTGATATCTCAAGCCCACAAGTTGTCTCAAGGCTTTGATATCTCAAGCCCACAAGTTGTCTCAAACCAAAAGATATCTCATACCCCTAAGTTGTCTCAAACCAAAAGATATCTCATACCCCTAAGTTGTCTCAAACCAAAAGATATCTCACACCCAAAATTTATCTCAAACTCAAAATTTGTCTCAAACAAACAAGATATCTCACACCCAAAATTTATCCCAAACTCAAAATTTGTCTCAAACAAACAAGATATCTCACACCCAAAATTTATCTCAAACTCAAAATTTGTCTCAAACAAACAAGATATCTCACACCCAAAATTTATTTCAAACTCAAAATTTGTCTCAAACAAACAACACCTTAACCCAATACAACTTTTTAACCCAAATTGTTTTCGACCCAAACCCGAGAACCAAACCCGAACACAAAACTTTAAAATTCTTTTAACTCGAAACCGAAACACGAGAATTTTATTCTTTTTCAAATTACAATCATTTTTGCAATGACTTCAAAAGATGCACTTTCAATCGGAACTGATCTCAAACCACCAGTTTTATACAGAGGAGAATATCCTCAGTGGAAAATACGATTCCTCCACTTTATTAAACATCATGAATTGGCAACTGAAATTCATGATTCTCTTGAGAATGGGGTGGCTGTGTTTTATGAAGATGTTATTGCTATTCCAAATGCAAATCCTCCAGTTCTTGGTGGTCGGACTCTACTTCCTTCTGCTGGATATAATGCTCAACAAAAACAACGAGCTAAAGCAGATTTACACTCTTTTTCATTCATGCTTCAAAGTTTACCAAATGAAATCTATAACAGCTTAGATAGTTTGACAACCGGTAAAGAACTTTGGGATGAAATACGAAAACAAATGGAAGGTACTGTTTTAGGAAACAAAGCGAAAATGGTTACCACTTTAAATTCCTATCAAACATTTAAAGATAAACCCGGGGAAGATTTGGAAAGCACATATCATCGTTATTGTAATTTGTTGAATGACCTCCGTCGAAACAATCTGAAAAAGGAAAATCTTGAGATCAACATAAAGTTCATCAACAGTCTACTTCCCGAATGGGCTACGTTTGGTAACAGTGCAATACAGCACAAGGATCTTCACTTAATTGATGTTCATGAACTGTATGAGTATCTACTTCAAAATGCTCCCATGGTACAAGAGATAGTCAAAACTAAACAAGAAAATGCCAACACTCTTGATACTCTTGCTCTTCATACAAAACAATATCAGTTTAATTCATTGGGTAAAATGAAAGGAAAAACTGAAGAACCTGCAATGGATACAACAGACGTAATGGAGAAAGAACTGGAACAACTTCAGCAAGCTATGTCTTTAATATCAAGGTATGAGAAAAAGTATTACTCAACCCCAACAAACAACAATCAGAGGTCTTCATCCACCTTTAAGTCTGCACCATCTACTTAAATCACATCTGACAAACCAACAATAACACCTTTGGATCCAACAAAGAAGTGTTACAATTGTGGTATTGCTGGTCATTACTCACGTGATTGCAAGAAGCCCAAAGTCCGTAATTCAGAATATTTTAAACGCAAGATGCTCATGGCTAAGCAGATAGAAGCTAGAAAAGTTTTATTAGCTGAAGATTTAAGTTGGATGGAGGACTCAGATCCTGAAGATGAAGAACATTCGGCCAATTTATGCTTCATGGCACGTGAAAATGCTGAGCTTTCTGATCGTTCAAATGCAGATGCCAACAAAGAAATAGAGGTAATTAACTCTTTCTTGTCTAATTCTTCACATTTAATTGATTCTGATAATAGTTTTGTAACGAACCAGATTTCTGAAATCAATTCTTTAAAACAAACCCTTTTATTTGAACGGAATTTAAATACTAAACTTCTAGAAAGTTTGACTGTTTTAGAAAACAAACATGAACAATTTGCTCATCATGGTGAACAACTTGAACATCATATTAAACAACATCAAACTATCAAACAAGATAATTTGGAGTTACAAAATCAAGTATCAGAATTGACGATTAAACATGAGACGGATATTAAGCATTTATGTCATACAATTTCTGAAAAAGAAATTGAAATCACAAATCTCAAAAATACACCAAATTCAACATCAAATGACCAAAATGATAAATATTACAAGCTATACATTGAAGCGTTTCATGAATATCAAATCACTAAAAACTGGTTAGAACGTAAACAAAAAGAATTTGATGAAAATGAAACACAGTTTAAATCATTAAACACTCAAATAAAAGAATTATCAGAAACCCTTCATGAAAACAACATTCAAACATCACGGGAATTAAATAACAAACAGAATGTCATACATCAACTTCAACATGATAAAATTCAACTTTCTTCTCATATCAAACACCTTGAAGAACTAATCTCCAAACGAGGACAAACTGATCAGACTATTCACTTGAACAAGCCTAAAGATTTCAAATATTTCAATTCCAGAGAAGGACTGGGAGCCAACAATCCAGAATATCTTAAGATGGCTTGCAATGTGCTTCCAACATTGTATGATTTGAAATACATTCATGTAGATGTATGGCAGAGTTTCCTTCGGATGACAGATGAGGAAGAAGAAATTGAGGTTTTCAACAGGGCTAAAAAGGAGAATGCGCAAATTAGTTTCAATTATACTGAACTAAATAAAACATATGAAACTAAAAAGGCAAATTTTAAAAATGATGATTATTTTCCAATTATTACACCGGAAGAATTTGCGATCAAGGGTAATGCTGTGCTTCAACAAAAAGTAACACGCAAGATCTATATACCCTCTCTAATTCTTGAAAAGAAAATCTGCCAGCTGGAAACTGAATTAGATGAAACTCATAAGGCATTTGACAATGAAAAATCAGTCTTATAATATTGTCGAAATGAAATCAGTTTCTAATCAACGTGCTTCTTCAAAGAAAAAATCCATCATTGAAAATTCTTCTTCTTCCAAAACTCCAATTCTTTTAAGGAGAGTTTCTAATTCCCATGTTTTAAATTTTTCAGATACAACTTTAAATTCACAGCTTAGGAGACCAATGCAAGGCGGGGTGAAAGAAGTTGAGCAGTTAAAGAAATCGAATTCGACTAAGTCTAGTATGCTTAAGTCAAAGGAACTTAAGAAGTCTAGATCTACTTCGTTTTTCGCTTCTTCTTTTTCTAATTCCAATAAATGTAATAACCCAACAAACTTTATTTCTCCTGCTACACTTTATGGCATTGTGTATGATTCTGCAATTTATCGTCCTGTTAATCATTCTGTTAATGGTGTAAATTTGATTGTTAAAACAGATAAAAATGGCAAAAAGATTTATTTTGATAGAAAAACTAATAAACCAATTTCTCAATATGATACATGATATTTTGTTAGAAAAGATGCTCCGTGTGGTTCTCGACATGATGTACTTCACAAAAATGGTTCAATCATTCACTCATGTACAATTTGTTATCCAGAATCCTGCAAGACAATGCTCGCTAGATCTCAAACACCTCTAACTACACGTTCTTCTTTCAAATCACCAAAATCAGTTTATCGTGTAGTTTCAGCTTCTAAATCTCCAACATCAGTATATCGCGTAGTTTCTAAGTCTAAATCGTCAAATTCCGTTTCATAGACTCCACCTAAGAATACAAATAAAAAATCATTCAAATTTGTTAAATATAAGTGGATTAAGAATGAACAATCAAACTGGATTCTACATTCTCCTGAGAAATCCTTAATATGGTCCATCAAATCAACTAAGAAAGAACTGCCTCCTTGCAGTTCCCCAAATCTCTAAATTTACACCGCTTTAAATATTCTTCATAAAACATGTATTACTAATTGTGTAGGACCCATATCTGATTGGGTACCTTTTTTTAAATTGTTTTATGTAGAATATATGGTATCTTGATTCGGGTTGTTCAAGACACATGACCAGAAACACGACTTTGTTAACAAATTTTAGAGATAAATATTTAGGAACTGTTCGGTTTGGGAATGACCATTTAGCTGCCATAATGGGTATTGGAGATATAATCCGTCACAATTTAGTCATCTAGAATGTGACCTATGTTGAAGATCTTGCTCACAATATATTTAGTATTGGTCAATTTTGTGATAAAACGTTGGAAGTAAATTTTCGGACAAAGAAATGTGCTGTTCGCACATATGATGGTGACGAACTTCTTACCAGAAAACGTGATTCAAATCTATTTACTATCAATCTAAATGATGTGGTCCCACTTGACGAAGTATGTTTGTTGTCAACAGCATCATCAGATGAATCCTGTTTATGGCACCGTCGCCTCTCTCACCTTAACTTCAAAACCATCAATAAATTGGTAAAAGGTGGTCATGTCTCTGGTCTTCCAGACGTTAAATTTGAAAAAGAACATCTATGTTCATCTTGCGGAATGGGCAAAATGACTAAAAAGTCTCATAAGTCCAAACCAGTTCAAAGTACTTCAAAACCGCTTGAATTGCTTCATATGGACTTATGTGGTCACATGAGCGTTCAATCTTTAGCAGGAAAACTGTATGTGTTGGTGATCGTTGATGATTATTCTCGATATACATGGGTTCATTTCTTACGTACAAAAGATGAAGCAGCCAATATCATCATCTCCTTCATAAAAAAAAACTCAAACAAATTTAGACTTAAAAGTAAATACCATTCGTACTGATAATGGAACTGAAATTAAAAATCAAACTTTAGATTCTTTTCTTGAATCAGTTGGTATAACCCATCAATTTTCCGCTGCCCGAACACCTCAACAAAATGGGGTTGTTGAACGAAGAAATCGTACCTTAGTTTAAGCTGCTCGTACCATGCTTTCATATTCTAAACTTCCATTATCTCTTTGGGCAGAAGCCATAAGTACGACATGTTTCACTCAAAATCGTTCAATCATCACCAAAGCATACAACAAAACTCCATATGAACTAATCAATAACCGCATTCCAAATGTCAAATTTTTACATATTTTTGGGAGTCGGTGCTTCATCCTGAATGATAAAGATAAATTGAATAAATTTGATGAAAAAGCTGATGAAGGAATTTTTGTGGGATATTCAAGAGAATCCGCTTCTTATAGAGTATATAATCGGTCCAAACAGACGATTAGAGAAAGTGTTAACGTTAATTTTGATGAGACTTTTCCAATTGCCTCACTCATTTCAGAAATCGAATCTCCTTTACCTTCGTCATCTTCTTCAACATCTGAAAATGATTATGATATATTGTTTGAACATTTTTATGATGAATATCATAACATTCGGCATTAATTACTCGAGGAGGCTGGCGTTCCATTTCCAACAGTCGTTGAAGTTCAATCTATTACTGTACCTGATATACAAAATTCAAGTTCAACGGATTCTCCTTATCCTACTTCTGCTAATCCAAATAACAATTTTTCTCCTTCACCTTCTGTTTCACAAAATGAAACCCCTTCATCTCCGGATAATTCTTCACCTTTGCAAAATGTATCATCTCCGGACGATTCCCCACCCACACATAATCAATCATCTCCGGTCACTTTGACAACTTCTGGTCAAGCTGCTACTACTTTAGATCTATCTTCCGTTCCAGCACAACCACCACCTTTGGTGATTGATTTCTCAAAATTCAATGTTATACGTGTTGATCCTCCACCTTCTACTTCCAATGTTCAGACTGCAATAATCCCTCATCCTGAATTCACTGATACCTCGAATATCAATCCAGGTCAACTTCCACTTCCTCATTCTCTTAAATGGATAAGAGAGCATCCTTTACATAAGATAATCGGTGATCCTGAATCTTCTATTCAAACCCGTAGAGCCACTGCTTATGAATGTCATCATACTGCATTTTTAAGCTCAAATGAACCAAAGAAGGTCAGTGAAGCTCTCTCCGACCCAGATTGGATTCTTGCTATGCAAGAAGAAATAAATCAATTTGAAAGATTAAAAGTTTGGCGTCTTGTTCCAAAACCTCCCGGAAAATCTGTAATAGGTACGAAGTGGATTTTCAAAAACAAGAAGGATGGGAATGGGATTGTAGTTCGTAATAAAGCACGTTTAGTTGCTAAAGGGTATGCTCAATAGGAGGGTATTGACTTTGAAGAAACGTTTGCTCCAGTTGCACGAATAGAAGCCATTCGAATATTTTTGGCATATGCAGCACATAAGAATTTTACTATCTATCAAATGGATGTAAAAACTGCATTTTTAAATGGCATACTCAAAGAAGAAGTGTTCATTCATCAACCCGAAGGTTTTGTAGATCCACACTTGCCTAATCATGTTTATATTCTCGATAAAGCTTTGTATGGCTTGAAACAAGCTCCTCGGGCGTGGTATGATGTGCTCTCAAAATTATTAGTTGAGTCTGGTTTTTCAAAAGGAAAAATAGATACAACTCTTTTCATCAAACGACAAGGGGAAGATATAGTTCTCATTCAAATTTATGTTGATGATATCATTTTTGGATCTACAAATCCCAAATACTGCAAAAAGTTCTCTGATCTTATGGTTAAACGTTTTGAGATGAGTATGATGGGTGAAATGAATTTCTTTCTTGGTCTTCAAGTTCGCCAATTACCTACCGGGATCTTCATCAATCAATCCAAGTATATAACTGACCTCTTGAAGAAATATCTTATGGATGATTGTAAACCAATTCCGACACCGATGTCACCTGGTTCGAAATTGCATGCTGATCCTGATGGAAAACTTGTTGATATTACCAATTATCGGGGGATGATCGGATCTTTGTTATATCTTACTTCGAGTCGACCAGACATTATGTTCTCGACTTGCATATGTGCTCGGTATCAGGTTGCTCCTAAAGAATCACATCTTCAAGCCGTCAAACGTATATTTCGTTATCTGAAGGGTACTCGAGATCTTGGTCTTTGGTATCCTAAAGAAACTTCTTTTGAATTGACTGCATTCTCTGATGCTGACCATGCTGGATGTATGCTGGATCGCAAGAGTACATCTGGAAGTATCCAATTTCTGGTGATAAATTGGTGAGCTGGTCTTCACGAAAGCAAAATTGCGTATCTCTTTCAACTGCAGAAGCAGAATATGTTGCTACTGCAAGCTGCTTATCCCAGGTAATTTGGATGCAATCACAATTAACAGATTATGGCTTTTCATACAGTCGTATTCCTTTATATTGTGATTCACGAAGTGCAATTGCAATTTCATGCAATCCTGTTCAACATTCTAAAACAAAACATGTTGACCTTCGCCATCATTTTATAAAAGATCACGTTGAACACGGTAATGTGGAATTGTACTTCGTTTTCTACTGATTTTCAATTAGCAGATTTGTTTACCAAAGCTTTAGATGAAAAACATGTTAACTTACTTGTGTCTAAGCTTGATATACTAAATCTCAAAGCCTAAACTGTTTTACTTTCAGTTTTTCAGTTTTTACTTTCTTGTTAATTTTTTTTTATGTTTTTAATTTTTTTTTTCTTTTAATAAAATGGCTTATGCACACGTCAGTGTATAACCCGCGCTTTAAAGCAATGGCTTCCGAGTACGTCTGCTTGAAACCCGTTCTTAAATGCCTTCATTGGTTGAGGGGAAGACTTTTTATATTCACTTGTCAAGGGGGAGAAAATAGACATTCTTATGTCAAGGGGGAGCATAACCGCTCTATGATTTTTGAATACTAACTGTCGGGGGGAGCATCCTTTTATAATTGCTAAATACTGTTTCGATGCTTCTTTCAATTTTTTTTTATAATTATCAATATGGGGTATCAATTTTTGTAATATCCGTAAACGATCTCATTACCAATCTCAGTTTGTACTGACTGCATCTGTTTATTACAAAATTTCTTATTCTATCTTGATAATAATTTTTTTTTTACCTCAAATAGTTGTTCAATCTCTTACATATTTACAATCACACAAGGTTATCAATGTTGAGTATTAGCTTTTGCAATATTCGTAAACGATCTCTTTACCAGTCTAGGTTGGTACTGATTGCATCTGTTTATTGCAAATTCTCTTATTTCTCATTGCTACCTTTGTGTTCCTTCATTGTCCAAATTCTTCAATTGTAAATCAAAATTTTCTCCTTTTACATACAATTTTCATTTTCAAAATCAATTCTCTATTACAAATATTTTTTTTACTCATATTGAGTTGTTAACATCACATTCTCATAAATTCTTTATTAATCAGTGATGCTCAACATTCCAATTTTTTTTATCTCACTTTGTGCTCACAATGATGTGTTCACAACGTAGGATATAAATTTTTGTCATATTCGTAAACAATCTCTTTACTAGTCTCGATTAGTAAAGATTGCATCTGTTTATGACAAATTTTCGTCTCTTGCGTTGTGACACTATTTTTCAACAAACTGATTTTGCACTTAAATTTTTCACTTTTCAAATGATTTTTCAAACCTCAAACATTTTCTATCCTTTCAAAATCATTCTTAACACTATTTAATTTTTTTTTCATATTCTTTCGCCATACTCAAAAGGTGTACAACATTGTGAAATTCATGAGTTCGCAGTCATGTATACCCGTCGATCTTTTCTCTGAAATCATTCAGTGAAAATTGCATCTTTGTAAGTAGTATACATCAATGACTACTGGACTACCTATTAATTGTCTTTTCAGTTCTCAGTCTTGTATACTCGTCGATCTTTTCTCTGAAGTCTTTCAGCGAAAATTGCATCTTTGTAAGTAGTATACATACATGACTTTTGGACTAATCAGATGTATTCACCTTACACTCAAATGATTTTTGTGCACAACAAATTGATCTCTTTTAAATCTCAAATATTTGATTAACCATGTCTTTAATCATCGTGGTCGTCATATCCGTAAACGATCTCTTTACTAAAGTTCTTCAGTAAAGATTGCATCTGTTTATGACTTCACGTGATTATTGACATTGCTATTCTACAGTTTTCAAATATTTTTCTCCAAGATTCATTTCTTCAACGCAAAATTTTCATCCTTATCATGAGGACCCTGTTCATGATCCTCATGAGGGGGAGAAATGACTGAGAAATTGTGCAAATACCGAGTTTATATCAAGTGATTAAGAGAAAGAGCAAATGATAATCAGTGTAATAAATGGAAAAACAAGTGAAGAACAATGAAACCGATTCATCTGAATAAATCTCTCTCAAAAACCTAAACCAATTCAATTCAAAACTTAATCATACAAATCATTCTTACCAAACCAAACACACACATCTAAAAACTTAACCGTACAATATCATTCTTTCCAAATTCCATAAACAACCATATCCATTCAAAAGCTTAAGTGTTCAAATCTTTTGTTCCATACAAAATACAAATTATCCACATTCATTCAAATTTTAAATGTACATATCATTCTTTCCTATATACAAACATTCATACACGCACATTCAAAACTTTGACTGACAAATCATTCAAAAACATTATCATTTTATCCTCAATATAATCCTCTACCACAAAATTCCGAAAACAACCTCTCCATTATCTGAAAACCCAGTCAAATCATTATTTAACTGATATTCCATTTCCCAAAATTTTCAAATCTTTAGTAAATTAGTTATAGGATTTCCTCACTCAAACATTATCAACAAAAAACATATCCTCTTTGAGTATCTTAAACTTCCAGATTTTTACAATGTTTTGTTCTTGAAATTCAGAAAAACATTTTCTTGCCAAAGACAGATTATGAGAAGAATCTGAAGTCTGAAGACTGGGATGACATATTAAAGATCAAAAAGGGGGAGATTGTTAGGACCATTTTTGTAATAGGTTTTGACCTTTAATTTCGTTAACTAACACTTGTAGTGTTAAGTGGTAGATGGTATAAATACTTGTAATATTGAGTTAGAATGTAAGGTTTCACACACTTGAATAGAAACACACTTTGAAAGCCTTCCCTCCATCTCCATCTTCTCTCTCAACTACACACACTAAAACACACACTTGATCTTCAATCTTTGATCAAATCACCATGGATTAGCTTCATTTCGATCACATTTGATCTCTCGGCAGTGAAGTTTTTGTAAAGGGGAATGAAAAAGAGGATAGATCTGATCTTCATGTTGGGTAAAATGCATATTTTGATAGTACCATACAAGTAGACAATGCATAATGAACATCACTGCCTCTTCTTCCATCGTGAACACCCACATTGGGTTTCAATTGTGTGGTTTCATTCAGGGCTTTATATTACTTTTAGTGAATTTTTTAATGAATTTGTAAGATTTTAAGTATTTTGATTTCAGGTTTTAAGTATTTTTGTGTGAATTTGTATGGATTTTTTGTGTGGATTTGGATGAAATCTAGAAGAAGATGAGGGTGTTCTTGATGTGTTCTTGATGTTGATGATGGAGAGAAGATGAACATAAAAGTACAACTTTTCAAGCATTAGGTACAAGTAGTTCACGAAAAAAGACCAAAATACCCTCACATGTTAGGCATGTGAGGTTACTTAACGATGAATTTTGGACGGAATGACAGAAAAGTGAAATCCAAAAATCTTTAGGGACAAAAAAATCGATAAAAAAAGTTTAGGGACAGAAATGCAGAATCGAGTATACCACAGGGACAAATTCTATAATTTACCCTTATTTTAATTTTATGAGTAAGACAATTACCTAAATATTTTATGTACAATTAGAATAGTACTCACACAATGCGGCTAGCTTTGGGTATCTCATTACTATATTTTGTATCCACCAACTGGTGGGTGGTAGAGCGGTGGTGATGGTGACTGGTGAATGGTAGTTGCGGTGGTCACAGATGGTGGATGGTGGTGGTGGCCGGTAGTGATGGTGGATGATGGTTATAGTAAATCGTGATGATAATTTCAACTTTTTAAAGTTTAAAAAAATTAATAAAGATAGTTTTGGTAATAGTGTAACACTATATATAGTGTTACACTATCCACATACATATGCAACATATAATATCATAGTGAGGGAAAACTACTAGAATTGGGCTTCCGAGGTTAGAAATGGGTGCAACTATTTGAATACCCATTAATTCCAAATAAACACTTTAATCAAAGTTAAATCTTGAAAAATGTGATTACAAATAATTAATTAACATGTTTATGCACGATTTTTATCTTAAAACCGGTGGTTGACGGTGGTGAATGGGAGATGCGATGGTGGTGGTGGTGGATTTACTTTGTAGAGGCGGAGTGAGTGGCCGAGGAGTGAGCGGCCGAGTTAGAAGCGGAGCGAGTTGGTGGTGGCGGAGTGATCGGCTGCGTCGGGCAGCTGATTTTGATCCGAATGAGTTGGTAGTGGCGGAGTATGGTGGACGCTATTAAATAATTTATTAGTTATTTATTAGTAGTATGAAATGTTCAAATAGTCAATTATATAGAAATATGTCAAGACATATCAAGTATTTTATAATTGTACCCAATTTTTAAGCATGCGTGCCAAAAAAAATAATGAAAATTTGAGTTATTTAAAGGGTGCAGACCCAAGGCTTTGTAGCCTTAGTATTAGTGTGAGTTATAATGTGTTGTTCATAATTTATAAGTCATGAGTTCAAATCCCCACTATGGGTGAATAAACTTTTTTTAAAGGTTGCAGGGTTAAGCGGAAAGTGTGGAGTGGATTCCTGTAGATGGTGTTAAGCTTAGGTGGGGATCACATGGCTAACACCTCCATTAACCAATTAAACAGCCCATCATTAGTTAATTAATTAGATGCCAAAGTAATGGTTATTATATTTAATCGGATAATAACTTTTCGTCTTTCAGAGTTAGTTGTATTAATTTATTCCTTTGACATTAAAGTTTTGAGACCCTTAATGTCGACTTTCACCAACCAATTTAAGATGACAACGAAGCATGTATAATACAAACTTCCTTGTGCTTGACTCGTATTTCAATTTGTAATTCCATCCCTTTTTATAAATTAAACAAACTTAATATTATATTGGTATCTCCCAACTGTAATTACTGTAAACAATTTAAATACAAATTACTCAAACTGACATATCGATGTCAACAATACATATTTACTTTATATTTTTTAAACTCACGCATTAAAAAATATACAAATACAAATTACCAACTTTTATTTAAATACTTCACCCTACCCGTCCGTCTATGTGTCGCCAAACCAAAACTTACCATCAACGAATGCAACTGAAAGTTACGTGCCAACGGCGTTGGTTATTGAAGCCTGTGGGTTTTAATTGGCACTCACCTTTGACACTCCTCTAATTATGTGTATGACCGAATACTTGACTCGCATGCACCAACGCAACATAACAATTTACAAACAGTATATATAAGCATTCCGTACAACAAAAATAATGTGTCAACAAATACTTTTAGTTGAGTTTCAAGTGTTCTATGTGCTTTAAGATGTAAATGTACAAATGTCTATCTTTTTGCGACGTCTCAACAATTATATTGGTGTCCTCATGTTCTTCTACAGTTTACCTGTCAATTCTTTATGATGTCAGAGAATTTAATTATTAGACTAGAAGGTACCCACATAATGCGGCTGCAGGTACCGTGTAATTATATTTTGTGGAGATTAATTGGTGAGTGGTGGTGATAGTAGTGATGGTGGCTAGTGGTCGCGGATGGTAGTGTTAGTAGTGATATTGGTGGTGGTAATTTTAACTTGTAAATTTGAAGTAATTTATAAAGATAATTATACTTAACTAATGGACATATAAACATAAAGTGCTCGTTAGGTGATCGAGAACCCCGAACCAACTCTTTTGGATGGCGATTCCTTATGGATAACTCGTTTCACCCTTAGGTAATATATATACCACCTCCCGATCAGATTCGAATCGGACCAGAGCTCCTTGAGTTTGTTGTATAGAGGGAGTGAGAGGATGATAAAATGGGAATGAGGCCACTTCTAATGAAGGTTGATCCTCAAAATAAACTTAAAACCATTTATGGTGCAAAAGTCGGAAAATTTTATTTTATTGTTAGTTAATAAAAGACAACTATAAAACAAATATTTCATGTCCACGTTAAATTTCAAATCTAATAAATATATGCTACATCTTCATTTGTCAATTTTATGAGGTCATTCATTCGTCGTGGCATCATTATCCTATCTCTTGGTACGATTAATATATTTATAAGTTAAGTAGAATTTACAAATTAAATATATGTAATAAGCAAAGCATAAAATAAGTTAGAAATTACTCTAAAATATAAGCCTTCGTTATCAATTTAGGTGGTTGCCTTGGAATAACAAACGTGATTATGATAGACATTTTCAAGATAGTCGAGTTCATATCTGTAAATGTACATTTGTTAGCTACTCCAATGTTCGAATCAAGCTTTGATGCAACGACCAAAACTTAACATCTTGTTGCTAAACAACAAGTAATTAACATAGGACACTTTTTCAATAATGTTAAAATGAGAAACATATATCACATGATTCACATGGTCACTTGAAATCGGGTCAACAATCAACACACATGGTTTGAATGCGCACCGCCTTAATTTTTTTCTCAATTGTTACACTTTGCTGATTACGATTTTATTTATTTTACTTGTTCTTAGAATTGGACCTTTTCATTCACAATCGTTACACTTTGCTTAATCATATAAAGCTTTCTGAAATCAAACAAGTTTTTTTTAAGAAAAAAAAATAGTAATTAATTATACATGTCAATTATCTTATTGGTATGAGGATAAAGTGGTAAATTTAGTAGAAGAAATGAAGTACTCCATCTGTCCCAAATTAACTGTCTAGTAGATAAAAGACACACAATTTTAAAAAAATGCAATTATTGCACTATTCACCAGTAAAATCTCATATTTACCCACTTATAATTCATATGATTGGTTGTAATTTGAAATTGACACTTATTTTAGGTAAAATTAAAATATTAAGGTTAACAATAAAAATGATACAGGAGGTATGCTAAAGTAAGTTAGGATAATTTTGTTTGTATATGGGGACAAAGAGCATCTTTGGTGGTTTAAATGTAGCATGATGCATATGCATGAGTTTCATAGCCAAATCCCAACAACAACAAGAAGGAAGAGTGGTAGATGGTCAGCAAATACTCCGCCGGTTCCGGTTGGAGGGATGGGGGAGAATGCAGCTCGTGTTCCACTCTCTTTTTGTCAGCGCCAACCTCGTGTCTTTTTCCTAGAGATGCAAATTTAACCCGCGGGTTTGGGTACCCGCGGGTACCCGAGTCTTACGATGCGGGTATTACCAGTCTAAACGGGTAACGGGTCGGGGATGAGTTTAAATTTCATACCCGAGAGCGGGTACGGGTCGGGTACGGGTTTTATAATACCCGCACCGTTTATACCCGACCCGAATATATATATTAATGTGTAATTTTTTTATTACATGTTTAGCCCACGAGTCACTACTCAAACTTAACCCAACACTTAATCTCTCATTAGCCCAATTTAATAATGGTTAAAATTTGGCTCGTCTCCCGTTAGTCCATTACGTATTGAACGGAAAAAGTTTTTCCACAACCCAACCATTTTCTACTACGAGATAACATGGCCCGTGCGATGCACGGGCTTCGTTCATGATAAATAACGTGAATGTTTATATTAACATAACACAAAACATGTTATTTATAGGACATAAGTGACACTATAAAAATCTTCGTGCTTTGTATATATATGTACAACTATGAATAAAATGATGCAATATCTTCAAGTGATACCGACAAATTAATAGTGCCTGAAAAGCAATGTTTGAAACTTTATAAAAAAGAAATAATTAAAACTAATATATTTGCAACAAAAAATATAATATTTAATGATAAGTCTATTTAAAAAAAAAAATTACATACATTTTAAAAAGAGGATAAGTCTAATTTTAATTATATTTAAATGATAAAGTCTAATTTGTTTGTATCTAATTTATGTGTTTATAACAGAAACTTTTTTAAAAATAGGATGAGTCTAATTTTTTTGGTTTTACTATTATTCCCTTTTTCCACCTTCAGTTGGAGAAGGTTTCAATTTCCAACCTCATAGTACACATCTTCTTCATTTGTGTGCATCTATTGTTCTTGAATTATATTTTTTAATGTAATTTTGGTTTTTTTTCCTTTCTAATTAACTTATAATTATATAAAGTGAACAAAACAATTCACCAAAGATATAAAAGTAAGTGCAAAATGTATCGTGACCGTTGTTTTGGGTAATTGACTCCCATTTCTCAAGAATCGCACTATAACTGGACATCATTATGGTTCACCCCTTTCTTGCACTTTCCACTGCCAAATGAAGGGTAATTGCAATTGTTCTTTGACCGGATGCACATGATTTCAGCCTCAATTTTGTAAAGTAGTAGCCTACCAAGAAACATATGATAGTAGTTAGGAGGGATTTGTATCGTGACAACAAAATACCTCTTTGTGTCTCATCCCGACCCAATATTAAGAGGTCATGGATTGTTCCATTATGTGACTGGACATCTGATATATGTTTGATTGTCGGGGTTTTTTCAAGGTCACTATCATTTACATATGAATTATCCATCAGTAGAGAAAACTATGCAATAGAAAGAAAAAAAATCTATTTTCCCCTTTAAAGGATAGAGTTAATATGATCATAAATGCGTTTTTTCAAATTTTTAATTCATTTATTTATGTATATAGCATATGGTTTTTGCAAATAAAAATTACTACCAATTAAGATGATTATAAAATATGTACTGACATACTGATTAATTTAACTAAAATTTGTTAATTCTTAACATATACCTTTATAGAATATGTTAAAATCATCCTTAGAAATAAGATTCAAAACCAGATTTGCAGCTTCAATAAAAGATGGTAAATTTGTTTATATAAATATTTAAATAGACATTATAATGAAATTATTACTGAAATTGCAACTTCAATTAAAGATAGGTAAAATTGGTTCCAATTTGCAATCATGTACCCAATGCCATATGCTACAACAAATCCTTATTACCAAATATGTAAACATAAGGTCCACTGATGCATATGCACTTGACAATCATTTCACTTAAATTAGTCCACCATTTCTGCAAATCCTTATTTCAATGTAAATTAATCAAGCATCCATACAACAAACCATTAATAGTTCAAATTCAATATCAGTCAACAATTGCTCAAATCAAACAAATGCATAACCTTACATTATAATTCAAAAGTAACTGCGTGTGTATCATAATACCTGAGGAAGAGAAACAAACAGTTCATCAAGCTCAATTTCAGCAAACACATATTCCAATCCCGATCTGATGACGTGACATAATCTGAAAAAGGAACATGACCAAATCAGGCTGAGAAATCGACTAGGCACATAAATGATTGAGGAGAGCATACCAAACCTGAAACAAAGAACCTGTAAAAAAATTCATATGATTCTCCTCCATCATACATAGTCATAAGACATCAAAAACACATTCAATTATTATACAAAAATAAACAATATGTCAATTGAATTCGTTCTACTAACTAAGAAGGAAATAGTACCGTAGATGGAGAGAGAATCGTCCCTTTTGAGAAACTTGAAATCCCTATTGTTTATCAAAGGAGAATTGATGAGGTTGATGAAATCACGGGATTTGAAGGTAGATTATGGTTTCGAATATGTGAAATAACGGCAGAATTCAAAAGGGACGAATTAGGAATGCATTTAAATTATTAATTGCATTTAGTCTAAAACGTTTTTACATTTAAATTATTAATTGCGTTCAGTCTAAAACGTTTGTGGGATATGGAAAGGCATGGGTCAATATGGAAACGTTGTTTTACTTAATATATGGGCCATATATATTTAATGCATTCAATTAAATTCAACATTAAATTATGAAACTGAAACCTAAAACAGAAATTGGAAGTCGTTGTTTTATATGTTTTTTAGATATAGATATATTTAGATAAAATGCAGGGTAATAAATACATTGTATTAAATGCTACATCGAAATTGAAACTCGTTTTTATATTATATATAGATTCTATGAAAACTCTTATATTTATTTAATCTTATGCCATAATTAATATCCCTAAATCAATGACATGATGTGACTTTAATTATTTTTGGAAACGCCAAATGACCGTAAGCCTACTCACAATTTTTCAGCGAGCACCCCGAGTTCGAGCTCCGCATAAGCGGGCCAACCGAGCCCCCAAAGGGATTTCCATGGAAAATTCCCCATATGTGCCCGTGTGAGGTATGAGAAAAAAAATTGTAACACCCGTATTTTTATAGGTGTGTGTCGGTCAAATTTGTAACACCCAAATTTAGAAGAAGAAATGAAGTACTCCCTCTGTCCCGTATTTTTATTCGTAAAATCAATGTCTAGACTTTAGTCGGTCAAATTTGTAACACCCGTATTTTTATAACATCGTTTAAAACAATAAAATACATTTTTAACAACATATCTCATGTTGTCCAAAATACAGTTTCAAAAAACTTTGAAATCTTTATCAGAGTATACAAAAATACGGTGTCACCAAGTATATCAAAACCATAGGCAAACGGGATCTAACTACGAGCTCCCGAGCTAAACATCTCTAGGCCACTTCTAGTGCAACCTTCTATCACTTTAAACCTGTACCTGAGTACATATCCACAAAACAAACGTAGTACGTGAGACAAAATAGTCTCGTGAGATACATGGGTTTTAGACCCCAGTAATAATAGTCATTTCATAAATATATAAACATATATATAAACTATCTCACTACTGTCTAGTCACCCTATTGTGACTCTATCATCCTTGCTATCCTAGCAATCATATCTAGTTATCGGGTTGCCCCCGAACTAACTATAACCACGATAACTTATTAACCTGGGATCCCCCGCATTAATAAGCTTCAACCAAATCTAGTATATAAACATATACATACTAGAAACATACCGGGGATCCCCCAAATTGCTCAAGATAACGGCAAGAGGGAATCGCCCAATCTACCATTACCTGCCTTACTCGCCGGACCTTCCCCCAGTTAGCAAGACTACTACCGTGGATGAGTCGATGGGAATCCACCCAACTGCCCCTCACTCCACACCTCAAGACCGGGGATCCCCCGAATCATCACATCATCTCATTCTTACCATAACTCATCAGTTATTTCAATCAAAGCCTTCGGCTATCACATCAATCATCAACACAAGTTAGTTATCTAATAATAACTATATATAACTAGTTCAACATAGAGTGAACATACCTGTGTGGTCCTGTGGATCCGGTCATAAGCAACCTACATTTACTTCTACGTCTACGAACTCTAGGCGGTCCATACTTACTTATATCATAAGATACATTTCTTATTTATTGATATCATAATGATTTTATCTCTTCGTTGACTATAATACATAATTATTACTAGTCACATGATATTCATTTTCATATATATTCGTTCTTTACTTTTATTAGTAAATCCTACCAATAGGTACTCATTACTATAAGAATCATTTCCAATTGCTTTACTAATACATATTTATTAATAAATACTCAATATACATTCTTTTACTCATTATCTTTATTATTATGGTTCATTAATAAAGATTCAATAATTACTTTAGTTTATCATATTTACTTCCAAAATCATCAATCATACTAGACTCATTCTTGTATCACATTATACCTACTTTCTCATCATTTTCAGTCACTATATTTATCAAAACATTTATTAATAAAGACCCATAAAAATATCATATGTATGTTCAAAACTCTTTGCTGTGTACCCAGTTTGAAAAGTCTCATGTACTCACCTTAGCGATAGCTTAATCCATATCGTGTTTATCAATACGAATCCTTGCTTCCCGCCTTTAGAATATCTCCAACCTTTAGGTTCTTGCAAACTATCAACATAATCATCACATTTTTAGTTATCATCCATAACTAGACATCATCTACATCAACATAATCAACCCCAACCACCAAGTTCATCAACTTGGTCAAGATCCATAAACCCTAGTTTATAAAAACTACCTTCAAGTTACAAATTGGCCATAGATCCATGGTCTACATACTTCATATGTAACATCCCAAAAATCAGGGGAAATTTAAAAATTTTTAATAAATAAAATAAACCATTTCCCCCCAAAAGTACAAGTAACTCAAAGGTCCCAACCCATAAATAAAAATATAAAACCGTCTCGTGGTTTAAATGCGGAATAACTAAAGGTTTTAAAAACAAAACATGTTTTACTCGAAATAAATGTTTTAATCCAAATCCATATGTATAAAAAAAAGAAACGCAGCTCATCAACCAATGATCTTCTCTTTGCCCTTACTAGTACCTGCAAAATGGGAGGGAGTGTTTGGGGTCAGCCACCGCTGAGTGAATAATCAACACAATAAGCATACACATACAAACAATCCACACCACAAAAGTGATCCCTAAAGACTCTACTCAATTCTCGATTATTAGGTCTTTTATTAAATTTCACTTGGTTCGCCAATGCCGTGACGATCCCAATGCCCACCAGCGCCTCGCCGCAGCACCCCCTTCCAACACCCACCAGTGTCCCGCAGTACCACGCTGACAGTCGTGAATTGTACTGGGCTTACTCTGGGAAGAGTTGGCTAACCTCATGAATCTCAAATATAGTTAGTTAGTTTTATTAACGTGTTGACTCGTTACAACATGTACTCATATAAAACTAACAGCTCAAGCTCAAGTATATCATATCATAGATATATAACCACATAGCACAACCCAAGTGCATAACAACTCATAATCAAAACTCAAATACAAAGACAATTCACATAATGATATGGCACGTAACTCGGTTACTCAATATCCATAATATCTCAGTTCAGAATACGGATAAAATAGATCACATATAGCACATCAACAAATAACAAGCTCCTCTCAAAGCAATAGCAATTCATGACATATAGCACATAATCATGAAGTGAATGTAAATGCAAGTTTATAGTGAGATCACCCACCTCAGGTAAGCGAAAGCTCCTAGATAATCCTCGGCACGAAAGGAAGTCTCCACTCAGGTCCTAAAAGGTCCGAGGGTTCTCTCTCTGTCTCGATCATTTTACCCGGACACCACTTTGTACGACCTACAATTCCTCATGGGTAGCGCGAAGCTCGATTACTTGTGGGCTCGCGAATGCTGGCTTCGATCCTTCTGATCAATTGCTCAAACCCGATCGCCCCATTCTAACAGAATACAAGTTAGACAAAGCTTGCTCAAAACAACTAATGAACAAAGAAGATGGATTAAGGAGTGTCCCTACCAACGATGATGACTACAGCCCCCCTTTGGCTCTGCGAATTGCAACAGGAAGACTCGAATGGGGATGCTCTCGGCTGAAAGAAAAGTGATTGGAGATGCTCTGCTTGTCGCCAACAATAGGGAGGGAGATGGGTGAAGGTTGCTGCCGTATGTAATCAATGGGGAAATTAGGGTAACGAGTCTTTAAGTATTATTAGTTTCGGCCACAAAAGAAAATATTGGGCCTACACTTGTTGACTAAAACACGGGCTCCATGGAAACAATATAAGAAAACGATTTATGGCTCCATCTTAAAAAGAAAAACTGGTCCACTCCTTGGGCCTTGTCTCGAGCTGTGGTGGAACGGAACAAGAGAAGAAGCAAGGGAAAATAAGCTAGCTCGAGAAAGAGTCAAGTATACGAAGGGAAGGCCTTGGCCTCTCGGTCGGCCTCGGAAATCATTAACGTCTAGTTTATTAACTCGGGATTAAATGCCTCAGAATATAATTTAATTAACTCATAAATTATTACTCAAGAATCTAGTAACACACTAGATATAAATTATCAATAGTCATGATTAACTGAAAGCCCATTAAAGGACACCCTTGTCATTAAAAGAAACACTGCGCATTTATATTACTCAAATTGACTACGCATAAAACAATTAACACGTATAATTCTCAAATAAATAATAACACCTAATTTATTTGTATATAAAAGTAACTAATTTAATGCAAGAAATTTCAAGGCGTTACAACTCAACTCCACTTGAAATAGACTTCGTCCCCGAAGTCATGACTCGGAAGAAGCTCAGGGTAGCGATCTCGCGTCTCGGACTCAGGATTACCAACGACACGCATCCACGATTGAAAAAGAAACGTATAAGCCAAGAATGAAAAGGAAACTCTTCAGGTGATCCACTCGATCAAGATAGAATCCGGATCTCGCAACAGCTCAATTAATCTTTTGTATCCTTGCGGCGCAAGGAGATAAGGCTAAAAATAAATAAATATCGGAACGCCCTATAAGAATTTCGGTATATGTCGATGAAAAAGGATGTCGATAATAAGCATAAAATAAACCACGATACTCTGCTGAAGGCGTCTTCGTGCTCTCGCAGTCGAACACAGTTGCAGCACACAGCGGTTAACGTTGCGTTTAATCTCCGATTCAACTCCACTTGGAGATTTGTTACGGTTTGGTTTGTGGCGACAGATGATCTCGGCGTAGTACTCGGTCATCAAACTTGTGCTCGCAATCATACTCGGCCCTCTCACTACGATAAAAATAAGTTTTTTGTGGGAAAATTTTTCCCGCACTGTTCCAACAAATTATCACCTTTAGATTTTATCAACATATGAAATTTTATTATTAGCAATCTCTTCCAATAAGCAGCATCTCAAGGTCCTCTACTCTATAGGACATTAGTTTGTTCTCAAGCAAAAGAATAATTTGCGGTTCATCCCGTTATCAAACAACACACATCAAGTACATAATTCACATAAATGTATTTTATTACACATAAAACTCAGATAGTAGACAACTCCCGTCTCTTACTCAATTTGCATATACTCAAATGAACTCACCTCAAATCTCCATAACTTGTTTTTAACTCAACGCAAGCTTATATCGTCAATTTAAACCCAAATCTCGTTTAATGACTTCTCACCAGTCGCACAAGATACTCATTCTTCACGTTCCTACGATTTCTCGCGTGATCAATTTTAATCATTCATACTACTTGAACGGTTAATTTCTCTTTTAAGTCACGTTATTGGTTCTCTTGTTAATTCGCATTTAACACTTTCTCGTTGACTTTTTAGTATTGCTCCATTAAATGATACTCATCAATTATTTTAATGGTTTTTATCATTTAGCTCGTTAATAATTTCTCGCTTGTTCTCATTTAATTTGTCTCTTGATCAATTTGACTAATCGTTTCCTTATAAACCTCATATTTTAAATGTTGAACGCCTCAAACAAATGCCTTCTCTTTACTCAATTACTTACCTCGTTAATTACTTACCTCACTAATTCTCGTATATTCCATTACTATGTTAATTCTCCTTCTCAATTAAAAGTTTCTTCAATATTTTATATTCTTAGTGCTTTCTCGATTTAGAAACTCATAGTATTTTAATTTTATTAATTGATACGCTTATATTTTTCTCGTTTGCTCATTATAATAACTAATCTTGATTTAGTAATTACTCAATAAAACATAATATTTAATGACATTCAATTTATTTGTTTAGCTTGATAATCCCTTTAGTTCAAATTTAATATGTGCTCATAATAAAATTTTCTCATTTGATTTATTTTAATAATTTATTCGCTTAACTTGATGTAGTATTCACCATTAGTTTAAACTTTTACCTTTTAAATTTATTATACTAATTTATTCATTTAACTCGATTTGAATAATTTATAAATGAATTCTCACTACCACAAATTTCATACTCTCTCGTTATCCCATAATTTATAGAATTATAGTACTCGTTACTTCTCATTTGCACTATTATTTTTGGTTTATTAACTTCTTATAACTTGATGAGTACCCACTATCATGAATTTGATTATTTTCAATTACTCTTATAAATTCTCTACTCACATACATATAAATTACTCAACACAATAACTTGGCTCAACAATTTCCTCGATTGGGTTCTCCTTACAAACTTTATCTTTCACAATTAATTCGATTTATTAATCTACATTAGCTCAATAATACGCATTTAATAATTCACAACTTTATAATAAATCTATATCCGCACTCATAAAATTGGTGGTTTTCCCTTTTTACCACCACTCAACTCCACTTGGAGAAAACTCCTCCCCGAGTTTGGAACAGGCACTCTCTGCCATCATAAAATAATCAATCACGATACATATTTTAAGTTTTTATTTAATTAGTCGATAATCGAAATCTCATGCATAGGTGTGAGTTGGTCCCAACGTGTATTCTTTACGCCCCCCTCACACCCATGCTCATTAAACTCTTATCACTTATAGAAAAATAATTTATTGTTCGTAGTTGATGTTAGCTTTCTCATTAAGCTTCTCATGGATTCTCACATTAGGTTTTCTCAATTATAACTTGTTATTTCGCGTTACACATTCACGATTGTCTCTTGTTCAAATCTGAGTAGTAATCCTCATTTTGATTTATTCATAGCATATTAGGTATTATTATTACCATATAGCAATTTTGTCGTTAAATAAAATTCTCATTAAGTTTGTAGTGAATAAATCTCGTAAATTCTCTTGTCGCTTAATCCGTTAAATAACTCATTTTGGGTTTCTCGTCTCTTTCAATTAATGATATTTTAGCTTTACAAATTTTTATTAACCCATATCAAAGTTTTATCTCTTACTTAATTAATTGTTCAATAATTGCATAACTTCTTATTACTCCATTAACAATTTCAGTCATTAGTTTTCACTTACTAATAAAACATAATCTCCTATATTTATTAAATTGAAAATTTTTAATAACCAGTTATATTTATTCGATACAACTATTTATTAGATCAAACATTTTGACTCAAATTAGTAGTTACTTATAACTTTAAATATAATTTTCCATTTAATTCGTTTAAATAAATGTTCATTCATCTCTTGATTTATTAATTCCTAATAATTCATAATTTCTCATTTAAAGCGAATTGCTTATTATATTATTCGGTTATTATTCTCGATTCTCAGTTTAATAATTCTCAATACATAGATCTCTTCATTTAAATTTGTTTTAGATAATTTCTCATTTATTTTGCTTTAACGATTGTTCATTCGTTCTCGAGGTGTTAATAACTCAATTAAATTATTTAACGAATTCAACTCAATTTGGTTTGTTGTCTCTCTCTTAACATGTTTTGATAGTTCTTTATCAGTTCGTGTTTGATGATTCTCTTATTCAATTGGTTGCACCGTTTTCTCATAAATCTCTTTTAATGATTTTATTATCTGTTTATATATAATAATTGAGGGTTTTAATGATACTTAGATGATTGACCAATGGTCTCCTTGAATCCTTTTCGAAACATAGGCATGGGTCATGTGTGTATAATAATAGGGGCCCTCTATTATTATCCGCACCTACCCGTGCCATGGTTTCGAGCCAGTTTCAAAAATCTCACGATCTCTCATCCTCATACCATCCACATAACAAGTAATTCACATCAATAGGCATAGTATATATATCTATATATAGTCGCACGATTCACGTTCATCTCGAGTTAATACTCTTTTATACTCTTAGTAATCAATGTCAGTCGCGACGTTTTTATTAAACTAAATAATCTCAAACATAAGTACTAGAGGCATAAGGTCTTCGTGATACGCTGCTTCTCGATTTGGATTTGGACTCATTCTAAAAACACTTTTGAAAACTCATTTTGAAAACTCATTTTGAAAACTAGTGCTTCGACTTGAGTTTGGAATTCACCCCTTGTGAACCCAATTCTCTCAAGCCAGAGCTCTGATACCAACTTGTAACATCCCAAAAATCAGGGGAAATTTAAATTTTTTTAATAAATAAAATAAACCATTTTCCCCCAAAAGTACAAGTAACTCAAAGGTCCCAACCCATAAATAAAAATATAAAACCGTCTCGTGGTTTAAATGCGGAATAATTAAAGGTTTTAAAAACAAAACATGTTTTACTCGAAATAAATGTTTTAATCCAAATCCATAAATATAAAAAAAGAAACGCATCTCATCAACCAATGACCTTCTCTTTGCCCTTACTAGTACCTGCAAAATGGGAGGGAGTATTTGGGGTCAGCCACCGCTGAGTGAATAATCAACACACTAAGCATACACATACAAACAATCCACACCACAAAAGTGATCCCTAAAGACTCTACTCAATTCTCGATTATTATGCTTTTTATTAAATTTCACTTGGTTCGCCAATGCCGTGACGATCCTAACGCCCACCAGCGCCTCGTTGCAGCACCCCCTTCCAACACCCACTAGTGTCCCGCAGTACCACGCTGACAGTCGTGAATTGTACTTGGCTTACTCTGGGAAGAGTTGGCTAACCTCATGAATCTCAAATATAGTTAGTTAGTTTTATTAACGTGTTGACTCGTTACAACATGTACTCATATAAAACTAACAGCCCAAGCTCAAGTATATCATCTCATAGATATATAACCACATAGCACAACCCAAGTGCATAACAACTCATAATCAAAACTCAAGTACAAAGACAATTCACATAATGATATGACACGTAGCTCGGTTACTCAATATCCATAATATCTCAGTTCAGAATACGGATAAAATAGATCACACATAGCACATCAACAAATAACAAGCTCCTCTCAAAGCAATAGCAATTCATGACATATAGCACATAATCATGAAGTGAATGTAAATGCAAGTTTATAGTGAGATCACCCACCTCGGGTAAGCGTAAGCTCCTAGATAATCCTCGGCACGAAAGGAAGTCTCCACTCAGGTCCTAAAAGGTCCGAGGGTTCTCTCTCCGTCTCGATCATTTTACCCGGACACCACTTTGTACGACCTACAATTCCTCATGGGTAGCGCGAAGCTCGATTACTTGTGGGCTCGCGAATGCTGGCTTCGATCCTTCTGATCAATTGCTCAAACCCGATCGCCCCATTCTAACAGAATACAAGTTAGACAAAGCTTGCTCAAAACAACTAATGAACAAAGAAGATGGAGGAAGGAGTGTCCCTACCAACGATGATGACTACAGCCCCCCTTTGGCTCTGCGAATTGCAACAGGAAGACTCGAATGGTGATGCTCTCGGCTGAAAGAAAAGTGATTGGAGATGCTCTACTTGTCGCCAACAATAGGGAGGGAGATGGGTGAAGGTTGCTGCCGTATGTAATCAATGGGGAAATTAGGGTAACGAGTCTTTAAGTATTATTAGTTTCGGCCACAAAAGAAAATATTGGGCCTACACTTGTTGACTAAAACACGGGCTCCATGGAAACAATATAAGAAAACGATTTATGGCTCCATCTTAAAAAGAAAAACTGGTCCACTCCTTGGGCCTTGTCTCGAGCTGTAGTGGAACGGAACAAGAGAAGAAGCAAGGGAAAATAAGCTAGCTCGAGAAAGAGTCAAGTATACGAAGGGAAGGCCTTGGCCTCTCGGTCGGCCTCGGAAATCATTAACGTCTAGTTTATTAACTCGGGATTAAATGCCTCAGAATATAATTTAATTAACTCATTAATTATTACTCAAGAATCTAGTAACACACTAGATATAAATTATCAATAGTCATGATTAACTGAAAGCCCATTAAAGGACACCCTTGTCATTAAAAGAAACATTGCGCATTTATATTACTCAAATTGACTACGCATAAAACAATTGACACGTATAATTCTCAAATAAATAATAACACCTAATTTATTTGTATATAAAAGTAACTAATTTAATACAAGAAATTTCAAGGCGTTACATCATATGAGTGTTCTACACCCTCCATTACCCATCTTTAACAAAATTCCAACATATCACTTTCAAAATCCCCATTTCCCCCCAATCTTGACTCATAACTAACTAGGAGACAAGAAAATACCTTAGATCTTTAATGTAGAGTATAGATCTCTTAGAATGTGGAAGAAATCCCTTCAAGAACACCAAAAAGCTCCCAAGAACTCATCTCAATCGGCTGCACAATGTGTGTGGTAAAAAATGGAGCAAACACCCTAAAATCCTGATTTTATGCCTGTTCCAGCCAATTCTCGCGCCGCGAACCCTAAACTCGTGTCGCTAGTTTGCACCCCGCGCAACCTCGCGTTCGTGATCCCAAAACTCGTGTTCGTGAACTAAAGTTGTTGTTCGCTTACTTCATGTCCGCGATCCAAAACTCGTGTTCATGATCTAAAACTCGTGTTCATGATCCAAAACTCGTGTTTATGATCCTGCCCTCCTCGAATCTCTTTTCCTTCCCGTTTACTACCCAGGTTCCACACGTTTCGTGCATAACTTTTTCATACGATGTCCAAATGACACGAAACCAATTCCTACGTTCTTTAAATGATTTATTCTTATTTATCATATTTTTTTCATAATTTATTTAGCACAAAATTCAGGTCGTTACAAAATTGGTGTATTTCTACATTTCATTGCTTTTACTTTGTATCCTTATATTTATTCTAACTCTTACTAATTTAGTTAAAATTTCTGTTAAAAAGAGACAGGACAGTTTACGAACAAATGATCTTTTGTGGTATATGTGTATCACCACTAATAAATATATAATGGTTATCTGTGTTTGAGAAAAGAAATATCAATTCGTTGGTCAAACACCCATCTTGGTGCATATGCATCAACTTTAAACTAAAACAAGATGATTTCTCAAACCCTGTGCCATTCACCTATCCACATGGTTCACTGGCATGCCTTTCTTTTCTGTTTTCCTAGTTTTTCCCGAGAAGCGTGGGGACAAAAAGATCATTTAATACATGTTTTTATGAAACTTTTGGTTCCGAAATCCGAAGTATTGATTCTTTATTTCAAATTAGTTGTAAAACGAACTATTATTGTGTATTAAGGGTAGGGTAATTTGGTTTGGGCCAATTAGTGTTATAATCTTTTATTATGTTCTTCTTGATGTATATTTTTTCTCTATCATTCAATGCACAATTTGGAGTTTGTGGAAGGAAATGAACAACATGGTGTACAACAATTGTTTTAAATCATTTACGGTGATTGCGGGAGACATTATATCAACTAGTTACATGTGGTTCAAATACCGAAGTAGTTCATCTTGTAATTGGTTTGATTGGGTTGTTTCGCCTTTTTCGGGTTTGGTGTAATTTATTTTTGTACTTTGGCTCCTTCTTAGTGTCTTGCTAAGTTGGTTCCTTTTTTATATAATATTTGCCGTTTCCAAAAAAATCTTGCTAGATTGTTTTAATGTAATCATCCACAATCCTTCATAATTGAAATTCAATTTCATTAACGGGATGTTATGATAATATTTTCTTCGTAATTCAGTTCCTACGCAATACTCAAATTACATCATTCATAGTAATTGATATACTTAGCAAATATTTATAAATTTAATTACATTCTTTTAATAAATAACAAACTTGAGTATTTTGTATGTTTCAGATTTTAAAACCGTTTTATTAGTATTTTAAAAAAAATTAAAAAAATAAGAATAAAAATGTTTTAGGGTGTGTTTGGATTTAGGGTTTAGGAATATGGGAATGAGAATATGCGCGATTGATATAAGGTGTTTGTCTTAGTAAAATAATTTTAAAATTGTTGAATGATTACCTAAGAATCTAACATGATGGGTTTAGATTTGATTTACATTCTCATTCCACCTTATATCCAAATCATTAACATAGTAATTCACATCAACCAAACACACCCTATGCATCCCCATGATCCATTCAAAGCATAATAACATAGACATGTTTAATACTATTCTTCATAAAGTTATGTAGTAATAACTTTATGCAAACATAGATTGATTATTAAACGAGTCAATTTTAACAAGTGCAAAAGAGACCCGAAGAAAGAGGGGAAAGCGACACGTTAACTACTTGAAGATGAAAAAAGGCCATAAAGAGAGATTAAAGATAAAGAGTTTCTTGGCACCTTGATATCAACAACTACGCAAACAACTTTTTATATACAACACTTTTATCTATTATTTTAATAGGATTTATATAGGTAGTTAAAATTATGATTAAATAATTTTGTAGTTTGACGGTTGACCCATACAAATTGATAGATAATTAAAAATTTATTAATAATCGAATTTTGCCTTGTACAGAAAACCTAAACGCGGATAACAAGAAGTATTTGGGAAAAGTTCAATCATCATCACAAATATGTAAAAGATTCTCTTAATAGTTAAGGAAGAAAAACATGGTCTTAATCACTGTTGGAGTTTGCATTTCTTCGTGTCATGGTAATTTCAACTGGATAAATGGTAATAGAACGTGATAGGTGGCGAACAACGGGACGATAATGGTTATTGATTTTCATTAAATGCAACTTGACGTAGGTTGGGATGGATCGACTTTTCATTAGGGTGTGGTTGGCGGGACGATAATGGTTATTGATTGAAGAAATGGGAATCCATTCATATGGATTCCAATGTTCAGTTGGAAGGAATTGGATTTATTGATGCGAGAACAATCCATCTAACATAGGAATGTGAATTCTATCCGATAAAAGAATGATTTTTAAATCTCATTAATGAAGGAATGTAGTAAATTACCATATTACCATTAAATACCTTTGAATCTTAAACCAATCACCACGGCACCACCTCCCAGCACAAGCCACCACCACCGACTACCACCAAACCTAGCACCATCCACCACCACCCGCCACCACCACCACCTGCTAGGGGTGAGCTAGAAAAACAAGGTAACCAGAATTGGAACCGGAACCGGAACCAGTGGTTTCGAGCCAGGAACCTGTTAGGAGGTTTCGGTTCCGGTTCCTGAAATAATGGAACCGCCCTAAGAGGTTCCGGTTCCGCTTCTCAAAATTAAGGAACCAAGAACCGGCGGGTAACCGGAACCGAGGGTTACACGGTGTATTTTTATTAAAAAAAATAATATATATAGAATATATTATACATTAAATACATTAAGGCCGCTTTCAACCACGATACTAACTGACACTTCAGTGGTTCTCAAATCAGCGTCACGTCATATGACACTGCAACTAACACTCATGCCAACAATACTTATTCAATTAATGTTTTATACAGAAAATACACAAAAATAAAAATAAAAAATCTCTCAAATATACCCGACACTCACGTGACTTTACACTTCCACAAACCGAAGAGTCTCAACCGATGCCCAAACTGACACCACCGTGGCAATTGTGTCGATTCAAGGAAGAGAAGTGATGAACAATCGATAATACTGATGGCACTAGTCAAACTAACTATTTAACACATCTTCTACAGTCGGAGCGGAAAGCTCATATATGCTCAGAATGGTACGAAGATCTAAATATAACTATGTAGGTAGTCCTTTAATAAAAGATATATGCAAACTGATGAGCCCAAGGGATATGTAAAACTCGCACATGCCTAAGAGCAATACGTTCCCTAACAAAATATATATATTACATCCGTATCAAAATAAGTGATACACTTTCTATTTAGAGATGGATTAAAATAAGTGATATATTTCTAAAACTTACCTTATTTGGTAAAAGTGAGAAACATTCGCCACTAACTATTTATTTTAATAAAGTGATATTACTCATTTACAATTATTTTTATTTTTAAACATCATTAATATCATTTTATTTAAAAGAAATGAGACTCATTATCCACTTTAGTCTTTAATCTATCTTAAATCACCTTTTAATATTTTACCTTAAAAATTGTGATTCTTTAAATAATATCACTTATTTTGATACGAAGATAATATCTATTTCCACATGCATGCTACAATGATATTGTACACGTTTAGAAGCTAAATAATGAATAATACTCTGTAGTATTATAAGAAATCAACCTTTATCTTTCATTACTTTTATTAGTATCGCCTATTTTCCTATTACTTCCAACAAGCATCTGCTAAATATTAATTTCCAATAATGACATAACCGAATATTGTATTATATAAATAGGGTAGTTACATGCATAAATCGTTTGTACTTTTAGTAGTGGGGATGATTCCTAAAATGCAGAGGACGGTTATTGATTATTGTACAAGTTTTTGATGCGTGTCTTGACATCTTAGTGATAGCCCTGAAGGCTGTCATTATCATTCCCTAAATAATATAAGACAGACATAAATATTAGTTTCTGTATCAACGAATATTTATATAATTAAAATAGGATATTATTTATCTGTTAAGTTATATAGGGTCTTATATTTAACCTTTTGTCAACTACATGCCACCTAATAATCTGTTTTTCTTTTATAACACACCCAATAAAATTATAAATAATCGGGAAATTATTAAGAATGATGTTCCATTTGCCTACAAAATTTTATATTTGTTTACAAGGTGACAAATCTTAATAAATTTTATCGTTTTCTCACGGATGAAGTAGGTAAAACACAACTAATTAATGTGAGTAAAAAATAAATTTAAAAATTAGTAGTAATAAATAATATATTTATGAAGTAAGTAAACAGTTTTTTTTTTTTTTTTTTTGTCGTGAAATAGTTTATATATTTTATATAGTTAGAAGTCGAATATTACAACCATTTTGGTGACAACAGCCAGATAAGGCTTCTTCATGCCAAATACTTGAGTCTGATCTCAATCTTTGCATTTTAATAATATTTATTTTTAATTTTCGGCAAAATTTTTAATTTTCGACAAAATTTTTAATTTTATAAAATGCCAAACACTCTCTTAATTTATATGAAACATACATTATTAGAAAAGCTAATATTATTAGGACTTACATGATATTTTTAATCTTGTTAATGTTACTTCAATATTTTACTTCATCCGATTCAAAATAAGTGATACATTGTTGCTTTTATGAATTTTCAAGTGATACATTATTAGAACTTAGATTAATTAGATAGTTTGTAGATTTAAGTCTCATATCTTTTGAATAAAGTGAAGTTAATGATTTTTAAAAGTAAAAATAAGGATAATATGATCATTTCACTATATTAAAGTAAATACTTAGTAGGTGTAGACCCTACCATTTTTTTGCTAGTAAAATAATTTTTCAAAGTGTATCATTTTTTTTAATCATCCAAAAAAGAAAAATATATCACTTATTTTGAATTAGAGGAAATATAAATATTATTTGAAAACTAAAGAATTTACATATTATAAACGCAACACAATGTAAATATATTAGTTGAATTTTTTGGTTATACTGAATTTTGCTCACTAAGATTTAGAATCACACTTTAATAACCATAAAGTCATTTTTAATAGACGAATTTCTGTTATCACAAGTCTAACTATATTATACTAAAAATACTTAACTTTGTCAATTATTCTACTTCCTCCGATTCAAAATAAGTGATACACTTCCTTTTTTAGGGTGATTCAAAATAAGTGATACACTTTGAAAAGTTTCCTTATTTGGCAAAAAAAATGGGACCCACATCCACTAACTATCTACTTTAACAAAGTGAAATGACCCCTTTACCCTTACTTTTTACTTTTAAACATCATTAACTTTACTTTATTCAAAAGGTGTGGGACGCATTCCCCACTAACCATCCAATTAATCTAATTTAACCATCATTATAATCTTTTGCCTCAAAAACCGTGAAACCCCAAGTGTATCACTTATTTTGAATCGGAGGAAGTATTTATATTTTCGCTAAGAGTAAATAGATGTTTTGAATGTAAAAGAATTAACCATATTTTTTTGTCTACTGTCAATTAAATTTCAGACCTTGAATAACTAATTATTTTTAACCCTCCATTAAGTTATACCACTACAAGAAACTACCCCTATCCCCAAGATGACCCACGAGTCTATCGCGATGACTTGTGGTCGCCATAGGGTATCCCGACGACATGTGGTCGGCATAGTATCGTCTACATACCTTCGTCAACATTTGCTAAAATATTTGTCGCCAGATGTGTCGTTGTGGAAGCTAAAGCATGCATAATCTAAGCAATTCATGTTGATTCCATGGTGATTTGAAGATCAAGTATGTGTAAGTAGGTATTTTTAGAGAGACAGAGAGAGAGCTTAGAGAGAAGAAGGAGCTTTCAAAATGGTAAATTCAATTAATTGTGGGAAAGCTTACATAATCAAGTCTAAACACAAGGTATTTGAGTATCTTTGGATATAAAATAAGTCGCGTATCTTTGGATATATCAAGTGATTAGGTAGTCCAGTAGTCATGTGTGTATACTACTCACAAAGATGCAATCTTCTTTAAATGACTTCAGAGAAAAGATCGACGGGTATACAGGACTACGAACTAATGTATATGATAACTTTGTACAATAATTGTGTATGGGAAATGAGATTAAAAAAATATTTATTCCCCATTGATGTACAGTTTGAGATTGAGTTTGAAATGATATTAAATGTTTGAGTTTAGAAAAATCATTTGAAAAGTGAAAGAAAAGTCAATCCAAGGAGATGTTAAAAACAGATGCAATTAGTACTGATTGAAATCGGTAAAGAGATCGACGAATTTAACAGCAAATTGTGTTGAATGTTGCAAACAAGTATTTTGAAAAAAGAAAAATTTATGTGCAAAATCAGGTGATTGAAAAATAGGGACACAACGCAAGAGACGAAGGT
This sequence comes from Calendula officinalis, assembly GCA_963853835.1. Lineage (NCBI taxonomy): Eukaryota > Viridiplantae > Streptophyta > Magnoliopsida > Asterales > Asteraceae > Calendula > Calendula officinalis. The sequence goes on along the minus strand of OY970830.1, from coordinate 38,304,223 downwards.
TTTTCATAAACATATGCAATCAGTACTAAACGATATTAGTAAAGAGATCAACGGATGTGACAAAAATTTATATCCTACGTTGTGAACACATCATTGTGAGCACAAAGTGAGATAAAATTTTTTGGGATGTTGATCATCACTGATTAAGAAAGACTTGATAAAAATGTGATGTCAGCAACTCAAGATGAGGTAAAAAAAATTAATTGGGTATTGATTTGTGCCAGTTTGTGTGGCATCGAAGAAATTCAAAGATTTGAATACTGGTAACAGTTTTGAGTTTGATGAAAATTGTATGTAAAAGGAGAACAATTGATTTACAATTGCAAAATTTGACAATGAAGTAACACAAAGGTAGCAATGAGAAATAAGAGAATTTATAATAAACAGATGCAATCAGTACCAACCTTGACTAGTAAAGAGATCGTTTACGAATATTACAAAAGCTAATACTCAACATTGATAACCTTGTGTGATTATAAATATGTACAAGATTGAAAAACTGTTTGAGGGAAAAAAAATTTATTAGCAATATAGAGTAAAAAAATTTGTAATAAACAGATACTATCAGTACCAACTGAGATTGGTAAAAAGATCGTTTACTGATATTATAAAAATTGATACCCCATATTGATAATTATAAAAAAATTTGAAAGGAACATTTATCACCCAAATTGTTTAGCAATTCAACAACGATGCTCCCCCTCGACAGTTGAATTTCATAAATCATAAAATCAGTTATGCTCCCCTTGACATATGAATATCGATTTCTCCCCTTCGATAAGTGAATATAGAAATTTTTCCCCTCAACCAATAATGTCATTGAAAAACGGGTTTCAAGCTGATGTACTTGAAAGCCATTTATTGTAACAAAAAAAATAAAATAAAAAAAATTGAAAGTTAAAAAGTAAAACGTTTTAGGTTTTGAGATTTAGCATACCAAGCTTAGACACAAGAAAGTTAAAACGCTTTTCGTCTAAAGCCTTAGTAAACAAATCAGCTAATTGAAAATCGGTTGAAACGATGTACAATTCCACATTACCCTGTTCAACGCGATCCTTTATAAAATGATAGCGAAGATCAATAGGTTTAGTTTTAGAGTGTTGAACAGGATTGTATGAAATTGAAATTGCACTTCGTGAATCACAATATAAAGGATTACAGCTGTATGAAAAGCCATAATCTTTTAATTGTGACTGCATCCAAATTACCTGGGATAAGCAGCTTGCCACAACAACATATTCAGCTTCTCCAGTAGATAGAGATACACAATTTTCTTTCTGAGAAGATCAGCTCACCAATTTATCTCCCAGAAATTGTACACTTCCAGATGTACTCTTCCGATCCAACATACATCCAGCATGATCAGCATCAGAAAATGCAGACAAGTCAAATAAAATTTCTTTGGGATACCAAAGACCAAGATCCCGAGTACCCTTTAAATAACCAAAGATACGTTTGACTGCTTGAAGATGCGATTCTTTAGGAGCAGCCTGATACCGAGCACAAATGCAAGTAGAGAACATAATATCTGGTCGACTTGCAGTCAGATATAATAAAGATCCTATATCCCCAGATAATTTGTGATATCAATAAGTTTACCGTCAGGATCAGCATGCAATTTAGAAACAGGTGACATCGGTGTAGAAATTGGTTTACAATCATCCATCAGATATTTTTTCAATAGATCAGTGATATACTTGGATTGACTAATGAAGATCACTGTAGGTAATTGGCGAACTTCAAGACTAAGAAAGAAGTTCATCTCCCCCATCATACTTATTTCAAATCGTTTAACCATAAGATCAGAAAATCGTTTGCAGTATTTAGGATTTGTAGAACCAAAAATGATATCATCGACATAAATCTGAAGGAGTATAATATCTTCCCCTTGTTGCTTGATGATATCACGCACGAGGAGCTTGTTTCAAACCATATAATGTTTGGTCAAGAATATACACATGATTAGGAAAATGTGGATCTACAAAACCTTCGGGTTGATGAATGAAAACTTCTTCACTAAGAATACCATTCAGAAAAGCAGTTTTCACATCCATTTGATAGATTATATAATTTTTATGTGCTGCATATGCTAGAAATATGCGAATGGCTTCTATTCGTACAACCGGAGAAAACGTTTCTTCGTAATCAATACCCTCTTGTTGAAAATACCCTTTAGCAACTAGACGAGCTTTATTTCGAATAACAATACCATTCTCATCTTTCTTGTTCTTAAAAATCTACTTAGTACCAACAACAGACTTCCCGGGTGGTTTTGGAACCAGACGCCATACTTTTAAACGTTTAAATTGATTGATTTCCTCTTGCATTGCAAGAATCCAGTCTGGATCTGAGAGAGCCTCACTAACTTTCTTAGGTTCAATGGAGCTTAAGAAAGAGGAGTACTGACATTCATCAGCAGTGGCCCTACGGGTCTGAACAACAGAGTTTAGATTTATAATTATTTGATGTACAGGATGCTTTATTGTTCATTTTAGAGAATGAGGAAGTGGAAGTTGACCCGGAATGACGTTCGAGGTATCAGTGAATGCAGGATGTAGGATAATTGCAGTTTGAGTCGGAGGTAGAGGATCAACACGTTGAACATTGAATTTGGAGAAATCTAACACCAAAGGTGGAGCTTGTGCTGGAACTAAATTTAAATCTGAAAGAGCGGCAGTTGGAGCAGGAGGTGGAGGAATATCCGGAGAGGATTAGTTTTCTAATGATGAAGCAGAATCTGACCCAGAGAAAGTGGTAGTCGGAGCAGCAGATGTTTGAGATGGAGAAGGAGTAGAATTTGAACTTTGCATTTCAGGTACAGTGATGGATTGAACATCAGCTACTGAGGGTAGGGGAACACCAGCCTCCTCAAGTAATTTATGTCGAATGTTATGATATTCATCATAAAAATGTTCAAACAAAATATCATAATCATTTTACGATGTGGAAGGAGACGACGAAGGTAAAGGAATTTCAATATTGGTCGTCAGGGAATCCAGAGGAAAAGTCTCATCAAAGGTAACATTAACACTTTCTCTTATCGTTCGATTTGAATGATTATAGACTCTGAAGGATGCAGATTCACGTGAGTACCCCACAAAAACTCCTTCATCAGCTTTAGCTTCAAATTTATTCAATTTGTCTTTGTCATTAAGGATGAAGCAATGACTCCCAAAAATATGAAAAAAATTAACATTTGGAATGCGGTTATTTATCAGTTCATATGGAGTTTTGTTGTAGGTTTTGCTGATGATTGAGCAATTTTGAATGAAGCATGCTGTACTGATGGCTTCGGCCCAAAGGGATAATGGTAGCCTTGAAAAAGAAAGTATGGTACGGGCAGCTTCAACTAAGGTATGATTTTTTCGTTCAACAATCCCATTTTGTTGTGGAGTTCGGGCAGCGGAAAATTGATGGGATATACCAACGGATTCAAGAAAAGAGTCTAAAGTTTGATTTTTAAATTCAGTGCCATTATCAGTACGAATGGTCTGGACTTTTAATTCCAAATTTGTTTGAGTTTTATTGATGAAAGCAATAATGATATCGGCTGCTTCATCTTTCGTACGTAAGAAATGAACCCATGTATATCGTGAATAATCATCAACAATCACCAACACATAAGGTTTACCTCCGATGGATTGTACACTCATGGACCACATAAGTCCATGTGAAGCAATTCAAGTGGTTTGGAGGTACTTGGAACTGGTCTGGATTTATGTGACGTTTTGTGAAGGGTTTCATTAACACTGATTGACCACATGGGTCAACCTCCTAGTCACTTGGTTCGAACCACACTGACCAAGAACATGAACTTGTTCTTGACCGGTTAAAACCAACTAGCTAATTTAATCCCTAGAAGCGGAAGTGGGATTAAACTTAATCCTTAAACCCTAAAGGATTGGGATCTTGGAAATCTAGATTAGATTAACAATGAAAGAAACCTTGTACGAAAAACTCGAACACACACGCATGCTTGTGTGTATTCGACGGCCAACCAAGAACCCTAGGGTTCTTGGTGGTCGAATTCGAACAAGAGGAGAAGGAAGAAAAGGCTTTCTCAAAACATACCTTAATCTTGCTTAAGTTAGTCCACTGATGATGAACACGACGAGTGATCTTCTAGTTGATCCTAGTAATGATCTTGATCTTCAAAGACTTGAAGAACACGAAGAACGAACGAAGAACAATTGAAGAACACAATGCTTGTGTTCTTCCTTGTGTATTCGGCCGAACAAGGGGGCAAGGGAGAGGCTAGGGTTTCGGCCAAGTGGTGTAACAAAACAAGGGAACCCCAAGCCTTCTATTTATAATAGAAGGACTTTCACTTAGGGCCATTCTAGTTTAATTAACATTAATCTTTAATTAAACTTATTCTTTTACACATAAAACCCTTATAGTTTATCTAGTTATTATTGTTACACTTAATTATTAAATGTCTAGTATTATACACTTAATATTTCAGTATATACATACACGAAATATATTCTTGTATTTATACTTTTAATAATGAATTATATAATAAACTTTATATAATCTAAACAATAATATTATCCAAACACTATATGATTTAATAGCTTTAAATCATATTACGGATAATCTATAATTAACACATTGTATATCTACTCAACTAGTAAACGTACAAATACTTGTATTAATTAGTTAGTTAAACTAATATAGTAATAAGTCAAACTTGACTTAATACTTAACTTGATTCATAAATGACTTGTTATGAATCATTCCTCTTCCAAGTATCATTACATATATTACTCGAATAACACGCACTCACCGGTGGGACCCTTAAGTGTTTCGTAGGCATGGATGTATCATCATAGGTTGACTAACTGTGCACATAAATCCTTCATTTTGGTCATCTTGCCCATTTCGCAAGACGAGCAGAGATGATCTTTGTCAAATGAGACATTTGGAAGACCAGACACATGGCCACCCTTTACCAATTTGTTGATAGTTTTGAAATTAAGGTGTTAAAGACGGCGGTGCCATAACCATGACTCATTAGACGTTTCTTTGGGAACTAAACATACTTCCTCCAGTGGAACCACATCATTTAAATTGATAGTACACAAATTTGTCTCACGAGAGCCAGTAAGTAGTTCTTTCCCTGCATAGGTTCGAACAACACACTTCTTTGTTCGAAAATTAACTTCCAAATTTTTATCACAGAATTGACCAATACTAAAAAGATTGTGATCAAGATCTTCAACATAAGTAACATTTCGAATGATTAAATTGTGACGAACGATATCTCCAATACCCATGATGGCATTTAAATGATCATTTCCAAACCGAACAATTCCCAAATATTTTTCTCTAAAATTTGTTAATAATTCCTTATTACCGGTCATATTTCTTGAACATCCAAAATCAAGATACCAGGTATTCTACATAAAAAAATTAAAATATTTGAGGTACCCAATCAGATATGGGTCCTATACGATTAGTAATATATGTTTTATGTAGTGTTTATTGTGTGATTAATTCAGAGATTTGGAGAACTGCAAGGAGGCAGTTCTGATGTTGTTCGTTTAACAGCCCATTTGAAAGATTTCACAGGAGATTGTAAAATCCATTTTGATTGTTCATTTTTTATCCATTTGTATTTAACAAATGTGGATGGTTTGTGATGTATCTTGTGAGAAGTAGTTGAGGACCCTTAAGTAGATGTAGAAACTTCTCGATAGACAAGACGACGAATAGATGAAGATTTATCAGAGGTTGGTGGGTTTGATTGTTTAAGAGTATATTTTAGTGGACGAGATACAAATGTCTTGCATGGATGTGGAAAGCAAGTATTACACGATTTAACTATTTGACCAAATTTATGAAGAACATCGTCACTAGGACCACATGGAGCATCAATCTTAATGAAATATCGTTCATCATACTGAGAAATTGGTTTATTAGTTTTTCTATCAAAATATACCTTTTTGCCAGTTTTATCATATTTAATAAACATATTAGAACAATTAACAGAGTAATTAACTGGACGATAAACTGCAGCATCATAAACAATTCCATAAAATGTTGCCGGAGAAATAAAATTTGTTGAGTTATTATATTTATTTTTATTAGAAAAAGAAGAAGCTAAAAACGAAGGACATCTAGATTTCTTAAGCTCCTTGGACTTAAGCATAGTAGACCTAGACGAATTATACTTCTGAAACTGCTCAACTCCGTTGACTCTGATGGACATGGGCTTCTTAAGCTTGGATTCTAAGGTTCTATCTGAAACATTTAAAATAGTTGAATTAGAATCTCTTTTTAAAATAACATAAATTTTGTTAGTAGACAAAGTATCATTGATTGACGCTGCAAGTTTTTGAGAAGTACTTTGAACAGAACGAGAATTTATTTCAACAATTTGATCTTCTAATTCATAAATTTTTGTTTGCAAAGCTGATTTCTCTTGATCAAAAGCATTATGTGTTTCATCGATTTCAGTTTCCAATTGACAAATTTTCTTTTATAGAGTTAGAAATGGTACATAAATCTTTGGAATTACTTTTTGTTGAAGAACATCATTACCTTTAATTTCAAATTCTTCTGGTTTTATTATCAAAAAATAATCATCGTTTTCAAATTTTACCTTTTTAGTTTCATATGTTTTATTCAATTCAACATAGTTGAAACTAATTTGTGCATTCTCCTTTTTAGCTCTATTGAAAGTTTCAATTTCTTCTTCTTCATTTGTCATTTGAATAAAGCTCTGCCAAATATCTAGATGCATGTACTTGTAGTCATATAATGTTGGAAGCACATCACACGCCTTGCGAAGATATCCTGGATTATCCGCTCCTAACCCTTCTTTTGAATTGAAGTATTTGAATTCTTTAGGCTTATTCAAATGAATGGTTTGATCTGTTTGTCCTCTTTTGGCAATTATTTATTCAAGGTGTTTGATGTGAGAAGTCAATTGAGCGTTATCATTTTTAAGCTGATTTATGATATTCTGTTTGGTGTTCAGTTCTTGTGATGTAGTGAGGTGTTTTTCATTTAAATTGTCAGATAATTCTTTTATTTGATCATTTAAAGATTTAAATTGTTTCTCATTATCATCAAAATCTTGTTGTTTACGTTCTAACCAATTTTTAGTTATTTGATATTTATGAAATGTTTTCAATGAACAATTTGTAATATTTATCATTTCGGTCATTTGATATTGAATTTTGTGTATTTTTAAGATCCGTTATTTCAAGTTCTTTTTCTAAAATTGTATGAGAAAAGTTCATAATATCATTTTAATATTGAACTCGTAATTCTGATACTTGATTTTGTAAATCCAGATTTTCTAATTTGAAAACTTGATATTGTTTAATACGATGAACAAGTTGTTCACCAAGATGAACAAATTGTTCACTTTCATTTTCTAAAGCATTCAAACATTCCTGAAGTTGAGTATTTAAATCTTTTTCAATTAAAAGGTTTTGTTTTAAAGAATCAATTTCAGATATCTGAGTTTTAACAAAACAAGTATTAGGATCAGCGGAATTATCAGAATTTGATAAGAGAGAACTGGTTACCTCAATTTCATTGTTGGCTTCTTCATTAAATCTATCAGAAATCTCAGCATTTTCTCTTTCCGTAAAACATAAGTTTGCTGAGTGTTCTTCATCCTCAGGGTCCGAATCTTCGATCCACTGAAGATGTTCAGCTAATAACACATTTCCTGTCTCAATTTGCTTAGCCATCAACATCTTCCGTTTAAAATATTTAAAATCACGAACTTTAGGTTTCTTGCAATCACTGGAGAAATGACTAGCAATTCGACTTAAAGTTGGATGAAGACCTCAGATTGTAGTTTGTAGGCTTTGAGTAGTATTTTTTCTGATAGTTTGTAATGAATGACATAGCGTGCTGGACTTCTTGAAGTTCTTTTTCCATATCATCAGTCATAGCCTGTGCAGATTCTTCTGCTATTTATTTCATTTTCACAGATGCATTAGACTGATGTTGTTTTGTGAGAAGTGCCAGAGTATCAGTTGTTTCTTGTCTGGTTTTGACTATGTCTTTCACCATTGGTGCATTCTGTTGCAAATATTCATAAAGTTCATGAACATCAATCAGACTAATATCCTTGTGCTGCATAGCACTGTTTCCAAACATTGCCCACTCGGGGAGAAGAGTGTTGATGAATTTGATATTAATCTCAAGATTTTCCTTTTTCAAATTGTTTTTGCGTAGATCATTCAACAAATTACAGTAACGATGATACGTGCTTTGCAAATCTTCCCCGGTTGTGGCTTTAAATGTTTGATAGGAATTTAAAGTGGTAACCATCTTTGGTTTATTTCCTAATACTGTTCCCTCCCTTTGTTTTCGGATTTCATCCCAAAGTTCTTTTCCGGTTTCGAGACTATCTAAACGGTTATAGCTAGATGTCATTTGGTAAGCTTTGAAGCATGAACGAAAAAGATTGTAAATCTGCTATAGCACGTTGTTTTTGTTGAACATTATATCGAGCAGGAGGAATTGGAAATCGACCACCAATAACTGGAGGAATTGCATTTGAAGCATCAACAATATCTTCATAAAACACAGCAACCCCATTCTCAAGAGATTCGAGAATTTCCGTAGCTAACTCCTGATTTTTAATTATGTGGAGAAACCTTTTCTTCTACTGAGGATACTCTCCTCCGTATAAGACTGGTGGTTTGAGATCAGTTCCAATTGATAGAGCATCTTTTGAAGCCATTTGAGAAATTTTAATACTTCATCCGTATCAAAATAAGTGACACAAATTGGCTTACACGTTTTTTGAGGTAAAAGATTAAAGTAGAGGTTAAAATAGATTAAAGTACATAGTTAGTGGAGAATGAGTCCCACTTTTCTTGAATAAAGTGATATTAATGAGTTTTAAAAGTAAAAGTAAGGGTATAAGGATAATTTCACTTTCTTAAAGTGGATAGTTAGTGGGTATGGGTCCCACTATTTTTACCAAATAAGGAAAGTTTTCAAAGTGTGTCACTTATTTTGATACACCCCAAAATGGAAAGTGTGTCACTTATTTTGATACGGAGGAAGTATATAAGTTCTTGTAGTGTACCAACCACCAACATTGTTACCACCCGTCGCCACCGTCTTCTTCATCTCGTTATTGACCTATAGCGTACCCTACTATTGTTAGCATAAATATGTTACCATATAAATATTGCTCGCCGCGAGATATAGTTGCGTAGGGTATCCACCGTCGTACTACGCAGATACCCTAGTATACACAATCATGTCAACTCCAATACTATTCCATATCCCATCTGAATCTAACCCTAACCCTAACCTCATAAATCCTCTTCTATAGTAATAAACATCAAAACCAAAAATACACGTACTTTTTCAAACCCTTATCCTAACCATACGATACGAAGAACTTTAGAGATCGATCGATCAACTCAACTGAACATGTTTATATTTAAAGTCTAGGATTAATTTTCTTCCGAGATATTGTGATTACTCTATATATAACTGTTCCTTAAATTAAAACAGAAATCGGAGATGGATCCCACGGCAGCAACCGCACACGGCCACTCTCTTCCTCCTCCGTTTCATACAAGAAATTTCAATCTCCACCACTTCCAGCAACAAAATTCTGAAGACGAACAAAGCGGCACAAGCGGTCTCAACATGGGTGGCCACAAAAGAGAACGTGATCAAGAGATAACCAACGACGAGATGTTAAACAACAGCGGCGGCGGCGGCGGTGGTGATGGTGGCAGCAGTGAAGGAAAAGACGGTGAAATGGGTAGAAGGCCACGTGGACGTCCGTCAGGTTCAAAAAACAAACCGAAACCACCGATTATAATCACTAGAGACAGCGCAAACGCACTCCGTACTCATGTCATGGAAGTTTCCGATGGGTGTGACGTCATGGACAGCCTCAGCACCTTCGCACGCCGCCGGCAACGTGGTGTTTGTATCATAAGTGGTACCGGTACCGTCACAAACGTCACACTCCGGCAACCAGCTTCCCCTGGAGCTGTCGTAACATTACACGGTAGATTTGAGATTCTTTCGTTGTCGGGTTCTTTCCTGCCACCACCAGCACCGCCTGCCGCCACAGGGTTGACTATATACTTAGCTGGTGGTCAAGGGCAGGTGGTAGGTGGCAGTGTTGTTGGAGCCCTTTTAGCCGCCGGTCCGGTGGTTATCATGGCGGCATCGTTTAGCAACGCCGCTTATGAAAGACTTCCTCTTGAAGATGAAGAAAGTACTTTACCGATGCAAGGCGGTTCACTTGGATCTCCGGGAGCGATTACACCGCCACCTGGGTCGCAACAACAACAACAACAGTTAATGACGGATCCGTCGCTATTTCAAGGGATGCCACCGAATCTACTCAACTCCATTCAATTACCAAATGATACTTATTGGGGTAATAATGGCAATGGCCGTCCGTCGTTTTAAGATCATGAAATATGTGTAAGTGTAACTGCATGTCGATCACTGAGCAAATTTTCAGGTTTTAATTCTTTTATTTCCATCTTTTGTTTCTAATTTATCATGTCAAGTATTTTGCTTCTTTTTTAATTTCATCGTTTTTAGGGTTTCTTTAATTATTTCCGTTCGATGTTAACTAAGATGACATACATATGCTTGTATTCATTGGTATTGTAAGAGCTTTTTAAAGTTTTGATTCTTGTTCGTAAGTTGGGTTTGTTCTAACATCAAATAATTAGCATCAATCAGTTCTTTTTGTTTTTCTATTCTTCATACTTCGTTTTGTAGTAATTGTGGGAATTGAAGATTAGAAGTATAGATCTGCAATTTGTCTTAATTCACTATTATCATTAAAGTTTTTTTATTATTTTTCGTAACTTTTTTTATTAGTAACAATTTAAACCTTTTAAATACAAATCAAGCTACACTTATTAGTTTAACATAATTTTATCTTGGCGTTATTGCTATATAAGATTATCCATATTTCAATTTAAATTTAAATTCCTATACATTACAACATACCTCGTTGAAATCTTATTATTTATCAACTATTCATATATATATTTTTCTTTTGTCTTTTTTTATAAAATATAGTGATAGGAAGATCTATGTAGGATTAAGGGGGGTGTATGGTCCCACTCGGTAAGTCACCCATATGGAAAATATGTAGTAATATTTAATTTTATTTTTGAATTTTTTTTATATGATCTCTACTTAAAATTACGTGAAGGCCCCGGTTGATTTTGGTTCTAGATTCGCCACTCGATAGTAATATAGTAGATTATAGATATAATATTTATATTTGCAAAATCGTCAGTCAAACGCAGATAAATAGATCCTCGTTAGCCACATTTGAGCTATTTGAATGGCAAGGACAAGTTGTACGTATATATGTGATGCATCAAGAGTTGTACTTTCTAAAAGCATATACGTACTTGAATTACACTGTCTGGCTTGGTTGGGTTATATTTGGAAAGAGAGATCAGATGCTTTGTTATGAAGCAATATGTATCACAAACACAACATTTTGTTTTTTATTGACCACTTTGTTCTTTGTTTTTTAAGTACAGCTAGCTATGTTCCTTTTTTATCCATTAATTTTTTTTTATTCCTGTTGGCCTTTTAGTACTAAAGAAAGTGTTGCAACAAAGAACATTTAATTAAATAAATACTTTTTAAAATTAACAAATAGTTCACTTTACAAAGCTTGTAAAGGCACCTTCCTAAGCAAGAAGGTCGTCCAAATGCAAGTTATTCGAAACATCTTATTTTTGGACTAAATGTTTTTCAAAAAAATGGTTTCTAGCTAGTTGGATCATATTTAAAATAAATATGATATCTACAACACAAAAATTATTCATATTGTAAGGGTTTTCATCCAAAATTTTGTAAGTATACCAAAATATAGATTATGATGTGTTAATAAGTTTTAAATCAACTCCTTATTTTAAAACTTAATTTATTTATAATTCTTAACCATGATGCATTGAGTATTTTGTTCCATAATATAGAACTCTAGGATCTAAACTACAAATTGATACTCCGTATTGACTTAAAAGATTATTGTAACATCCCGAGACCCGACCTATAATATTTTATTACTTTTGGTAAATAATACCTCATTGTTTATTATTTTATTATTTTATATGATTTTATTTGATTTATTTGAATTAATTGTATTTTTAACCATGGGGTTAAAAATTAGTAAAAACTGAGATAATTGAATGTTAAAATGATTTTTACATATTTGGGTTCATTTCTGAACTGGGGTTCTAAAAATATCTTCGTTGTTAAAATTGGAGTTAGTCAGGTCTAAATTAATTACCTGTGAACTTAGTATCCTGTACTGTGTTTAAATGAAAAATACCTGTTTTGGGAGGGAGGGGGTACGTGTTATGTTTGAAGGCAGATGTCAAAATTGGGTTTTCTCCTCCTTCTCTTGCCAGTACACGACACACACACACACATACACTTTCTTGAGTTTTCTTCCAAATTGATGCTTAAAACTTGAAGATCTTGCCTACTAATTGTGATTTTCGGAATCTAGAAGCAAAACTAAGTAAGTTCTCTTCTTCTTTGGCTAGGGTTTCATGTTCTTGATGTAGGGATGAACAACTAGGGTTCTTGAGTTAGTGGGTTTTGATGGAGTTCTTGATGAATCTTCCTTGTAATTCGAAATTGATGCATGTTTTGGTGTCTAATTGAGTTCTTGCAAGTTATATGTGTTGAATTGTTAGTTATAGCTCATTTGGTGAAGCTTTCATAAAGCTCCATCAATGGTGGTTATGGGAAGAAGATGGGTTTTCCCTAATTTGATGAATTATGTATTTTGGTGTTCTTGATGTTGTGATTAGGTTAATTATGCATGTTAGAATTATAATTGTTAGTTATAAGGATGACTAGTTAACTATTGAGATAATGCCTAAGGAATGGTAGTGTTTGGCTAGATGGAAAGTTAGTCATAACTAGCTAAATTTATAGATTGTTGACTTTGGTCAAACCTCGGAGTTGACTTTTAGTCTTTTATGGCTTGTAAACTCTAATTGTCAATTTCATGTCATTTATATGCTAGTTGTCTAGTTGGGAAGTATAATCATGTTGGTTTAGGGTCTTGACCCGTTTGTTTGGCAATTGGTGCAATTTGACCTAAATAAGGTCAAAGTTGGTGAAACTTGCATTTGGATGCAAATAACTTGTTATTATGTAATTGTGATGTTGATCAAGTAGGATATCTCATTTGATGATGTTGTTTGTAGCCCCGACTCATTATTCTTGTTTTGACCCGTTTGGCCCTAAGGTGCAATTTGGTCAGTGGGTATAATGAATTGACTTGTTGAGGTGTTAGACTTTAGTATTGGTTATGTGTAGAAATGCAAGTAATTGGTTGTAAGTTGTGGTTGCAAGATGTGGTTGCAAGATGTAGTCTTAAACTTATATTACTTGTTACACAATTGATGATTTCGGGTGACTAATTCGGTATTCATTTTGTACAGGAAAAGGGAAGGAGCCTCAGTGATATAAGATTACTGAGCTCGGTTCTAAAAGGAAACTAAGGTGAGTGGATTTAACCTTCTTCTTGTGTGATGTACAAAGGTTTTGGTATGGTAGAGTTGTAAGAGAAAAATGCAGCATTTTGGTTGGTCTGGGGGAGATAGCGGCGCTATCTCTAAAATAGCGGCGCTATCTCTGCTTCGTTTTGGAAAATTAGAACAGCGGCCTGAAATAGCGTTTGGTATTGAAATAGCGGACGCTATCTTTTGGTAGATAGCGGCGCTATCTTTGGATAGCGGCGCTATCTCCTTGAAAGATAGCGGCGCTATCTCGGATAGCGGCGCTATCTTGGCTGGTTTTGGGAAAAATTCATTTTCTTGGTTTTTCATAAATTTTCCGGTGGTACCCTTAATTGTGGGATTGTTAATGGTAGTATGTGCACATGTTTTCTAGAGGTTAGCTATGAGTGGGTTTTGGCTAGGCTTCGTTACTATTGGATGGGGTGCTCGGACTCCTACGAATGTGTTCCGTCGGGGGTGAGTACCGTGCTAATAGTAAAGTGGCCATCGGTAAACTGTTGTTCGGCCAACAACAGTTGTAGGTACTTTGCAAGTCCGCCGATACTCTCATAACGTCCAATTGCTTGTGGAAGTTTGGACGGGTTTCCAGATTGATTTCTCTTGTCTTTAATTTGTTGTGGTTGTGCAAATTGATTGTTATTTTCTATTCACTTAGCTTTGTGCTAATCCCTCATTTGTTGACTCTTTTCATGTTGTGGATTTAGCTTGACTAGAGTCGGGTTTTGGAAGTCTGACCGTACTCTGATTTTGTAAACCAAGTCGAGCCCGTTTTTAGTAACACCTTTAAATGTTTTCATATATTTGGTTAATATGTAAAGTTTTTATGATGTGTAATAGTTTAGGATTTATGTTTTCTTAAATCGCTTCCGTATGCATTTTAAAAAAGAAAAATGACTTTAAGATTATGGTGTTACAATTATGAGGGTGGATCGTATTGGGACAATTAGAAATCTAAATTTTCATGCATTTAATGTACCTTGATTCATCCAATGTAAATATATGAATAGTTTTATATAAGTTATGCACACACACACATGTAGGTTAAGTGGGTATCAACTGCACGAGGGACAACTGTATTGTGGTTCGTAGTGATTCCTTGAAGTAAGTTCTTTATGATTTCTAGGAATTAACAAAAGAGTAAGATAAAATAGTACTGTCTAGCAGTAGATATAGGTTGTTAGGGGTGACAATAATAGGGTATCCGCCGGTTCCGACTGGAACTGGAATCAAAATCGGAACCACAAGTTCATGAGATATATGAACCGGAATCTGGAAGACAGGTTCCTAAATTCTCGTAATCGGAACCGCCGGTTCAAGGGCAGGTCTGGTTACCCTTTATCTGAATTCAAAAAAATTTAGCATTAACTTATTGAATAAACAAGACAATAAATCACACAAACTAACGATTACAAATATTGTTTAATGATTTTAAGTATAGTTCAATGATTACGAATATTGTTCAAAATAGAAATAAGTGAATAATAATGATAAAACATAGTAAATGTGTGATTCATGTGAAAGTCAGTCACAAAGATACGACCTCATGACGAGTGAATGTCTCACCCAATTTCTAACTTAATTATAACGAGTAAGGTTAATTTTATATTTTTATTTAGACTTACATTTAGATAAATGATAAATCTATTTAATTTAATCATGTATAATATATTATATATTTTAATAAAAATATACAGGTAACAGTCGGTTCCAGGTTATTACCGGTTCCAGGTTCCTTAATTTTGAGAATCGGAACCGGAACCTCTTAGAGCGGTTCCATGATTTTAGGAAACCGGAACCTCCTAGCAAGTTTCCGGTCTGAAACATCCGGTTTCGAAACGGTTCCGGTTCCGATTCCAGTTACCCTCTTTTTCTGCTCACTCTTGTTACTATTAGATAAAATTATTGAAAGGGCGGGTAGAATTAATAATTACTTAGATAAAATTCCGATGTCTTATATGATTTCATTATTACATTAGATAAAATTCCGGTTACCCTCATATGTGTATTGCTAAATGTTGTACACTTGTACGTATACATGTTGATTGGGCCATATAACGTAGCCCAATAAGTTATTGGTTAATATTTAGGGCCAGTCGGCCAGGAAGCGAGTTTTCAAAAAATGAATTTTTCCAAATTAAGATACTCTTTACCCAACATTTAAAGGGTTTCATTGAATTTTGTAATAAAGTTTGAGATTATGAGTTTATTTGTATGTAAATAAGTATTATTCATATATAATTATATAATAAAAGATTGTTTTATTTATATATGATTATTCTGAATGATTGTCAAGATGAGTGACTGAAATTTATTCTTGTAATCTCTACTTTTGTTTTCAACTCAATGTAATTGGAGACGAGTCTTTTTCAACCTGGGGAGGATGATACGGATTTGACCCGAACTGAATATGACAAAAATAAAGCTAAATTACATGGCTTACTAAAAGGACCAATAGCATGGATTTCCACCTCCAACTTATTTAGTTCACCTTCATAGATGCTTGATGGTAATAAACTAATAACTAAAAGAGACTTGTTTTGTTTTAGCCTTTAAATTTTAAAGTTATTGCATGCCTTTAATTTTATTATGGATGCACTAACTAGCTTAATAATTGTTTGTTGATTGTATTAGTTTGTTTCTTTATAAAGTTAATGGCAAGAATAGTCTATGTGTTTAGTCAAGTTGTATGTTTGATACCCATAGTTTCGAAAGTGCTTGTGCGATACCAATTTTGTGAAACTTGGTCCGTTCTGGTCCCTCACTCCATACATTGTTACCCGGGCTCCGTTAGTTGAAGCATATGCATATCACATGAATACTTTTACATATTGGATCCAGTTAATTTAAATATCCGCTAGAAATATCTCATCCCCGCCAAACGCTTTCTTCTTCTTCTGTAAATTAATTGGGTCCACTATGTAAAAATGTACCAAAATGACCTTGTGTGATAAGTGCACGTTCAACTAACGGAACCGAGGTAACAACGTGTATAGTGAGGGATCAAAACGGACCAAGTTTCACGAAATTGGTACCGTGTCTGCACTTTTGATACCATTGGTACCAAACACACAATTTCACCAAACCACGTGGACTATTCTTGCAATTAATTCTTCTTTTTTATTGACTTAAAAGGAGAGGTTGTGAAGTTCAATATTAGAACATTGGTTAACTAATCCCTTGTAATACTTTGGCTCTTCTCTTGTAGCACCTTGCTAAAGAGTTTTTTAATTCAATTCATCGTTAAAAAAACTAGCATCATATTGTTACAAACGTTTTTTTTAATCTTTTGGGTATTTTCGTACTTGTTTTCTCCCTATATAAGGAGAGCAAGCTTAATGTAATGGCAGATTTTTTATGAATAAAATTCGAGTCATGTTTTCTTATTATATTTTCCTTTCTCTTTTCTCTTTGGTGGTTCTTGACTCATCTAGCGACTGAGAAATCTTTAATTGCGTCATAGACGATTTTGGTGGATTCCAAAATGTGTCTTGCAATTTCCTCACAAAATACCTTAACCTAATTTCAACAATTTTTTGGTTCGGTACCAGTTGAAATCTATATAGTCGTAAAAGCTTAATATGTCAAAAACCTTCATTTAAGCATACCACTCGAGTTAATTGTAATTTTTGTTTAATCTTCTCTTATATATGCAGTCTAAATTTGATTTCATTTTGCCCAACTGGCCATTTAGAGTCCCCTCATTGGGCCACTTTGATGACCTGTAATTCAAAAGAACTCCACCTGTCAAGCAAGAATTTTCACGTATCCTTCTTCAAGCATTCCTTTTAGACAGATTTTCAAAATTGGCTTTCCCCTTTACGATGACATCAAAATTACCGGCACTAAGTTATGCATTATTACATTCCCTTCCATCGCTACCTGATTCTTTTACTGTTCTTCCATAAATAGTTGTAAAAAACTCGAAATCAAGACAGTTGGAAACAGATTCACGTAATCTGAGAAGTTTTTTAATCGATACCTTATGCTCTTTGTTGATTTATGTTTCGAATATGAAGTGTATTGTTTTTTGATGTCCTCTATTGATCGAGAAATGAATTTGTTTAATCCGAATTAGGGTTTCATTTCCCCTTTTACGTATTACTAATGTCAAATTAAGGTTCTTTAGTTGTCGATGTTTGTATATATTAGTTCATGCTCTCATATTATTGCTACAATATGCTCAGAATTTTGATTTTGGTACTACAATTGAATGCCAATTGCTTAATGAATGGCTACCGGAAATCATTACAGGGGTTACAATCCATGACAATGATTTTTATTTAGGGCAACAACTCATTTGGGTTCCAATCCAGTTTGTTGTGTCAAATAAATTGTAGCACTTGCATAACTTCTTTGGCTTTGTTTTATTAGGGGTAAAAATTCTGAAGAAATCACCAAAGGTTCGGACCTAAACTACCTTACTCGAGCACATTCCGTTGCGATTTCCGGTAATTGAATCTGATAATGGGGATGAATGTTACTCCAATTTGGTCAATCTCGCTCAACATGTTCCTGATATGTAGGGCATGTTTGTGATAATAAGCTTGAATTTTCGAGCTTATTATCGCTTATTAAGCTAATACGCTCAAAAGCCTCTCAAATAAGCTTTCCCAAACATGCCTGTAGTATTGTCACTTTTTGGTAGCAAATTTACACCTGAACGACATAATTTTTTTTATCCTTGGTTATCAAGTTATGCTACTGAATTGACCTAATTTATCCTACAGTTAGCTGCACTTAGCTGCACGATATTTTTACGAGAATTAGGTTTCATATCCAACAAATGTTTTTGAAACAAGAAATCTTTAGTACTTGAACCAGTAACAGTATGCATGTATGTAGTGTTTTCAAAAATGGCATGTACACGTACAAATTATTTTTTATATGTTAATTAGGATTTTATAAGTCAAGTACTATTGTTTGTATTTCAAAATTAAATAACTATTGTACTATAATTATAGCTTTTGCAAAATATGGTATTTCCATTTTTGACAATACCATATTGACCTTTCGAAAATCCGAACTCATTGTAATACAACGAGAGCTTCGTATGGAGATATTTATTGATTGATAGTTATTGACTGCATGTATTTTTTTAATTTTGAAAAAAGAAACGTTTTGTAATCAATGATTATGGAAACACATTGTAATACTGTTTGTCGGGTTTACCTTTTTGACACCCCTCCTGGCATGTATGATTAGAACCAGTTATACCTTTGTATGCAATAGTAACAATGTCAAGTAATTCTGTTTGTGTTTTTTAATTTGTTCATAAGTTATTTTTGATATTAATTAGGATTTTACAAGTCAAGTTATATAATACAAATCCTATGTGAATGGTTTGTAAGTTATTTGTTCGTATGTAAAAAACCATTTATATAAATGGTTATTTGTAGGAATCAATGTCAAGTTTGTATTTGCATTACATTTGACCATTTATATTTGCATTTCTTATGGTTCAAATTTACAAGTCAACCATTTGTATTTGCATTTTTAATTGGTTCATTTCTTATGTTAATGTTTTATATCCAACTAACCATTTATATAGGATTCGTTTAAATGTTTTGTAAGTTAACCATTATGTGGATTCTTCTAATTTATTATGATTTTCTATTTTTTCCCCTATTTTTAGGAATTTATTGGAATTTTATGGATTTATGGGATTTATGTAGGTTCTTCTAATTATAAGTGGTTTATTGGAGGTTTTTATCCGAATGTATAAAAGTTTTGGTACTCCTATGGATGGCTGCAAGGTCATTTTTTTTGAAAAGATCAAAAGCATTCTTGGGATCCTTGGAGGATTCTGTTTTTTGAATTTTGCAGGTGTTGGAGATTTTTGTGAGCTCCTTGCTGGCTGGCATTTGGAAGGTGTTGCTGTGATTTCTGTTTGGTCAAAGGCTGGAGTTTTGACTTTGACTTTTTATGCCATATTAAAAGTCAATGTTGTCTAAAGAAGCTTTTATGGTGGATCGTAAGAGAAATGCGTCGAAGATCTTATGATAAATTTTGGAGCTTATTGAAGATGTATGTTATGCAGATTGAGGGATTTTTGACTATTTTAAAGTCAAAGTCAAAGTCAAATTTTACTACCAAATTCTATAGCCATGAGGTAATTAATTGCATATGTGAAGACTTATTCATTATGTTGACCGTTTCTGGGTCAAACATGGATGGGGATACCAAATTGGTCGATGCGGAATATGTGGAAGATCTTTATACAAAATGTATTTCTGTTGGGGATCGTTTAGTGAAGATGGTCATTATGAAGCATTTTAATGGGGTCAAGGTTGGTAGCCGGATTTAAAGAAGAGATTCATGGATAGCTGGCAAATTTTAGAGGATGGATTTATATGTATTTTTGGTATTGTAGTATTTGTTTTTGCATGGTGTTAGGCTATAGTGTTACTTTATTTTTATTGGCCAATTTACCAAAGCACGTTTAGGAAACTCTTTAGGTTCAAAAGAATATGGACGTTGTGGTTCGTTTACAGATAAATTTTATTTCATCTCTAAATTTCCTCTACATTTATTATGTATTAAAAATTATTTCTCATCATTTTAATTATTCATTTTAATTATGGATTATTATGTTATTTCAACAGTATCACTTTTTGTTATTTTCCTATCTCTTTTGAAGCATGCCCGCCCATTCGGGCGGGCTTTGAAGCCAGTAAACTATATATACACATATGTTTCCACTGATATTATATGTTGACATATTGTTGGAAGGTAGAAAATGTAAAATTAACATTGGCGGAACTTGAACACTTTAATTGGCAGGGCCGAATTCTGTATATATTTCGCTTATAAATTCTTGGAGGGACCTAAATATGAAATCAACTTAAATCTTTGTATAAAATTGTTAAATATTTATATAAATTCAAGATATTAAGCTCGTGTTCAAAGAATCTTTAATTTTTTTAATTCTCAATAAACAAAGGGGATTGATTCTTTGAGAGCACATTTTGGGAGGATAGAGCAATTTAAACTAAAAATACAATTATACCCTTCTCCCTACCACCATTTTACCCCCCACTGCCACACAACACAGTCACCATATGCATCTCTTAAGCGTATTTTAAATCGTTCTTAACCAAATTCAGTATAGTCTCTCTCTATGGGTTTCATTTCTCCTCCAGCAACACACCGAAGAAGTTATCACCACCGGTCAAGCCTCCATGTTCTCCGATTAACAACTAATTCCACCACAAGTACTGTTTTTTAACATTTAGTGGCGGTAGGAGTATTTTTTGGAGCAAATTTGGCCTGAACGCAACAACTTAGGAGGCGTGCCTTGGAGATTGGCCGTGACGGTAACGCCGGCGGCAAGTCCTTTTGATTCTCTGCCTCACCTCTCTAATGAAGAGAATCGAGCATTCCTCCAACGAACTCTGAGCTACCGAATATGGCGAAGCTAACATATTATCTGATATCTGAACACCACACTCTCCGATTGAATCCAAAAAAACATAAATCAATGAATTAGCTAAATTTATCATGCTTCAAAATTCGAAATAAACCCTAATCCATTATTCAAAAATTAAACAAGCATGACCCATAATTTGACAGAAAGCTTCGATTTTCAATTCAGTTCTTCTCAAACTCTCCAACAAAAATCCCAATCTGAACAACTAAAGATTCCGTTTAATTTTTCGGAGGAAATTTTTCGGATACCTGATTCGTTTGATGCTGTAAGAGGAAATTTTCAATAATATTAGTGTTGATTTGTTTAATCTTTTGATTTGTTTGAATTCTGAAATTTTGATTTGTTTAATTTTGAAATTTTGTTTGATGCTTCAAGTGGTGAAGTTGGTGTTGTATTTGGTTAAGAAGATGCAGATGGTCGACTGGGTTGTGTGGGAAGGGGTAAAATACTAAAATGGCAGTAAAAAGGTATAATTGTCTTTCTATCATAAATTACTCTACATTATTAAAAAGTGCTCTGTAAATATCATCACCCAAAAACAAAGAGAGGTGATATCACCACCACAAAAGTTACTTCTCACACCACAATTTATGTTTTCGTATAGTTGTATAGTCTACTTTACAACTTGTACAGTTTGGTAAAAGAAATAATTTATGTGATGTAGATATCACCACCCATAAACAAATACTCCGTATCAATCATCTATCTTCTTCTACTTTACTCCTATAATAAATCAAAGCTTTTTTGACACTTGTTAACTTTTCAACTCTTCTGAATTTTATTTTCCCGCGTTTCTTTCTCAAGCCTTCTTTCCCCCCTTCTTTTGTTCTCTGCCGATTCATAATCACAAAAATTAGGGTTTCCCTCTCACAGAAATTCTACAACATGATTCAGAGTTCAAACCTAAGTAAAGGATCTTCACGAGCAGAGCTATATATCCAACCTCTTTATGGGTTCAATTTCTGCAACAGTTATGAAGACCCAATTCAAGTTCTCTCTGATTTATGAGTTCAATTTCTGTAACAGTTATGAAGACCCAATTCAAGTTCTCTCTGATTTATGGGTTCAATTTCTGCAATCTTCGTAGGATTTCAAACTCTGGTAAAGCTCCTTTTCAAGTTTTGCTTTTGCTGATTCTAGAGCCGGTTTTTGAACTGATGTTTTCTCCTAAATCGCATGCCTTTCTCCCTCAGAGAAACTCACGTACGGTAATTCGAACTTTTAGGGTTTTAAAGTTTGGGGATGCTGAATAGGATCCGTAAAATTCGAGGGCACACCGACCGTTAACTATAATTGGGATTTCTTCTGAAATCCAGCAAGTTAAATCCCTAATTTTGATCACTTATCCGTACACAAACCCTACTACGCGCATGTATAGTTCTAATTTCTAATTTTTTTATATTAATAGCTATATGTATATTCATATCAGGTTCTACAGGTGATTTTCATATGCAAGTTGATGTTGGTAGGGTATGTTTGAGTGATCGAGTGATAATCAGGTTTTATATTGAATTAAACACTAAATAATTTTATTGAAAAATGGTTAAAGCTTATACACTTTGGTTCAACTATACTCTGATTGTTCTTCATTTCCAAATATGCACACCATGTGGTCTCTTATATGCCAATTAAGCACTTTTTTTTTTCCTTTCTTCAAATACCAAATTTGTCTCATCAGTTTCGAGTTTTTATTTTGTTTTTCGTTTTTTATCTGAATTTGTTTAGTGTATCTCCGTGTTTAATCTTTGATTGGTTATAATTGCGTATTATATAGATATTGTTGCTTGTGGATGAAAAGCTCATTGAAGATGTAGCTAAAGATAATCGTGAGAATTATCAAGAGTACAAAAGCTTTGGGACATCAGCAGTTGGTTATGGAGTGTATCGAACAATTAGGCCGCATGTTTTAAGGTAATGTTTTCTTCTTAAGATACCAAAATTTTGTCATGTTATACTAATATTGTTAAAAGGTGTTGTACCATACACATTTCAATACATAAATACTGATTTCCATCCATAAATTCAAGGGCGTTTTTAGATACCTGAAAAAAGAATCTAAATTGAGATTGCGCACAAGATTTGATCAAATTGCAGGAAGTCGTTTCTTTGGCAACTTAGATTCTGCCACAAGTAATCCAGTTTCCATTGTTATTCCAACTGATACATTAGCCTTAAAATAATCGGCTAATGCAACATTTCGCGCCCGTTTTGTTGGTCAGGGCTACAAACAGGTTAGAATTGCTTTGGTTCGGTTATTTCAGCTAATACAATTTGTGGTTTGCTTTTTGCTCAAACCAAATCAAGATTCATTATTAAAATCATTTTGATTTGAACATGTGTGTGGGCAACTGTCCTTGACCCACCACTTACTTTTTGTTGACTTTTGACCCATATGAAATGCTACACCACTTAGTTTTGGTGAATTTTGACCTGTGCAGGCTGGACTTGATAAAATGTGCAGATGGAGGGTGGACTTTCTTTCTATTTAAATGTACAAATTGTGATTCTTCATATTTATCCATGTACACTTCTAATAACTTGCCGACTTTTGACTATGAGGTTTCGGATAATAACTTGTCAATTCCTAACTGTCGTATTTGAAAAATGTTGTTGTATAATTAATACCTCGTTTTTAATCATATTTTATTGGCAGATATTGTTCTACAGTCTACACTTGCAAGGGATGTTCTATTTGCTAGTATTTATCTTGATTTAAATTTTCATGCCACTTTAAAAACTTAGTTAAACCCACAAATTGATACATTGTTGACATATTTGGTCATAATTATAGTTTCCTATAGTATCTACATACATTTGCAGGTTACATTTGATGAGGCCTTAAAAGTGAGCAATGAATATGTACGCAATGTGAGCACTGAAAGTCACAACAATATTCATGTGATTAGTGCTTATAAACAAATACGGGTATATGTTTTCAGTTTTGTGAAAGTAAGGTATATAATTAATATAGACAATTACATACTACTCATTCGATTATTTTCATTATTAGCTAAACTTTAATACATATCTAATATTTTTGTAGGTTTCTTTTCTTATTTTAGACTAATTTGACCCATTCATTTATAATATAAGTGTTTACAAATTTGAATTCAATGAGGTGTTTAAAAATTTATCTTAAATTTTGTTATTTTGTTAAAAGACTTTGCTTTGTCTTTTTAATACATTTTTTTTAATAATTTTTCTATTTCGTGTTTGTATTTTGTTACGTCATTATAATCTCACGGCTTTTATCGATAAAAAAATTTCGTATTATATATTATTAACGTTCAACATAATAAGTGACAATCCGTGATTTTTCACGGGCTATAAACTACTTGATTGTTCTATATACGAAGAGAGATGTATTTATCATTTAACACTCACAAAAATTTTAATCCTATATTTTTAAAATTATTATTTTTATTAATTAATTATTATTATTATTTCCGTTAAAAACAAACTATGTGATAATCACATGTGAATATATACTTGATCACATATAATGTTTTTATATAATCATATGTGATCAAAGTAAACAATCATATGTGATGTTTTGGTAATATCACGTGTGATCAAGTATAATAAAAATTAAAAAAGTAGTATTATTTTTTAAAAATAAAAAAAGTTATGTGAATGTCAAATGACAAAAAAACCCTTTCATATACTACCTCCGTATCAAAATAAGTGATACACTTAGGGGTGTTCGTTTGGATAATTTGGATTTATCCGAACCAAATAGGTGAATCCAAATGGATTATGGATTTTAAATGTTCAAACCGAACCGTCCAAACTAATTTAAATCCAAACCGATCCGAACCAAATTACAATTTGGATGGTTTGGATTTGTCCGAACCAAACCGTTTTTTTCTTAACATAACTACTTTATACAATTTCAAAACGATAAACTATTTTATACATAAAAACAAGTCTAATTCATAGCTTGTCGAATCGTCGTAGCTTGATACGAGTGGGCTGTGTGCGATTCACGTATCAAATAGGAAGGGACGAATTGGGATTAAAGTAAGAATTGATAGGGTTAAGATTGTGTTTGAAAATTGGACAGTCGATGAGATCACAGGTCATGTATTAAGTTTTTCGGAATTGGATTTAAAATGTGCCAATTAAGAAGTTAGTTACTTTAGAATGATTTTGGGCCATAGGATATTTCGTTAATTTCAGTAGTCCCTATATTTGGTTTTCTAGAAATAGGATAGAATTGTTTTATATACTTACATTTTATATATTTATATTTTATATATATATATATATATATATATATATATATATATATATATATATATATATATATATATATATATATATATATATATATATATATATATATATATATATATATATATATATATATATATATATATTACTATTTGGATTTTTTGGATAATCCGGATTTTACAATGAAAACCAAATCCAATCCGAAAACCACACTATTAATTTGGATCAAGTCCAAACCGGTCCGAAAAATTAAAAAACCAATCCAAACGATCCAATCCAAATTGTCCATTTGGACAATCCGGATTTATCCGAATAGTGAACACCCCTAGATACACTTTCCATTTAGGGGTGGAACAAAATAAGTGATACACTTCTAAAAGTTTCCATATTTATTAAAAAAGTGGGACCCAACCTCCACTAACTATATATTTTAATAAAGTAAAATTACATTTATATCTTTACTTTTACTTTTAAACATCATTAATATCACCTTTTTTAAAGGAGTGAGACTCAATCTCCACTAACTATATACTTTAATCTATTTTTACTTACATTTTAATATTTTGCCTCAAAAACCGTGAAATTTCAAATGTATCACTTATATTGATATGGAGGTAGTATAAAACATATTATTAATTTTGACAATTGATTATTATTGATCAATGGATTAGATTTATTACTTGTAACTTCAAGAAAATTAAAGATTTTTTGAGTAAATCTCTAAGATATTAAAATTAAATAATCGGAGCCTCGTCTTCAGAAAATGAAACAAAAATATTGGTACAATGACACACATAATTCAGAAGTTGAAAATGGGATAAGTGATCATCATGGATTAATGGTATTTCAATGGTGGTAGTGACAATGTTGATGGCAATTCAAGAATACCATAACATGCAATCAATTGCTCTACACCCATCGAGTATATTATTGACATAGATACCTACAATGCCCATTATCACAACGTTCCATATTGGTAGTGAAATTTTCAAAACACAATTAACTGTATTATGTATAGGAGTGTTTAATTGGTTAGATCAAATTTTGGACTTATATAAATTTTGAAATATCGAAAATCAGATAAACTCTATTTTTCCCAACTAATTAAGTTAACAATTTAATGATCATTTAGTGGTATTAGGTAAGATATCAACCAAAGGTAATGTTCACTACAAAAAAATAAGCTGGCTACTTGCAACGACAAAAAGTCCAAATATCGCCTCAAAAGGATGGTTCCGGCGACACGATAATACAAAAAGGACGCCGCAAAAACCTCGTGTCAAAAAAAAAAATTTGTTTGCGGCGACAAAAACGCCGCAAAAAGTCCAAATATCGCCTCAAAATGACGGTTGCAGCGACACGATGATGCTAAAAGGACGTCACAAAAACCACGTATTTTTGGGCAATAATTTTGAAAAATATGATGTTTCTAACAAATTACAACAATAAATATCAACAATAAAAAAATATATCAAACAATCTCAATAACCATTTCATACAAAACAAACGACAATTTCAAAGTTAAAAACATTAACATGTAACATAATATAAGAATACATGTTTTTAACAAACTAGTAATGAAAATTCTCTGCATCGTTATAACATAATAAGAATACATGTTTTTAACAAACTAGTAATCAAAATTCTCCGCATCGTTATACTCTTCATCACAAGCCAGTTCATTTCTAGCTCCTAAAAAAGTACTGCATTCTCATGCAACAATAGAAACAAAATAATTATAAAATTAAGAAAATTCTAATATAAAAGTAACAACTTTATAGATAGAAAATCATCATACATCTTTTTGTTTGCCCCATGTTTCTTCTGCCATTTGTGTCGTGTATTCAGGATCGTCACATATCAATATATCGTCAAACAAAGTTCCAGATTTCACCAGATCACGTTTATTTGAGCATTGAATCTTCAATGATGGATAATTAAATACACTAAACAGAAAAGAAAAATAGTTACCTACCACAACTCGATACCAACATACTTCAATTTGGGGTGAATTTGATTTGGCATACAGATTGCAAGACATACACGAAAATTTGATTTGGCATCATGGTCGAAGCCTTATGACCCGAAAAGGATTTACTGGAAAGAAGTTTCAGTCAAAACTGATTAAGAAAATAAAACATGGAAGTTAATTTGCTAGGTGCACCATAATTCCATGTTTTCATGTCAATTATGTGGTGGCACATGGGAAATTCCTTCATGTTTTATCATAAAATGCAAAAGAAGCCTCTAAAAGAAACTAATAAAATACTCACTGTAACATAAAGCTGTGAGTGCTCATTAATGTTCTTTTTATGGATAATTTTTAATTTTAAAATGGAAATGGTTCCTCCAATTGATTAGTTTTTTCTTACCCTATGTTCCCTCGGTAATTTGGAGATCTCAAGACCTCTGGTTACAAAATCTTAAACGGATCTCGTCCTTAAAACATATACTCCTTCTCATCCCAACCTTCGGCGTGTTAAATAAATATCAAATTAAGATCGAGTGAATATTACAAGTGACAATTTAAAATTTGCACAAACAAACTATTTACCATTTGTTTGAAATATGAATCTACCTTTTTCGCCTAATCTGTTTTGATGGCGGTGATTTCCCTTCATCATCAACGGATAACTCAAAATAAATGTTAAAAAGCATGCAATATAAGTTTATTAAAAAACTTAAATCGTCCTATTGAAAAGTAATCCTGTAGTAATCAATAAATAGTAAAACATGTTAAATTTAAAATATACTTGCGTTCAAGGAGGTCCATTATTTTTATAAAGTCCCGAGGAACAAATCTCAACTATTGATCAATTTGATCTAATGGTCAAGATTAATCACATACTTTATACATGGAGGGGTATTTTGGTTATTTGGCACTAAATTTTTTTTATTTTTTTATTTTTTTTATTTTTTATTTCTTATTTTAATTTTTTTTTTATTTTTTTATTTTTTTAATTGAGGGGTATTTTGGTCATTTTGAAAAAAATATTTTTATATTTTTATTTTTTTATTTTTATTTTAAAATTTTTATTTTTAAAAAAAAAATTCAAAAAATTTATTTATTTATTATTATTTTTAAAAATTTATTAATTTTTCATTAATAACACATAATCTGATAACATAGTGAATCACATGTGATTGCATAGTGAATCACATGTGATTGCATTCTGAATCACATGTGATTTAACTAAAACATCAAATTTGATTAAATATATAATCACATGTGATTTTACACTAAAACCACATGTGATTAAGTTATACACGTAATTATCAAATAAATATTATTTTTTAATAAAAATATTAATAAAAAAATAAAAAAAATTTAAAAAAATTTAAAAATTTAAAATAAAAAATAAAAAATAAAAAAAATCGGAATTTTTTTTAAGTGCCAAATGACCAAAATACCCCTTCATAATAAGAAGTAAAAAAAAAATTAAAAATTTTAAAATAAAAAATAAAAAAAATAATTTTTTTTTAAAAAAAATGACCAAAATACCCCTCAATATACAAAATATGTGATTAATCTTGACCATTAGATCCTATTGATCAATGGTTGAGATTTGTTCCTTGGGACTTTACAAAGATGATGGACCTCCTTGAACGTTTCCCATTTAGAACATCCCATGGTGGTAATCGTTTCGTGTTATTGGGTAACACGACACGACACAAATTCATTTTTTCTCAACACGAAAAAAATACGACACAAAATCGTGTTTTATTTTATTAACACGAACACGACCAATTAAAAAACGATAAACACGACAAACACGAAAACACGAGATAACTAACAAAAATATCAAATTCCTTACTTAGTACATCCTAAAAAACATGACAAACACGATAAAAATATAACATAAATTTCTAAATGTTCCTAAACTCATAATTATAGTGTCAATTTCGTTTTAATCTCTGAACACGAAAACAACAAGACACGACTTCGTGTTTGTTTTTCAAACTAGACACGAACACGACACGAACAAGAATTCAAATTTCGATTTCGTCCCAATTTTATTTCATTTCGTATATTTTTGTCGTGTCATGTTAAGTTTTTACAGCCCTAGTGGTAACTCAGTTATTTATATGTCATAACTGTCATAATTAAGTACCCACGAATTCAAGTCAATTTTGTCCGTTGAATAAGGTCAACTCGGTCAATTCATACATTATATTGATCCAATGGCTCATAATTATTAATTAATTAACAATGTATGTTTTGTTTCCCAATTGAAATTCCTATTCCTATAAACAGGTAGCTTGTGGTTGATGTTCACTCTAATTTAACTATTGAAATTCCTATTCTATATTGATCCAATGCTTATAATTATTAATTAATTAACAAGGTTTGTATATTTTTTATATGTTTAATTATCACGTTGTTTTGGGATTGTGCAACTTTTGTGTTCTTATAGATTCACTAGTTGTTTGTAATTTACAAAGATAGTTTAGTGTTCGACATTACTTGTTAATAATAACGAATTCAGGATCAAAGTCAATTGAGACTTCTTGTAATCAATGTTTTTTTTTCCGCGCATTGGGTGGCTCATAAATGTGGCTATCCACCCTTCTTGTTTGATTGAACTAAAGACAAGATCTCTTGATTTTCGTCACTTTTGCTTAAAACCTGAATGAATTGTGTGTAAAAATGTAACGTTTGATGTACTCCCTCCGTCCCTAAATAAAGTTTCCATTTGTGTTGGGCACAACATTTTAGGAGATAATTAGTGGTGGGGTATTTGGTATTACTTTTGAATAAAATATAAGGTTTGATTGGAGAGAGAAAGTGTTTTAAGAGATAGTTAGTGGTGAAAGTATTGGTAATAATATTATTATATTAAGTGGGTCCCTTAAGTTTGAGAAATGGGAACTTTATTTAGGGACAAAACTTGAAGGTGAAATGGGAACTTTATTTAGGGACGGAGGGAGTATAATTTTGTGTTGGTTTATACATAAATTTGTTATGTTAAGTGTTTTTAATACTGGTTGTTGGGTCGCTGAAAAGCATCCCCCACTGAAGAGATTTAATGAAGACAAAAAGGTAAATAGTTAGAAGACAATTTGAGGATTAGTTCCTCAGATTGTGGGTAACTGTATCTGATCAGTTCGGATTTCAGTTATCCGGTTACACTATCTGATCACTATCTGAAACAACAATCAGTTCCGCGTGCGGAATCAGATACTGGTTAACAGATCAGATAGTTGTAACAGGTTCATCGCACATTGGACAATAACGCTGAACCATTGAACAAATACTTCTCTAAGCAAAACTCTTAGTGAAGGTCACTGAAGCTGAAGGCCAACTAAAGAAGCATGAGTATCCGAAGACTCATGGCCACCAGAAGTGGACACAGGCTGCAAGTTTCAGTGTCACAGAAAGACACAAGTAAAGCACAAGTTACTGTAATCGCTGATAAAGGGAATGTCTTGCAAATCTTCTAGAAGATATCAGCGGTCACAAGACGACAGATAGTACTGTCTGAATTCCGTTAGTCGTGCTCGTCCCATGAAATATCCTCTGCACCAACGGAATTCTCACACGTGGAATCAATCGATTATTCCTTTGGCTCTACGTTTCCCAATGATATAAATTGAGGACTTAGTAGATTGATTCCGGTGTGCACCCAACAAGTTTACACGCTGCTAAAATTACTCCAGACATTATCTCTTTGAGCAGAGTGTAAACAACCAGTTAACCTTCTGTTACTTGATTTGAGAATTGAATCTCTGTAATGAAGGTGTCTGGTCTTGTGCTTGATCATTTGTTGATCACAAACTTGTCTTAGATGGTATTTGTTATTGTCTATCACATGCAAGCAGTTTAGTTAGGATTTGTTCTTAGCTATTCCGCAAACTGCTTGCATCTTTATTGTATCACTTATTGATTAATAAAGAAAAGTTTAAAAAGTGTTGAGTGTTACCATTTATCCTTTATTTGATCAGTGAAAGTGTATAAGTGCAGAAATTCACTTATCACGTGACTAACACTGGTTTTATTTTGAATGCCGTATATTATGATTTAATAGACAATGGGGAAGATCTATTAAAATGTAAGTCACGAGTACCGACGAACTATTGATGAAGCTAAAAACACACTCACTAGCTTCATCATTGAGAAAGGAATTGCTCCTTTAGTGCTACGACGCGTGTTAGATGGATTTCATTATTTTTAAGATCATTTTTAATTAAAATAAACATTGTTAACATTATTTCGATATTCAAACCATTATTTTTAGCCTTAATTTACTAATATTGTTGTTTAGATTTCATTCTGCTGGTACATTTGATAAGGAAATCAAAACTGGAGGTCCATTTGGTACTATGAGGCTTAAAGCTGAGCAAAACCATGGTCCAAATGTTGGCCTTGGCATTGCTGTTGATCTATTAGAGCCTATTAAACAACAGTTCCCAATCATCTCATATGCCGACTTTTATCAGTTAATCTTAATCTTAATTACTTAATATGTTTAATTAATTACTATGATTTACTTAGTGTTTTTATATATATAGTTGGTTGGTATTGTTGATGTTGAATCCACCGGAGGACTAAATATTCCTTTCCATCCTGGCAAGCTGGTATATTTTGGGCAACTTTTGACCTGTTCAACCCATATAAATGTTTTTATTCGTTATTTTTTGGTTTTACGCATAAAACTTAACCAAAATCGATGCATTCATGAGTAAATTAGTCGAAATTGTCCTGCTCCAGAAAGCCGTCTTCCTCTTCTTAACCGAACCTGGAGAATTAAGGGATGTGTTTGTGAAAATGGGTCTTAGTGACGAAGACCTCGTTGCTCTATCTGGTGGCCATACTCTGGTTTGTACAATTACTTGGTTATATTCGATTAACCACCAAATGTTTTTATAAAAAAATCGCTTATGTTTATAGGGGGTGGCCACAAGGACCAGGCGGGACCACGTGGTAGTGTGAATATGTCGAACAGAGTGTCCTTAGTGAAGGAGACACAGTGTTGTCGATGACCGCCTCAAATTGATGAGGGCGGGTTTGTGTGTTTAGTGCCAATGTGTTCAAGAATTGATGAACGTATATCAGTGGGACCGCCGGCCGAAGCACTGATGAGATAGAAAAGTGGGTGACGTTGAAGAATATGGGACAACACCGGATATTTTTCAGTGAAAGTTGTTTCCTCCTGAGGATCCCAATAATAATTGTTCCTTTTAATTACCTTTCTTTGTGCAGGGGGAACGAGAACTTTCGCTGAGATAATTACTTGTTCTGCCATCTGTAGAATACACAATAAAACTGGTGTGCACAGAGAGCAATCAAAGTTAGCAGACAGTAACAAATATATTTCAATGATAAGTAATTAGAAATTTTGAAAACTGAAGTTTGTGGGACCACCGAATTTTGATTTGAAGAATGATTTATATATATATATATAAAGAAAATTTGAAAATTTAATTTTATTTATAATAAAAAAAATTTGGAAATTTAATTTCATATATATAAAAAAATTGATTGTTATAGATAAAAGAATTTAAAATTTTATTTTGTAAAAAGATGTTGACCCGTGAAAAGTGGAAAGCTCGAGAAGAGATTGGACCCGAGAAAGGATTGCGGGTCCAATAGGATCTCGGGAATGGTAACGTTTACGGGTAGAGAACAGATTGCGGGCCCAAAACCATTTACGGGTCGGGAACTTAATGCGGGCCGGGAACCAATCGTGGGCCGATATCGGATTGCGGGTTGGAACGGTTTGTTCAAATTTTTTACAAAATAAGTCATAAGTGACTACCGATTGTGATCCTGAACATGAACTTTGTAAAACTGAAGCAAAGATAAGTTCGCGAGATAGTTACGAGTGTTATTGAGGATTAGAACGATTGTCAAGATGTCGAACAGATACTTTGAACCCTAGGCTACCACAAATACGCATAACAGTCGAAATACATGAAATTAGAACTAGAAATGATCAAATTGATTGAGAGATCTTACCGAATTCAGATGAGTAACAAGATTGAGAGGGATCGAGAACAAATTCGAGCGAAGTGGAGTTGGAATTGAAGGTATTCGTTGACGTCTGTGAGAATCGCACCTTAAGTGTGTGTTATTGAGAAGTGATTTGAACGACTGAAGGGTTCTCGAGGTACGAAACGGGGTATTTATAGGGTCGAAGAGATCGCGGGCCGAAAAGGGATCTCGGCACGAGAACAATTCTCGGGTCGAGAACGGAACGCAGGCCGAGTTCGGATTCCGGGTATTTGAGGATTGCGGGCCGTGAAGAGATTGCAGGTCGAAACAAATTTAAACTAAATATAAAAAATAAACTAAAAATTTAACCAAAAAATGAATAAAAATTCTAAAAATTCTAGAAATTTGTATTGGCACGGATGTTAGTGATTTCTTCACGGGTGCTCCCCTCGACTGTGGGCATTCATCCAGCAGTTAATTTTCGAGTTTCGGCAATGATGATCATTTGAGACACAACATCAGCTCCCCATTGACTGATGAGAATAGCGATTTTGACTCTGCTCCCCCTTGATTTGTGAGTATAAAGTTCTTCTCTCGATTGTTGAAGATTATGAAAACCGGATTTCAAGATGAAGTTCTTGAAAGCCATTTAAAACGTTTTTCATCTAAGGCCTTGGTAAACAAATCTGCTAATTGAAAATCTGTGGATACGAAGTACAATTCAACATTGCCCTGTTCAACATGATCTTTGATAAAGTGATATCTAAGGCCTTGGTAAACAAATCTGGTAATTGAAAATCTGTGGATACGAAGTACAATTCAACATTGCCCTGTTCAACATGATCTTTGATAAAGTGATAACGAAGATCAATGTGTTTAGTTTTTGAGTGTTGAACAGGATTGCAAGAAATTGCAATTGCACTTCTTGAGTCACAATATAAAGGAATACGGCTATAGGAAAAGCAATTGTAATCCTTTAATTGTGACTGCATGCATATCACCTGGGACAAGCAGCTTGCAGCAGTGGAAAGTGAAACACAATTTTGCTTCCGAGATGACCAACTGACCAACTTATCACTCAAGAATTGAAGACCTCCTGAGGTACTCTTCATATCCAGCATGCAGCCTGAATGATCAGCATCAGAGAAGGCAGATAGATCAAATGAAGTTTCCTTTGGGTACCAAAGACAAACGTCCCTGGTGCATTTGAGATAACGGAAGATTCGTTTGAGTGCCTGAAAATGAGATTCTTTTAGAGCAGCTTGATACCAAGCACAGATACATGTAGAGAACATAATGTCTGGCCGACTGGCAGTTGGGTATAGTAATGATCCTATCATACCCCGATAGTTTGTTACATCTACTGGTTTACCATCAGGATCAACATGGAGTTTAGTGCCAAGAGACATCGGTGTGGAGATAGGTTTACAATCTTCCATCAGATACTTTTTCAATAAATTAGAGATATACTTTGATTGATTGATGAAGATGCCAGTTGGAAGTTGACATACTTGAAGACCAAGAAAGAAATTCATTTCTCCCATCATGCTCATTTCAAATCTTTTAACCATAAGATCAGAGAAACGTTTACAGTACTTTGGGTTTGTAGAGCCAAAAATTATATCATCGACGTAAATTTGAATTAAAAAGATATGTTCCCCTTGACGTTTGATGAACAATGTGGTATCGATCTTTTCCTTTGAGAAGCCAGATTCTACCAAAAACTTAGAAAGGACATCGTACCATGCCCGAGAATGATGTTTTAAAAATTGAGGTGTTACAACATATGTCAGGAAGATACGAATTGCTTCAGTTCTTGCATCAGGCGCAAAAGTTTCTTCATAATCAAGACCTTCCTGTTGAGAGCATCCCTTAGCAACTCAACGAGCTTTGTTGCGAATGACAATCCCATTTTCATCTTTCTTGTTCTTAAAAATCCACTTAGTTCCAACTACAGATTTTCATGGTGATTTTGGAATCAAACGCCAGACCTTTAATCGTTCAAACTGGTTAATTTCTTCCTGCATATCAATTATCCAGTCTGGATCAGAAAGGGCTTCACTGACTGTCTTAGGCTAAGTGGAACTTAAGAATGAAGAGTATTGACATTCATCTGCAGTGGCTCGACGAGTTTGGATAGATGACTCTGGATTTCCAATGATTTGATGCAAAAGGAGTTCCTTGGTCCACTTTGTTGAATGGGGAAGAGGTAGTGGACCAGAGTTGATGTTTGAATTATCAGTGAAAGCGGGATGTGGAATGATAGCAGTTTGTAGGTTGTGGGGGAGGGATGAAGGGTATTGGTTCAACACGTGATAGATCTAATTTAGAAAAATCAATCACCAGAGGAGCACCAATATTTGTCATAGCTGAGGGATCATCTGGGGTATATTGAGTTTCTAGTGAAGCAGATGAAGGATCAGGAGAGGTTGATGTGGATATAGGTGAAGTTGGAGCAGGAGAGGTTGGAGATGGAGAAGCATTGGATGTGGGAGTGTTTATCTCAGGAGCAGTGATGGATTGGACATTAGCAGGAGGTGGGGGTGGGGTGGGGGTGGAGGTAGGGGTGGAGGTGGAGATCTGATGTTGTGATATTCATCATAAAAATGTTCAAATAGAATATCAAAATCGTTTTGAGATGTTGAAGGATCAGAAGATGAAGTAGGTTAGGGTGTTTCAATGCTTGAAGGCAATGAATTGAGGGAAAATGTTTCATCGAATGAAACATTTTATGCTTTCTCTGATCGATCTATTTGAGCGGTTATAAACTCTGAAAACACTACTTCATTTGCTTTGGCTTCAAACTTGTTGAGTTTGTCTTTATCATTTAAAATGAAGCACCGACTACCAAAAATGTGGAAAAATTTGACATTTGGGATAAGATTGTTGATTAGTTCGTATGGAGTTTTATTGTATGTTTTGTTGATGATGGAGCGGCTTTGAGTAAAACATGCGGTGTTGATGGCTTCTGCCCATACAGACAGTGGAAGTTTGGAAAATGAAAGCATTGTACGTGCAGTTTCAACAAACGTACAATTTCGTCTTTCAACAACACCATTCTGCCGGGGAGTTCGTGCAGCGGAAAATTGATGAGTGATGCCAACAGATTCAAGAAAAGAATCCAGAGTTCGATTCTTAAATTCAGTACCATTGTCAGTACGAATTGTTTGAACATTTAATTCCAGGTTTACTTGAGTTTTCTTGATAAATGCAATGATGATTTCTGCAGCTTCATCCTTTGAGCGTAAGAAATGGACCCATGTGTATCTTGAGTAATCATCAACAATGACCAGAACATATCTTTTGCCACCAAGACTTTGAACACTCATTGGTCCACATAGGGGTGAGCATAAAAACCGAAAAATCGAAACCAATCCGTTAAAACCGATAAAACCAAATCGATAAAACCGAAACCATTTCAAAACCGACGGTTTGGTTTTAGATTTTGAAAAAACCGATGGATTCGGTTCGGTTTCGGTTTTAACCAAAAATCGCCCCCATTAAGAAACGCCCCACTAATGTTTAATATATTATATATATATTTTTTAATTTTATACTTATTAAATAGAATTCGATCTATTTAAGTATGTGAAAGTTCATCAACTATGGTTTATTAATGCTTATATCGTTATTATATGCTACAACATACGTTTATAGTTTGAATTTTGGGCTGAAAATGGTATTCATTGTTAAAATATGTTATTAGACATTAAACTTAATGATTTAAGTTAGATATTATTACTAAAATTTGGTGTAGGTTTTGGTTTGTGAGACTTTTTGGTCATTTTCCCCATTTCACATGAGGAGCATAAATGATCTTTGTGAAAGGACACATCAGGTAATCCAGCCACGTGACCTACTTATACAAGTTTGTTCATGGTTTTGAAGTTAAGATGGGACAAACGACGATGCCATAACCATGACTCATTTGATGTTGCCTTAGAAACAAGACAAACTTCTTCAACTGGAACCACATCATTCAGGCTTAAGGTAAATAGGTTTGAATAACGAGTTCCGGTTAGGATTTCTTGAAGGGTTTCATTGTAACTGATTGACCACTTGGGTCAACCTCCTAGTATGCTTGGTTCGAACCATACTGTCAAGAACATGAACTTGTTCTTGCCGGTTAAACCAACTAGCTAGTTTAATCCCTAAAAGCGGAACTGAGATTAAACTTAATCCTTAAACCCTAAAGGATTGGGATGTTGGAAATCTAAACTAGATTAACAAGAAAGAAGCCTTGTACGAAAAACTCGAACACACACACAAGCTTGTGTGTGTTCGTCGAACACTGACCAAGAACCCTAGGGTTCTTGGTTCGTTGACTTCGAACAAAAGGGAGGGGGAAAAAGAGTTTTCCAAATCATACCTTAACTGCTTAAGATTAGTCCACCAGTGATGAGCAAGACAAGAAACCTTCTATCCGGTTCTTGCAACGATCCTTGAATAAATCGATCAATCTTCGAAGAACGCGAAGAACGAACGAAGAACACTTGAAGAACACCAAGCTTGGTGTTCTTCCTTGTTTCGGCCTATTCCAAGGGGTGGGAAGGAGGGAATTTTCGTGGGTGTGGCAAGGGGTGGAAAAGGGTTGCCCTAAGCCTCTTATTTGTAATAGAATAAGTTGCACTTTAGGTCCTTCTAGTTTAATTAACCTTAATCTCTTAATTAAACTTTCCCCTTCTTTGTTTCTAACCCTTATAGTTTAACTATTTATTATTATTGCATTTAACTATTAAATATCTAGTATCATACACTTTATATATTTCGGTATTATACATACACGAAATATATACTTTTATTTATACTTTTATTAATTAATTATATAATAACCTTTATATAATTTATACAATAATATTATCCAATTACCATATGATTTAATTGCTTTAAATCATATTATGGATAATCTATAATTAACACATTGTATATTTACTCAACTAGTAAATGTACAAATACTTGTATTAATTAGTCAGTTAAACTAATCTAGTAATAAGTTAATCTTAACTTAATACTTAACTGATTTATAATGACTATTATAAATCATTCCTCTCCAAGTATCATTGCATAATAACTACTCGTATTACATGCACTCACCGGTGCGACCCTTAAGTGTTTCGTAGGAATGGACGTGTCATCATAGGTTGACTAACTGTGCACATAAATCCATCAGACTCCCACTTATGCAAGTTCGTAACCTTAACTTGATGGCACTAGCCTGCAGCGGCCCCTAGACAGGCAATACAGGATAACCAACCCCATAGAAACAGCTTTGTAACCCAGGTATAGTTTTTTGGAAAAAACTCTTTAATAGCGTCGCCTAGCAAAGAACACTCCGTCTTTACTTCTTGGGTAACGTGTTAGGTTTATCCCTTGCAGCACAATATTTGTGATAACGAATACGAGCATGGTAGAATTTATCAACCCATGTACTCGAAATCATTTCTTGACCTCTTGATATAAAATTGTGAGATAACGACAAATTACAGATCAGTTCATTGAGCACGGCCGTGCATTTTCAGTTTATCATCATGTCAAGGGACCCATAAATATCTCTCCTAAAAAAGGAGGTGCAATTACCATCTTGTTATATTTCGATTCAAAATACATCTTCCTCTGTACCCACTAAAACCTCGTATGACAATCATATTTCAGATTTGTCTAAGACGAACCAAAGTACATTAGTCATTGTATCCCAAATCAAATACCTCGGGCTTAAGGATAATCCTGGTGAATAATACTTTTGAAATTTTCAACCACGAAGTATTATCACGGTGGTCAATCCAATATTCGTCGAGCTCCAACAGAATATCACCGATATTTGGTTTACACAAAAACTTGTGTAGCTATCTTCGAAGAACTTTGAATCTACCACCAAATACCGCGATGACGTTATCGTCCCATCAAGGTTCCCACCAAGACGAGTAGTCACGAATTTATATCTTTTGAATAAAATAACCTTCATTCATGGATATTCTTAAAACATACAAAGTCTGAATAACAATGATACTAATTCATGTATCATTCCTAACTGGACTAAGATACTGAATTATTACTGGATCATTACTTATTCCTTTTGTTCGTGTTGATTACTTAATGACTTTTACAATTTTGATTGTAACTTTATCACTAAACTAGTCATTTCTATTAAACTAAAGACATAAGACAAGTATTTGAAAAATACTATTTCTTTTGCCTTTGCTAGATTTTGTTCTTGCAACATTCTATAACATATTCTAGTCTTGCCCTTTTATGCAATTCGGCAAACATAGGAGGATTGGAAAGTAACTCCTTAGTTTCTTGAATTCATAAAATTCGCCTTGTAACTAAAGCCTCTTTTAGTCACTTGATTTGTAGATATATCATTACTAGTTAAAGAAATTTCCTTAAATGATTAACTTATTCACTAGAGTGTGAATATCCTATTAGATTCGCAATAATTAATCACAAGACTTGTGACCACGCTATTAGGCTTGCAATAATCTAATCAATGATCATTTATCATTTCTCTTAACTCTTTGGCTAACGACTTGGTAAAACCTTGTTGTTAATATCCTAACTAACTTACTATATTCATTAGTACATCTAATGAATATGTTAGTCATAGCTCCCACTAAATTTTATGAAAAATTAGCATCACTTAAACTACTACTTTTGACCTAGTCAAAACTTATAGTTTAACCCTTTAAGAATTAATCAATTATCAAAGTCATCCTTTGGATTTGCGAATATCCAACATTCCTTTGAAGGGAATCATGACTTTCATTGATTACTGTATCTAACAAGTATAAGACACTTGAAACGATACTTCCAATTCTTAAGTGTATTAGTATCTTTTAAGAATCTCATTTAATGCCAAAGTCATTTCTTGGATTTCTCAAATATCCATTATTCCTATAAGGGAATTATGACTTGATCAAATGTTGTATTTATTACAAGTATAAAAGACTTGCAATAATACCTTTTAATTCTTAAATTCTTCAATATAGTTTATCCCTTTGAAGAGTTCATTTAATGTCTAAGTCATTTTCCTTGGATTATACGAATATCCAATTATTCCTATTAGGGAATTATGACTTCATTAAATTCCTTTATCACAAGTATGAAAGACTTGTAATAATACTCTTTAAAGTCTATCTTGATTATATCCAATATAATCATACTATATTAACACTAATACTTTAAAACTTACTATCATAAGTAACCATTACTTAGGATGTTTTAAATAAGTTCAATGCACCTTGAACTTTATGCTTTCCATAAAAACTCTTAAATACTTTCATTAGAGAAACTTTCTAATAACTAGCATCTAAGTAATTTGAGCTTCTAAGATATTCACACAACAATCAAACAAATATAAACAATGAGATCATTATTAAGTCAATACTTGACTTTATAATCTAGTCATAAAACTTGACTAGTATAATCAACACACATGCACACACAATATAATTCAACCATGAATTCAACGATAAACTTAAAATACCAAAATTTATCATAAAAATAGAAAATGTAATTTTGTTCAAAACAACTTAAAAACGAAAATTGTTTTACTGAATCCATACGAAAAATACTGAATTAAAACGTGGTGCTTGTGGGAGCATTATCTCATGTTAGTCCATCTCACTTTCCATCATCTCATGCAATAAACGCTTGCTAAAGTTGAGTTACTCGTAATAACTTTTACAAGTTGGAAAGGAGTATCTAGAAGTTGGTCAAGTCAACTGAGTAGCAAGCATGGCCTCTTACCCTTTGACCCTCGCCACAACCAAGACATCGTTTCTCGATCCTTGTCTTGTTTGGCTTTACCTTCTTGACCTTTTGTTTGACTCTATTACCCTTGGGCACGTTTTGGCTGAGATCGGTTTACCCTTTCCCTTTCCACTGCGCCTCTTTCTCTTTTTCACTACCATCATCAGTTACTACGAGATCATTCTTAAACTTGGTCCCCAAACTCAACTCATTAGTCTTGAGCACGGAATGTAGCTCATCAATGGATTGCTCCATGTTATGCATGTTGTAGTTGACTACATAAGACTTATAGTCATCTAACAACGAGTTGAGTATCATTACTGTTGCTGTAACACACCAATTTTTCAGCCCAATTTAAACTTTTCAAATAAACAAGTTTAGTAAATAGAAATCCATACAATCCAAAAAGTAGTTTAAACAAAACATTTGGAATGATTACAAGTGCCAAAAACCGGTGTTACAATCATATCAAAACTAAAGTCTTAGGGAATCAAATAGTACACCGAGCTAATCATCCAATGCTAACACTACGGGCCGCCTAATCTTTAGCTCCCGAACCTGAGTACATAGTCAAAGAAATGTAGTACGTGAGACAAAATTGTCTCGTGAGAAACCTGGGTTTTAGACCCGGTTAGAAAATATTTGCAATAAAATAATAATTAAATAATTATCACATTGCACATAGTCAATCATGCTCTAAGGCTTGCCATAAGCCCAACACATACGTAACGGGCCTCCCCGAAACAAACTCCCCCGATATGGGTTAACTAGGTAAACTCCCCCGTTTTCGGGTTATCTATTTGCTCCCCCGATTTCCGGGTTATCTCAAACTCCCCCGCTTTCCGGGTTATCTATTGCTCGACATACTACTCTTGCGCAGGGTGGTACCGCCCCAAGTAGTAGCCACTAACTCCCCCAACTTGTGTGGGTTATTTAGGATCCATTTGATTAGCTACCACATAACAAATCATCAACTTGGGTCAAAGCCCCATATAACAACTCATGTCATACTAGTGGTAACTAAACACATAAATGTACAATTCAAGTCAATTCAATTCAAGTCAAGTCAATCCAATCCAATTCAAGTCAATTCAATTCAATTCAATTCAATTCAATTCAATAACATCTTTATTAAAAACAATTATTTAATAAAGACTCTAAGAAATCAATTCAAACTATGAACCATGGTTTACTATGTACTCAGAAAAAATCGCATGTACTCACCTTAGCAACGCTATCCAATACTTGTGCTAATCAACACAAATCCTTACTTCTTAGTCAAAGAAGTACTCCCAATCAAAAGGTCTTCTTGACCTAATATCAATATCATCACAAATACTAGTTATTATTCATCACTAGCACTAATTAATCCATATTAACATCCCCAATCACCAAGTTCATACAACTTGGTGAAATCTCAAACCGTAGTTCAAGATTTCTTTCCAAAAAGTCCCAAATCTAACTTGTACACATTGATCACAAGCATACAAGGAATGGTTCACACCCATAATTTGTCATCTTCGCCAAAGATGACATGGTTGGTTCCCCAAACCACCATTGATGCCCAAGAAAAGCTTGAAAAACTAATTACCAAGCATGAAGGATCAAGAATCCTTACCTTTGATGATAAAATCTCCAAGATTGATGAAGATTTGAGCCAAGTATCACCAAAAACGAGCTATCTCTCTCTAAAAACGGCCACTAGGGTTTTAGGGGTGAAGAATGAGCTAAAACCCTGATTTTCGCGTTTTTATATGCTCCGGACAGAGATCGCGTCGCAATCTGGAAGTTCGCGCCGCGAACCCCCTCCCGCGATAAATCGCGTTGCCTTTAGCGACGCGATCCCGTCGCTATCGTCGACGCTATCACAAATCGCGTTCTCAGAGGCCTCGCTATTTCGGGTTGCTGTTCGACCATGGCAAGGATCGCGCCGCGAAGATGGAGATCGCGCCGCGATCTCCCGATTTCTGCTATACCCGTTTTCTAACTTGTTATACCCCAATTCTTGACTCATTTTCCAATAACACAAGTTTTAAACATCCAAACACTTAATATAATAAAACGGTAATATAGTCTAATCATAATGTCTTAAATTCATACAACCCGAATAATAATTCAAATACAAATTATAAAAATTCCGGTCGTGACAACTACCTAACCCTTAAGAGGATTCC
This sequence comes from Calendula officinalis, assembly GCA_963853835.1. Lineage (NCBI taxonomy): Eukaryota > Viridiplantae > Streptophyta > Magnoliopsida > Asterales > Asteraceae > Calendula > Calendula officinalis. The sequence goes on along the minus strand of OY970830.1, from coordinate 38,261,185 downwards.
GTCCTCCGAATCGCATCGTAATCCACAAAGTTCGGGTAGCGTTTCTTCATCTCATCTTTGACTTCCCAAGTCAAATTGGGTCCAAGGGAATGCTTCCACTTGACCAACACCAATTCAATCTCTTTGTTCCTCAACTTCTTTGTTTGGGCCTCCAGTATGGACTCGGGTTCTTCAATCAATCGGTTGGGTGCATCGACCCGCAAGTCTTGAAGTGGGATCACATTCTCCACATCACCCAAAAACTTCTTCAAATTACAAACATGGAATGTGTCATGGACACCTTGCAATTCGGGTGGGGGGTTCTAACTTAAACGCTTGTAAACCGACCCGTTTCAAAATCTTAAACGGGCCCACATACCTTGGGCTCAATTTGCCTTTCTTTCCAAATCTCGTCATGCCTTTCTAAGGCGACACTTTCAACATCACCATATCACCAACATCCAAGTCATAGGGTCGCTTTTTCAAACCCGAATAACTTCTTTGACGATCTTGTGCGGCTTTCATATTTGCTTGAATTATTCCAATTTCCTTATTTGTTATTTTCACGATCTCGGGACCCGTGAGTTTCGTCTCACCCGCCTCTAACCAACAAGAAGGCGTCCTACACTTTCTCCCATACAATGCCTCAAACGGTGGCATTTGGATACTTGCATGATAACTATTGTTATATGAAAACTCAACCAACGGTAAATGTTCATCCCATTTACCACCAAAATCCATCACACACGATCTCAACATATCTTCTACCGTTTGGATCGTCCTTTCACTTTGACCATCGGTTTGCGGATGGTAAGCCGTGCTCAATCTCAACTTAGTTCCCAACACTTCTTGGAGTGATCTCCAAAATCTCGAGGTAAATCTCGCATCCCGATCGGACACAATCGACATCGGTACCCCATGCAAACGAACAACCTCATCAACTTACAATTTAGCCAACTTCTCGAGTGGCATAGTTTCCCGAATAGCTAGGAATAACGCACTTTTCGTCAACCTATCAACAATCACCCAAATGGCATCATGATTCCTACTTGTCTTTGGAAGACCAACAATAAAATCCATAGTGATGTCTTCCCATTTCCCGGCCGGCACTTGCAACGATTGTGCAACACCATAAGGCACTTGGTGCTCGGCTTTCACTTGTGCACACGTGGCACACTTTGATATGTACTTTGCTACTCTCGACTTCATCCCCGGCCACCAATACATCCTCTTCAAGTCTTGATAAGTCTTTGTACTTCCAGGATGAATCGAGTACTTGGACTTGTGGGCATCATTTAACAATACTTTTCGGTTTCCACCAAATTTTGGAACCCAAATCCGACCATTCACGGTTTTCAACCCTTGAGAATTTTCTTCAAATATTTGGTTCTTTCCCAATCTTTCTTGTCTATACTCGTCTTTTCCCATCACTTCGGTTTGTGCGGTTTTTATGCTTTCAATAAGGCTAGATACCACTTCAATCCACATCAACTTAGCCTTGACCGGCTTCTCATAAACTTTTCTACTTAAGGCGTCGGCCACCACATTAGCCTTTCCTTCATGATAAACGATTTCACAATCATAATCATTAATCAACTCAATCCACCTCCTTTGCCTCATGTTCAAATCCTTTTGTGTAAACACATACTTAAGACTCTTATGATCCGTGTACAATGTACACCTTGTTCCATACAAGTAATGCCTCCAAATCTTCAAGTCAAAAACGATCGCCGCCAATTCCAAATCATGAGTAGTATACCTCGTTTCCGCATCCTTCAATTGTCTTGAAGCATAATCTATCACTTTCCCTCTTTGCATCAAAACACAACCAAGACCCTTATTCGAGGCGTCACTATACACCACGAAGTCTTCCATACCATCGGGTAGAGTAAGGATCGGTACGTTGCACAATTTCTCTTTTAACAAGGCAAATGCATCTTCTTGCTTTTTCCCCCAATAAAATTTCACATCCTTTCTTGTTAACATAGTGAGTGGTACCGCCACTCGGGAAAAATCTTCGATAAACCTTCGGTAGTAACCGGCTAAACCAAGAAAACTTCTTACTTCGGTTGGAGTCTTCGGTGCCTCCCAATTCTTTACCGCTTCAATTTTAGACGGGTCAACCTTTATCCCACTTCGTGACACCACATGACCGAGGAATTGGACTTCTCGCAACCAAAATTCACACTTTGAGAATTTTGCATACAATTTCTCTCGTTTCAACACTTCTAAAGTTTGCTTCAAATGTTCTTCATGTTCTTCTTCGGTTTTGGAGTAGATAAGAATATCATCAATAAATACTATGAGAAATTTATCGAGAAAAGGTTTACAAACCCTATTCATGAGATCCATGAAAATAGCCGGGGCATTCGTCAAACCGAATGGCATCACCAAAAATTCATAATGCCCATAACGTGTTCTAAAGGCCGTCTTCTCGGTATCGCCTTCTTTTACTCGAACTTGATGGTAACCCGATCTCAAATCAATCTTGGAGAAGTAATCGGCTCCTTGAAGTTGATCAAACAAATCATCAATCCTTGGCAAAGGATATCGGTTCTTAATCGTCATCTTGTTAAGCTCTCGGTAGTAAATACACATCCTCATTGAACCGTCTTTCTTCTTCACAAATAAAACCGGTGCACCCCACGGTGACGAACTAGGTCGGATAAAACCTTTATCAAGCAACTCTTGTAATTGAGACATTAATTCCCGCATTTCGGTAGGAGCTAAGCGATACGGGGCTCGGGCAATTGGCGTCGCCCCCGGAACTAAATCAATACGAAACTCTACTTGTCTCTCCGGTGGCAAACCGGGTAAGTCATCGGGAAAGACTTCGGGAAAATCCCGAATAATCTTCAGATTATCCACCGTTTTCTTCTCTTTTCTCGCATCTAGGACATACGAATGACGGACATCCTTTTGACAAACTTTTTCTTGCTTTAATGGCGGCAATAAGATTTGGCATATGATGCCTCTTTTCTCCATAAATATACACCTTCTCATTCTCGGGTGACTTGATCGACAACAACTTCTTTCCACACAAAATTTTGGCTTGGTGGATTCCCAACCAATCCATCCCAATAATTACATCGAAAGCCTTAATTCCCATAGGCATTAAATTGACCTTGAACTTCTTACTATCGATTTCTAATTCGCAATCTCTATAGATATGTTGAACCATAGAGGTTTTCCCATCGGCTACTTCTATTTCATACAAATCATCAAGTAACTCTAGTGGGACTTTAAACTTAGCACCAAATTCATGAGACACGAAAGAATAAGTAGAACCTGAATCAATCAATACATAAGTGGATATAGAGTTTATGAATAAGGTACCTGAGACGACATCATGAGTCTCCTTGGCTTCTTCACGTGTGAGATGGAAGGCACGCCCCTTCACCTTTGACGCCTCCGGTTTCTTGTGAGCGGTTGACACCAACGTTTCGGTTCCTTTCTTTGGGCAAACATTACTATAGTGCCCCTTCTCATGGCATGAGAAACACTCCACCTCATCAAGGTTCTTCACCTTGCAATCTTTAGCCATGTGGCCAAAACGCCCACATTTGAAACAACCACCCGAATCCGCCTTACATTCACCCTTGTGGTCCCTACCACACTTTCTACAACTACCAACACTCCCTTGCTTCGACCCGCTCGGGGTGAACTTGCTCTTCTTCAATGGCCCCGAATGACTTTCAAACTTTCTCTTTTCATTTCCAACCGACCTCTCTTGAATTCTTCTCTTTCCCACTTTCTCAACACTTCGGGCAACATTAATGGCCTCATCAAGGGTGGCCGCCCTCTTCACCTCAAGTTCATACTCCCATGGCAACCCATTAGCAAACCGAACCACACGACTACGTTCGGTTGGGTAGGCATTCATCACAAACGGGAGGTATCCCGTGAACTTCTTGGTATACTCATCCAAAGTCAAATTACCTTTCTTGAAATGCAAGAACTCTTCCAACAACTCTTCCAACTCCCTTTCGGGGCAAAACTTCTCCTTGAGTCTCCTAGTGAACTCTTCCCATGACATCTTGTAGACGGTTTTCTTCCCCAACGATTCATACACGGTGACCCACCAAGTCAAAGCATCATCCTTAAGAAATCGTGAGGCATAAGTCACCATGTCTTCTTCTTTACACTTGCTACTCTCAAGCACATGTTCCGTCTCCCGGATCCAACGCATAGTATCCTTTGGTTCCATACTCCCGAAATAGTTGTCGGGACGACATGCCAAGAATGTCTTGTAAGAACATCCTTCACGTTCAATCTTATCAACACTCCTATTCTCATTGGAGGACTTCTCGGTCGGGACACTATCACCCGTTGTTCGGGTCCTTGTGAGAGGAGGAGTATCCTCCCTCTCTCCCCTTTCTTCCTCATCACGACCTTCATCTTCGTCCCTTTCCTCATCATCAAAGTTCAACCGTTCATTTATGATTCGGTTAACATCTTGTTGCATCACCTCCCTCATGTGGGTGAGCATGGATTGAAGAGCTTCTACCGTTACCGGTACATTGTTATTCCCAACACCGGATACATCCCCACCATTTCCATTCCGAGGCGCATTGGGAATCATATTTGAATCCCCTTCTCCATCCGGTACAACTCGACCACTTCTTGTTCTAGCCATCTTACTAACATAAGATGTCAACCAATTAGAATCCAATTATTCGACTAAATAGTCACATAAAATATAAGAAAAGCTCGATTTAAAACAATTCCCTTAATGGTCAACCCTAATTCTCGAAGGTCAACCTAACTTCATATAGAACATAATGTCCCAAAAGCAAAGTCTAAGTCTACGGTGGGTAACCAACCTAATTCACTTAGACTAAAGCTCTGATACCAAGTTGTAACACACTAATTTTTCAACCCAATTTAAACTTTTCAAATAAACAAGTTTAGTAAATAGAAATCCATACTATCCAAAAAGTAGTTTAAACAAAACATTTGGAATGATTACAAGTGCCAAAAACCGGTGTTACAATCATATCAAAACTAAAGTCTTAGGGAATCAAATGGTACACCGAGTTAATCATCCAATGCTAACACTACGGGCCGCCTAATCTTTAGCTCCCGAACCTGAGTACATAGTCAAAGAAATGTAGTACGTGAGACAAAATTGTCTCGTGCGAAACATGGGTTTTAGACCCGGTTAGAAAATATTTGCAATAAAATAATAATTAAATAATTATCACATTGCACATAGTCAATCATGCTCTAAGGCTTGCCATAAGCCCAACACATACGTAACGGGCCTCCCCGAAACATACTCCCCCGATATGGGTTAACTAGGTAAACTCCCCCGTTTCCGGGTTATCTATTTGCTCCCCCAATTTCCGGGTTATCTCAAACTCCCCCGCTTTCCGGGTTATCTATTTCTCGACATACTACTCTTGCGAAGGGTGGTACCGCCCCAAGTAGTAGCCACTAACTCCCCCAACTTGTGTGGGTTATCTAGGATCCATTTGATTAGCTACCACATAACAAATCATCAACTTGGTTCAAAGCCCCATATAACAACTCATGTCATACTAGTGGTAACTAAACACATAAATGTACAATTCAAGTCAATTCAATTCAAGTCAATCCAATTCAAGTCAAGTCAATTCAATTCAATTCAATATCTTCTTTATTAAAAACAGTTATTTAATAAAGACTCTAAGAAATCAATTCAAACTATGAACCATGGTTTACTATGTACTCAGAAAAAATCGCATGTACTCACCTTAGCAATGCTATCCAATACTGGTGCTAATCAACACAAATCCTTACTTCTTAGTCAAAGAAGTACTCCCAATCACAAGGTCTTCTTGACCTAATATCAATATCATCACAAATACTAGTTATTATTCATCACTAGCACTAATTAATCCATATTAACATCCCCAATCACCAAGTTCATACAACTTGGTGAAATCTCAAACCCTAGTTCAAGATTTCTTTCCAAAAAGTCCCAAATCTAACTTGTACACATTGATCACAAGCATACAAGGAATGGTTCACACCCATAATTGGTCATCTTCCCCAAAGATGACATGGTTGGTTCCCCAAACCACCATTGATGCCCAAGAAAAGCTTGAAAAACTAATTACCAAGCATGAAGGATCAAGAATCCTTACCTTTGATGATAAAATCTCCAAGATTTATGAAGATTTGAGCCAAGTATCACCAAAAACGAGCTCTCTCTCTCTCTAAAAATGACCACTAGGGTTTTAGGGGTGAAGAATGAGCTAAAACCCTGATTTTCGCATTTTTATATGCTCCAGACAGAGATCGCGTCGCGATCTGGAAGTTCGCGCCGCGAACCCCCTCCCGCGATAAATCGCGTTGCCTTTAGCGACATGATCCCGTCGCTATCATCGACGCTATCACAAATCGCGTTCTCAGAGGCCTCGCTATTTCGGGTCGCTGTTCGGCCATGGCAAGGATCGCGCCGCGAAGATGGAGATCGCGTCGCGATCTCCCGATTTCTGTTATACCCGTTTTCTAACTTGTTATACCCCAATTCTTGACTCATTTTCCAATAACACAAGTTTTAAACATCCAAACACTTAATATAATAAAATGCTAATATAGTCTAATCATAATGTCTTAAATTCATACAACCCGAATAATAATTCAAATACAAATTATAAAAATTCCGGTCGTTACAGTTGCTTACTGCAACGGTACTGGATGTCCTAGTATTTTTAAGACGATCCATGTGCTCTTTCATTTTCATGACGTGAGCACTTACTGATGATCCCTTAACCATCTTGCAAGAGTTGAACACTCTACAAGCATAATATGCTTGTACTGGTTCATTTCTAGCATTCACGTCAGGGGCATTTAGCAATGCTCTTTCTAGGACATTTCCTTTTCTCTCATGCCTAAGCATAATCCGAAGATCATGCTTCCAATTGAGAAACTTTGACCCAGTCAATTTGTCCTTTTCTAGAAACAAGCGTAGTGAGAGATTATTGGTACGTGTCATTTTGGTTGCTGCTGCCGTCTACAAATCAAACCCAGTTTTATAAGTAATCATCAAAAAACATTCTCTAAAATATATTATAAACCCATAATTAATATTTTAGGCCTAGGATCCATATATCACATTCTCGCCGCAAGGTTTGGGCACTTCCCGACGAGACATGCTGTTTCTGGTAGGTAACATCCTTACCGATCGTATCAAGACTTGACACGATTCCTAGGGGTCGTAGAATCTTTAGACTTATAACTTATTATAACCTTGTACGAATTTAATCATACATTTCTAAGTTGCAATAAAGTCTAGTATGTTTATTCTACTCAAGTACTTTTTGGGCCGGGACTCCCGATTATCACCAAAGTAGATCAGACCATCTAAGACAGTGCGATGTTCTGCGCCGAGACTCCCGATTATCACAGAACCTTACGCCCCATCCATATCTAAGGTTCTTTCTCCTTACAATATGAATATCGTTGAACAAGTGAGGTGTTCCATTAGGTGGATAGTACTTAGATATAAGATTTTCTTGGGTTTGTTTAAGTCTTAAATTAAACTTAAACCTTATTCCAATCTTAATCCTTTAAAATGCGTGACTTGTGAATTCAAGAATTCTACAAGACACCTTTTAAGTCTTAAGAACCTTTTCCTTTAAAACTTATAGTTTCAAAAGGTTTGCGCGATTTATATGTATACCTAAAACGAGGTGTACAAGACGTTTTACTAGGTTTTGTGAAAAACCTTTTTTCTATAAAACTTGCTCGTTTTATTTTCTTTGAAAAACATGAACCTTATCTAAAACTTTAAAATGTGAATTTTAATCCCTTTATGATTCATAAACTTGAATCATAATCCTAGTTTAACACACCTTGTTTTTCACTTGTTTAATAATAAAATTAAACACTTATTTTAGCTTCATTAAATTCACCAAAACAATGTCCTAAGGACATCTTTATAAACTTTGCGATTTTCTTGTGTAGCTCCCACTAACTCCAACAACCATGATGGAACTTGAGTAATCACAATCACCGGTCTATCCTTGGTAAAACTAATAAACCTATTATATAAAGACTATATATAATGATTCTTAGTTTGTTTAAACCTTTCTTATATTTAACTTGAACTAGTTAAATATAGGTTCTTAAATTTCCTATGTTATTTTACCCTTGATCATTAATCTAGTATTTTACGTAACTCGTAATATACTTGTATAAATAACGAGTTATAATTACTTACAACTTTATACAATCTAATTATAATATTTATAACTTTTGTATCATCTAATTATAATATAACTTCGTTTGTACAATTTCTAGTTGTTTACAACTTTGTACATTATAGTTCAAATTATAACTTAATACAAATTTCTAGTTACTTAATATTATAACTATGATCAAAATAACATTTAATTTAATTGTTCCATTTAATCTTGTATTATGTGTCTATATATATATATATATATATATATATATAATTTATTTCTTGAAAAACTTATAACATTCTTAGTAAGAATATTACACCTAATTTGTACATTTGTATTTTAACTTAGACTAATTACAATACGTACAAACTATTTTATCTTTTAAAATCACTTTTAAATAATTTGAAAAATCCGAAAAATTATACAATATAATATAAATACATCTTGTTAATTTTAAGACTTTAAAATTAACACTTCTCTTTTATCCTTAATTAAATTTAATTAATTAAACCCTTATCTTGTTCTTGATCAATTAAAACCTAGTTTTAATTTTCTTGATCAACAACATCCCTTAGTTATAGATTAATCCTAATCAATCCTATTCAAACAATTATTAAACTTTATTTAAATTCTAGGATAGATTATAGCTTTAATAGATTTATTTAAACTTATTAATTTAAACCTTTATAGACAATAAAACTTTGTCTAGATTTCTAGGTTTAAAGAACTAGTTTTAATAAACTTGCCAAAACAATAATTAAACCTTATTAAACATAAACTTTTTTAATTTTCTAGGTTCTAGATTATGTTTTTGATTAATCCTATTAACCAATTAAACTAAACTAGTTTAATGTTCTTGGTCCTAGGTTGAATCTAGGGTTTCGAAAATTTTCCTTAAGCCTAGGAAACTTCTCCACCAATTAAACTAAACTAGTTTAATCAAACTTGGTGTCCAAGTATCCTTATGATTTTCAAAAATCTTGGAAGAAAGGAAATGATCCTTTTGACCAATTAAACTAGGCTAATTTAATATACTTGGTCCTAGATTTTGAAGATCAACGAATAAGGAAAGAATCTTCTTAACCAAAATTTTTGACATTCTTGGTTCTTGTAATTTTCGTAATTACTAGGGTTAGGGAAAGAAGCCTTTTGACCAATTAAACTAAACTAGTTTAATGTTCTTGGTCCTAGGGTTCTTTCTAGATTATCGAAAAAACACTAGGGTTAGAATCCTTATGACCAATTAAACTAAACTGTTTAACATTCTTGGTCTAGGGTATTTTTTACCGTCATTCGAAATCTATGAGGAAGAAAAAGAAGAAGGAACGAAAAAATAAAAAAACTTGGAAATTAAACAAACAAAAACTTTGTTATTCTTGTTTAGATTTCTAAACCAACGCTCTGATACCACTGAAGGATTTCATTGTAACTGATTGGCCACTTGGGTCAACCCCCTAGTATGCTTGCTTCGAACCATACTGTCAAGAACATGAACTTGTTCTTGCCGGATAAACCAACTAGCTAGTTTAATCCCTAAAAGCGGAACTAAGATTAAACTTAATCCTTAAACCCTAAAGGATTGGGATGTTGGAAATCTAAACTAAATTAACAAGAAAGAAGCCTTGTACGAAAAACTCGAACACACACACAAGCTTGTGTGTGTTCGTCGAACACTGACCAAGAACCCTAGGGTTCTTGGTTCGTCGACTTCGAACAAGAGGGAGGGGGAAAAAGGGTTTTCCAAATCATACCTTAACTGCTTAAGATTAGTCCACCAGTGATGAGCAAGACAAGAAACCTTCTAGCCGGTTCTTGCAACGATCCTTGAATAAATCGATTAATCTTCGAAGAACGCGAAGAACGAACGAAGAACGAACGAAGAACACTTGAAGAACACCAAGCTTGGTGTTCTTCCTTGGTTCGGCCGATTCCAATGGGTGGGAAGGAGGGAATTTTCGTGGGTGTAGCAAGGGGTGGAAAAGGGTTGCCCTAAGCCTCTTATTTATAATAGAATAAGTTGCACTTTAGGTCCTTCTAGTTTAATTAAGCTTAATCTCTTAATTAAACTTTCCCTTTCTTTGTTTCTAACCCTTATAGTTTAACTATTTATTATTATTGCATTTAACTATTAAATATCTAGTATCATACACTTTATATTTTTCGGTATTATACATACACGAAATATATACTTGTATTTATACTTTTATTAATTAATTATATAATAACCTTTATATAATTTATACAATAATATTATCCAATTACCATATGATTTAATTGCTTTAAATCATATTATGGATAATCTATAATTAACACATTGTATATTTACTCAACTAGTAAATGTACAAATACTTGTATTAATTAGTCAGTTAAACTAATCTATTAATAAGTTAATCTTAACTTAATACTTAACTGATTTATAATAACTATTATAAATCATTCCTCTCCAAGTATCATTGCATAATAACTACTCGTATTACATGCATTCACCGGTGTGACCTTTAAGTGTTTCGTAGGCATGGACGTGTCATCATAGGTTAACTAACTGTTCACATAAATCCATCATTTCTTCACCTTCATATGTACGAACTGCGCATCGTGTTGTACGAAAGTTGACGTCCAATGTTTTGTCGTAAAATATGCCGATACTGAATAGATTATGAGAAAGATCTTCGACATAAGCAACGTCTCGAATAATCAGATTAGGACGAATGATGTCTCCAAGTCCTAAGATAGCAGCTAAATGATCATTTCCAAATTTGATTGTTCCCAAATATTTATCACGATAGTTGGTTAAAAGAGCTTTGTTTCCAGTCATGTGCCTTGAACAGCCAGAGTCAAGGTACCACAAATTCTACATCAAACAATTAAAACATTTTAGGTACCCAATCATGTATGGGTCCTGAAAGATTAATGTCAGATGTTTTATGTAGAATTATTTTATGATCAATTTAGAGCTTTAGAGAACTGCAAGGACGCAGTTCAGAAGTTGTGGATCTGACGACCCATTTTAAAGATTTTTCAGATGATTGAAGAATCCATTGAGATTTTTCATTTTTGATCCAATTGTATTTCACAAATGTTGAAGATTTGGTAGTTGTTTTGTTATCTCTGTTTGAGGAACATGAAGATTTTGGTTTAGGTGTGGAATTTCCTCGAGAAACTTTGCGACGAGTAGATGAATGTGTGTCAGAGTGTGGTGGGGTTTTGGAAGAAACATTGATTTTTTTTGGAAATATATGAAGATGAACATCTTAGATTAGGTTTTGGTGGACGAGAGACAGATGTCTTGCATGGGTGTGGATAATATGTCTTTCATAATTTAATAATTTGACCAGATTTATGAAGTACATCGTTTCTAGAACCACATGGAGCAGTAATGTTTACAAAATATCGTTCATCATACTGAGAAATTGGTTGATTCGTCTTTTTATCACAAAATATATTTTTACCAGATTTATTAAATTTAACAAACATATTAGCATAATTAAGAGAGTAATTAACATGACGATAAACAGAAGCATCATAAACAGTTCCAAAAGCCATTGCTGGAGATTTAACATGTCTAGAGTTATTACAATTATTTTTAACAGTTTAAGAAGAAACTAAAAACGTAGATGGTCTAGACTTCTTAAGCTCGTTGGGCTTCTTAAGCATACTAGACTTAGAAGAACTATGCTTCTTAGACTGCACATCTCTGTGGACTTCTTAAGCTGAGACTCTAATTTTCTATCTGAAACATTTAAAACATGTGAATTAGAGTTTCTTTTCAAAATGATTGGTACTGGATTAACTGGTGAATGACTTAGCAAAGGAGCTTTAAAATTTTGTGAAAGATTTTTATAAGTTAAAAGTTTTAATTCTGAAATGGTATCTTCTAATTTATGAATTTTTGTTTGAAGATTTAATTTTTCCTAATCAAAAGCTTTATGAGTTTCATCATATTCAGTTTTCAGGTTGAACGATTTTCTTTTCTAAAATTAAATGTGGAACATAAAGCTTGGGGTTCAACGGTTTGTTTTAATACAGCATCCTCAGATAATGAAAATTCTTCTGGAGTGATAATTGGAAAGTATTCATTGTTTTCAAATTTTGCTTTCTTCTTTTCATATGTCGTATTCAATGCAGAATAGTTGAAGCTAGTTTGAGCATGTTCTTTCTTTTCTCTGTTGAATTTTTCATTTTCTGCTTCTTCATCCGGCATATGTAGGAAGCTTTTCCAGATTCTCTTGCCCATGTAATCAAAATTATACAATGTTGGAAGTACATCACGAGCTTTGTCTAGATAATGAGGATTATCTGCTCCAAGTCCTGCTTTTGAGTTGTAATATCTGAACTCTTTTGGTTCATTGAATTTGATTGTTTGTTTTGTATGACCTGATTTGACAATTGTCTGCTCCAATTTTTTGCAGTGATCTTCAACCTTTTTCTTCTCCAGTGTAAGGTTATCAATAATGGATGTTTGATGAGTAATTTCACTTTTTAAAGTATCATTAACATCTTGAATGTTAGCATTTAACTTTTGAATTTCTAAGGCTGATGACCTCAATTGTTCCTGATAATCATTCATCTTTGCTTCAGCTGCTTTTGCCCAGTCTCGTTCTTTTCGTAATTCAGCTGATGCATCATAGTATAACTTGCAAAAATCTTCTGTATTACTTGGGATTGTTTTCATGCTCTTTAAATTTGAAATATTTTTGTCATTGATTATCTTATTTAATTCATGTGACCTCACTGGTGTGAGCAACGTGAAAAGTTGACAGTTGATTCTGTAAATCTTTAGTTTGTTGTTTACATGAGTTGTTTTTATTTACTTGTGGAACAAGTGTTTCAAATTATCGAAGAAATGTTGCATTTTCTGATTTTAAAGTTATAATTTGTGCATTCAGATGATTATTAATGTTTGTTTGTTGTTGAAAATTTTCTTTTAGGGCATTGATTTTACTATGAAATGTTGATTGTGACATAGAAAACTGATCTTGTAATTCCCTGTTTGATTGTTCAAAAGTTTGCGTTTGTTATATATGAAGAGAGTATTGATTGATATTTTTTATAAACTGAGTTTTCTCATTTTCTAGATCAATTATTTGTTTAGTAAATTGAGCTTTCTCTTCAAGCTTGAGTAAAAGATTTTTATTTAAATTTTCAATTTGATTTAACAGGGAATCAGTAGATAGATCAATGTCTGAGCTAGAAGATAAATGTACCTCATTCTCATCATTCTCTAGAATTCCCAAGTCAGCTCTAAGTTCATTTGATCTTGCCATGAAGGCCAAGTTTGTAGTGACTTGTTCCTCCTCCTGGTCATCTGAATCCTCCATCCACTGTAAGTCTTCAGCAAGTAAGACTTTGCCATTTTTAATTTGCTTAGCCATGAGTATTTTTCTCTTGAAGTACTCCGAATCACAAACTTTTGGCTTTCTGCATTCTTTGGCAAAGTGTCCAGTCAGACCACAGTTGTAGCATTTCTTTGGTGTATCAGGAGTGGAGGAAGATTTTTATCAGTGGTAGTCTGAGAAGGGGAGCTGAATTTGAAGTTTGAAAAAGATCTGAGGTTGTTGTTGGTTGCTTTGGTATAGTATTTCTTATTGTAACCAGTAATAAGAGCTAAGGCTTAACGAACAGCCTCAATTTCTTCATCTATTCCCTTAGGAATAACAGTTTCTGGTTCTACCTTTACCTCTTTAGATTGTGCAGCGAGTAAGGATTGATGTTGGTTGGTTGACAATGCAAACGAATCAGCAGTTTCTTGCGTTGTTTTGACAATTCCTTTAACCATGGGTTCATTATGGTGTAAATACTAAAATAGTTCGTGAATGTCAATCTAACTCAGCTCTTTGTGTTGCATTGCACTATTTCCAAACATTTTCCATTCACGAAGAAGAATGTTGATGAAGTTTATATTTATTTCAAGATTTTCCTTTTTCAGGTTGTTCTTCCTTAGATCATTCAACAGGTTACAAAATCGATGATATGTGCTCTGAAGTTCTTCTCCTGGGTTAGCTTTGAACTAACTATAAACATTCAGTGTTGAAACCATTTTTGCTTTGTTCCCTAAGTCAGTTCCTTCCATCTGTTTGCGTATTTCATCCCATAATTCCTTTCCAGTCTCAAAACTGTCAAGACTGTTGTAGATATCATTTGGAAGACCTTGCAGCATATACGAGTGTGGGTAAACATCAGCTCTTGCTCTCTCTTTATGTTCCGGAGAGTAATCAGCAACAGCAATTTCAAATACACCACCAACAACTGGTAGATTAGAGGTTGGATTATCAACAACAATGTTGAAAAATTTTGCTGGTCCATGCTTTAGTGAGTGAAGGATATATGCACCCTGTTGTTGACTCCGAATGAAATGAAGAAACCGTTTCTTCCATTGGGGGTATTCTCCTCTGAAGGAGAACAGGTGGTTTGGTGTCCGATCCGATCGACAATGCTTCTTTGGAAGACATTTTTGAATAGTTCACGGGTGGGGATAAACAAATTGCGATTACGACGGGTTAAATTGTGAACTTTGCGGGTTAAAGAGGTTCTCGGGTCGAGATAAGTTTGCGGGTTGAACAGGCTCTCGGGTTCAACAGGTTCTCGGGTCGAGTAGGTTCTCGGGTCGAGAACTAATCTGATAATTCAAACTTTGCGATAAATGGATCTCGAGTCAGAAAGGATCACGGGCCGAGAAGTGTTTCCTGGCCGAGAAGTGATTCCGGGTCGAGAAGTGTTCTCGGGTCGAGATAAGTTTCCGGGTCGAGAAACTATCCGGGGCGAAAAGAGTTCTCGGGTCGAGAAGTGTTCTCGGGTCGAGATTGGTTTCCGGGTCGAGTAGCGAATACGGGGCCGAGAAGTGATTCCGGGCCAAGAACTATTCGCGTGTCGAGATCGAATCAGTTATCACTCGAGATCGTTCTTCGTTGTTCAAACAGAGCAGTGCGATACCGAGACAACGAAAATACACACTAATTTGATCATAACTTCCTCAATTTTTGACCAAAACGATTCATTAAAATTGCAATTTGTTCTACAATGATTTTCGCACGTATTGGTTCAATAAAACACACCAAAACTTAACAAATCTGAGCTCGAATTTTGATTTTACAGTGAGATAAAAGTGTTTTCATGGTTTTTTGTAAAAATCACAAAATTAGACTCAATATTTGATCAATTGATATGAAATTTGATTCTAATCTTATTAGAGTCAATAGAGGAAGCTAATGATAAAAAAAAATCAATGAAAACTACCTCAGATTTCGAGTTTGATTTCACTGTTCTTCAAAAAACATCTTCAACTTCATTTTTCTTCAATGATCTTCAAATTACCAGCTGAATTCAATGATTTGGATATATTCCAATGATGGATTATGCTCTGATAACAATTGTGAATCCTCAATCAAGCATCAATCCATTGGATCCATTGTGAATTTGAGATCTAGTATGTGAGGTGTGTGTTTTAGAGAGAGAAAGTAGAGAGAAGGTAGAGAGAACTTCCAAAAGAGTAATTTGATTAAGTGTGTGAAAGTTACCATTAGTGAATTACAATGACCTATTTATACCTCTTCACTAATGGTTCATGGTTAATACTAATCACTAGTTTAAGACTATACAAATGTGTCAAAACTAATCCCTAGATTATTAATTACAATAAAATAAGTCCTAACAACTCTATTATTAATTTTCAAGAGATGAAATTATTTGTCTCATAATAACTATAAGGACTACCAAAATAGCTAGACACCATCAAACAACAATGGATTTAAACAAACAAATCAAAACTCAAAATGAAGATAAAAGTTTTCCTTGTTCTTAGGCTTTTCCTTCTTGTCGAATAGAATATAATACTTTTTGGCTTGTTTCTCTTTTTAATCATGAATTTCCCTCATCATCATTATAGTTCTTGAAATTACCCATTCCTCGCCCTCAATCTCTTGATAAGTAGACATACATATGTGTGTGTATGTATATACTATATGCACACATGTGTTATGTGTATGTATCATGGCTAGAACCAGTCTACCTATATATAAGGATCTAGCAACCCCTTCAATGCAAAGAGTTCTCAAAAACTAAGTCAATATGTGTACTAACAATAACAAAGAATGCATGTCACCAACTTCTTTCCATTTCCTTAACCAAAAACCAAAATCTAAGTTTCGGATTCGGGTCCAACTTCGAATTCGTAGACTTAAAAGGTACATGTTATATGTTTTCTTGGTGAATTTTAATGTTTATAAGTAAGAATCTCATTTAATTCGGGTTTTCTTTCTTTTTGATGTTTTAGGATTAACAAGTTTATCGAAGATAAGATGAAACACGAGATGGAGTTAAAGAACTTGAAGTTGTACATGGCGAACATGAGTATCTTGAAAGAGAATGAGAGGTTGAGAAACAAAGCCACCATGCTTCATCAAGAAAATCTTGCCCTATTATCTGTGTTCGAGAAAAACAAATTAAAACTTTGATCATTTCTTGAATATCCTTTACTTTATGATCATTTTGGTATGTGGGAAACTTTTGGACTCGTGAAAAACACAGAAAAGACGAGTCATTTTCTCTAATCAAATTACTAGAATTCTTATTATGTTGTAGTACCTTTAGATAATAGAAGGTAGAAATGATTTTGATTAGCGATGGCAAAGTCAATGTTCTATGCATGTGAGGTTGTACTCCTTGCTTTACTTTTTGTACAATTTATTATAAATTACTTTGCTATATTCTATTGTTTGATTGAATTAATGTTAATATGCTCCTATAGTGTATCTTAAATTTTGAAAATTATCATGGAGTTGACTTGCAAAAAGTGAACTCTCGAGCCACTAATGGTTGGAATGTGAAGCTGCTTTGCACGTGTGAGGATATTTATATAAAAAAGATTAACCCAACATAATTTTTTTTTAATTAAATCTAACATTTAAATTATATATATTCTCTTTTACACTGATAGATACGAACCATAATCAGTTCTTCATAAAAAATTTTGTTTTTTAGCTAAAAAAGAGAGATTAAGTTTGTGTTCAGTGGTACATTTTCCCTTCCATGTTAATAGTGGAAATAAAGCAAGAAAATCAATGAAAAAACATTATTTGCACGTTTTAACAAGAACAACAAATTAGAAGTGTTAGAGATGTGCAATATAGCGTACTTAGCCACCTAGGGAGTCTTTTGGAAAGCTCATTTAAACATTAAATTTTTTGTTACAAAAAATCTTATGTCGTATTAAATATGGCGTGTGTGATAGTGTTTAGATTTGCTAGAGCATTTTCAAACAATGTAGTCCAAAACAAGTTATAAACATAGTGACTAAGAAGGCAACAAGTACAACTTTTTTTTTTTTGAAAACGATAAATATATAAAAAAAAAAACTCCTTAGCAAGTAACTAAGAAGGCAACAAGTACAAGGAAATTAAAAAGGAGAAATGTACTAATCCAACTATCAGGATCGAATAACACAATGTAGTTATTGAATCACAAATCTACTCATAATGAGAAGTTACAGCGGATTAAAACTATTGTGATTGACAAAAATTAGTATAACAAACTGTAAATAATCAAACGAATATGAAGAACACAGTTTATCACAAAAAGCTTCAATGTATATTAATTAATCAAAACAATACACACGTATGTTTAAAATTCATAAAGAATTATTTATAATAGTCCTTGAAGCCTAAAATTTTAACATATTTATTTTAGGAATTGATTACAATTGAATTACAAATAGATTTCATCTCCTAAACAAACTTCCTAAGATCTCGGACTCGATAAACTCGATAAATATCATTATCAGTAGCAATATTATCGATCAGTAGTAATTGCAAAGATCAGTACTAAGTTGTATCTTCAGTATCAACTCCTTAGCAGCAATAAGTAGTTGATCAGTAGTAATTACAATTTCAGTAGTATTCAACTTGAGCAGTACAAATCCTTTAGATCAGTAGTGACCTGTACAAAACTCATGAGTAGTAGATTAAACGTCAGTACTAACTGATTTTATCCCAACACCAACCAATCACATTGAAATTTGCTTCTATTTTTTACCCGCATAAAAGAATTGGAGATAATGTCACCCGCGATAATAGTGTATGACTTATGAGTGTTATTGAACACAACATCATTCCTCGCCCTCCAAATGCACCAAATTGAGCATTGAATTATAGTAGTAAGCACCTTCCTTTTTTAGGGCAATTGCCCCACCCCTCACCAAACTCAATAATTGACTTCACCGAATGAAACACAGGCATAGGAATACCGCACCAATCTTTTAAATAAAGTTTCAAATGATTAATCTAAAACATTGATTAATGATAATTAATTGTCAAAATTAATCACATGGTTTATATATAGAGGGTTATTTTAGTTATTTGCACTGACATAATTTATTTTTTTTTAATTTTTTTTCAAAGATAAAACAACATTATGTGATAATCACATGTGCTAGCATATTTGATCACATGTGATTATACAAAAACATTACATGATTTTTTTTAATGTTTGTTTGTGTGTTTTTTTTATTATTTTATTTATTTATTGTTATTTTATTATTGTTATATATTTTTCGTTGAAATACTGATTATAATATGAGATTGTATATTTGACCACATGTGATATTTTTGTAGAATCACATGTGATCAAGTAGACAAGCACATATGAATATTACATAAAAAAAATTTGAAAAATAATAAAATAATAAAAATAAATAGATTAAAATTTATGTGAGTGTTAAATGAAAAAAAATCTTCTCTATTTATAAACCATGTGATTAATTTGGAGCATTAATTATTATTAATTAGTTATTATTAATCTTGTAAAGTACCATGGGAATAACCAAACTGCTCAATTACACAAATATTGTATCTTATAATTTTTCTTTATAAAATAAATGGAATTTACACCAATTTTAGAACTAGGTAATTTTATGTATGCTCGTTATATAATTAAAGTTTGTGGGTTTGTGTTCTCCTTGATGATAATTGATCAACGAGCAACAATACGTCCGAAATAGAGTTGTAGTTAATGACATATTAACGCTTAAATTCGGACATTTGGAAAAAGAAATCAAGAGGTGGGGACTTGTCCACATTGGAAAACGATCAAACCAAAATGGAGTCAATAAGGTAGGAACTGAAATGAGGTCAAACTCAATCACTTAGGGTGCGTTTGGTTCGCTGTAATCCTTAGGAATCTGAAGGAATTGGAATCCAATTCTGCTTGATTCCTAAGTTTGGTTGGACGGAATTAGAATCCTTGGTTGGAAAACATTCCCTCAAATATGGGAATGTGAATTCCATCCAATGAAGGAAGGATTTTGAAATCCCATGAATAAAGGAATGTTTAAATTACCACATTATCCTTAAACACTTTTGAACCTTAAACCAACCACCACCACCAACCGCCACCGACTACCGCCACCCACCACCACCGCCACCCACCCCACCACCACCCCGCCACCGCTACCACAACCCACCCACCACCTCCTCCACCATCAACTGCCACCGACTACCGCCACCCACCACCACCACTCGCCACCACCACCCACCGCCACCCACCGCCTCCACCACCACCTGCCACCACCGTTACCGCCACCCACCACCACCACCTCCACCATCTCCCACCACCATCGCCGCCTCCACCCACCACCACCACCACCGCCTCCACTATCACCTACCACTACCGCCGCCTCCACCACTACTACCACCATCACCTAGATGAATAAGGGTAAATCGTCATTTTACCGAATTCCAATTCCATTTCTTATCAACCATATCGAATTGAACTTCAATTCCAATTCCAGCCAACCAAACAGGGTATGGAATTGGAATCCAATTCCTGAAAGATTCCAATTATGTCCTAGATTCCAATTCCATCAGAAACATTCCAGCGAACCAAACACCACCTTAGATTTTACCCACATGTCTACACTGATGGTCAGTTGGGTTCGATTATGCACTTGATTACAGTGGTGAGGTAAAATGGTTCATCAAATGATGCTCTGGGCAACCATCAAGACTAACTCAGCGATTCAGCTGTTGATTGTTGTTACGTTTTTGTATTTAAATTTAAATATTGATTATTATTTACTAAAAAAATTGTTTTGATTTATTTTTAATGAGTTGGTTGAATGGCATTCAAGTGATTTATATATGTACTTTAAATCTTAAGTTACCATTCAACACTATTGATTGAGACATTTGAGCTCATTTGTAGACATGCTTTCTTAAACCTATAACACATTTCAACGTTCTTGAAGAAAGTACAAGGAATTCCATTAGGTTGTTAGACAATGAATCATATCCGACGGTACAAACCCCTAATAAACGAATGACATATATGTCTTAAAGGGATCATGTCAACACGAGACTCAACCAACTTTGTTTATGTGCCTTTCTTTTACCTATTTTGTTTCGTTACTTACAATTGTAATTGTAATTTCATTTATTACATTTTATTTTATTTAATAGCATTTGTGTTAATTCCTATATTACTTTTAATCCTATATTTGTAAGAAACTTAAAGAAAGATTTAGGAAAAATTCAAATTCCTAGCCTATGGATCATAATCACATAATGTCGTATGAGTTTGTTTCAATTTTAGGGTCTAGAAGTAATGTGGTAGGAATGGATATCCCAAAGCTTTGGCCCTAAAATCTACTTTCTTGGAAACCTAGGTCCATATCATATAAGTCAATGTTCATCATCGTTGGTGTGTGTATTTCTTGTAATGTCAACCATTAGATGATTGATATATGAATGATTAATATCAAGACTGTTGCTAGTCAAATATTATTAAATGTTTGAAACTAAACTGGAAATAAGTCTTTCGTATGGATCGACACTCATGAAAAATCGTTGTTAGTTGTTATACGCGTGTGTATGTGTTTTTTTTTTCATAGTGCCAATGATATGAATAGTCTTTATATGTGGAATCACTGTACCCATTATATAATAATCAATATACTTTAAATCTTTGCAGAGTGCACATAATGTATATATTGTCATAGTTTAACATAAAACCAAACATTAAGAGCGAAGATATAAAAAACAATGTTTTTTTTTTTTTGAATGGCAATAAAAAACATGTGTACCTTGCGACTTTTATTACTAGAGGTGTCAAATTTCGACTTTGGGTTTTGTTTTATCTCAAAAGGGTCAAATTGGTCAAAATGAAAATCTTAGCTGAAAGATGAACGAACAAACATTTTGGATTTTGAATAGGGTGGAATCACCCAAAGTCAGTCAAGTTTAAATGCGTACAACCTCCTACATTGTTTTATTCAAAAATAAATATAATTATTGTTAAATAATGTTATGTAATCATATCTATCACATTAACATTTATTTATACAAAAAATTTGAAAACAGACAAAAGATTTTGCGGGCTAGCCCATTCTCGACATGGCCCGTTTCGGCCCATACTAAGAATTGACCCGTTCCCACCCATCTTGCCGCCACCTTTATGCAGAAACCCTAACACAGCTATCATCAATCACTTTGATTCTGCATATCCACGTATACAATGATTTTGAATTATCAAAGGTACATAAAATGCTAAAAGAACAAGAACCTTTAGTTCCCATTAGCAATAAACTTACTTATTTTAATATGCAAATTTTACTCCAATGAATTTTTCTAAAACATTAAAAAACATACAAATTTCATAATATACTTGGAAAATAAATCCTACCTTACATTATGCAAATTTCGTAATATAATCCTAAAGGTATCTATAAATCTATACCACCTAAGGAAGTTTCTTGATTCGAAGTTTCTAATTTTCTTGTGACACACAACACAAGTCAGAGTCAAAGTCAAATGAAAAAGCCCTATGAACAGAGTTTATCATTAAATATAATTTACAGATAATATTTTCACACTTTCTTATCATCATAACGACGGTAAAAATGGAATATCTTGTTTCAGTGCCATTTGTTTTGGCTAGTCTATAAATGCAACTCAAGTTGAGAGTTAATCATCTAATATGATAATGAGATTAAGGAAAAATTACCTTAATTATTGAAAAGAACTCGATAAAAATAGTTATGTAGAGCGTTCTTGTGATGATTTATAGATTCTGTAAGCAGCTATGCACATTGTAGTGTTGCCAATAACTGTCAATGCCCCTTGGAGTGCAACCAGAACCTATAAATAATATCATTCTTCAAATAAAAATGATGTATTTTAAAAAATCGATTAATATTAACGTTATTAGACTAACCTCTAGTGATTCTGAGTTATAAAAGAAATGCCAAGTACATGCACAAAATGCACCGCCTAACAGGGGCACCTGAATAAAGTTGTATATAAGCATATGCTTTTAAAACCTAAATTAATATCAAAATTTTTGTGATAACAAGTAATATATCGAAAATTGTAACTCACCATACCCCAAGAAAGCCCCTTCCAGGACTCATATCCAGATTTCTCTCCATATTGCCATACTAAAATCATTGCTGCAACCCTTTGAAATTTGAAAAATAATAATAATAATTAAACAAATAATAAATAAGCACAATCATATATTGGTTCCAAAAAGTTACCATGTGCTAATTTAATAATTTCTATCAATTCTAAGTGAAGGTTTCTAAGTGTATTACAATTTACAGCAAATTATTGTAAAATGAATAAACAAATCAAATTGATTATCAAACAGTCAATGAATTAGTAGAATGAACAAACAATTAAATTACCATTCAACGACACTTGAAACATGGATTGCCCAAGTGGGTAGTGAGAGAGCATTTGAGGGTTCGGTAAGTTGCAGAGATGAACCCACCAGCAATGGCAGCTCAGCAGCAGTAGCAGAAAGAGTTCCTAGAAAAAGGGGTGTTGTTAGGGCAAATCCAGCTCCAATTACAGCTGCCATGGCTCTTTTGTTACGAAAATTGCTACAATTTTGAGTAATTTTGGTGTGATAGGTGTTGGGATGACATGATTTGGGGATTAGGGTTTTGCGGGGATTTTGATGAGAGAAGAAGAGGGGGTTTACAGAAGACAACAATGTTGGAAGAGTTGTCATGTTGGAGATGATGAATTTAGAGATTGATAACGAGTTAAGAAGATAGGAGGTTATTTGGTAACAGAAAAACTAACCAATTTTCCAGTTTTCTTTGTTTTTCCATTTTAAGATAGATGCAAAAACAAGCAGGTTAATTAGATAGATTGGATTTCCAACCCACCCACCATTGTCTAAAGAATCACAAACCGGTTTTATTAGTTCAATCTCGGTCAACAATAGTTAAAACCGGCATTATTGGTGAAACTGGTTTAGTTTTAACCTAGTTTTGGGGAGTATGGTATGTGTCCCGGTTAGGAACGGATTCAAACTGGTTTTTGTTTAAATATGGTGTTTAAACCAGTTATAACGGCTAGGTTAACAAAAAAATCGATTTTCAAACCTCAATTTGATCCCGATCTGGCAGTTCGTGAAACGACTCAATCTGATGAGGTTAAAACTGGTTGCAAACCAGTTTTAAAACCCGTCCGGTTCAAAATACGGTTTTCTTGTGCATCATTGCCATTGACACGGATTGATTTTCCTGTTTTTGTTTTTGTTTTTATTTTTGTTTCTGTTTTGTAATTTTGCTTTTCTTATTTTTATGTACATTTTTGTTTCTGTTTTGTACATTTTTATATAGCACTTATTTTGAATCACTTATTTATAGAAAGTGTAGCACTTATTTTGAATCACCTATTTATAGAAAGTGTAGCACTTATTTTGAATTGAAGGAAGTATATGTTCACAAAAACTTCTATATTAGAATTAAGAAACCAAAAAGCTTAAATATTAAAATTGTATCCGTTAACTCAAAAGGGTGCATGAATGAATCCCGATATAGAATTTGGAGTAAGAGGCATTCCACTAAACACATAAGATGCAAAAATATTACGACTATTTGACGACAATTCTCGACCTTACAAGAAACACGGCATGAAAATAAAAGGATTCGAGTCATGTACGATCCGACGTGTCTAACCTATTTAATAAACGGATCATGTCAATGGATATACGAGTCAAGCCGCCAAGCTGATTAACTAATAACATAAAATATATTTGTTTTAAAATCCTAAAGGCAAATCCATAGACAACCCGCTTAAAACATGATTTCAAACCAAACCATGGGCGGAACATAATAGAGAGTTCCACCCCACCCCTCTCAATAAAATGTTCAAGTTTACCAATGATTTGAACCGGTTTATGTCGACCTGCCAACCCGAATTCAACATAAGTTGCCATCCATATATTGATATGTCAACTAAATAATAACTTGAACACCTTTAAGCAGGGCCGGTCCTAAGTGTTTTGTTACCCTAGGCAAGATGATCCTAAAAATGCCCTTACAAAAAATTTTAAAGCAAACAACATACTATTTTCAAAGGATTACAAAAAAAACACATTAGCCATAATCACAAAATAGGCCCATGAATCATGAAGAATTTTATTTTGTCTAAATAAATTTACTAATATTACAAAAGCGGTTAAAAGTGTATTAATAGCTTTATTATGGTGTGAATTTTACTTCATTGATATTATAATTTTATATTGAAATGAGAGTCAAGACATAAAAATCTTGCATTTAAGTAATACGAAAATGTAGCCTAGTGGTTATGGTGGAAGGAGTAAGGTGATGCCCATGACTTATAGGTCATGGATTCAAGTCCGGTCGTGGACAATAGGAATAAATTAGATGTTGTTCAAGAAAAAAAGTAATACGAAAATGTTAAAAAAATTAAGGTGTGATCATATAAAACAAAGGGGTTGATTTTAAAACCACAACTTATATTGCATGCACCACAATTTATCTTAATCATTGTTTAGTTTGATTCCATTAAACTTATACCATGTAATATAATGGTGTTAGAAATAATTCCCATAAAAGAAATTATAAGGTCTCGAAATATTATAAGATAACTACTTCAATTGATAAGTAAATTTTAAATTTTATTTAACAAATACAATTGCATGTCAGACTGCTTTTTGTTATTTTATTCAATTTATGTACTTTCCTATACCCAATCTAGTGGGACCCATATAAAAATAATCAAGTGCCATCTTCTTCATCCAACCCAAACCAAAACCGCCATTAACAAGATCTGAAGTAACTGTGAGAATAACAGAACCTTAGTATACTATGACTTGGACTATACTCACGATGCCCCTAAGTTGGTTGATGCCCTGGGCCGTCTCGCCCGGCACTAGATCCGGCCCTGCCTTTAAGTGATATATATAAATATGTTACTAACACTTCAACCTCTGTTTCGTGCCTTTTGTGTACAGAAAAGCGGAAAACATGAAATCTAATCTAGACAAGCTCGGGAGGGTGAACAACCCTTCAACCATAAAAACCATGATGCCACATGAAGGCCTCCCAAATAAGCGAGACGTTATTTGAGATGTTTGTGTGACTTGTGTCTAGCCATAAAAGAGATTTGTCATATAAAAACCTTAAACAAAGCTAAGTGGAGTAACAAATACCGGTTAATCGGTTAAGAACTAAGTAAATATTTAATTCATTATTAGAGTAACCTAAGGAGTAAATAGTCTACCACTCTATTGTCAATATTGTAGACAAAATGAACTAATTTAGCAAGTTGCGCAATTGCGTAAATGTACAATATTAGTATATTACTGTCTAATTGCGTAAACATATATACTAGCTAGAATGAAATTGTCATATTATGTTAATGAGATATAACCAATGATGGCCAGCCTAGCTGGTCTGAGGCACTGGGTTTATACCCATTTGGGCTGCAGGTCGTGAGTTCGAATCCATTTGGGAGCGTTGCATTAGCGTAATTTAACTCATACCTCACACGGGCACATATGGGGAATGTTAATGAGATATATATGATCATTTTTAATGTGTCATAAAGGTATAATGGTAAAAGCTTGCGAATGACTTCCTAAAGGTTACAAGTTTGACTCTTTTGTGGGTAAATATTAACAGATGATTAGAAAAGGGTTCAAAAACAGTCACGAATGTTGGAATTCCTAAGTCCAATAAAAGGAAAGTTCTTTTTATGGTATGTGGATCTCCAAGGAATTAAAATTTGAGTAGGAATTGTGTTTCCAAATATAGACTAATTTTAGCCTATAAATACATATACCAAGTTATGGTTTTATGTATCCAAACAATTGTATTGAGTTTAGAGTTATATTCTCAATTTTAATCAAAGAGTTATTTTGGTTATTTTGTTCTTGGTTTGATTTAATTGGTATCAGAGCCGATCATGGGTGATAACTCGCCGCCGACGAGACGGAAGGAGGTTGGGACGACCTCCGTCCAATGTCCGATGCTCACGTCCACGAACTACACGGTGTGGGCGTTGCGCATCAAAGTGGTGCTGCGTATTCACAAGGTGTGGAGACGTTTGATCCGGGTACCAACACCAATGCCGAAAAGAATGATTTGGCAATGGGTTTATTATATCAATCGGTCCCTGAAAGTCTGATCATGCAGATCGGTGATCAAGATTCGAGCAAGAAGTTGTGGGACGCAATCAAGACCAGATACGTTGGGGCCACTCGCCTAAAAGAAGCTCGATTGCAAACCCTGATGTCCGATTTCGATAGACTCAAGATGGAGGATAGCGAGACAATCGACGACTATGCAGCAAAGTTGTCCGAGATTGCCTCGAAATCAGCGGCGCTAGGAGAAGCTATTGAAGAATCGAAACTCGTGAAGAAATCTCTCAAAACTCTTCCACGAAGTAAGTTTATTCACATTGTTGCTTCTCTTGAGCAGGTACTTGATCTTAATGAAACCGGGTTTGAAGACGTTGTGGGACGCTTGAAGGCTTACGAAGAATGAATCACTGAAGATGATTCCGCGGACATTAGTCAAACTAAACTATTGTTCACAAAAGACGAGCCGAAAAGAAACTCAAAACCACAATGGAAAGGAAGTAAAAACACCAGTAAAGGCAAGTCACAAGCTTTCGAGAAGAAAGGCGGTCAAAATCAAGGAAAATAAAAGAAGGATCGGTCAAGAATCGTTTGTTATCGATGCGACAAACCGGGACACTTTGCGTCTCAGTGCCCGGATCGAAAACAAAAGCTACAAGAATCAAACTACATTGAAACCGATGACAATTATGCTGCCCTATTCAAGCATGAGATCGTTTTCTTAAACGAAGAAAAAGTGATACCATCTCGATACGATTCAAAAGAAAAAGATGTATGGTATCTCGATAATGGGGCAAGCAATCATATGACCGGAAACCGGTCCTACTTTACCGAACTCAATGAAAATATTAATGGCCGTGTGAAGTTTGGCGACAATTCATGTGTCGCTATTAAAGGAAAAGTGCGATACTTTTTCAAGGAAAAACGGGGCAACAACGACTAATGACGGAGATTTACTATATACCAGATCTCAAGAATAATATCATTAGTCTTGCGCAAACCACGGAAACCGGATGTCGCATCCTGATGAATGGTAATTATCTTACCATGCATGATGCTAATGGGTGTCTTTTGATGAAGGTACAAAGAACTCCAAATCGTCTTTATAAAATTCGTTTACAAATTGGAACCCCGGTGTGCCTTCACTCAAAATCAGTGAAGACACTTGGCGTTGGCATGCCCGAATCGGACACATCAACTTCGAGTCAATGAAAAAGATGTCGAATAAGGGGCTAGTAAAAGGATTGCCAAAAGTTGATCATATAAATCAACTTTGTGAATCTTGTTTGGTGGGAAAACAAACAAGAAATCCGTTTCCAAACGCCACCTCCTATAAAGCTGATATTGGCATATTTATACATATATTTATGTGCCAATATACCTATTTTTGTATGTGTTTATTGATTAAAACATGATGTTATCACTCAAATATAGTTCCCATTGTATTTTTCAGGCTATAGAAGAAAAAGTGACAAAAACGAGCCAAAACGACACAAGAAATGAAAATCTGCAGAAAATTCAGAGATAGCGCCGCTATCTAAGGATAGCGCCGCTATCTATGCCGCTATCTATCACGCTATTTTCCATTGAAACGCGAAATCGAGTCTCTGTTTGCCATCAAAAAGACGAGATAGCGCCGCTATCTTGAGGATACCGACGCGAATTAACGCGGGATCCAACATAGCGACGTGATTTTGGGAATAGCGACGCGATTTCCAGCGATCTGACGTATATTTAAGCGAGAATTGCAGATTTGAACCATAACTTTTGACCTAAGACGAATTGGCAGCCGAAAAATACCCTAGGAGCACTCAAGATCAAGATTTCAAGCATCAACCATTGGTTTTTTATCACTTTTGATTACTATTATGTTTATGTTTATGTTTCTTCACGATTGTTTGATGATTTTTAGCATGTCTATGTGCTAATCATCTTATATTCGCTATGATTAGATGAAGTTTAGGTTTTAGGTTTGGATATTCTTAGGATTTTATGATGATTGTTTGAACACTTGTGTTTTTAATAAAGAACCTTTTCGTTAAACCTTTACATTTGCATTATTGAATCTGTTTATTGCTTGATTGATAAAATATTGACAACATTTAATTGATCTAGTAATACCCTGACTTTTCATACCTCTTGACCTAGTCAGCGACTCACTAGAAATAGGGGTCCGAGATTTGATACCAATAACTTAGGTGCAACTTGAAGTCTGATATTCAGAGAAGAAATTCCTAGGATTAGAAGGTCTCGGAAAGCCGAACCTAGTTAGAAATAACAAGCAGGAGTGTGAATTTAAACAGGTTTCTTGAGAAGAAATTCCTAGAGATCATATTAGACTAATTGTAAGGTTTTGAGAGAAATCTAGTCCCTTAAACTCATAGAACATGAATTAAATCGGTACTTCTAAACCAAACCTAGACCTAGACGGATTCGACTCATAGTGAATATCCTCCTTATTATTAAAAGACTTCCTCGTCGTTTTAGTTGATTGTTTACTTTTAAAAATCAAATTTAGTTTTATTATTCAGTTTGCAAATAAAAATGTTCTAAATGAAAACCCTTTTTAATTACTTGTTCAGATTAATTACTTAGTTTTACCTTACCTAGTCAGCTTAATTGTTCCCTGTGGAGACGAATATACCTGAACGTACTTACCTGAACTATATTGCTCACAATTAGGTAATACCTGCCTAATAGTGTGGTAATCTAGGAAAAGACGTATTTAGGTTATCATTTAATAATTAGATATTACACATCAAGTTTTTGGCGCCGCTGCCGGGGAACAGTTGCGTGATTAGTAATTTAGAACTAATCTTTTAATCGATCCTTATCTAAGAATTCATTCTTGGATAAGTTATTTTGTTTTTATTGATTCTAGTAAACAGTTGCGTTTTTAACAATTGTCTTGAGGTTTTGCAGGTGTATGACCCATAGCTCTGACTCTGATCCGATAATACCGTATACCGAGCCAGAGAGACTTTTTCGCCAGCGACGTAGAGCAGTTTTAGCAGCGCAATACCTAGAATCAATCAACTTTCGAACTATTGACAACCCCATTTTCAATATGGGAGATAATAATCCACCAGAGCCGCCACCAGAGCAGCCTATGTGGAACATTAGACAGACACCACCAATTCCCACTACTCCATCTATCACAGTTCCAGAATTGAACAATATCAATTTCGAGATTAAAGGTCAATTCCTAAGTATGGTGCGGGATCTGAACTTCGATGGCAGATTATGCAATGATCCTAACAGACGTCTCGAAAACTTTCTGGAAATCTGTGAGTTGTTCAAACAACGAGACGTGACGTTGGATGCCATGAGACTCAGATTGTTTCCTTTCAGTTTAACTGGGGATGCAAGAGAATGGGTTAAATCGTTAGAGCCAGGCTGAATTACGACTTGGGACGAACTCAGAAGTCGCTTTATTACTCGATATTTTTCAGCTGCTAAGGCTGACAAATTAAAAACTGATATTATGGCTTTTATGCAGGATACAGGTGAAAAGTTGACGGATGCTTGGGAGAGGTTGAAGGGTTTATTGAGGAAATGGCCAAACCACGGTTTCGAGAAAAACAACATAGTACACATATTTTATAGGGGATTGGATTACACTTCTCGGTCCCTTCTCGATTCGTCAAGTGGTGGGTTGTTCATGTACAAAACTCCAACCCAAGCATATCAACTCGGTGAAGACCTAGCTACGAACAGTATGGAATGTCAAACTGACAGACGAGCTGGGCAAGTGAATTTGGTGGACGATAGACAGAATGATGAAGTAGCCGCACTAAAGAACAGTCAACAGGTATTTGAGCGTAAATTAGACAAAATAACTAGTTGTTTACATGCCATACAGGTTGGATGCGATAGGTGCAAAGGGCCACATCTCACCAAAGATTGCAAACAACAGCATCCAATGTCAGCATAGGAGGAGTTGCATTATATCTGTAACACACCAATTTTCCAACCAAATTTAAACTTTTTAGATAAACAAGTTTGGTAATTAAAAATCCATAAAAATCTAAAAGTAATTTAAACCAAACATTTGGAATGATTACAAGTGCCAAAAACGGTGTTACAATCATATCAAAACTAAAGTCTTAGGGAATCAAATGGTACACCGAGCTAATCATCCAATGCTAACACTACGGGCCGCCTAATCCTTAGCTCCCGAACCTGAGTACATAGTCAAAAGAAATGTAGTACGTGGGACAAAATTGTCTCGTGAGAAACATGGGTTTTAGACCTGGTTAGAAAATATTTGCAATAAAATAATAATTAAGTAATTATCACATTGCACATAGTCAATCATACTCTAAGGCTTGCCATAAGCCCAACACATACGTAACGGGCCTCCCCGAAACAAACTCCCCTGATATGGGTTATCTAGGTAAACTCCCCCGTTTCCGGGTTATCTATTTGCTCCCCCGATTTCCGGGTTATCTCAAACTCCCCCGCTTTCCGGGTTATCTATTTCTAGACATACTACTCTTGCGCAGGGTGGTACCGCCCCAAGTAGTAGCCACTAACTCCCCCAACTTGTGTGGGTTATCTAGGATCCAATAGATTAGCTACCACATAACAAATCATCAGCTTGGGTCAAAGCCCCATATATAACTCATGTCATACTAGTTGTAACCAAACACATAAATGTCCAATTCAATTCAATTCAATTCAATCAAATTCATACTCTATCAATTTAATCTCTTCTTTATTAAAATATTTATCTAATAAAGACTCAATACTCATTTCAATTCATAAAACTTGGCTTACTATGTACTCAGAAAGATCACATGTACTCACCTTAATAATGCTATCCAACACTTGTGTTCAACAACACAATCTTTACTCCCAAATCATAGAAGTACTTTCAATCACAAGGTCTTCTTGACCTATCATCAATTCCATCACAAAACCTAGTTAAAATCCATGACTAGCTACTAATTAACCCATATTAACATCCCTAAATCACCAAGTTCATACAATCTTGGTGAAATCTCAAACCCTAGTTCAAGATTCTTATCCATAAACCCAAATCTAGCTTGTACACAATGATCACAAGCATACAAGGAGTGATTTACACTCATATTTGGTCATCTTCCCCAAGATGACATGGTTGGTTCCCAAAACCACCATTAATGCCCAAGAAAAGCTTGAAATATCAAAGAGATGCATAAACTATCAATGATTCTTACCTTAGATCAATAATCTCCAAGGAATATGAAGATTTGAGCTCAAGAACAGCAAAAACCGTGCACTTCTTCCAAAATAACGGCTGGTAGGGTATAGGGGGTGTAGGTGTCAAAACCCTAGCCCCAAACTCGTTTTTATAGCAGCTGCACAGTTCGCGTCGCGAACTTCCCCAGTCGTGAGCTCCTCGCGATCGGTAACGAGCCGCGAACTCCAAGCCTCAAAACCTTGAACTCACTGTTCCATACTCGCGATCGCGAACTACTAGTTCGCGCCTCGAACTCCTCCAGGCAGCTAGGCTGCAACTTTTTGTTGTCCAATTCGACCCGGATTCGACCTTAACCATATCAAACGGTGTCCAAATGACACGAAACCAATTCCTACGTCTCTTAAATGATTTATCCTTATTTATCATATTTTTATTCAATTTATTTATTTACAAAATTCGGGTCGTTACAACTACCTACCCCTTAAGAGGATTTCGTCCTCGGAATCGCCTCATAATCCACAAAATTTGGGTAGCGTTTCTTCATCTCATCTTTGACTTCCCAAGTCAAATTTGGCCCAAGGGAATGCTTCCACTTGACAAACACCAATTCAATCTCTTTGTTTCTCAACTTCTTTGTTTGGGCCTCCAATATGGCCTCGGGTTCTTCAATCAATCGGTTGGGTGCATCGACCCGCAAATCTTGAAGTGGAATCTCATTCTCCACTTCACCCAAAAACTTCTTCAAATTACAAACATGGAATGTGTCATGGACACCTTGCAACTCGGGTGGGAGTTCTAGCTTAAATGCTTGTAAACCGACCCGTTTCAAGATCTTAAATGGGCCAACAATGAAATCCATAGTGATGTCTTCCCATTTCCCGGACGGCACTTGCAATGATTGTGCAACACCATAAGGCACTTGGTGCTCGGCTTTCACTTGTGCACACGTGGCACACTTTGAAATGTACTTTGCTACTCTCGACTTCATCACCGGCCACCAATACATCCTCTTCAAGTCTTGATAAGTCTTTGTACTTCCGGGATGAATCGAGTACTTGGACTTGTGTGCATCATTTAACAATACTTTTCGGTTCCCACCAAATTTTGGAACCCAAATCCGACCATTCACGGTTTTCAACCCTTGAGAATTTTCTTCAAATACTTGGTTCTTTCCCAACCTTTCTTGTCTATACTCATCTTTTCCCATCACTTCGGTTTGTGCGGTTTTTATGCTTTCAATAAGACTAGATACCACTTCAATCCGCATCAACTTAGCCTTGACCGGCTTCTCATAAACTTTTCTTCTTAAGGCGTCAGCCACCACATTAGCCTTTCCTTCATGATAAACGATTTCACAATCATAATCATTAATCAACTCAATCCACGTTCTTTGCCTCTAATTCAAATCCTTTTGTGTAAACACATACTTAAGACTTTTATGATCAGTGTACAATGTACACCTTGTTCCATACAAGTAATGCCTCTAAATCTTCAAGGCAAAAACGATCGCCGCCAATTCCAAATCATGGGTAGTATACCTCGTTTCCGCATCCTTCAATTATTTTGAAGCATAAGCTATCACCTTCCCTCTTTGCATCAAAACACAACCAAGACCCTTATTCGAGGCGTCACTATACACCACGAAATCTTCCATACCATCGAGTAGTGTAAGGATCGGTGCATTGCATAATTTCTCCTTTAACAAGGCAAATGCATCCTCTTGCTTTTTCCCCCAATCAAACTTCACATCTTTTCTTGTTAACATTGTGAGTGGTACCGCCACTCGGGAAAAAGTCTTCAATAAACCTTCGGTAGTAACCGGCTAACCCAAGAAAACTTCTTACTTCGGCTGGAGTCTTCGGTGCCTCCCAATTCTTTACCGCTTCAATTTTAGACGGGTCAACCTTTATCCCGTTTCTAGATACTACATGACCAAGGAATTGGACTTTTCATAACCAAAATTCACACTTTGAGAATTTTGCATATAATTTCTCTCGTTTTAACACTTCTAAAGTTTGCTTCAAATTTTCTTCATGCTCTTCTTCGGTTTTGGAGTAGATAAGGATATCATCAATAAATACTATGAGAAATTTATCGAGAAAAGGCTTACTAACCCTATTCATGAGATCCATGAAAATAGCCGGGGCATT
This sequence comes from Calendula officinalis, assembly GCA_963853835.1. Classification (NCBI taxonomy): domain Eukaryota; kingdom Viridiplantae; phylum Streptophyta; class Magnoliopsida; order Asterales; family Asteraceae; genus Calendula; species Calendula officinalis. The sequence continues at coordinate 38,227,310 of OY970830.1, read as the reverse complement.
CGTCAAACCGAATGGCATCACCAAAAATTCATAATGCCCATAACGCGTTCTAAAGGCCGTCTTCTCGGTATCACCTTCTTTAACTCGAACTTGATGGTAACCCGATCTCAAATCAATTTTGGAGAAATAATCGGCTCCTTGAAGTTGATCAAACAAATCATCAATCCTTGGCAAAGGATATCGATTCTTAATCGTCATCTCGTTAAGCTCTCGGTAGTCGATACACATCCTCATTGAACCGTCTTTCTTCTTCACAAATAAAACCGGTGCACCCCACGGTGACGAACTAGGACGGATAAAACCTTTATCAAGCAACTCTTGTAATTGAGACATTAGCTCACGCATTTCGGTTGGGGCTAGACGATACGGGGCTCGGGCAATCGGCGTCGCCCCCGGAACTAAATCAATACGAAACTCGACTTGTCTCTCCAGTGGCAAACCGGGCAAGTCATTGGGAAAAACTTCGGGAAAATCCCTAATAATCTTCACATTATCCACCGTCTTCTTCTCTTTTCTCCCATCTAGGACATAGGCTATGAATGACGAACATCCCTTTGATAAACACTTTCTTGCTTTAATGGCGGTAATAAGATTTGGCATATGATGCCTCTTTTCTCCATAAATATACACTTTCTCATTCTCGGGAGACTTGATCGACACCAACTTCTTTCCACACAAAATTTTGGCTTGGTGGATTCCCAACCAATCCATTCCAATAATTACATCGAAAGCCTTAATTCCCATAGGCATCAAATCGACCTTGAACTTCTTACTATCGATTTCTAATTCACAATCTCTATAGATATGTTGAACCATAGAGGTTTTCCCATCGACTACTTCTATTTCATACAAATCATCAAGTAACTCCAGTGGAACCTTAAACTTAGCACCAAATTCATGAGACGCGAAGGAATAAGTAGAACCCGAATCAATCAATACATAAGTGGGTATGGAGTTTATGAATAAGGTACCTGAGACGACATCATGATTCCATTTTGCTTCCTCTCGGGTAAGTTGGAAGGCTCTTCCTTTAACTTTTGACGGCTCCAGTTTCTTGTGAGCGGTTGACACCAACGTTTCGGTTCCTTTCTTTGGGCAAACATTACTATAGTGCCCCTTCTCATGGCATGAGAAACACTCCACCTCATCAAGGTTCCTCACCTTGCAATCCTTTGCTTTGTGGCCAAAACGCCCACACTTAAAGAAACCACCCGAATCCGTCTTACATTCACCCTTGTGGTCCCTACCACACTTTCTACAACCACCAACACTTCCTTGCTTTGACCCGCTCGGGGTGAACTTGCTTTTCTTCGATGGCCCCGAAAAACTTTCAAACTTTCTCTTTTCATTTCCCATTGACCTCTCTTGAACTCTTCTCTTTCCCACTTTCTCAACACTTCGGGCAACATTGATGGCCTCATCAAGAGTGGCCACCCTCTTCACCTCAAGTTCATACTCCCATGGCAACCCATTAGCAAACCGAACCACACGACTACGTTCGGTTGGGTAGGCATTCATCACAAACGGGAGGTATCCCGTGAACTTCTTGGTATACTCATTCAAGGTCAAATTACCTTTCTTGAAGTGCAAAAACTCTTCCAACAATTCCTCCAACTCCATTTCGGGACAAAACTTTTCTTTGAGTCTCCTAGTGAACTCTTCCCAAGACATCTTGTAAACGGCTTTCTTTCCCAACGACTCATACATGGTGACCCACCAAGTCAAGGCATCATCCCTAAGCAAACGTGAGGTATAAGTCACCATGTCTTCTTCTTTGCACTTGCTACTCTCGAGGACGTGTTCCGTCTCCCGGATCCAACGGATGGTGTCTTTTGGTTCCATAAGAAAAGCTCGATTTAAAACAATTCCCTAAACGGTCAACCCTAATTCTCAAAGGTCAACCTAACTTCCTATGGCACATAATGTCCCAAAAGCAAAGTCTAAGTCTAGGGTGGGTAACCAACCTAATTCACTTAGACTAAAGTTCTGATACCAAGTTGTGACACACCAATTTTCCAACCAAATTTAAACTTTTTAAATAAACAAGTTTGGTAATTAAAAATCCATAAAAATCTAAAAGTAATTTAAACCAAACATTTGGAATGATTACAAGTGCCAAAAACGGTGTTACAATCATATCAAAACTAAAGTCATAGGGAATCAAATGGTACACCGAGCTAATCATCCAATGCTAACACTACGGGCCGCCTAATCCTTAGCTCCCGAACCTGAGTACATAGTCAAAAGAAATGTAGTACGTGAGACAAAATTGTCTCGTGAGAAACATGGGTTTTAGTCCCGGTTAGAAAATATTTGCAATAAAATAATAATTAAGTAATTATCACATTGCACATAGTCAATCATACTCTAAGGCTTGCCATAAGCCCAACACATACGTAACGGGCCTCCCCGAAACAAACTCCCCCGATATGGGTTATCTAGGTAAACTCCCCCGTTTCCGGGTTATCTATTTGTTCCCCCAATTTCCGGGTTATCTCAAACTCCCCCGCTTTCCAGGTTATCTATTTCTCGACATACTACTCTTGCGCAGGGTGGTACCGCCCCAAGTAGTAGCCACTAACTCCCCCAACTTGTGTGGGTTATCTAGGATCCAATAGATTAGCTACCACATAAAAAATCATCAGCTTGGGTCAAAGCCCCATATATAACTCATGTCATACTAGTGGTAACCAAACACATAAATGTCCAATTCAATTCAATTCAATTCAATCAAATGCATACTCTATCAATTTAATCTTTTCTTTATTAAAATATTTATCTAATAAAGACTCAATACTCATTTCAATTCATAAAACTTGGCTTACTATGTACTCAGAAAGATCACATGTACTCACCTTAACAATGCTATCCAACACTTGTGTTCAACAACACAATCTTTACTCCCAAATCAGAGAAGTACTTTCAATCACAAGGTCTTCTTGACCTATCATCAATTCCATCACAAAACCTAGTTAAAATCCATAACTAGCTACTAATTAACCCATATTAACATCCCCAAATCACCAAGTTCATACAATCTTGGTGAAATCTCAAACCCTAGTTCAAGATTCTTATCCATAAACCCAAATCTAGCTTGTACACAATGATCACAAGCATACAAGAAGTGATTTACACTCATATTTGGTCATCTTCCCCAAGATGACATGGTTGGTTCCCAAAACCACCATTAATGCCCAAGAAAAGCTTGAAATATCAAAGAGATGCATAAACTATCAATGATTCTTACCTTAGATCAATAATCTCCAAGGAATATGAAGATTTGAGCTCAAGAACAGCAAAAACCGTGCACTTCTTCCAATATAACGGCTGGTAGGGTGTAGGTGTCAAAACCCTAGCCCCAAACTCGTTTTTATAGCAGCTGCACAGTTCGCGTTCTCGAACTAGAGTTCGCGTCGCGAACTTCCCCAGTCGTGAGCTCCTCGCGATCGGTAACGAGCCGCGAACTCCAAGCCTCAAAACCTTGAACTCACTGTTCCATACTCGCGATCGCGAACTACTAGTTCGCGCCGCGAACTCCAGGCAGCTAGGCTGCAACTTTTTGTTGTCCAATTCGACCCGGTTTCGACCTTAACCATATCAAACGGTGTCCAAATGACACGAAACCAATTCCTGCGTCTCTTAAATGATTTATCCTTATTTATCATAATTTTATACAATTTATTTATTTACAAAATTCGGGTCGTTACAATATCCACAATGGGTACCGAAATAACTATCAAGGTGGAAATCATGGGTACAACAACAACAATCAGGGGTACAACAACAACAGAGGTTATAACAACAATAACCAAAACAACAACTACCCCCTCGACAATCGAACCCCCCTAGTTTCCAACGTGAAAATCAGACAAATCAACCACCTCGAGAGAATGCTGCAGGTCAAGGACAAAAATCCTCAATGGAAATTTTGCTCGAGAAATATATAGAAAAACAAGACAAGAAAGCTGAAGAACAAGATCAGATTATCAGAAATCAGCAAGCAGCGATTCAAAACTTAGAAAGGAACCTGGGTAGAATAGCTGAGACGTTACAGGAACGTCCACAAGGCACTTTACCACCCCGTACACAAGATAATCCTAAGCGGGGCTTCGAGAATGTTAAAGCTATCACAACTCGAAGTGGTAAAACGGTAAGTTCACCTGTATTGAATAATAATGAAAGTTCTTGTGATGTACAGCTTAATGGGGAGACTCAAGTTGAAGAAGAGGAGGTAGCTATGGAGAAGATTGATACTCCAAAAGAACCGGAGAAAGTCGAACCTAGTTAGAAATAACAAGCAGGAGTGTGAATTTAAACAGGTTTCTTGAGAAGAAATTCCTAGAGATCATATTAGACTCATTGTAAGGTTTTGAGAGAAATCTAGTCCCTTAAACTCCTAGAACAGGAATTAAATCGGTACTTCAAAACCAAACCTAGACCTAGACGGATTCGACTGATAGTGAATATCCTCCTTATTATTAAAAGACTTCCTCGTCGTTTTAGTTGATTGTTTACTTTTAAAAATCAAATTTAGTTTCATTATTCAGTTTGCAAATAAAAATGTTCCAAATGAAAACCCTTTTTAATTACTTGTTCAGATTAATTACTTAGTTTTACCTTACCTAGTCAGCTTAATTGTTCCCTGTGGAGACGAATATACCCGAACGTACTTACCTCAACGGAAAAAGCAGAACCAAAGGAGGCACACAAGTCTACTAAACAAGATGCAATAAACTCGTACACACCGAAGGTTCCTTTCCCTCAACGGAAGCTTAAAGAGAAATACGGTAAGTTCGTTGACATGATAAAACAGGTGTGCATTAACGTCCCTTTGGTTGACATGTTAGCAGGAAGGCCGAACTATGGGAAGTTCATCAAGGATCTGGTATCTAACAAGACGCTGAATGAGGAGGCATCATCAGCAATACTAAGTGAGGAATGCTCAGCTATCCTCCAACCAAACATGCCTCCAAAGAAGGGCGATCCAGGGAGTTTTATTATCCCTTGTCTTACAGATAACCTACCACCATGTAAAGCACTAGCGGACTTAGGAGCTAGCATAAATTTAATGCCTTTGTCGATGTACCTGAAATTAGGATTAACAGATATTAAACCGACTAGGATGAGTGTTAGGCTAGCAGACATGTCCTTTAAATACCCGTTAGGCATAGCAGAGAACGTCCCAGTAAAAGTTGATAGATTCATATTCTCTGATGATTTTGTTATCCTAGATATCCCAGAAGAGCCAGTGTCCCTCTCATCTTAGGGAGACCCTTTCTGAACACTGCCAGTGCCATAATCTTGGTTGCTGAAAAATAGCTTATTCTAGGTGTCGGGAATGACAGAGTCACTTTCTCCATTGAGAAAGCGATGAGGCATACCTCCGCCTCTGATGATACATGCAATTTCATCGACATCATCGATGTATGCATGGAGGAGGAAATTACTTCGTTTCTAGACCTAGATTGCGATGACATTACTACCTATGGTGATGTTACTCTAGACTCTCCCGAATCCATCCAAGATCTCTCAGAACTCGAGGAACTAGTTCGCCTTGACGAAGAGGATTTGGAAGAAAATGAAGTAGTTTTTGAGAAATTCGATCCTGATCAAAAACTCTGTATTAAAACATCTTTCGAGGACCCTCCATCTCTTGAGCTTAAACCATTACCAGACCATCTAGAGTATGCATTCCTTCAGGGAGAATCTGACTTGCCCGTAATCATCTCTTCTGCTCTAGCACCAAAAGAAAAAGAAAAATTATTAAAAAATTTAAAATCTCATAAGAAAGCCCTAGCTTGGAAAACCGCAGATATTCCGGGTATAAACCCTTCTTTCTGTACACGTAAAATTCTGATGGAAGAGAACTTCAAACCGAGTGTGCAGAGACAAAGGCGTTTAAATCCCAACATGAAGGAAGTCGTGAAGAAGGAAGTTCTTAAACTGCTTGATGCAGGACTCATCTATCCCATTTCTGATAGTCCTTGGGTGAGTCCGGTCCAAGTGGTCCCGAAAAAAGGGGGATGACAGTTGTGCGTAATGAGAAAAACGACTTAGTCCCTACTCGAACCGTCACGGGATGGCGAGTTTGCATCGACTACCGCAAACTCAACGAAGCCACCCGAAAGGATCACTTTCCTTTACCTTTCATTGATCAAATGTTGGAGATATTGGCCGGGAACAACTTCTATTATTTCTTGGACGGTTTCTCTGGCTACTTTCAGATCCCGGTCGACCCCCAAGATCAGGAAAAGACCACATTCACGTGCCCTTTTGGTACATTTGCGTATCGAAGGATGCCTTTCGGGTTGTGCAACGCTCCTGCAACATTTCCGCGGTGCATGACTGCGATTTTCCAAGACATGATCGAGGACTGTATGGAAGTCTTCATGGACGATTTCTCAGTATTCGGAGACTCCTTCGAATCATGTCTTTATAGCTTAGAGCGAGTTCTCATTAGGTGCGAGGAATCAAATCTCGTGCTTAATTGGGAAAAGTGTCATTTCATGGTGCGCGAAGGCATCGTGTTAGGTCACAAAATTATAGCGAAGGGGATTGAGGTCGATAAATCAAAAATCGATGTCATTGCCAAACTACCTCCCCCTTCGAATGTCAAATCTGTGAGAAGTTTCTTAGGTCATGCGGGTTTCTATCGTCGGTTCATCAACGATTTTTCCAAGATAACCCGACCCATGACTCATCTTCTCTAGAAAGATACATCATTCGTGTTCACACCCGAATGTGTGGAAGCCTTCAATCTTCTCAAGGATCGGCTCACAGAAGCTCCTATCATGGTATCTCCCAATTGGGACTTACCATTCGAACTCATGTGCGACGCTAGTGATTTCGCGCTCGGTGCAATTTTGGGTCAGCGTATAAACAACCACTTCCAACCTATTTATTACGCGATCCGAACACTCACTGGTGCTCAGGCGAATTACACCACAACTGAAAAAGAACTCCTTGCAGTGGTATTCGCCTTTGACAAATTTCGTCCGTACCTTGTTTTATCTAAAATAATTGTCTATACGGATCACTCAGCGTTGAAATATCTCTTCGCCAAGCAAGATGCAAAACCGCGTCTCATCCGTTGGATTCTTCTCTTACAAGAATTCGACATTGAGATAAAAGATAAAAAGGGGGCGGAAAATCTTGCGGCGGATCACCTATCCCGATTAGAGAACCCTCATCTTGAGGAGTGCAATGAGGACGCGATCCATGATACTTTTCCCGATGAATTTATCGAAGTGGTCAATGCTCTACAAGACACCAACGACCCGTGGTTCGCTGATTTTGCAAATTATCTAGCGGCATGTGTTCTTGTTAAAGGAATAACCCATCAGCAAAAAGGGAAATTCTTCTCTGATCTAAAGCACTACCATTGGGATGCTCCACATCTTTTCCGGGTTGGTCCCGATTTGATGCATAGACGGTGTGTCTCCGGTGATGAAGCCCATGACATTCTCAACAAATGTCATAACGGCCCCACCGGTGGACATTTCGGTCCAAACTACACCGCCCGGAAAGTTCTTGATGCAGGCTTCTATTGGCCAACAATATTCAAAGATGCACAAGAATTGGTCAAAACTTGTGATGCGTGCCAACGAATCGGAAGTATATCCAAACGGGATGAAATGCCACAGTGTGAAATCCAAGTTTGTGAGGTCTTCGACATTTGGGGCATAGACTTCATGGGTCAGTTTCCGAGCTCCCAAGGTAACAAATACATCCTTGTTGCGGTTGATTACGTCTCCAAATGGGCCGAGGCAAAAGCCCTTCCAACGAATGATGCCCGAATCGTAATCAACTTTCTTAAATCTCTTTTCTGCCGGTTCGGTTGCCCAAGGGCACTGATTAGTGATCGTGGCACGCACTTTGCCAACCATCTCATGGAGAAAACTCTCCAACGATACGGTGTCCACCATCGTTTCTCGACCGCATATCATCGCCAAACTAGTGGTCAAGTCGAGAACACTAATCGAGCTTTAAAAAGAATTCTAGAGAAAACCATGGAGAAAAATCCCAAGTTGTGGTCTCAACGACTTGAGGATGCTCTTTGGGCATTCCGTACCACATACAAAACTCCTATCGGCCATACTCCTTATCGGATGATTTACGGGAAAGCATGTCACCTTCCATTCGAGATTGAACATAAAGCCTACTGGGCTGTCAAAGAGTGTGACATGAGCATCATTCCTGCCGGGACCGAGCGTAATCATCAACTCAACCTTCTCGATGAACACCGTTTTGAAGCATATGAGAATTCGCGAATCTACAAAGAGAGAAGCAAGTATTTGCACGATAAGAAACTGAAAAACTCATAAATCCTTCCAACCGGGTGACAAGGTCTTAATCTATCAACCCGGTATAAGTTTTCACCGGGAATACTTAAATCCAAATGGGTGGGTCCGTATACCGTCCTAAAGCAACACCCATCGGGATACGTAGACCTCGTTACCGAAAAACGATCATTTCAGTGTTAACGGGCATCGCTTAAAGCTTTACCATGAAGATGAGAATGAAGGCGTGACTGAGACGGAGGAGGTGCATTTCGCCATGATGGGCGAAAAGAAGTAAAAGAGCAACACCGAGTCAAGCTCTAGACTCGTAAATCCATGAAGCGCTTCTCGGGAGGCAACCCATGTTTAGTTGTTTTTCCCTTTTCATTCTGCGTATTTTTCTTTAATAAAAAATAAAAAAAAGGCGCTAAAAAAAACGAAAAATATAAAAATTTTAAAGATAGTAGCGCTATCTGCCCAAATCGTGTATCCAACAGAAACCCGAAATAGCGTTGGCCCTTAAAATAGTGTTTCCAATCGCGTTAAAAATAGCGTCGGTATCTGACAGATAGTGTCGCGATCATTCGTCAAGCCCCGCTATTCTACCCGACCCGATCCAGTTACTATCCGGGTCCGCGACAAATAGCGCCGCTATCCACGATAGCGGCGCGATCTCCCCAGCATATAAAACCTTCCGTTCTCCCCAATCGTGCAGATCGCAGAAAATAAACCCTAACCCCATACGCGGTTTTCCGGCCACAGCTCCCAAAACCCCAATTTCCGCCAAATCTTCTGATTTCTTCCACAAATCTTCATCTCCATGGCATCTAAGGTTGGTATACCCTTCTTTTCTTCCATTGATTCATCTTTTAGGGTTCAAATCTTAGATTTTTGTGGGTGTTCTTATTTAGGGCCGAAAATTTAGGGGTTTTGCTATTTTCTTTCGTTTATCCTTGATTAGTTATAGATTTAAGCCATAGATTGTTAGTTAGTCGAATTGTTACAAAACCTTAGTGTAAAATTCGAATTTTTTAGGGCTTAATTTTGCGTTTTAGAAAAAAAAAACCTATGAATTAGGGCTTGTTCTTGTCAAAAACCCGAAAATTGCTTATAGTTTGCTTGTTAAATTATCTACATTGTGTTAATGAGTTCAATTTTTGTATGACTACTAGAAATACTTGTTAAGTTTTCACATTGGTGATAATATCTTATTAAATTGGGTTCAAATTTTTGACAAATATATCACAAGTTTTCATAAATTCATATTTTAAATGGATAAAACAATCATTATAAGTGTTGAATAATTTCACACTTAGTTTAACAACTAAGTGTGGGTAAGGAAAATTGGTAATCTTTTACATAGTGTAACACTTAGTTTAACAACTAAGTGTGGGTGCGGGAAATTGGGATTTAAATTACAAAAAGTTTATCAATTCCTTATTTACTTTGAAACCTTTTGTTAAATAACACCCCTAATAATTACTTTCTGAATTTGTGATTAGCAGCGATCCACAAGAGCCGCATCAAGGGCATCCTCTTCTAGGGCTCCTCCACCTCCACCTTCACCAACCCCATCAGCATCGTCCTCAGATGAGGAATTTGATGACGAATTTGAAGATGAAATACCAATGGAATTACACAGAGATGGCTTCCCTATGATATTAAAAGAAAACGAGCTTCATCATGTATTCGAGAAATTCTCGAATATTCGCAACCCAATTACTAGACCCATCTATGAGAAAAGAAGAGACAAGATTATCCATAAAAAGGTTAATCCCGTCCGAACCCCAAAATGGGACGAACTTGCAGCTCTGGGAAAGGAAGAGGATATCCGAGCTTACTTAACTCGAGAGGTTCGGGATGTAAACGGGCACGTGATATTCACATGCAATGCTTGGGAGACTACCCTTACACTAAGGGAGCCGATATATGCCGAGCTCGTGCTCGAATTTTTTTCTACCTATCGCTTGGGTAGCCCTACGCCGAATCTATCCACTACCGGGTGGCGAACAAATGGATTCACTGTTCTTTGGTCCAATTTGACATAGCTCTGGGGCTTTACACCCAAGCCCAAACAGACCACCCACATTTCATCCACTATCTGCACCGGGGCGAATTTCAAGAAGCCCGGACTGTGGAACACATATGGACCGAACTGGGTGACGGAGTGTGGAGACCACGGTACTCAAAAAGTAAGGAACTTAGGAACAGTGAACATCGTTATTTATACCGAATGATCACAAACACCATCCGGCAAAGAAAAGAAGGGGCCGAAAAAATGAACATGGCTAGCCTATGGCTACTACACCAGTTAGTACACCGGGATCACATCACAAACATCCCACTCATTATTGCCTTATTCTTGCATGGTCCCGCACGAGGACACAAGGGAAAAAGTGGCTTCACAGGAGGCCAATACATCACCCGACTAGCCAAAGCAGCAGCAAATCTGACAACGCGGGTGAAATTAAGCATGACTAAGCAAGAAATGGGATTCCTTGATTATAATAAAATGTATGGTATGGGGGTGATCCGGACGGCAACAGCAGGAGTCGAGAGTGGACGGTATGTTTGGATAGATAATCCCTCAACTGGGAACGTTAGGCGGGTTAGGCAAAGGCAGTCGGAGCAACAGCAGGCAGAAGATGTGGCAATGGGGGAGATGGAACCGCCACCTATCGAGCATGGTCATGGGCATCCGGGAGCATCTGGCTCCGGAGCGGGTCCTTCTACGTTTGACTCGTACCAAAATTTATATGATGATGTTCATGCTTTGCAGGTTGACATGGCAGGTTTGAGAATGGACTTTGGCGGGATGAGACATCACATGGATAGTATGACCTTACAGCTCCAACGAAGTTACTATCAAGGAGAAAGGGCTCAAACTCTCCCGTACTAGCAAGCCCCCGCACCACCACTCGAGGCCCAGAACCCGTTACCTTATTGGGGCCCGAACTTGCCTGCTCCGCCAAACTACCCGAGTTATGAAGACTGGTTCCAACAGTATGATCCGACATCCCCTCGTGACGGGCGTGATCATTGATTGCTCTGTTTGGGTCTCAAAACTGATTATTCGATTTGGTTGTACTCTACATTACTATCTTTTTTTTAGCTACAATTTTATTTTAGTTTTTGTGTTTTCTTTCAATTATTAGATGTTTAAACTATTTTACCAGCTTTTATTTTAGTTTGGTTCTAGTTATGATTTAATAGAATATGGTGAGCTGAGGAACTGGATGGAAATGCTCGAATATGGATCGTGCATTTGGATGATAACAATACTTGGAACACACAAAAATCAAAATACCTTCAGGGAGTACCGTTCCCTTTTGCCTTTTTCTTTCTAGTTTATAATTCTTTATTTTTTATTGCATTGAGGGCAATGCAATGTTTTAAGTGTGGGCATTGGGTATGGTATCCACCACTTGTTAGTATTCATAGTAAATCATCTCAAAAACGAACAAACCAATTCAATCAGAATTTTTTTTTAGACACATCTCAACCTTAGAAAACAATTTTTAGACAATAAAGTTCAGTTTAAAAGTTAAAATTTTTCTTACCTTTTATGTGTCAATTTTTGTGGCTTTTTGCCGATCTAATTATCTCTTTAACTCGTTAATTAGATCACTTTCTAACTTGGAAAATTTGAAATTCTTGTAAATCTATAGGTATTGTCTTTTAGAAAATTAAGTTTAGCAAAGCTAACTCCTGATGACATTAGGTTAGATTAAGAGCTTTTAGTTTACGTAAATAAATTGCTAAATAATATACATGAAAATTTTGAGAATCAGTGAGAATAATCAACCGGCCTTGTGCTCCCGACAAGTACGCCCGAGGGTTCCTTCAAACCTAGCATACTAAGGTCAACTGATCTGGATATGTTGGTCGAAAGTCTTTTACGCGGGTTCACAATAGAACCTATGTTCGAATCAATTCTTGAATAAATACCTAATTAAATACTTAGGGGGAACAATTAGCCGACCTTGGGTTCCCGACAAGTAAGCTCGCGGGGTCCTTTAAACCTGGCATACTAAGGTCAACTGATCTGGATATGTTGGCTGAAAGTCTTTTATGCGGGTGCTCAATGAAAGTTGTGGTTCTCTCTTCCAAACAAATAAATAAATTAATTAATAAACATGCAAAACATGTATGAAAGAAATAAAAATAAATAAATAAAACAAATAAACATGCAAAGCATGAATAAATAAAGCAAATGAGCCATGAAATGAATAAATAAACTAATTTTTCTTCTTATAACCTTACTAGTCGGGTGATTTTCATAAAGATGGTATTTATAGGTTAAGCAAGGATGAATTAGGATCTAAGTTAAAAAGTAGTCTAATTAACATAGTTAAGGATTTGATTAGATTTGTGAAAAGTTAGCTGATGTCTTACACAAACTTGGGCATAAAATATAATGTGAAATTTTAACTCATAAATGGACTAGGTTCTGAAAATTGTGGTGTTTATATAAATAAATTGAGATGAAATGTCGATTGCTTTATAATTGTTTATACCTGATTGAATTATTTTAATTTATTTTAATGATGATTTGCTTGAGGACAATCAAAGTTCAAGTGTGGGCATCTTGATATTGGCATATTTATACATATATTTATATGCCAGTATACCTATTTTTGTATGTGTTTATTGATTAAAACATGATGTTATCACTCAAATATAGTTCCATTGTATTTTTCAGGCTATAGAAGAAAAAGTGACAAAAACGAGCCAAAACGACACAAGAAATGAAAATCTGCAGAAAATTCAGAGACAGCGCCGCTATCTATGTCGCTATCTATCACGCTATCTTTCATTGAAACGCGAAATCGAGTCTCTGTTTGCCATCAAAAAGACGAGATAGCGCCGCTATCTTGAGGATAGCGACGCGAATTAACGCGGGATCCAACATAGCGACGCGATTTTGGGAATAGCGACACGATTTCCAGCGATCTGACGTATATTTAAGCGAGAATTGCAGATTTGAACCATAACTTTTGACCTAAGACGAATTGGCAGCCGAAAAATACCCTAGGAGCACTCAAGATCAAGATTTCAAGCATCAACCATTGGTTTTTTTTATCACTTTTGATTACTATTATGTTTATGTTTATGTTTCTTCGCGATTGTTTGATGATTTTTAGCATGTCTATGTGCTAATCATCTTATATTCGCTATGATTAGATGAAGTTTAGGTTTTAGGTTTGGATATTCTTAGGATTTTATGATGATTGTTTGAACACTTGTGTATTTAATAAAGAACCTTTTCGTTAAACCTTTACATTTGCATTATTGAATCTGTTTATTGCTTGATTGATAAAATATTGACAACATTTAATTGATCTAGTAATACCCCTGACTTTTCATACCTCTTGACCTAGTCAGCGACTCACTAGAAATAGGGGTCCGAGATTTGATACCAATAACTTAGGTGCAACTTGAAGTCTGATATTCAGAGAAGAAATTCCTAGGATTAGAAGGTCTCGGAAAGCCGAACCTAGTTAGAAATAACAAGCAGGAAGGTGAATTTAAACAGGTTTCTTGAGAAAAAATTCCTAGAGATCATATTAGACTCATTGTAAGGTTTTGAGAGAAATCTAGTCCCTTAAACTCCTAGATCATGAATTAAATCGGTACTTCAAAACCAAACCTACACCTAGACGGATCTGACTCATAATGAATATCCTCCTTATTATTAAAAGACTTCCTCGTCGTTTTAGTTGATTGTTTACTTTTAAAAATCAAATTTAGTTTTATTATTCAATTTGCAAATAAAAATGTTCCAAATGAAAACCCTTTTTAATTACTTGTTCAGATTAATTACTTAGTTTTACCTTACCTAGTCAGCTTAATTGTTCCCTGTGGAGACGAATATACACGAACGTACTTACCTGAACTATATTGCTCACGATTAGGTCATACTTGCCTAATAGTGTGGTAATCTAGGAAAGGACGTATTTAGGTTATTATTTTATATCTAGATATTACACATCAAAAGCAAACGAACCACTAGAACTAGTTCACGGTGACTTATGTGGCCCGATCACACCGGCCATAATAGGAGGAAAAATGTATGTTTTCACTTTAATTGATGATTACTCACATTTTATGTGGACATATCTTTTAAAAGAAAAAGGCGAAGATTTCACTCACTTAAAAAATTTCAAGACTTTGGCGGAGAAAGAAATAGAAAAGTCATTGAAAGTATTTCGAAGTGATCGGGGAGGTGAATTTATGTCAACGGAATTTCAAGAATTTTGTGAGAAAAAAGGAATCAAGCGACATCTCACCGCTTCGTACACACCCCCAACAAAACGGGGTTGTGGAAAGACGAAATCGAACACTTATGGAGATGACGAGAAGCATATTGAAAGCCATGCAAGTTCCAAATAATTTTTGGGGAGAGGCGGTAAATCACTCAACTTACAACGAAAACAGTTACGTCGTGTACATCACGAATGTAAGCTTGATCACTAAATGAATATACCATTTAAAACTTATAAGTTTAGAATTGACTGGCAAACACAAGTTGCAAAAATTAATCCAGCTTCAGCTAATCTTCTTAAATACTTTTTTATTTTACATAGATATTTTTTTCACACAAATAAATACCACATATTTCTTCAACAGGATTTGATCAAACCGACAACCTATTAGTTGGTAAGTTCTCTATCAACACCTAACAAATATTAGCATGCAAACTTCGAACTCTACTCTGTATTAGCATGCAACCCGTCATTTTACAATTTAATTTTATGTTATTGACTTTACCCAATAAGCAAAGTAGACATTAATAGTGGAACATGTATATATTATTAAAAACCTAACATGTCCGAAGTTTGTGTCTTCTCCTAACACTGAAAAAAGTTATTAAACCTAACATGTCTCTCATTTATTTGTCGAATCTATTATGTCCACGGATTATATTAGGCCATGTATTGCTTTTGTCCTCATTATCCGACTCACCATGTGACATTCCTCTCACTAAAACACTTGCATATTTCTATAAAGTAATTTAGACAATACGTTATACTAAAAAGTAAGAATTTTTAAAATCCAACCCTTTTATAACCTTTAATCAAATAATAAATGAATCTTTGCATAGTGGTCAAATGTCGTGACATAATGGTCGGACTCCTAATTAGCCATCTCAATTCTCCTTAAAAATTTTGGTAATGGTAACTAAATCCAAATTTATCATCAGTATCACATCAGTATCATCTCTTCAGACAAAACACATGATCAAACCTCCTATTCTTCTGATAGTGAACAAACTCACAACCAAACATTAAAATTGATTTTATTAATACATGTACTACTAAGTCGTACATAATGTATAAGAGACCACGACATAAATAGAAGCAGGTCGCATGAAGGAAAAAATGGATTTGGTCGCGGTCGCCATTTGTCGTCCATTACAAATAGTCTAATGGTCAAGTCAAATTACAGTTTATTAACCTAATTGCCATCTGATCAAATCCGTTATAGTATGTAACACTTGCGATATTACTGACTTTTTTCATTCAAATATAATCTTTTTCCCAAATCAGTCTCGTATTAATGTATAATCTCCAGCTCACAACTTTTCAAGTTCTCTAACTCTGAATCCAGTCGACAACTTTTGAATTTTGACCTTTACCTAGTAATAACGCTAGTTTTTGAATTAATTTAAAGTTCATAGAATTTCCCTATTTTATTAACTATATTTTTAGGTAATTTTTAGTATGTTTGTTGTGGGTTCATTTTCTTGGTGTCTAATTCTACTTTTAAGTTCAAGATAAGGTGTTCGATCTTGTTGGTTTTTGCCTAGATTTTTCTGCTACAATTTTACTAACTACAAGTTGTTTTTTTGTTGATTGTTTTTTGTACACTTTCTTTTGTTATTTGTTGCAATTTTGTGTTGATGTTTAGGTTAATAAGTAGCTTGAAAATCGAACGTGTATTTAGCTCCCCACCCTAGCTAGACCGTGCTGCAGGTTCCTAATATAACTTTGTTTGAGCGTTACTTACAATTGGATTCTTTGGCTTACTATTGTCTTACGGGCCAACACTTGTACATTTGTAATTCAACATAAAACGTGAAAATTAGTAATAAAAAAGAACGTACGTATATCTTACATAAGAAAGGATAGCTACTAAAATACATCACTTAAGTGAACTTGAAGTCATATGTATATGATCTTATGATATGCTTTTATGTGAAACTATGGAGAGAACTTTGGTTATTATTTTTTTTTATGAAGTAGTCTCTCCATCCCAAAAAAAACTTCTCATTTCACTCTAAATTTGTGTCATACAAAAACTTTTCATTTCCCATATTTGATGGGCTTCACACAATAAAAAATTATTATTAATATCCACTAACTATCTTTCTCTCTTCAATCCAACCTTATATTTTAATCAAAGAGTAAATTACACGGAAGGTCCCTATGGTTTACCACTTAGTACAACCACAGTCCCTGAACTTCGTTTATTACACCAGACGTCCCTGGTGTATACATTTTGTTACACCCATGGTTAGGGGTGTTCACTATTCGGATAAATTCGGATTGTCCAAATGGACAATTTGGATTGGATCGTTTGGATTGGTTTTTTGGTTTTTCGGATCGGTTTGGACTTGATCCAAATTAATAGTTTGGTTTTCGGATTGGATTTGGTTTTCATTGTAAAATCCGGATTATCCAAAAAATCCAAATAGTAATATATATATAAAATATAAATATATAAAATATAAGTATATAAAACAATTCTATCCTATTTCTAGAAAACTAAATATAGGGACTATTGAAATTATTGAAATATCCTATGACCCAAAATAATTTTAAAGCAATTAACTTCTTAATTGGCCCATTCTAAATCCAATTCCGAAAAACTTAATACATGACATGTGATCTCATCGAATGTCCAGTTTCCAAACACAATCTTAACCCTATCAATTCTTACTTTAATCCAATTCGTCTCTTCCCATTTGATACGTGAATCGCCCAGAGCCCACTCGTATCAAGCTACGATGATTTGACAAGCTATGAATTAGACTTGTTTTTATGTATAAAGTAGTTTATCGTTTTGAAATTGTATAAAGTAGTTATGTTAAAAAAAATGATTTGGTTCGGACAAATCCAAACCATCCAAATTGTAATTTGGTTCGGATCAGTTTGGATTTAAATTAGTTTGGATGGTTCGATTTGAACATTTAAAATCCAAAATCCATTTGGATTCACCTATTTGGTTCGGATAAATCCAAATTATCCAAACGAACACCCCTACCCATGGTCCCTGTTGCCCTTAACTTTTTCTAAATGACAAAAATACCCTTTTGGTCTTTTGTAATAAACCTAAGATAAGAGATCGTGAATGTAATAAGTGATAAATCACAGGGACCATCTGTGAAATCTACTCTATTAATTGATTTTTTTTCTTCTCTCTTTGATTCATATTCTTCTGCCACATTCAGACTCACCACTCGCCTCTATCTCTTTGAATTCAATCCTCAATCAATAACCATTATCGTCGCGTAATCAACCCCTGCCTCCGGTTGCCTTCTCCGGTTGTTCTGCCGCCGATGACGTTCTATCGACCTGAGTGTCCAAAACACCAACTCCTCTAGCGACGTGCATCAATTGTCTGAATCACCGCGTGTGCAAACCACCAAATCCTCTAGTGACGTGCATTAATTGTCTCAATCAATTCTGGTCGATAGAACATCATCGGCTCGGACCAACTGGAGAAGGAAACCGGATGCAGGGGTTGGTGATAGATCGAATTTTCAAGGGGTTTGGTGGCGCGTCGATAGTGGTTATTAATTGATGTTTGAATTTAAAGAGATAGAGGTGGGTGGTGAGTCTAAATGTGGCGGAAGAACACGAATTAAAGAGAGAGAAGAAAAAAATCAATTAATAGAGTAAACTTCACAGATGGTCCCTGTGGTTTATCACATATTACATTTACAGTCCCTTATCTTCGCTTTATAACAAAAGGCCAAAAGGGTATTTTCGTCATTTAGAAAAAGTTAAGGGCAGTAGGGACCATGGGTGTAACAAATTGTATATACCAGGGACCTTCAGTGTAATAAATGAAGTTCAGGGACTGTAGGTGTAATAAGTGGCAAACCACAGGGACCTTCCGTGTAATTTACTCTTAATCAAAAGTATTATTAATGACTACACCACTAAATATCACCTAAAAATTTATATAAAAGCCAAATGGAAATTTTTTTGAAACGAAGGGATACAAACAAAAACATCAATAAAAAGAGTAGTGGGCATCGCAAGTTGTAGCTCAGTTATATGACTTTTAACGCTGTCACACCAAATGTCCGGCTTGGTCGTTTTAAGTCCGAGTTAAAAGTCTTTTCATTTTATTTGATTTTTTAAAATTATTATTGGTTTGGAGTTTTCAATGATTAAAAACAGAATATCATATGAATTTTATACACATGATGGTAATTTATTAAATTTATGTTAAAAAGATAAAAATGCATTTAACGTGGATTTAATACTAGACCACACATTGTGCTCTAAGTTACAATGATATAGATATGAAAGCTGAAGATGAAAACATATAAACTCATCACTAGCTGGACGAGACGAATCCTATAGAGGGGAAGTACTAGTAAAAAACAATATGTACGCATAATACCTATAAGTATGTTTTTGTATACTTCCTATGATTTAAAATAAGTGATACACTTTCTTTTTTAGGGTAATTCATAATAAGTGATACATTTTAAAAAAATTACCTTATTTAACAAAAAATAGTGGGACTGTCATCCACTAACTATCTACTTTAACAAAGTAAAATGACTCATTTACCGTTACTTTTTACTTTTAAACATTACTAATTTCACTTTATTCAGAAGGTGTTGGATTCATTCTCCACTAATCATTCAATTAATCTAATTTAATTATCATTATAATTTTTTACTTTAAAAATCGTAAAACCTAAATGTATCACTTATTTTGAATTGGATGAAGTATATATATATAACCATACAAAAGTTATAAAAAGTTATTACTATAAAAATCGCATTAAATTTAAAAGAAATTGTATTAATAGGAGAGTGAATATACATTACTCAACGAACTAGACATGCAACATTTTTACCAGATTTTTATAGCGTTCCGCGTCATTAAAAAGGTAATAAGATTCCACTTTATTTGGTACGTGTCAATTCCCAGTATCATCTATTCAAGTAATCTTGGTAATGCTTGTCAGCTCATCTCATACGCGTCTCATGTCAAATCACCCAACTCTACTCCTTCTACATAGGCGCCTGTCATTAGAAACTTTTTATAAAATTTTTTATTTTTTGTGTAGGTCATTTGAATGTTTATGAATTATGATCTTCTAGCAAAATAAATTTACACCAAAAGCTTATTATTCTCTAAGTAATTCACTAGATACAAAAAAAGTTTTATCTAAACTAAATACATTAGAGCAAAAGCTTTTTTGAAAGCTTATCTATCAAAATTGGGTGAAAAGTCTAAGTGGCAATTTCAATAAGTCTTTGCAAAGACTTAACCAATGGGGATGCTCTTACGTTACCTATCAGATTAGAGTGACCATGTAAAATTTCAGTTTTTACCAAATCACCTAATACTCTTTTAATTTTACCAAATCAGTATTATTTCAATTGACACGTAACTGGAACTAAATAATATTTATTCATTTAATATTTTATACAGATAATATAATGAGTGATTTTTACACTACACTTTTTAATGTATTTACTATAATTGTTGCATTATATATTTATATAATACTAGGATAATACCCGCGCGATGCGGCGGGCTGCGAAGTAAATATTACTGGCGATTAAAACTTTATTCGTAACATATTTTTAAAACGAATACAATACATAATTGCAACGAACTGTATGTTTTTTATTTCGATTGGCAGCTTGTTCTTGCTTCTGTCTTCACTTGAAGATTTAAGGCTTTCAACGACGCATATTTCTCTGATTACATCTAAAAAAAATTCATTAATTAGTAGGGGTATAGGGTTATATAACATATAAATCCTACATAGTAAAATGGAGTTAATTTTACCAATTGACTTCGAGGCTAGTAATGAGTTATTCAAAATGTTCTCGTATGCAGCAAACTCAAAACCATGTAATGGACCAGACCACTCAGCGCATTCTTTAATCGTTGTGCTGGATTGAAATGAAAGTTTTTCATTCATGCCAGTAAACGTAAAACTTGACTTGGCTGCCACAACTTACCTCCTCTGATATAATCTCATTTTTATTGTTGAAGTACGTGTGGGGCCACATTCGTAAAACCCTGACCTTGAGGTGAATTTTGTCCTTGAAATCATGAATGTTTCTTATATAGTGCGATCCGATTGTTGCCATGTTAAGAATACCTTACATAAAAAAGATTACGAAATCATACACGGTAGGAATAACATATGTATCATTTGTTAAAAAATAGAATGAAAAAACAGACTTGCGGGTGATAACTCATACCGTTGGTTATGAAGGTTTTCTCGGTTTTGGATGAAAACAGTGACGGGTTTTCTCGGTTTATAATACCGTTGTTTATATAGAGTGGAGGTAATACGTATTTTAATTTTAACAAATTAAATTAATATTAATCCAAAGATTTAATGGGTAGTTATAGCATGAATAAAAAAACGTATAGCATTGACTGAACGTTTTCGTTTTAAGACCTGCTAAAAATGAAAAAAAAACGTGTATCGTATAATTAAGTCTTTATATTGGTATCCGAAATATCCATTGGTTAATATATATTCTCTCTCACAGTTCATAAGGATGAAAAAAATGTAATCTTGAAAAAAAACGTATACATAATTAAGTCTTTATACCTAGTTATAGCATTGACTGACCGTTTATGTTTTAAGACCTGCTAAAAATGAAAAAAACCATATATCGTATAATTAAGTCTTTATATTGGTATCCGAAATATCCATTGGTTACTATATATTCTCTCTCACAGTTCATAAGGATGAAAAAAACGTAAGCTTGAAAAAAACGTATACATAATTAAGTCTTTATACCTAGTTATAGCATTGACTGACCGTTTATGTTTTAAGACCTGCTAAAAATGAAAAAAACCGTATATCGTATAATTAAGTTTTTATATTGGTATCCGAAATATCCATTGGTTACTATATATTATCTCTAACAGTTCTTAAGCATTGAAAAAACGTAAGTATGAAAAAAAACGTATACATAATTAAGTCTTTATACCTAGTTATAGCATTGACTGACCGTTTCTGTTTTAAGACCTACTAAAAATAAATAAAAAAACGTATAGGTTAAAATTAAGTCTTTATATTGGTATCCGAAATATCCATTGGTTACTATATATTCTCTCTCACAGTTCGTAAGCATGAAAAAAACGCAAGCATGAAAAGAACGTATACATAATTAAGTCTTTATACCTAGTTATAGCAATGAATGAACGTTTTTGTTTTAAGACCTGCTAAAAATGAAAAAAAAATGTATATCGTATAATTAAGTCTTTATATTGGTATCCAAAATATCCATTGGTTACTATATATTTTCTCTCACAGTTCATAAGGATGAAAAAAACGTAAGCTTGAAAAAAACGTATACATAATTAAGTCTTTATACCTAGTTATAGCATTGACTGGCCGTTTATCTTTTAAGACATGCTAAAAATGAAAAAAAAAACGTATATCGTATAATTAAGTCTTTATATTGGTATCCGAAATATCCATTGGTTACTATATATTATCTCTAACAGTTCTTAAGCATTGAAAAATGTAAGTATGAAAAAAACGTATACATAATTAAGTCTTTATACCTAGTTATAGCATTGACTGAAAGTTTTTGTTTTAAGACATGTTAAAAATGAAAAAACAAACGTATATCGTATAATTTAGTCTTTACAAGCATTTAATTTTCATTAAGTTGGACGGTTACTATCTTACTATTGAATGCGTAAATTGGAACAAGAATTATTTTATGAAGTTAAAAATCATACAACTTCCTTATTCAGTATCACACTAAATTGAGTAGTTGTTTTCACGTTATATTATAGTTATATTTTAGTAGAACCGCTCAAAATCAAGGATTTGATAGTTATACAATCATAATATAATATATTTATATGGTAATTTTTATTCCATTTGGTCGGCAATAAGTGAATCATTATTTGAATGTAATCGTAATTTAAGAACCAAAAAATGTATATATAATTGTGGGATGAATTACAATTAGTTCATATAATTAATTTGTCCTCTTTGCAATAAAAACGTATATATAAAACGTTGCTTTAAAAGGTATGTTTAGTAGGGGTATTAAAATTATATTTAATTTGAAAAGATATAGGTTAATTTTGGACTAATAGCATTGATTCAGCGTTTTTATTACAATTTTGTATAAATTAGGGAATCTATAAGAGCGTTAATTTTTTACTGAAAAATATATAATTCACATTATGTCAAAATAAAATAACAGTCAATCTTCATCAAGTTGGAACAAATATAATTTGTTATGTTTGTGGTCAAACCAAACATATTCAACTCGAACATATTTGCATTTGTACCAGTAATGTGGATGCCAGAGGTCTTCAAAGTTTTCAATCGGTTCATATCCATCAAATTCCTTCGAAAGAGAAATAGAAAAATATTAGTTAACACCGAATTTATGATTTTAAAGTAAGAATTTGAAACTCTGAATTTAGTCAAATAGACGTTACCTCTACTTCTTCAACTGGTCGTGGCAGTGGCTGGAGCACTGAAGCACCATATTGGGTGATTAAAGCCATGTAGAAGATAATATGATTGTAAGTTTTCACGTCGTTTGTAGCTTGCACAACAACCCCATCGTAAGTTCGTGCACTATATATATATGGCTAAAAAAAACGTAAAATTATTAAGGAATTCAATGAAAAACGTTCAGTCAAATGTTGAATGATTTAATTATGGCTAAAAAAATATAAAATTAATGAGGAATTCAATGAAAAACGTTCAGTCAAATGTTGAATGATTTAATCCATAAAAAACGTATGGTTTTTATGGTTCTAAAATTAAAAACACTTTATTCACCTTACCATTATGGATTCTTGTTTCTAACAATAAGATTAGCATAAAAGTATTATTTGTAAGTCAATGCCGGTTTAAATGTATGAATCAAAAAAACTTATGAAGTAAATGATTGTTTCAATGTTTAAATGATTTCGATGTTAAAAAACGGATAGTAAAATTTTAAAGGATTTCAATGTTACAAAACATAAGTAATTTTAACGGCTTTTAATTAAGGTGTTAATATTAAAAACGCCTTAAATAGATAACATTATGGTTTATTGTTTCTAAAAATAAGAGTAGCAAGAAGTCTTATTTGTAACGGTTTTTAATTAGTTGTGTCCGGACATTTAAAGCATACCGTATTAGTGTTTCGGTTTTGCTTCAATAATGTGATGTGGTTAAGTGGTTAGGTGAATAAAAAGGAGTCTAGATACCCAAGTTCGAAACCTACGGATGGCTTTTTTTTTTTGCATTTAAGACGTGGGTTTAAGACCTTCCAGAAATAGAAGGCCAATTTTAAGACCTGCTATAATTAGAAAGTCATTCACTCATTATAGATAGTAGAGATAGAGATACATGAATACTTGCAAATCTTTATCTTTGTATATAATAAAAGAAAGCATTTTTAAAATCACGCCACGTCATTCTTTTAACGACGTCATAATGACTTGGCTGCCAGCTGTACGCCAACTGTACACGTGCATCGTTCAATTTTTTCCAATTTGATTATGATGATATTCGGTTTCCAAAACCTCTGGCTTATTTTTTTGGTAACCGCAATCACTCTCATTTACCATAAATTTCACCAGCTAATGTCTTCTCCAAAATTTATTCTTGGCATTTTCATTATTGCGGTCAATCCCTTTGCAGCTTAACACCTTCATATGTTAAGTCTACTAATTTTTACACAAACATGAAAAGGGCAAGAACATGGCTTCTGTAATTTTCGCCAAACTAAACACGTCTTCTTCACCTTAGGTCGGTTAACGATAGTTCAATCAACGACTGGGATCTTCCTCCAGTTCACCTGCTATTTTGCCCTTTATACAAAGGTATCTACCCGCATCTCTGCACAATCTGATTTCTAAGATTAAGTTATTAATTAATTGTTTGAGTTACATAAACATTATCTATTCCGTCACCTGTTAATCAAAAAATAAGTTATTGACAAAATAATTAATATGGAAATCAGATTGGTGATGGAATAAATGATGCACCAACACTTGCAGCTGCAACAATGGGTGTTGTGTTAGCACAACGTGCAAGTACTATTGCAATAGATGTTGCTGATATGCGGATAAGACTACTGAATTAACAATTGTCCCATTAAATATCATGTAAAAAATAATTTAATATGAAATACCCAAATGAGTAGATGCTATAGTAATTTAATTTCTTTAATGTAATGTGTATATGGACGAGTTAGAGGGGTAATTCGGGTATAATTAGTTAGTGCTTATTTCAACTAAAGATCATATCTTGAATGTGTTTCGTGCAAGTATAAATCCTGATCTTATAACGATATTAATGTGTCTAATTGAGTTTATTAAGAAATTGGAGATTGAGAAGGAAAATTATATTGCAATTAATGTTTCTTTGAAGGATGTCATAGATGACAGCAACTTTACTCGAAATTTTAAGTTTGTTGGTGTTAAGATTAAACCCAATGAAAGCTTTAAGGTCATAATTTTAAGCTTTGAAGGATTTTTCTTTTACGTGAAGAGGATTTGATTTTTACTAACACAATTTTATAGGGTTTTGTGATTATATTCAATTTGAGTAGAAATTAATGTCGCAATGTATAGAAATTTTCTCAAAATTTATATTTTGGTGCAGTTAATAGTGAATGATGCTATTACAAAAGCTATTAGGGTGCGTTTGGTACAGAGAATGAAAATGCAGAGAAATGATTGCAGAGAATAGAATTGCAGAGAAAGAGAATTAGTCTGAGAATGAGAATTGGAGACTTGCAACGGAGAATTGTAACAGAGAATCATTTCTCTTGTTTGGTACAACAAAAAAAATCAATAGAGAATTGTACCAAATTTATCATTAGCGGACATATTTTTTTAACAATCATTATTAAAACATATAATATACAAAAATATGGAAAAAAATAGAATTAAAAAAATCATCTTTTTCTTGAACTGCCTGGTTTTGCAGCATACTGCATTCAGAAGTTTAAAAAATCAATGTACAAACATTCTTTCAGCTACTGTTCGAACAATCTTTGTACATACAATATAAAACCTATGCACTTGATTTATTTATATAAACAGATTTCCATAACTACATTGAAACATAATTCCATATACATATTACATAATTTTAAGAAGGCTTTCTACATTTAACAAACATATATATAATAATCGTAATCGGGTACGGTCGGTCTTTACCATTTCCATCGGTTAATAACCGAATCGGACCCAAACAGCGGGTCCCAGAATTTAAGAACCGTGGACTGGACCGGTGACCGAGGTTCGGTGCCAGTTTGATTCAGTTCAGTCGGTACCAGTTCTATATTCAGAGGCCTAGTTTGCATGTTCCCTTTCTTCCTTAGCATCAGCCATCAGTTCATCAAATTTATCACTCTTCCCCAGTAATATCTCGATCTACAAATAAGCTTTCAACAGTTTTATCACAACTATTAACCTAAATCAAGTTATAATCAGTCCCTATTTAACCTAAATCAAGTTACGATTGGTACCTATTTGACCTAAATCAACCTAAATCCACTTTCTGAAGGTAATCACTAACCAAAATCACGAATTGCTTGATTATTATTCATGCAAGAACTTCAATTACTATAACTAAATTTATGATAGAATCCATAATAGTATTGTTTTTGATCAATACAGTAACCTAAATCACGAATTTTGTTCAATATTCTAACTCCATGGAAATTGATCAAAATCAACCCCACGGATCTCAACAATCATACAACTTACCTCAATTGAGAACTAACAGCCAGTTAGTAATATGTTAACCTTTAATGATATGTTATATAAATATACCTCTGTTAATAAGTGCCTTTGATGCACATGATCTTTACCAGCAAAGAAAGGTTTCTTGTTCATAAGTTCCATGAAATTACAAGCAACAAACCAAGCATCCATGGCATCTATAGAATCTGAAGAATTGAGTAACAGCTCAGGAGCTCTATACCATCTAGTGACAACATATTCAGTCATAAAACCATTTTCAGCATTTGTTTGAGCAAGTTCAAAATCACAAATTTTCAAATCACAGTTTGCATTAAGTAGCAAATTTCTAGGCTTTAGGTCTGTATGAATCACATTTGCAGAGTGAATGTAATTCAAGTTTTAAAAGTTAATTCCTCATAACTGTAATGGTTATGATTGGTCTAATCTCAAAACAAATATACAAATTTCACCAGCATAGAAAGAGATCGAGATAGTAGAGAGATAGGTTGCTAGTTACCTTCACCGGAAAATTGAAATCAGTCGCCTCCAAACCCTAGCCGCCAACATCTGTGAAGAAGACGATCGTCTGTGGAGAAGATGATGGTTGAGGAGAAGACATACGGTGGATAAATTGGTGAAGGAATCAGGTTTCGAAGGAGGGATGATGGTTGAGGAGAAGACGTACAGTGGATAAACTGGTGAAGGAATCAGGTTTCGAAGGAGGGAGAGAATTTTCAATTCTCCGTGTTTTTTTTTTTGTTTCCCAGTTTTTGGATTCTCACCTTTTCCCTTCATGTGGGAGGGAATTAAAAATAGAGAATAGGAAATGACTTTTCTCCTCTTCTCCTTTTCTCATACACAAACAAACAAGAGATTTGTTTCTATTTCCATTTCTCACCTTTCTTTTCCCTGTACCAAACATACCCTTATATCACAATTTAGAGCTCATTTAATAGCATGGATGACATGTTTTTCACATCCACATCATCAAGCCACCATACTCTATGTGGGGTGAGTGAAGCCTCAAGTCTGAAGTTTGGCGAGAAGAGAGAGAGGTTTTTTTAAGGATATTTTGTGAGTGCGAGGTATTTTGGTGGGACCATAAAATAGTATTATTAGTTAGTGACTTAGTGATGGTAGAGTGAGTATTTGGAGTTTTGAATGTGAAATGTGAAATAGTGATGTGGCGCAAAGGTGGCGCATAGGTGGCCAAATGGCTTAAGCCACCTTACCTTACCTTCTAAGTCCACTATTTGGCATTATGTTTGTACATGAGTTACTTTCTGAAAGTACATAATTATCAATGAATAATGTATTTGTAATGAAGTAAAAAATTATAAAAATTTCTATAAGTCACCCGTAATTTATCACGGGTTATAGACTAGTAAATTTCATATAATATACACACATAAATATATCAATATCTATAAAAATATCCCAAACTCTTTTCTCCTCCATCTCCAAACCAAATGAAACAACTACAATGTCATCCGTATCTCCAAAGTGAATACCAACCAAAGTTTATTGAAGTAGCGTGTATAATTTTGAATGGGTTTATACTTTTTTTTAAACGGCTAGTTAGTAAGTTAGTGGTTCGAGCCTAGACAGTGACATCCACAAGGGGCAATATGCCTTCCCTCGAACCTTCCACCTTTTTGTCCACGACGAGACTTGAACCCATGACCAATAGGTCATGGTCAACACCTTAAATCCTCCTTGAATACCACTAGGCTACAAGTGATGATACGCCATTTTAAGAAGCATGTACGTAATGGTGGTTGTAAAAATGTATAATGATGCATGGACACTAAGTGATGGCGATGAATAATGATGTTTAATGTGCTGATGTTGTACTGTACTGAATTCACTGATGATGTTGATTCGCGATGTTTGATGTGATGATGGTTGTATTGAATTCAGCGATGGTGGTGAACTGCGATGTTGATGTGTTGATGGTTGTATGGTCGTTCTAGGTACTCAAACGAGTCAAATGAGTAAAAGAAGCTACAAGAAATTTTGCTCTAAGAATAAATTGGCTAGCACATATTTCACAAACATAAATACAAGAAAACTTTGTTGCATTGAATTAAAAAATAAAAGTTCAAATATTAAAAAATAAAAATAAAAACCGGCGTTAATTTTAGACAACGGAAAAGCCAATAAATAGGCGATGGTTGTCAAGTGTGGCCGTCATTATACCGTCGGCAACCCCCCACATGATTACCTATTTTTAAACACTTAAATAATTTTTAAATTTAAAATCATAACTAGATTTCCACGTGGACATCCCCTACCGTTGCTTCCTTTGAAATGCTCTCTTTTTGTCCATGATGGGACTTGAACCCATGACCAATAGGTCATGGGCAACACCTTAAATCCTATGTTTAAACGGGTTTACACTTTATAGTATACTTAACCCTGAGTAGCGTGTATAATGTGAATGGAAAACAATCGATTCTGGCTTTGTGTACAATACAAATAATATCAGCTTTGAAAGGGTGATGTAAGGTAGGTGCACAATGAAGCCAAGTTGAATCTACACACTATTAGATCGAAACCCATCTGAGCTATATCCCAAGCCTAGGCTCGTTTTTAGTTGAGACTTTTGAGCTAAGCTCGATCCTATGAATCAAAGATAGTCTTGTTGAACTTGATACTTTCGAGCTCATTTTATCCCAACTCGACACTATTAAGTTCGATCCGATTCGATAGTTCGAAAATTATGTATATAAAAATATATACATAACACTTTCCCTTCTGCCAGTGTGGAGATGAGAGTGAGTGATGTTCGTGAGTTGATGGGTGGGACCAAAAGGGTATTTCGTGTGTGTGTGTTTTGTAATGGTGGGTCCCAAAAAATTAAAGGGAAGAGGTATTGTTAGCATGTGTACGTCAGTTTCATGTGGGTTGTAGGGTGAGCTGACGTGACGCTGATTTGACAACAACTGACTATATCAGTTTATGTAACGGTTGAGAATGATCTGAGTAGTATTATGATACTCGATTATTTCAAGTTAGACTTAAACCAAGTCACTTTCAAATATCTTCAATGAGATCACAAGTTGCTCGTGAGTATGTTCACTGATAACGAGACATTAATTTTACTACTAATATATAGTCATTTTTGGTTTCTTATATCAAATCCTATGGTATATTTTCATACCTATTTTTTCCAGAATTTGCCCTAACATTTCTATTCAATCATCGGGGTTCTATATATTATGTCGTTCTTCAAGACGCCTTTAGAATATTTCATGTAATTATTGAATATATAAATGATTAGTCCGTTAACTAAATAGCTATTAATATAAGAGATAGTGAGTGTGTGGCTGTCATATACCTAACTTTAGGTGTGGAACCATCCAAAACTATGTAGTGTTTGATTTTAACACTTAATTTTACTAATGTTTACTAATTTCCAATCATATTAAAACACTTGCACAATAAAAAAAAACCATACACACATTTGCACATGTGTTCAATATGAGCAACATTTCAAGAAACATGAAGTTTGAAACACCACTACAAAACAAACATAATTAAGACAATTTTGAAGATGGGGGTTTAATGGGTTTTGATCACCTAGGGCTTGGGTTTAGATGTACTTTGATGCACTAATGGGTTTATGTGATATTTTTCAAGTGTTTTAATCAAAAATTACATTGTTTTGAATGGTTACACACCTAAACTTAGGTATGTGACAGCCATACATTCACTTTTCCCTTAATATAAAATCTATTGTCCTTGAACAAATATACCCAATCATATCAGGTCTATTGACTTTAGTCGGTAGTTGTTTTTGAGGTTCCAAGATTCATCTTCTAATCATTATGCATATTTAATTAATAAAAATAGGGTTTTGTTAATGACAGCCCTAAGGACTGTCACTAACATGCATAAAAAGCTTGCACATTGATTAAAAAAGTAATATTCCTAAAATTCAGGGGGGGTTGTTTTTTGTTATTTTGCCTTCTTAATGTTGTCATTATCATTTTCCATAAAATGGTGGCATCTAGTAGTAAAAGATTAGTGTTTTGTTTGTTTGCAGCTAACTGAAATCATTCAATGCTTAATGTTGAATCATTAAGAATTCAACGCATCTGAATGAAGTTTATGTTGAATGACACAACAAAAAAGTGATGAATCATCTATCTTAACTAACTTATTAAGTAATCAGAATAATTATTAAAAAGTTTCTCATATTCAAAATAAATTTTAGAGTAAACTACATGAATGGTCCTTTAGGTTTGAGCGAATTACATCTAAGGTCCCTGTGGTTTACCACTTATTGCAGCCACAATCCCTAAACTTCATTAAGTACACTGGGAGTCCCTGGTGTTGCCACTTTGTTGCACCCGTAGTCCCTGAAGCAGACGGACGTTAATTAAAGCCGTTAAATCCCCCATGTGCACATCACATGATGGGTAGTATGGTAATTGTCCACCCCTTCCTCATATTTAAACCTGAGTAAATTACACGGAAGGTCCCTGTGGTATACTACTTATTACAGTCTTAGTCCCTGATCTTCATTTATTACACCGAAAGTCCCTGGTGTATACACTTTGTTACACGCATGTAGGCCTGTAAACGAACCGAACGTTCAACGAATCGTTTGTGAACCGTTCGGCGGGAGTTCGTTTATGTTCGTTCGTTTAGCTAAACAAACGAACACAAACAAGATTTTGTGTTCGTTTAGTTAAACAAACGAACAAGAACAAAGTCCCGTTCGTTCGTTTGTGTTCGTGAACATCCGTTCGTGTTCGTTTGTTTACGTTCGTTTGTTAGTGTTCGTTTGAGTTTGTTTATGTTCGTTTGTGTTTGTTTGTATTTGTTTGTGTTTTTTCGTGTTCGTTTGTGTTTGTTTATGTTTGTTTGTGTTCGTTTGTATTTGTTTCGTGTACGTTTGTGTTTGTTTATATTCGTTTCTGTTCGTTTATGTTTGTTACCCTAGTTCACGAACCGTTCGTGAACACTAAATTTTCTTAACATAAACGAACACAAACGAACATAAAGAAACACAAAAGTACACGAAACAAACACAAACGAACACAAACGAACACGAAACAAAGACAAACAAACACAAACAAACATAAACAAACTCAAACGAACACTAACAAACGAACGTAAACAAACAAACACGAACGGATGTTCACGAACGTGAACGAACGAACAGGCATTTGTTCGTGTTCGTTTGTTTAACTAAACAAACACAAAATCTTGTTTGTGTTCGTTTGTTTAGCTAAACGAACGAACATAAATGAACTCCCGCCGAACGGTTCACAAACGATTCGTTGAACGTTCGGTTCGTTTACAGGCCTACATGCGTGTAACAAAGTGTATACACCAGGGACTTCCGTTGTAATAAATGAAGATCAGGGACTAAGACTGTAATAAGTAGTATACCACAGGGACCTTCCATGTAATTTACTCAGGTTTAAATATGAGGAAGGGGTGGACAATTACCATACTACCCATCATGTGGTGTGCACATGGGGGATTTAACGGCATTAATTAATGTCAGTTTGCTTCAGGGACTACGGGTGCAACAAAGTGGCAACACCAGGGACTCCCAGTGTGTACTTAATGAAGTTTAGGGACTGTAGCTGCAATAAGTGGTAAACCACAGGGACCTTAGATGTAATTCGCTCTTTAGGTTTATAGCAAATTTCACCAATGGTCATTTAGTTTCAAAAATTACACTGATGGTCCTTATTTTTAAAAGGTTTTTCACCGATGGTCCTTTACGAAAAAGTCCGTCTATTTTTTCAGTTAACTAACATCACATGTGATGCACATGGGGGTATTTTGGTCAATTTGTCTTTCCCCTTCTCAATTAAATTACACGGATGGTCCTTTAAGTTTATAACAAATTTCACCAATGGTCCTTTAGGAAAGACAAATTGACCAATATACCCCCATGTGCATCACATGTGATGTTAGTTAACTTGAAAAATAGACTGACTTTTTCGTAAAGGACCATCGGTGAAAAGCCTTTCAAAAATAAGGACCATCGGTGTAATTTTTGAAACTAAAGGACCATCGGTGAAATTTGCTATAAACCTAAAGGACTATTCATGTAATTTACTCTTGAATTATTGAATGATTATATCAAATAGGACCTAACATTTCCCAATTAATTTTTTAAAAGTTATAATTCTAATCTTATTGTTTTATAAATACTTTCAAAATAACCAAAAAAATTAAAAAATGATCTCGACAACAATTGAGGGAGTATATAACAAGTTAACAACCCAGAGCTGTAATAACAAAATTAATCTTTTAGTTTTATTTTATTAATAAAAATTCATTGTCGACATTTTCTTTAGTCATCATACAAAAGTAGTTGGGTGAAATTTACTTGATTAAATAACTGAAGCCGAGAGTTCCAGTCACTATATTTCCCATAACCACCGACCTTACCTTCAAAGTTCTTCAATTTCCAAACTCCTTATCAATCAATCTATTCGAATCGATTTTGTTTCCCCGATTTCTTACCTTTCTTCTCTTCGATTCCTTGATCAGTTTCAGATAATCCACCCTTTTTGTTTCAATTTCATCTGAACTGTTTTAACGGCTAGTTGCAAAACCTCCGATCGTAAAGTTAATTTTGTTAAATTGCCGAGATTCCGATTCTGATTTTGATTTTTTATTATTATGACGTATGAAGAGGGTGATGTAGTTACACTGTTGAAGATCGCGATTGAAGATCCTAAGGATGATTATGTAATTCTGAACGAACCGGAGGGTTTCGGCGGTGGTGGAGGTGGCGGCGGTTGTTCCTTGCCATCATCTTCGTCGGCGAGTGGTTGTAGTAGTGTCGGTGTTAGCTTTTGGTGTTCGATTTGGTGGTGGTTAAAGCTTGTTCTTGTGTTCATCTTTTTGGCTGTTTTGGGGGTTTGCTTCTTTCTATGGATTGGACCTTTTTTAATGAATAAGGTATGTTAATTTCATTATATTATCAGCAAACTGTTCTTATTTGATTATTGATGTTATAAATAAACCACTCACTAACCCTAATTGAGTTATTTCCCTCTCCAAAAAAAACCCCTAATTTGCTTCTTAAATAAGAACCCTAATTGAAATTTCTCTTATCTAATCCTATCAATTTGTGATTCGATTGATTCTACTGAAAATGTACCCGATTAAACTATTTCAATTGTTCCAGGAGGTTATCCCGATTTTGAATTGGGAAACAGAAACTTTCTGCAAACCAGTGTTAGCAGTTCTAATATTCGCTTCAGTTGCATTATTCCCGACAATTTTTATACCATCTACACCTTCAATGTGGGTGGCCGGAATGAGCTTCGGTTATGGCTTCGGGTTTCTTTTGATCATCACCGGAGTCACCATTGGCACCTCACTTCCTTATTTTATTGGTTCCTTATTCTACCACAAAATTCAAGTAAGTTCATGACAATTCAACAATAAATCACACATATTGGTTATTTATATTAGTTTAATTGTCAATTTCTGTAATTATTATATAGGGGTGGTTAGAAAGGTACCCGAAGAAAGCTTCTATTTTGAAATTAGCAGGTGAAGGAAATTGGTTTAATCAGTTTAGAGCAGTTGCATTATTGAGGATTTCACCATTTCCATATATGGTGTATAATTATTGTGCTGTAGCGACGGATGTTAAATTTGGTCCGTATTTGTTGGGCACTTTGGTTGGAATGGTGCCCGAGATTTTTGTTGCAATTTACACGTAAGTTTTACATGCATTACAAATTGATCGGTTAAAAGTCGGGTCATTCTTTTAAATCTTTAAAATAATCTAAAAAATTTATTAATCACTTAATAGTCTGTTACTATCTTATCTTCGTAACTGGTTTTATTACAACTGATTATCTGATTCTAATTATTTCAAATGTCATATAGAATGCAACTTTGCAAAAATTGAAGTAAAAGATTAAATTTTGTTAGTTATTGATGATTTTGATTTAATTATTGTAGGGGTATAATGATAAGAACTATAGCAGATGCTTCAGATGATCACCAATCACTTTCTGCACCCCAAATCCTTTGTACGGTTTTTGGGTTTCTGTTAACTATAGCGACGACTGTTGTGGTCACTGTTTTTGCTAAAAGAAGATTGAGTGAGTTGCAGAAAGATGAAGAACAGTTACTGTTGCAGTGAAAATTATGGTTTGGAGATGAGAAGAAAGTAGCTAACAAAACAAACTGTTGTTTTTTCATTGATTTTAAGTATATAGATGAAACTATAGGATTGACCATGTTTGTTTTGTTGGTTTCTTATGACATTTATACCCTCCATAAAGTGTATATAATTAAAAAGCTTGTTTTTTCAGTGTTTTAATAGTTTGTGATGAGTAAAACATGTGTTTCGAGTGGTTATAACAATGAGATGTACATGATTTTAGTAATTGGAGCAATTGCAAGTTTACGAATTTGAGGGTATTCTAGTCAATGTGCATGATTCGAGCACTTGTGCACATCTACATATTCACATTTGCATCAGTTTTTTGTAACATCTGCTTTTATATCAGATATTTATTTATAAGCCAACATCACCTTGTGATAGTGATTATTTGATTTTTAGTATTGTATCAGATACTTATGTCATGGGTTGGGATTTGGTGAGAACTATGAGGATAGTTCTTAACCGATCGTTTAAGAAAAATTGGATCATTATTCGAATTTGGGATTTGGTGAGAATTGTGAGGATAGTTCTTAATCGATCGTTTAAGAAAAATTGGATCATTATTTTGATATAATCCAAAATTTCTGATAATCATCCAATTTTCTTAAACGATTGGTTTTGAGAATTATCCTTATAATTCTTGCCAAAAATTGAGTTATCACCCCATCTCACGTATTTATGTTATGAATAAGGATCAAGAAAGAAACATCCTTATTTGAAGAAGCAATGCATTTTCGTAAAATATACATATATGTATATATACATATATATTCATGCCATATATATACATATGTTCATATATATTTATACGGAATGCATATGCATTTTCGTAAATGAAAATGCAAATTCTGACCGAAAATGCAAGTTACGACTGAAAATGCAAGTTACGTAAAATGCATGTGTATATATATACATATATATATATCGGGCATGAATATGCACATATATATGTCTATGGTATGAATGTATATGTATATATACATATATGTATTTATATGTATACATGCATTTTGAGCCCTAATTTGACTTGGGTTTGACAACTAGGCAATTCTGAGCTCTCTCATTGGCCGGTTTTGCCACGTGTAATTCTCCGATTGGCCCACGCATTTCATGAACAAATCCTTTTGGTGTTCAAATCAAAACTCCTGCATTTATGGTAACAAACATAATCACGTCAAAAGATACCCGAAATTATTCTATCATATAAATTCCATTCAAATACAATAACTAATATAGCTGTATTATTTCGGATATATTATTCTATCATATAAAAAAGGTATATTATCCGGACCAATCCAATGGTGCTGAGCTTTACCATTTATAACAGAACACACTTCAGTAGACATTTCATGATTTTTTTTGTTTTAATTTATTTTATTTAACTATCCATTAATCTTCTACATAATTTTCATACC
The DNA here is from genome assembly GCA_963853835.1 of Calendula officinalis. Lineage (NCBI taxonomy): Eukaryota > Viridiplantae > Streptophyta > Magnoliopsida > Asterales > Asteraceae > Calendula > Calendula officinalis. The sequence goes on along the minus strand of OY970830.1, from coordinate 38,191,513 downwards.
AGTTGACAATCTCTAGATAATTTTAATTTGAGTTTATGAATATCCGGTTTATTTATACATACAATCTCCACATTCAATTGATTTTATCAATTCCATAATTATCTACCTTATTTTTTTCATAAAAGAAAGTCAAAATTTTAAATTCAAATTTCCCTAAAATCCGGATTGACAAATTTAAAAATTTTGAATCTTTGATATTAATGTTTAACAATGTTACTTAATAAAGATTACCTTGATTATAAATATTCGACCAAAATTTTAACAAATTTTGGATCTTTGATTCCGTTTAGCTTATTTACTAATATGTTATCTTAATAATTGATATTTTAACTCAAAACTCTTATATATAACTCAAATTCTCAAATTGTTGTTTAAGTTTTCTGTATGATATATAACGCAAAAAATAACATTAACAAACTAAATAAAATTACCTTGAAAAAATGAAGTAATTTTCATTTAAATTTCTTCATTATTTTTGTATTTAATAAGCATGTTAATAATATTCTAATTACTTTTAAATTGTATGCATCATAAGTGGAGGGTTCGAGGGAAGGCATAGGGGTGAGCATAAAAACCTAAAAACCGAAACCAAACCGTTAAAACCGACAAAACTAAACTGTTAAAACCGAAACCATTTCAAAACCGGCGGTTTGGTTTTAGATTTTGATAAAACCGATTGATTCGGTTTGGTTTCGGTTTTAACCAAAAATCGCTCCATTAAGAAACCACCCCGCTAATATTTAATATATTATATATTTTTTTAATTTTATATTTATTAAATAGAAGTCGACCTATTTAAATATTTGAAAATCCATCTACCATGGTTCATTAATGTTTATATCGTTATTATATGTTACAAAATACGCTTATAATTTGAATTTTGGGCTGGAAATGGTATTCATTGTTGAAATATATTATTAGACATTGAAGTTAATGCTATAAATTAGATATGTTTACTGAAATTTGCATGTAATTTTAGAAAAATAAAGATTAGTACATGAAATTATATATCAATGTTTTAAACGAGGTGGATTCGGTTTCAAAACCGAAACCGAACCGTTAAAAGCTAAAAACCGCTAAAACCGAAACCGTTAGAAACCGAGACCATTGGGTTTGAAAATCCTAAAACCGATATTAGCGGATCGTGTTCGGTTTAAGCCTAAAACCGCTCCAAACCGCCCCATGCACACCCCTAGGAAGGCATACGACCCCTTGCGAATGTCACTATCTAGGCTCGAACCACTGACTTGCTAACTAGCCGTTAAAAAAAGGGTAATAGTATTCAAAAAAATTATAATTATATGTTTTCTTTAATAGTTATTATATTATTTGTAATAATTTGCATTAACCAATTAAAATTTGTATTGTAGGTTATAAACTGTGAAAATTCACGAACGGTGAAAATTTTGCAAAACGTAAATTTTTATAGAATCTCCTACTATATATGCAGCCTATTGGACGAAAATGATGACGTGTTACTACCCAAAAGTCCACCTACGCATATACATAATAATTATGGTAATTCATGTATTTCCATCACTTTGTTTTTCGGCCATAACTTTGTCGATGTCTCAAAAGTTAAGAGCAAGAAATGATTGAAAGTTATTTGTTGCGACAAAGATGACAATTACACTAACTCAACAATAAATGTCGTTTACAAATAAGTTTTATTTCGTCTCTAAATTTCATATACCATTTATTCATGTATCAAAAATTGTTTATCATCATTTCAATTATGCATTGTTATTTTATTTAAATAGTATCACTATTTTATTATTTTCATATATCTCTTTCGAAGCATGCCCGCCCGTTCGGGCGGGCTTTGAAGCTAGTTAATCATATATAATAATATACATAAAATTAAATGAGTTTAAAGTTGGTGAAAATTCATGTTCAACAAAATTTTTCCAACAATATACAATTCAACCATAAAGTCATCTTTAGTAGACGAATTCTATCTGTCGCAAGTCTAATTGTAGCCAAAAGATTTAATTGCCAATTATTCTATTTACTTTTTTCGCTAAAAACAAATAGGTGTTTCACTGTTTTGAATATCAAAAGAATTAACCATATTTTTCTTGTTTTCGTCAATTGAATATCAAACATTGAACAACTAATTACTTTTAACATCTTAAGCCATACCTAGCACCAAGCTCGCTACCGCCCGTCACCACTATCTTCTTCGTCTCGTTACTGACTCATAGTGTGGGTACCCTAGTACTCTCAGAAAAAAGTGTAACCAGACAATTTTTGCTCGCCGCAAAATATAATTGAATAGGGTACCTGCTACGCATTGCGCGGTACCATACAAGTATTTAATACTCCCCCCGTCCCTAAATAAAGTTCCCATTTCTCCTTCAAGTTTTGTCCCTAAATAAAGTTCACATTTCTCAAACTTAAGGGCTCACTTAATATAATAATATTATTATCAATACTTTCATCACTAATTATCTTCTAAAACACATTCTCTCTCTAATCAAACCTTATATTTTAATCAAAAGTAATACCAAATACCCCACCACTAATTATCTCCTAAAAGGTTGTACCCAAGAGAAATGAGAACTTTATTTAGGAACGGTGGGAGTAATAAACTAAGGCAGTCAATTTTAATAGTTTTGGTCTGAACGATGTTTCATTACAACTTTGGGCCCAAATTTAGAGATACGGATTGGGTCCATCTGAAATGGGCCCAAGCCCACTTTAGCATTAATTCTCCTAATTTCTCATTTCTCAATATCAACATATTTTAAAATTTAACAAATGTGATTATATTATACTTTCTGTCTGAAATGAATGAAACCAATGGGATGATTTTTAGACTCGTGTTAAAGGTAGACTCCGGTTGGAAGTGAAACTCTGACTTACAACACCACTGAAATGATGGTATCGATTGTAATGTCACTTAAATAGCTTCGGTTTGACGACTCAAGAGGAGCGGGAAAGGGGATATTTTGTGGGTATTAATATTTTTTGTGTGTGCGTATTTTATGTATAAAATATTAAATGAATTTTATTGATCACATGAGTGTGTCATTTGAAATATCAGCTGACAATTAAGTAAAAACTAAAGTGTCAGTGATGATCACGGACTCACAATTAGGAGCGGTCTTATACACCCAATTTTATTGCATAAATTTTTAACTGGGAATTTTCCCCAAAAGATGTATTATTATATGTTTAATTTGATAGGGTCTGGATCCGGTGAGGATTCAAAAACCGGTGAGGACTCCAAAAAAAATTCTGTAAATGATCTAAAACAAACTTTTTTCAAAAAAAATTCTTTGTTAAACATAAAAAACGCAGCCTATAAGATCCAAAAAAAATAAATAAATAAATTTAAAAATGATCCAAAAAAAACATGGATCATAATTTTGATCCACAAAAAAAAATATGGATTATTATTATATCCCTAAAGAAAAAGTGGATCATAATTTTTTTTTCAAATTTTTTTTTGGTCAAATGTAGTAATAATCATGTGGCGTTATATATATTTTTTCAGAATTTTTTGAATTTTTTTTTAGGTGTACTCGTGAGTCCTCACCGTTTTTTGAGTACTCACCGGATCTCACTTTTAATTTGATATAAGTTGATGTTTTTGTCTAATAACAGTTTAATATTTATAAGCCCTCTTAACTTGAAATCTTATGTACGCACCTTGTCATCTATCCATCTTAATAAATATAGTTTTGTCTTAACATATAGATTAGGACAAATATTTGTTTTGAAAAATAATTCATGACAGCTATATAACTGCATGAAATAATAATTTTGGATTTATGCATTAAAGATATTAAACATTTAGTTCAGAGATGATCCCAAAATAGAAGTTGTTAGAATGGTTGGAGACGGTATTTATTACAAAATATAAAAGCAGAAAATAATTATTACGGAGTATATAAAAGTAATGATATAGCAGTTTTATCTATATCTATATATACATAAAAATTGAGTTTCAAGTTTGAAGTTGCAATTAATTGCAATATTAAATACAATATTAAACGTTTCAAGAATAAGAAATAATGTTCAGTTGCTACAAACGTATACTGCCTAAGAAACGTTTGCTTTTAATGTCTTAAATGTATGCTTTTAAGTGAAAAACATTCAGTTGGTACAAGTACAAAACGTTGCTAACATTTGCATTTAATTACATGCTTTAGAAGCTGTTCCTATTCTTCCTATTCCTAACCCACTAACTACATAACCAAATTAATTAATAGTTTAAAGGCAAACGATCATTTTATAATTACATTTAATAGATTTCAGTTACAAAAAATCTTTCATATATTGTATTGCATATAAAATACATGGTCTGCAATTACAGAATACCACCCATTTAACTCCTTCACCATTGCAAAACTATCAGCTGATATTTACGAGGTTAGTCTTATATATAAATCACGCTTACACGCTTTTATTTTTACACTTGCTTCAAACAACTATGTACTAATGCTCTATTTTGTTTTTCGTTTTTGTCAAAGTTAATTTTGCATAACATGTTGAAGAATGTCAACTTCATCAATGAGTTGCTCCAATAAAATATGAATGTTGTATAAGGTACGGATTATACGATTTATGCTATAATTGATTATACAATTTTTTTACACTTGCTTCAAATAAGTATGTACTAATGCTCTATTTTGTTTTTCGTTTTTGTTATAATTGATTATACAATTAATATACCCAATTGACAGGTTTACAGTTACAAGTTTACAATTGCGTAGAAATCATATATTCATTGTGTTTTTAAAACCGAAAGTAATGTGTTGTACTAAAACTTCAGTAGATGACTCTTGAAGAGTATGTGAAGAGTATGAGAAGGTTCTAGGAGACAAAAGAAAAACATTGTTAGCACTATAGTCCGAGGAATGAAAAGTTGGGATGGACAATGATATTGAAAAAATGCAGTTGCTCTCGAACAAGAAGAGTGAATAAATGCGGCTTATAAAAATGCAGATTTTTTTTTTGGAATCGGCAAATATATTAAAAAACCACTAGCAAGGAGCTAGAAAAACAACAAGGAAAAATTAAGCTAGACACATAAAAGAGGGTGCAAGCACCACTCATACCACCTCAGATTCAATCTATTACACCTATACTTAACCCATCTATACACAAGGGCTCTAATCGTGTCGAAGACACAATCCGGGAGTTGCAAAACGCCACGAAAGATACGGTTATTCCGAGCCTTCCATAGACACCATAAAGATCCATAAACAATGCCCATGAGCAGCCTCCTACGTTTAAGACTTTCTTCCCGATTAACCACGCAACCGAAAACATCCCTGACGGATTCAAAGTGAGTCGTGTTAATGTCAATACCGCACCACCTAAACACCTTGCCCAACACATTACTCGCTATGGAGCACGACACCAACAAGTGGTCAACACTTTCCTCCGGGTTGGAGCAGAAAGAACATGATGGGGGCCCAATGGGGATGTTGCGAATAGACAACTCCATGGCCGACGGGATTCGCCCTTGAATAGCTTTCCAATTAAAGAGAGCGACGTTCTTGGGGACACAGTTAACCCACCAGAAGTTTAGATTGCAAACCGGATGGAAAGCCCGACCGAGCCTGTCTCTAACCTTTGCAACCTTGAAAACATCATCCACCACAAAGTTTGACTTCCAAATATCGCTATTACCCACCGGGGCCAACACTTCATCGACCTCTATATTAAGCCTTCTAAAAGCATTCCTGGATTTGACTATCGCAGCCCAAACACCTGAAACACGAGGACAAGCAAAATGGAATGGAGGTCTATTAGACAGATTATGAAGGCCATGTATGACCCGGGCCCAAAGCGCATCCGGAATCCGGATTTGATTTGAGCTTCCACCACCACTTCGAAAGTAAAGCTAAATTTAGGTTTCGGATAGAGCCTAAACCCGCACCCCCTATTTCTTTTGGGGCTTTCAGATTACTCCAAGCAACCCAGTGGATCGACTGTCTGCCATTCCCACCTTTCTAGATAAATTGACGTTGCATTTTCTCCAATGTTTCGATAATTCCTACCGGAGCCGCAAATAAGGAAAGGTAATAGGTAGGAAGGTTGCCAAGGACTGCTTTGGCTAAAGTCATTCTACCACCAAAGGACAGAGAATTTGCCTTCCATCCCGAAAGCTTTGCTTGGAATTTATCAATTACCGGTTTCCAAGATGCAATACGGTTCATATTACTTCCGACCGGCACTCCTAGGTAATTAAAAGGCAACGAGGCAGGCTCACACCCCAATGATCCAGCCCAAGCCTCAACCTCCGCCAAATCAGCCCCGATTCCAAACACGCGAGACTTGTTAAAACTTACCTTTAGACCCGAAGCCAGGTGAAAGCATCTAAGAATTCTTGCCAAGTTTTCAACGTTCTTTTTGGACCATTCCCCAACAAAAAGAGCATCGTCCGCGTAGAAAAGATGGGAAATGACCGAACTAGAATTTGGAATTGCAACTCCGTCAAAGACCCCATTTTCAACCGCGGCTTTCATCATGATATTCAACCCTTCCATGACAATGATGAAGAGAAAAGGAGACAATGGGTCGCCTTGACGAATACCTTTAGACATCGAGAATTCTTTTGTTGGGCTACCATTGATTAAAACTGAGGCCCTAGCGGATTCCAGATAGGACCGGACCCACTTCCTCCACTTAGCACCGAAGTTCATTTGAGCCATGATAGAGTCAAGGAAGTTCCAATTAACCGAGTCAAATGCTTTATCAAAATCGACTTTGAAGAGAAGCATCTTTCATCCTTGATGTTTGGCCCAAGAACACAATTTCGTTTACAATTAACGGTCCCTCCAATATGTTTCGGCCTTTTATAAACGCAGATTGCACATCACTAATACAACAACCGATATGCCTTTTGAGCCGAAGTGCCAATGCCTTAGCAATTATCTTATAAGTAGCCCCAATGAGACTTATAGGTCTATAATCGTTTAAAGATAGTGGATCTTTATTTTTGGCCGCCAAAGCAATAAATGATGGGTTACACCCATCTGACAGTTGGCCCCACGTCTCAAAATGTCTTACCGCATTGAAAACATCACATTTTATAGTTTCCCAGTGGGTTTTATAAAACTTGAAGGAACACACCAATTTTCTAACCAAATTTAAACTTTTTAAATAAACGAGTTTGATAATTAAAAATCCGAGCGAATTACATCTAAGGTCCCTGTGGTTTACCACTTACTGCAGCAACAGTCCCTAAACTTTATTAAGTACACTGGGAGTCCCTGGTGTTGCCACTTTGTTGCACCCGTAGTCTCTGAAGCAAACGGACGTTAATTAATGCCGTTAAATCCCCCATGTGCACACCACATGATGGGTAGTATGGTAATTGTCCACTCATTCCTCATACTTAAACCTGAGTACATTACATGTAAGGTCCCTGTAGTATACTACTTATTACAGTCTTAGTCCCTGATCTTCATTTATTACACCGGAAGTCCCTGGTGTATACACTTTGTTACACGCATGTAGGCCTGTAAACGAACCGAACGTTCAACGAATCGTTTGCGAACCGTTCGGCGGGAGTTCATTTATGTTCGTTCGTTTAGCTAAACAAACGAACACAAACAAGATTTTGTGTTCGTTTAGTTAAACAAACGAACACGAACAAAATCCCGTTCGTTCGTTTGTGTCCCTGAACATCCGTTCGTGTTCTTTGTTTACGTTCGTTTGTTAGTGTTCGTTTGTGTTTGTTTATGTTCGTTTGTGTTTGTTTGTATTTGTGTTGTGTTTTTTCGTGTTCGTTTGTGTTCGTTTATGTTTGTTACCCTAGCTCACGAACCGTTCGTGAACACTGAATTTTCTTAACATAAACGAACATAAAGAAACACAAAAGTACACGAAACGAACACAAACGAACACGAAACAAACACAAACAAAACACAAACGAACATAAACAAACTCAAACGAACACTAACAAACGAACGTAAACAAACAAACACGAACGGATGTTCACGAACGGATGTTCACGAACGTGAACGAACGAACGAGCATTTGTTCGTGTTCATTTGTTTAACTAAACGAACACAAAATCTTGTTTGTGTTCTTTTGTTTAGCTAAACGAACGAACATAAATGAACTCCCGCCGAACGGTTCGCAAACGATTCGTTGAACGTTCGGTTCGTTTACAGGCCTACATGTGTGTAACAAAGTGTATACACCAGGGACTTCCGGTTTAATAAATGAAGATCAGGGACTAAGACTGTAATAAGTAGTATACCACAGGGACCTTCCATGTAATTTACTCTTGTTTAAATATGAGGAAGGGGTGGACAATTACCATACTACCCATCATGTGGTGTGCACATGGGGGAATTAACGGCATTAATTAACGTCCGTTTGCTTCAGGGACTACAGGTGCAACAAAGTGGCAACACCAGGGACTCCCAGTGTACTTAATGAAGCTTAGGGACTGTGGCTGCAATAAGTGGTAAACCACGGGGACCTTAGATGTAATTCGCTCTAAAAATCCATAAAAAATCCAAAAGTAAGTTAAACCAAACATTTGGAATGATTACAAGTGCCAAAAACCGGTGTTACAATCATATCAAAACTAAAGTCTTAGGGAATCAAATGGTACACCGAGCTAATCATCCAATGCTAACACTACGGGCCGCCTAATCCTTAGCTCCCGAACCTGAGTACATAGTCAAAAGAAATGTAGTACGTGAGACAAAATTGTCTCGTGAGAAACATGGGTTTTAGACCCGGTCAGAAATAATGGCAATAAAATAATAATCAAATAATTATCACATTGCACATAGTCAATCATACTCTAAGGCTTGCCATAAGCCCAACACATACGTAACGGGCCTCCCCGAAACAAACTCCCCCGATATGGGTTATCTAGGTAAACTCCCCCGTTTCCGGGTTATCTATTTGCTCCCCCGATTTCCGGGTTATCTCAAACTCCCCCGCTTTCCGGGTTATCTATTTCTCGACATACTACTCTTGCGCAGGGTGGTACCGCCCCAAGTAGTAGCCACTAACTCCCCCAACTTGTGTGGGTTATCTAGGATCCAATTGATTAGCTACCACCTAACAAATCATCAACTTGGGTCAAAACCCCATATCACAACTCATGTCTACTAGTGGTAACTAAACACATAATGAACAATTCAAGTCACTTCAACTCAAGTCCATTCAAGTCAAGTCGATTCAAGTCTAGTCAATTCAAGTCTATTCAATTCAATTCAATTCAATATATTCCTTATTAAAAAAAAATTATCTAATAAGGACTCTAAGAAATCATTTCAAACTATGTAACATGGTTTACAATGTACTCAGAAAAGATCACATGTACTCACCTTAGCAATGTTATCCAACACTTGTGTTTAACAACACAATCTTTACTCCCAAATCAAAGAAGTACTTCCAATCACAAGGTCTTCTTGACCTAACATCAATTTCATCACAAAACCTAGTTAAAATCCATAACTAGCTTCCAATTAACCCATATTAACTTTCCCAATCACCAAGTTCATACAACTTGGTGAAATCTCAAACCCTAGTTCAAGATTTTTATCCATAAATCCCAAATCCAACTTGTACACAATGATTACAAGTCTACAATGAGTGTTTTACACCCAAGATTGACCATCTTCCCCAAAGATGGTATGGTTGGTTCCCAAAACCACCATTTAAACCCATGAAAAGCTTGAAACTAAGGTAGAAGATGATAAGAATCAATAATCTTTACCTTTGATGTTTAAATCTTCAAAGATGATGAAGATTTGAGCTCAAGATCAGCAAAATCGCCTATTCTCTTCAAAATAACGGTTGGGCTACTAGTAGGGTCGTTTATGCCTAAACCCTAGCCTAAAACCCATTTTTATAACAGCTACCCAGTTCGCGTTCGCGAACCAGAGTTCGCGTCTCGTTCGCGAACTTCCCTTGTCGGGAACACTTCGCGATCGGGAGCAGGTCGGGAACTCCATGTCTGAAAAACCCCAACTCACTGTTCGATGTTCGCGATCGCGAAACGTGGTTCGCGCCGCGAACTGCTCCAGGCAGCTAGGCTGCAACTTTTTGTCACCCGGTTCAGTCCGGTTTCGACCTTAACCATATCAAACGGTGTCCAAATGACACGAAACCAATTCCTACGTCTTTTAAATGATTTATCCTTATTTATCATATTTTTGTACAATTTATTTATTTACAAAATTCGGGTCGTTACAATCCATCCGGGCCCGGAGCCCGATCCGACCCACAGCTCCATACCGCATTTTTAATTTCATCCATGGTGAACACTGACTCTAGGGCAGAACTAGAATCAAGGGATAGCGATTTAGTTCTAGCACTCGTAAGCTTCGGTCTATCCGGCCATTTTTCATTGAACTTGGCTTTAAAAAAGTTGAAAACCTCCTGTTTTATGATAGCGGGGTTCAATTCCCACTGACCGTTAACCATCAGACCGTTCAAATGGGAATTGTTATTATGCGAATTGACTATACCATGGAAGAATTTAGTATTTTCATCCCCATCCGCCAACCATTTGATCCTGGCTTTCTGCTTAAGATCCGCCGTTTCAGCCTTCTCTAATTCCACAATTCGGTTAATACAACTTGATCTATTCTCGAGCTCAAGGCTGGACAAAGATCTAGCTTCTGCGAGTTTATCGATATCTACCACCTTTTGTTTGCATTCCCTTAAAACCCCTTTTTCTTTAACGAACCCAAAGCCCGTAAAGTTGCCCCAAGCATTTGTTACCACATCTGAGAACCCGGCCCGGGAGAGCCATGAATTAAAGAGTTTGAATGGCCTAGGCCCAAAATCAACTAAACAAGTCTTAAGAATGATGGGCTTGTGGTCAGACAGATCCATTGGGAGGGCGGTGACCGCAGAACCAGGGAAGGAGTTAAGAAAATTATCACATACCAAAAACCTATCGATTTTACTCAGCTTACCTCCATCTTCTTGCCTGAAGTACGTAAATCTTGAGCCACCCATTTGAACGTCATGGAGACCGTTCAATTGGATGAACTTGTTGAAGTCATCGGCAGACACGGAACAGAAACGGGAATTTAACCGTTCATTTGCGTCCCTGACAACGTTGAAATCTCCCATAAAAATCCACATTGCCTGTCTCGTAGGCTTAAGTGACGCCAAATCAGTCCATAAACGCCTTTTTCCGTGACTGATTGTGGCCCATATACATTAACCACTGCTAGTTCAAGGTTGCAATTCATCCAATTACTGAAGGTCGCCAGGAAGTTCTGTATTTTAACCGATCCCGAAACCACAAACTTGTTAGTGTCCCAAATCGTGACCAGGCCTCCAGATCTACCCGTAGAATCCACAAGTTCAAAATCAAAATTATTGTTATTCCAACAATTCCTCATATCGAATTGAATAGAGGACGAACTACTAAGCTTGGATTCTTGTAAGCAAGCTATCGCCACCTTATGAGAGGAACAAAGACCTTTCACCCACCTTTGCTTGTGAGCCTCACATAAACCCCTAACATTTATAGAAATGCAATTCATTGGGGACCATTGGAGACACCCAAAGACCCCATGATTTCAGATAATACTACGTTACCCATTTCGATTTATTTTAGTGATCTTTTTTGTTTCTGTCCTCTACTTTTTCCTTTACGTGTCCTTAATTATCATATTAAATACAATATTAAACGTTTCAAAAATAAGTAAAAAATGTTCAATTACTAGCAATATTTAACTAACAAACGTATACTCCCTTTGAAACGTTTGCATTTAATACCTTAAATATATGTAAAAAAATATTCACTTGCTAGCATTTGCATTTAACATTCACAACTTTCACATACAAATATTAGTACTACAAACGTATACTCCCTTTGAAACGTTTGCATTTAATACCTTAAATATATGTAAAAAATACTCACTTGCTAGCATTTGCATTTAACATTCACAACTTTTACATACAAATATTTGTACTACAATAAATCCATTTGTAATTAAGCAAACTACGAATAAAACTCATGTATGATAAACAACACCTAAAACACAAAATTTGTTATAGAATTAAACAACACTAAGTCAAATCATTATAGTTGTTGCATCATCGAGACATTTGAAAAAAATTTATATGTATTATTAGAGATGTAGTATAGTTCTCTTTAATAAATTTTTAATGTTATACTGAGATATCGAATACGCAATAATATATATATATATATATATATATATGGGTGCATTATAGACAGAACCAAATTAGGAGAAGAACCCTCAGAACTGATTTTCAACCAATCATGTGAGAGTAATATCTGAATTTCATTTTTGTTTTTATTTAAATCACCGGGGGTATATTTGGAATCGCATGACCCCTCCTTATTTCTGGCAACTGACGTCTTTGAATGCTACCCACTTTTTTAGGAAGGTTTGTTTTCAACATTAAATATGATTAATGTATCTGCATATTTCGAATATATCATTGGATCAATAATTGTATTTTGTATTTATTTATTTTTTAAATTCGACATTTAATTTATATTTTAGTTCTTTTTATTTTATTTAAATTTTGTAATCCGAATATCTACAATTGTGGAAAATTAAGTATCTGTTACATATGTTTTATTTACACCCATGTATTTTAGGTACATGATTAAAAATTATTTTGGGGTTTACGAAGATGTATAGATCGAGATGTAAAAAGTAATGATTTCTGGTACGTATTTATATGTATTAAATTTAATACTCTACATACATGTATAATTGATGCTTTTTGGTTTATTCACGTGGAGCTTAAATATATATATGTTAATACATAGATGTATATAAACTTCCCGTATAAGTAAAATGAAACATAAATGTATTACACATGGTGACTAGATTGTAGTACAAATACATACATGTTATACGAAATACATACATGTATACGAAATAATTTACAGAAATACATACATGTATACGTAATAATTGAATACACATACATACATGTTATATTTAAAAAAGTTGAAATTTCAAAGCTAGGCATTTCATCATTTCATCGAACACTTGCTATGCATCTCTAATATTGGGCATTTTTCCATACAACTCTAAAAGTGTTGATATGCATCTACGACACAAGATCTTCCTCAGTGAGCTCCTGATTAAACAAATGAAATATATATATATATATATATATAACCTTAATTTCTGCCAAGATGCTAAAGAAAGTGTAAAGAAGAAATTCAAAAACTAGATACTAAGAACACAAAGAACAATTGTAGCATTTAAACTATAAAAAGAAAGATGACTAATAAAAAAAGAATCAGAATGAATTCATACCACAAATCTTAAACTACTTTTATTTCACAAAAATAAATAAATAAACTCACGCCATGGGAGAGGACTTGTAATGCATTAAGTAAACCCAGTAGCATGATCAGAATCAAAGATAATGATAATAAAATGGACAAAATACGAATCGACGGGAACATATACCTTCACCGACTCCATACGAACACCAAAAACCGACACCAAAAACCGACACCAAGCAGATCTGCATCGTCGGTGTTGCTGTCACCGAGCATAAACTTGGGTGTTGTTGTCGCCGATCTGGATCGAGAGAGAGGCGGAGGGATGTGGAGGCTAGGGTTAATGGAAAGAAAGAACAATTCCAATTAAACGCAAAATCGGTTTTAATCTAGAATTAAACCACCTTTCCATAAAACTAGGGATATTCTCATTAATTGTTCAGTTACCAAATAAAAAAGGGTTTTCGAAATGTCCATTATACCCCTCACGACTTTAGGGGGGAAATTCAATATTCCTTTATTTTGATTGGTGGAAATTAGTTCTTCCGGTTCTGACGCCTAAATTGGTTCTGATTTTAATTCTTCACTATATATATATATATATATATATATATATATATATATATATATATATATATATATATATATATATATATATATATATATATATATATATATATATATATATATATTCATGTAATATGATTCCGAGTTACTTTACAAACTGATTAATTTCAGAATAACCATCCATTTTATGGATAATTTGAAGTCGGCGTGATTGGACCTTTACAGTCACAGTGAGGTATTTTTTTTGCTCTCCAACTAGACCACCACCCGTATGGTGGTTGAAGTAAGAGTTAGGAGGATGAAAGGGGTGGGCTTTGATATTATGTGTGTGTATATTTTTAAAATGGTGGGTGCAAGAAATAGAAGAGAAGGATTATTGATGACGTGTATATATCAATTGAATGTCAGTTAGATTGTAAACTGGCGTGATGCTGATTTGACAATAACTTACATCGTCAGTTTCTTCACGGGCAGTGGTCTAAAGTGATGCATAATAAAAGGCGTAACTTTTAAGTTCATTTTGGGAAAACTCATGTTGAATCACTTTGAAGAGAAATTGCGCAATGTTTTGCGAGGAAACCCTATGTTACACTTACTATGATAAACAACTGTTTTACTTTTCCTTATTTTATGGTTAAGAATTCCTCTTCAAGATTTAAGATCATTTGACTCGAATGAAATTAGTTCATTACATGGAAAAAAACAAGAAAATGCGTTGACTTGGTATGGTATCCCGGAATAAATGTTATTAAGATATTGGTATAAATGTAAGGTATTGCTCATGATATATAGATCATAGATTCAAATCCCACTATGAACAAATTAATATAGATTAGGTGTCGTTAAAAAAGACTATGATTTTATTGTTTGTGTATTATAATGAGGTTAAATTCTTATTACCTTTCAATTTCTTTGAGCTAATTTTTTTTAAAGGTATGGTTCATGATGGATACGATTGGCATATGGTTTACGTTTAGGTATCATGATTTTGTGCAAGTACTTTTTGGCCGTTCAGGTTAAATACGAAGTATATAAGTTTTGTCTGTTCAGTTCTTTAAACATAGTTTTATGGGTTATGAATTTAAAAATAGTACGGAGTAATAAAAAAGTTCAGGTAATGCGTGCACCTTTGGATTCTTGAAATATAAATGCCAAATATTGAAGCAAATTTGCTTTATTCCGTTTCTATTTTGACTCTATCTCATAAGACAACCAGAATCAAACATTCTATACTTCAAAATTATCGTTAATTTGAAGGAAGCATCGTTGGGAACTTGGGATCATAACTTTACCAATCACACCCCTAAGAAAATACTTATATGTACAAATAGTCCATCTACCCGAAACGCTGAAATATATACATAACTCTTCGAATTCCCTGCGTAAATATTTACAGAGGATGATTTGGAAATGATAATGGGAAGATTGGATCGCTTAATCGCATATATCACGAGTAAAACTTGATGATCTCAAGAAAGCCTGCTATAAACAAGGATCCATTTAAATTTTTTTGAACTATGTAAATATTTGAAAAGGCTAATACAGTCATTGTATGACTGACTGAAGCTATTTATTAGTTTATTAAAAATCTTATACTACCTCCGTATCAAAATAAGTGATACATTTGGGAAATTGCGGTTTTTGAGGCAAAAGATTGGAAAGTGATTTAAAATAGTATAAAGTGGATAGTTAGTGGATAATGGGACCCACTTCTTTTGGATGTACTGAAATTAATGATGTTTAAAAGTAAAAGTAAGGGTAAAAGAGTAATTTTACTTTATTAAAGTAGATAGTTAGTGGAGAAGGGGTCCCACTTTTTTGCCAAATAAGGAAAGATTTTGAAGTGTATCACTTATTTTGTTCCACCCCTTTTAGGAAAGTGTATCACTTATTTTGATACGGAGGTAGTATATTGATTTTGATTTACAAGTAATCTTTAAATTTTAGACTGTTAGTCAAAATCGTGTACTAGATTATGTGCAAACCAAATATTATATTTTTTTTTTTGTTGAAACGAACGATAATATTTTTTCTACATTGCACACTTGCTTTATGCAACTACTACTATGGTACCGTGTGTAATGTGGCGGACAATAGTTTTTGCTGGAAAACATTTATGTTTCACATGTATCGTCCATTCATCCTTGAACGGA
Organism: Calendula officinalis; assembly: GCA_963853835.1. Taxonomy (NCBI): domain Eukaryota; kingdom Viridiplantae; phylum Streptophyta; class Magnoliopsida; order Asterales; family Asteraceae; genus Calendula; species Calendula officinalis. Next base: position 38,175,571 of record OY970830.1, on the reverse strand, counting down.
TGTAGATGCATGGGAGGATTTGGTATGGAATGTACAGTGGTCTGTGTTATTATTTAATTTTTTTTTTTTACCATAAGACTGTAATGTAAATTTTATAAAAAAATTTTGGTGTTACGGTGCTACCATCAGATTAAAAAACCTATTCGTTAGCCCAAAACAATCTTAAAAACCCAAGTATTAACCAATAGTTCAAACTTTAAACCTAATGCCCAACCTAAAATCTAAACCAAATAAAATATACCAAAAGTGTGTCTTGTAGGTTTTTTTAAAACTTTTAGTTTATAAAATTAATAGTTGTCTTGTAGGTTTTGGTATGGAATGTACAGTGGTCTGTGTTATTATTTAATTTTTTTTTTTACCATAAGACTGTAATGTAAATTTTATAAAAACAATTTGGGTGTTACGGTGCTACCATCAGATTAAAAAACCTATTCGTTAGCCCAAAACAATCTTAAAAACCCAAGTATTAACCAATAGTTCAAACTTTAAACCTAATGCCCAACCTAAAATCTAAACCAAATAAAATATACCAAAATTGTGTCTTGTAGGTTTTTTTTAAACTTTTAGTTTATAAAATTAATAGTTGTCTTGTAGGTTTATGAAATTAGTACTTGAAGGCTTATTAATGTATATAATCAAACATGTTGTTTCTGTAATATAGTCTCTTATGTTAAATTCGTTTTTGTTTTGGGGATATATCCTAGGCAGGCTAGGGGCGCATCATCTGGGACTGTAATCCCGTTGACCCAATCTTTTTTATCTATGCAACAATGATATTACTATTTATAGAAGTTTCTAGTTGTTGTCTCTTTGATGAAACTTTTCATTTTAAACTTGGAACATATAATCTTCCTATATGCGTGTATAATGTGTGTTCGAATTTTTGCCCCGAAGGAAAATATGGACTGCTAAAAAGTTATGTAATAACAACTAAGCATTTTTTTAAGGCAATAACAACTAAGCATTTACTTGTTTACATTAAAGAAGCAACATAGTTTAGTTACGTACACCAACAATTTTAGAAATATATCGATAATTTGTTATACAGATTTATTTTTATCTACTTATGTCACTAAAAAGAGCAAACAACATGTCATTTATAATAAGAGGACCACGAAAGTGAGACATCTGCCCACCTCTTTAATTTTCGTGTTTTCCTTCTACCTACGTCATTCTTTATATGCTACTTTATTAATTCTTTTCTTATGAAAAATTATGTAGGTAAACTATTTATAAAAAATTACACAAAAACTTAATAAATTACTTAATTCATTAAAGATACTTGTCTTCCATTTATTTCTCTCTTCATATCCAACTTTAATTTTACCACTTGTTTCGATCTTTACTTTAAATTGTTACGAGGCAGCATGGCCCGTGCGATGCACGGGCTTTGTTCACGATAAAGAGTTGTGGGTATAAACTACAATGTACAAACAAAACAAACGGTGTCGGAGGAAAATGTAAAGTAAATAAACATGAGTGTCTATATTAACATAACACAAAACATGTTATTCATAACACATAAATGTCACTACAAAGATCTTCGTGCTTTGTATTTTATAAGTACAACTATGGATAAACGATACAAAATTTGCAAAGGAGACCGGTAAGTTAGTAGTGTCTGTAAAGTAATATTAAAAGTTTATTAAAAAGAAATAATTATAACTGATCTGTTTGCAACATAAATATAATATTTAATAAAAAATCAACGTGTCAACTAAAAGTTATTAAACGTTTCTTATAAATGGTTATATTATGTCAAAACTTTTGGTACTTCCTCCGTTTCAAAATAAGTGATACAAATTAGTTTTCACATTTTTTGAGGCAAAATATTATAATGAAGGTTAAATTTGATTAAATTGTATAGTTAGTGAGTGATGGGTCCCACATATTATGATTAAAGTGAGTTTAATGATGTTTAAAAATAAAAGTAAGGGTAAATATGTCATTTCACTTTATTAAAGGAGATAGTTAGTGGGTATGAGTCCCACTATATTTTACCAAATAAGGAAAGCTTCAAAATATATAACTTATTTTGAAACACCCTAAAATGGAATGTGTGTCACTTATTTTGAAACGGAGGAAGTATAAAACTTTATAAATTTCCTACCTGTTTAAATGAAAGGTAAATTTTATGTTTTTATGGGGTTAACAAAATGCACAATATGGGTACTCGTGTATACACACACATATATATATATATATATATAGTGTAGAATTAGAATCAGAACCAATTAAGGCTACAGAACCGGCAGAACTCAATCTAAACCATTGATTTTTGAAATGAAATAATCATGGAAGACACATTAATGTATTTAATGAGGGACCCCCCAAACATTGGTTTGAATGGATGTCATTCATGCATGTATACATATATGTATAGATAACACTTATGTATACATACATGAAAACATATACATATATGTATACATGCATGAATGACATCCATGCAAATCAATATTTGAGGGTCCCTCATCAAATACATTAATGTGTCTTTCATGATCATTTTATTTCAAAAATCAATGGTTTAGATTGAGTTCTGCTGGTTCTGTAGCCTTAATTGGTTCTGAAACTAATTCAACCATATATATATATATATATATATATATATATATATATATATATATATATATATATATATATATATATATATATATATATATATATATAATGTAGAATTAGAATCAAAACCATTTTAGGCTACAGAACCGGAAGAACTATTTTGGACCAATCAGAGATAAGATAATTCAGGTTTTTCTAATTCCTTTAATTAAAATCGTGAGGGGTAATATAGGTATTAGAATACACGATTATTCATGGTAACTGTTGAAAATTCGTCCACTACCTTTTTTATAGGAGTGTTAGTTTCCTATAACGCATATTTTCCATATCTTCCAATAATCAAACTCCACGATCGTCAATTTGTTTCTCTGCAAAAGAAAACCCTAGTCGAATAAAGAACCCTGACGCCTAAAGAACCCTAGTCGTATTCAACAATTTACAATGACGAATGATGAAGAATCCAGCAGAAGTCAACATACGTCAATATGCACTGACATGATTGATTCAACAGAGTGTAACTTAAAAGTTTCAGATCATCCAATTCCTCTAAATCAATATGTTGATCGTGTATCTGTTGCGGACGGAATTCTTGATGGTATACCGTTATTTGATTATGTGGAAGAAACGAATGATCATTGGGGTATTTTTTGCTTTAAATTTTTTTAACGTGTATTCATAATATAGCTTACAGCAACCATTTAACTTGTATTTTGGATTTCGTACTCATTCTTATGTTATTCGACGTAAAAAAAAAATTCTACTTAATGTGTATGTTAATAACAACAACAAATTATAATAATTAAAACCCTTCAATGTTGTATATGGTAATATATAAATACATAAATGTTTTTAGATGATGATGATGATACGTAAAAATTAGTATTACATAGATGTATAATAATGTTTTTTATTTAATGTTAGATGATGATGATGATGATGATGCAAATGAGGTATCCCCCGGTATCAACGGAATTGATAATCGTGTTCCAGAAGTATACGCTGACGAAAAACCAAAAGTGGGTGATATCTTTTGGAGCTTTGATATTTGTTATGAAATGTACAAGTCATATTCTCAAAAGGCTAGATTTGACATAAGAAAGTCTGGTATAAAACGAAAAAACGCACAGATTACTCATAGATATATATTATGTAGTCGTGCCGGTAAGTTAAGGTCTAAAGTGGAAAAAAATTCACTATTGGACAATGGGCAAGATGAACCAACAGACGGTGTTAAAAAGAAAAGAAAACGTAAAGCTTCTTCTAAGGTGACGGAATGTCCGGCGATGATTGGCTTTAAAGCCATTGATGGATCAGAATCGTATATGGTGCATAAATTTGTTGAGCACCACAATCATCCTTTAATCATCGTGGGTAATATGGATTTTTCTAAAGCTCAGAGAGAGTTAAATTATAGTCATTATCTATATATCCAGCGAGCTTCGTTGACCAATATAACAGCCACTAAAGCCCACAGATTATAAGTTGCTCTAAATGGAGGATACAAAGGTGTACCTGGAACTCCTGACGATTGGAGGAATGCTACAACATCAATGAAATTGTTCATTGGTGACCATGATGCGAAGATGATTCTGGATAAGATGAAGAATACGCAATTGCATGTTCCCGGGTTCTCATTTGAATATCACCTTCGTGACTCTAAGCTTGCAAGCATGTTCTGGTCTGATGAAATAATGAAGGCAAATTATATTGCCTTAGGCGACGTCATTTCTTTTGACGCCACTTTTCGGACGAACAAGTAATATTCTTCTCCTATTTTTTTTATTACATGTTTCTTTAATTAATTAACTTTTCATTTGTTTTAGATACGATTTTGTTTTTGTCCCTTTTACTGGCATTGACAACCACCGGCGTTGTGTTACTATTGGGGCTGCTCTACTTTCCGACGAATCGTATGAATCTTACTGTTGGATGTTGGAAGCATTCTTGAAGGTTCACGTGAAGCAGCCTCCAATAGCATTAACTTATCAAGATCCCGCGTTAAAAAAAGCAATTATCATTTTTTTCCCAGAAACACGTCATAGGTTATGTATGTGGCATATTACTTAAAAACTTCCTGCCAAGGTATGTACGTGTATATTACAGTAATTATACATGTATGTTGCGCCTATTTGAATTATATATTTATACAGTTTGAATAATGATTGTTGCAGGTTATACATGATTTGCCAACTGATTCCTTGTTTAGGAGAGATTTTCATAACCTGATTTGGAACGTTTATATTGGCCCGGAGGTTTTTGAAGAACGGTGGAATGATTTAATAACTCGTTATGATTTGAATTGAAACAAATGGTTGACCGACATGTATGCAATAAGGCAACGTTGGATCCCTGCATATTTTAAAGACTTCCCCATGTGTGGTTTGATGAAAACCACATCTCGTTCCGAGAGTACCAACGCATTCTTCCAGCTTACTACTGATAAAGACGACACATTTATTGAGTTTATGTCTTCTTTTGAATCAGCTATGGAGATATAAAGGTACACAGTACGTCAACTCGACTTCAAATCTAAAGGCTCAAACCTACCCCTTCGTACTGATTTACTTATCGAGATACATGCACGTGATGTATACACACATGCGGTATTCATAGACGTACAAGATGAAATACACAAATGATTATATACATGTTCTCTTTTGCCTGATGATGATAAAGTGGATGATGTCGAATCCGATGTTCAGTCGTTCAGTATTTTACATAAGGAAAAGTCACCAGATAATTCGCGTGAAATTGTGGTTAAAACAAAGGTTTTATATTACGACTTTACCAATTTATATTTTTTATATCTAAAAAACATATATGTATCTCAAAGATACCAAAACTTTTAATGGTTATTATTTTCTTGCAGGTTCTCGTAAACAGTCAGGATGGAACGATTACATGCTCATGTGGTCATTTTACTCGTCATGGATATTTGTGTCGTCACGTTTTCTGTGTTTTTCGTAACAATTTTGTGGACAGAATTCCAGATATATACATTAGTAGAAGATGGACAAAAAATGCGGTACCTGCACATTTGATCGAAAATGGACCCACTTATGGTACTTGTGAAGATCAAACTGGTAACATGTCAGCAGAATGTCACTCTATACTTGACGATTGCATCAGTATGGTGCATGATGATGTCCTAAAGTTCAAACAGTTGATTGAATCATTGAAACAATCACGGAAATCACTAGGAGATGAGTGTGGGTTGTTAAAAAATTTTAAAAACAAGCGAGATTTAAATTCTAAAGTTATTGGAAACCAAGTAACTCAAGATGATGATGACCTTAACCCACAAAAATCCAGTAACAAGGGTTCTAAAAGAATTAAAAGTGCGGCAGAGATAGCAAAAATAGCTACAAAAGCTAGAACATCGAGGAAAGTTCCATTCAGATCGCGAACATGTAGCGTTTGTAACGAAAAAGGCCATAATAGTGGTAAACATGATAAAGACAAACTTAAACGTGTTGTTGATGTTAATGAGGATGATGAGGAAGATATAGTACACGATGATAATGAGTATTCGGTTGCTGATGACTAAGAATTAGAAAGATTTTTTTATCCAAGCATTTTTTTTACGTTTTACAACTTTTATGTTTTTGGTTCACCATTTTATGATTTTGGACATCTTTGTTTGTTGATGGAATTTTAATTGTTAAATTTTTTTGTTATCGCATACAGATTGCCTTCATACTGATTATTGTTTTGGTTCACAGATTTAGACCACCAAATACACCAATGTTAAGATTACTAATGTGGTATTTACACCAATGTATTTTGTACCACGAATGCGTTTTAGGCATTTACACTAACCTTACATTCATTTATATGTGGGACTGCAAATATTAATTATTGTTTTGGTTCACCAATTTAGACCACCAAATACCCCAATGTTAATATTACTAATGTCGTATTTACATCAATGTATTTTGTACCACGAATGCATTTTAGGCATTTACACTAACCTTACATCACCACCTCCTTCGGTATTTGGATAAGGTAATAGGTTTTGTTAGATGGAAGCATTGTTAACAATCTGTATTTTCGGTATTTGGATAAGTGGCATAGGTCAAAAAGGAAGAAAAATTGTGAAATTGCAGCATTTCGGAAGATAGCGGCGCTATCTTAGAGATAGCGGCGCTATCTTGTGTAAAAGGGGACAGCAACTCGAAATAGCTAAGGGGAAAACGCGAAAAATTTAGAGATAGCGGCGCTATCTCTGGAAATAGCGGCGCTATTTAGCGCGGGGTCGAGATAGCGGCGCTATCTTGGGCAGATAGCGGCGCTATCTTGTGCAGATTAGGCATAAAATCGGGTTTTTGACCCATTTCAGCTCATTTTCTTCATAGAACGAGTTGGTGAATTCTCTGGGCGATTTTGGTGAATCAAGGACGAATATTGGTGCAAATCAAAGAGGTTTTCATCATAAGATCAAGTTATAAAGGTATGATGCTTAGTTTTTGTTCATGCAAGTGATTTAGGGTTAAAATTGGAGAAGAATCAAGAACCCTAGGTTAGGGTTTGGATCACAAAACTGAAATTGATGATTGTAGACTATGTATAACTGATATTGAACTAGGAAATTGGAAGTTAGCATGTGATTATGCACTAGATGTATAGTTAGAAGTTTAGGGTTTTGGGGTTAATCACCAATTTTGGGAAGTTGGTGATTAAGGGTCATATTAGTAGTGATTTTGAGCTTGTATATTGAATGAGATAAGTATAATTGTGATAGGTAAACAATTGGGAAATTGTGGTGATTGTATCGACCGGTGACAATGGAATATGACTAAAGGAAGTACTTGGCTCGTGTTGTCAATCGCTTGATTCCAGGTGAGTTCATCTATGTACAACTGTATACTAGTAGTTATATATTTAAATGCTACGTGTTTAATTGTTATTTGGTTTATTATTATCACATATACGATGCCTAGAACATTGAATTGGTAATTCTAGTGATTTGACTGTAATATGGTTAAATGAAGTTTGACTCATAAATAGGCTTTTGCTATGTGTATTGACTTGTAAGAATATAGTGATTATTTGTAGTATGCCTTGTGTATAATCTTTTGATAGATGCCTTGATTGATGGAATATCCTTGAAGTGTCTCACTTGATATCGATTCATGTCGTATAAATTCCTTGTGTTACGTCTCGGTTGGATTGCTCTAGTATGAGATGCATTTTTATTGATTCGGGTTGTGATAATCCTATTGTTCCGGTCTCGTGGAGCCATCGTTGTTATTGTTTCATTTGATATCGAATATGAGTTACCCGTACTAATTCCTTGAGAGATAATTTCGTTTCGTGAGGACCCACGGCGGCTTGAGTATTACTTTGTGTAATATGTTGAGCGGTGGACGCGGGAGTATCTGGCGGAGGAGTGGTATGGACCGTGGTGGTGAAGCTGGATCATGGACTCGGTTAGGGGTGCCTTGATCACCTTCATCGACCTCATTCCCTAATGGCCTAAGGGGGAATGACGCACTTTGATTCGTTTTGATGGTATTGAGATCTCATAGATTCATGATGCGGTATTGTCTATCGGTTCCGGTGGTTAAGTGATGATTCTCGTGGAGTGTTGATTCGGTGATTGGTTCTCAATTGTTTTTATTATCTTACAAACTCTTGTTAATTCTTGCGGTATAGTTGTATTCTCAATGTCAGTCATTCAGTGATTCTTGTCGATCCCGGATAAGTGTTGATACTCGGCTATGACGGATTCTCGGTAAATCTCATGTTAAGTTGTAAAGCTTCTCGATCAGTTATGCATTGTTGTGTACTTGCTATAATATGAATTACTTAAATAGTTTTATACCATTTTATATGTTATTATTTCTTTGTTTGGTATATAATGCTAGTATTATTTTGTACTTTTTGAACTCACTAAGCTCGTTGTAGCTTACCCGTTTAGTGGACTAACTTTTTACAGGAAAAGATAAGAGTAAGCATATAGGATCTTGAAGTTGATCGGAGGTTTAGAAGTTATACTCCGGGCGTATAATTAGGTATGTGGGAGTTGGGTAGTTTTGTATTGTTAATTTTTTTGTAGTTAGCTGGTTTGTATCCATAGTCTTTGTTGGTAGTGAGATCTTGGCCCGTTTGCTGTATTTTGTAGAGTTGTTATCTGTTTAGAATGGTTAATTGTAATTAGATAGTTATTAAAAAGTTGTTCGTTTTGATTGGTGTGATTTCTTGACCCGGTCGTTACAATTATAATGGAAAGAAACACCCATTCGATCACCTTCATCATACATGTATGCAGTTAACATACATCATGAATAATACTTCCGGCACAAATAATGTTGCTAATATAAATTAAATGTAAAATTTTTACTGAAACCTAATCAAAATATATCATAAACCCTAAAGAAATTTACCTGAATGGTACCGAATTCAACTGTTAAAAAACTCATTTAAAGAAAATTAAAAGGCCAAATTAAAAATTAAAAGTAAAATCTTACATAAAAACACTAATACATGTATGTATAACACTTTAATTAAAAAAATGCATAATTTTCCAAACGGATATGCATAACTTTTGAAAAAAAATCTTTTGATATTTTCTCCTCTTTGGGAGATACGGATTTGAAGGGATACGGTTGTGAATGGATACGTTTTTTTAGCATATCACACGATTGCCTGATTTAATTCAAATTTTAATTGTATCTTTGTTCTAAAGTTCCGATTATACCCTTCACATAAAAAGAAACACGTTTTTTCCATAATAAAGAATAACAAAATTGCCACCCAGATTAATGGCCCTAGATTAGGATTTTTAATGGTCCAGATCTGTTTTAAAATAGTTATAAGGGTTCTATACTTTGCATAATCTCACCTCTTTCACCATAAAAGTCAAAACAATTATACTTGGCATTTGACAAAGGGTGGGGGTGGGGGTGGTGATGGTAACGGCAATGTGGTGGTGCTGGCCTGGGTTGGTGGAAGGAATAAATGCTCAACTGGTACACACCCTCCACTTTAAAATCATTCGTCCTTCTTAATTCCTGTATTTATTTATTTAATTCTCATACTTACTTTTTATTTTTAAATTGTTCATGCCAATTAATTAATATCATTCCCATCTTCACTACCCTTAAATTTATGACCAGAAGATGACTAGAGCATGTGAAGACACCCATCTTTTTTAGGAAACAAACAACATCACAATTAGTATATGCTCTAAAGCTTTAAAAGATCACCACCAGCCCACCACCCGCCGCCACCGTGGGGCGTGGACCACCACCGCCCTTTTCCTCCGATACATCTAGGGTTCTTAACCCAACTGAATCTTGATTTATAATCAACTACCCAGAAGTAGATTCTTTCAAACCTGATCTTTTTGCTTGTTCTTGAACACCCATTTCAAATTTTTGCAAAATTGAATCAAGAACTAGTAATTTACCACTAGATTCTTGTTTTTTTGACCGTCCCACAAGCTAAATCTTAAAAAATTTACGAACTTTCTAAAATTCATCTTATAATGCCGTTTCCCCAATTAGTTTTCCTCAAATCTAAATCAAAATCAGTAATGATTACACACAGTATCAGTCATTAAATCAATGAGAAGCTTATTGCAGCAATGCTGCTACTTCACCGCCGGTTTTCTCTTACTGGTTGTACTCCAGTCGCCGGCGGTTATCACTCCGGTAGCCGGAGCCGCCTCCGAGAAAGAGATCTTGCTTCAATTTAAAGGTAACATCACAAATGACCCTTACAACAGTTTGATTTCATGGGATTTTAGTAAAGATCATTGTAGAGATTATAGTGGTGTGTTTTGTGATTCTCTTGGGAATGTAAATAAGATTGTGTTATGGAACACTAGTTTGGCCGGAGTTTTGTCTCCGGCATTATCGGAGTTGAAATCTTTAAGGATTCTTACACTATTTGGCAACAGATTCACCGGAAATCTACCACCGGAGTTTCAAGAACTCACTACTTTATGGAAGATTAATGTCAGCTCGAATGCATTATCTGGTTCAATCCCTGATTTTTTAGGAGATTTACCGAATATTCGGTTTCTTGATTTATCCAAAAATGAGTTTGAAGGAGAGATCCCATCATCTTTATTTAAGATTTGTGAGAAAATTAAGTTCATTTCACTCTCACACAACAATCTTGCTGGTTCAATTCCAATCATCATCAACAATTGCTTGAATCTTGAAGGTTTTGATGTGGCGTTCAATGATTTAAGTGGCGAATTCCCTTCACAAATTTGTGAAATCCCAAATCTTGTTTACTTGTCTTTAAGAAACAATACGTTGACTGGAAGTGTTGAAGAACAAGTCAAACTTTGTCAAATGTTGAAACTTTTGGATCTTGGAAGCAATCTTTTTACCGGAATCCCCCCTTTTAGTGTTCTTGAATCAGCAAATTTGAGTTATTTTAACATTTCTTATAATGGGTTTGAAGGAAATATTGAAAAGATCCAAACTTGTAGTGAAATGCTAGAAGTTTTTGATGTTTCTGGCAATGGTTTTCAAGGAGAGATCCCTATGAGCATTGTTACACAATGCAGTGGTTTAAAGGTTTTAAACATGGGATATAACAGATTAACCGGTGAAATCCCAAATAAAATTTCGAATTTAAAAAGAATTTCCGTGATTAAATTGGGAAATAATTCAATAACCGGTGTAATCCCAGAAGAATTTGGGTCCATTGAGCTTCTACAAGTTCTTGATTTGCATAATCTTGATCTTCGAGGTGAAATCCCGGATTCTTTAAGCAATTGCAGGTTTCTTCTAGAGCTGTAAGTCCAGTTGTACCTTACGCTTTCTTTATTGTACATTCAATATCGATATGAACTTGAACTTGAATTTGAATTTTGATCTTAATCTTGTTACATTTGCAGGGATGTTTCAGGAAATTCTTTAGAAGGACAAATCCCCGAAACATTTGACAACATGTCATACCTTAGAATTCTTGATCTTCACAAAAACAATCTTGATGGAAACATACCATCAACTTTAGGAAATCTTTTCAAAATCCAAACATTAGATCTATCTGACAATTCGTTATCCGGATCAATCCCGTTTTCCTTAACAAATTTGTCGAATTTGAATCATTTCAACGTTTCGTACAACGATTTATCGGGTCAAATCCCTTCATTTTCCCTCCAAAATTTCAATTCTTCGGCTTTTTCCAATAATCCAGGACTATGCGGGCCCCCTTTGGACCGATCTTGTTCAGGAGATTCAACAAATTCTGAATCAAAAAGGCCGAAACTAAGCGTTTCCACCATTGTTGCCATTGTTGCAGCTTCATTGATCTTGAGTGGTGTTTGTTTGACAACCGTTATGAACATGAAAGCTCAAAGAAAAAGAAGAAGAGAAGAAGATGAAACAATGATTATTGAAAGCACGCCTTTAGCTTCATCGGATTCCAATGTAATTATCGGAAAATTGGTTCTTTTTAGCAAAAGATTACCTTCAAAATATGAAGATTGGGAAGCTGGAACTAAAGCTTTACTCGATAAAGAATCATTAATCGGTACGGGAACAATTGGAAGTGTTTACAAAGCCGATTTCGAAGGTGGGGTTTCAATCGCGGTTAAAAAGATCAAAACTTTAGGAAGAATCAAGAATCAAGATGAATTCGAGCAAGAAATCGGACGGTTAGGATCGCTTCGGCATCCAAATCTTGTTACATTTCAAGGGTATTATTGGTCATCAAGTATGCAATTAATCTTATCCGATTTCGCATCACACGGAAACCTATACGATAATCTACACGGTGTAGGTTATCCCGGAACAAGTTTTAGTGTGGGAAACCGTGACCTAAATTGGCCAATTAGGTTCAAGATTGCTCTAGGGACCGCAAGGGCATTATCGTACATTCACCATGATTGTAAACCTCAAATTCTTCATCTCAATCTTAAATCAAACAACATCTTATTAGACGACAATTACGAACCGAAGCTTTCGGATTACGGGTTGATAAAGTTGCTACCTTTACTCGATAATTTCGGTTTAACAAGGTTTCATAATGCGGTTGGATATGTTGCACCCGAATTGGCTCAAAGTATGAGATTGAGTGATAAATGTGATGTTTATAGTTTTGGTGTGATCTTGTTAGAGGTGGTTACGGGGCGGAAACCGGTGGAGGACATTGGCGGTCATGAGGTGGTGGTTTTGTGTGAATATGTTCGAGGTTTGATTGAAAGAGGAAAAAGTTCGGATTGTTTTGATAGAAGTTTGAATGGTTTTGTTGAGAATGAATTGATTCAAGTGATGAAATTGGGTTTGATTTGTACTTCTGAATCGCCGTTGAGGAGACCGAGTATGGCGGAAGTTGTTCAAGTTCTTGAATGCGTACGGTCGGGATCGGGATCATAGATTTAGAAATAATATATATCGGAAATGATTGTGAGAATAGGTGAGTTAGACGAATAATTCTTTTTTGTGTCTTTTGTGATTAACATTATTAATTGTTTATTGTAATTTGCCTCCAATAAGATCCATTTATAGTTGATTTGTTCTCAAACTAAGTCAGCCTTGGTGACACTTTTCTTGAAAATTTTCCCAAGAAAATCTGAAAACTTGTTTAAGTTAAACTTTTAAAGTAAAATTTTCATGGAAAATTAAACTCCAGTTTTAGTTTTCAACTAATTTCCTTTTTAAACATCGAAAACATCTCATTTTCTAAACTAGAAATAAACACCATTTGAACAATGTTTTCAAAATTTTCTAGAAACATAAACATGAAAACTTTCTGCCAATTTTTTTATAATCTAATGAATACTTGATTGTAGCACGGGTTAGTTGACTTGAATCGAGAATTTAAAGTTGAGTAAATGTCAAAAAGATCTATTGGAGGCAATCTAAGTTGGTGGTTTTTGTGGGACTTCTGAAATGCATCTATGTTTGCAAAGTCAAAACCGAGAAAATGAATGATTTTTGATAATATTGTTTCTAATTCTTATTTTTGGACTTCTAATAGGTATAGAAAATAGTTGTTGAATTGAGTCGGTTGGTTAAAAAACTATTTATTTATAGTTTCTTTGATGTAATTTGTACTATATTCTAATTCTTGTTAAACTTTTATATTTGTGATTTTTAATACATGTTTGGCCAGGGTGATGATAATGTCAAAACTTTATTTTTATGTTCTGGTAAAAAAATCAAATGAACAAGAATAAAGTTCTTTTATTAAATGAATAATTCACATTTTACACATTCAACAACATCAAATAATGAATTTCTTACCTACAAAAGAAAGGAAAAAAACAAAATTTTCCAAAAAATAACGATATATTATACAATTTGAGATGCTTCACAAGGCTCTGTACCAGAATCTTCAACCATTTCGACCCAACATCCCCACAATTTCACAAAACTTTCCCAATTCGTTCCATAACTAACGGAATCTCGCTTTCTTTCAAATTTGTAAAACAAAACCTGAACCACCCCGGTTCTATACAATGACAACAAGATCCAGGAGTTGTGTTGACTTTAGCAAAAGTCAACATCTTTTCCCATAATTCCAGCTCTCCTTTTTCACCATACGGACGAATAAATCCACTCATATCAGCCCAACAATAAAACCCTCGATCACTTTTCATACACTCAATTCCTAAGTTTTTCAAACCACCCACAAAAAGATCACACATTTTCTCAACACGTTCTTGATTAACCTTAATCAACTCTCCAACAAACTTGGAATCATTAAACATTGACACAAGCAACCTTTGAGACAAAGATGACACTGACGAGAATCTACCAAGTTTCTTGGAAGCTTCTAGAACATTCTGATTACACGAATAAATAACCCCAATTTTAAAATCAAGGAGAGACAGGTCTTTTGACAAACCGTAAACGATATGAATTTGTGTCTTATCGTATTCTTCGGATTCAATTATTTCAGCCATGCTGACAAAATCTTGATTTTTGTGACTTGCTGGCCCCGTCAGCGCCTCGTTGGCGATGACGTGGATGTTTTTTTCGGTTGCAAAGTCTAAAATATCGTAAAGGGTTTCTCGGGTGAGTAAATTTCCAACTGGGTTTAATGGGTTTGAAATTATGACCCCTTTGACTTTGACCCCACGTTTTTTTGCTTGATTATATGCACGATTAAGGGAAGTTTTATTTAAACTGAAATTATCTGAACTTCTACACGGTACGGGTATAATTTCTACTCCAGTTCGCCATTTAATATCCCTATCGAGACTGCAAATTTTAAAATTTTAAATTATTACACATTTGGTACGAACAGCATACTATTTTGAGGTCAAACACGTTACTTTCAAGATTTTAAATTGGAAAGATTTTATTTTATACAAAAAACGAACAGAAATTTTGGTAATTACGAGTATATTTATGGTGTTTAATGGGTAATTGGAATTTTTTTGAAAAGTTGCATGCTTGACCTAGAAAAAGTCAACCTGTTAAAGATTGGGTTTAATAATGTATATTTCTGGTCAAATTAGGGCTACATTTGAAGGTTGACTTACTCAGGTGAATAAGGAGAGGGAATGAGATAAGCATTTCCAGGGTCCGCAAGGCAAAAACAGAGCATTTCAATTGCAGGTGTTATTCCAGGAGTCAAAATAATTTGTGACGGGTCAAATAATATCTGGTTTTCCATTATTTGGGACATGAATCCAGCAACTGCCTGTCATGAAAGCCACAAAATAGGAGGAAAAATTGACATAAATCTTGGAAATACGAGCAATATTTTTACTTTAAAGAAAAACAAAATTGTGATAGTGAAGCAATTGACTTGAGGATTGTAGAATGTAGATTACCGACATAAGCATCGACGAGTAACATGTAAAAAATTAAAACATTGCTTAGAGATGGGATGTTTAAGAAAAATACTAAATGGCACAATAACCAAAACCAAATCTCTAATTATATTGCTTGTAAAATTACAACAATTAGTAACCAACAGAAAATTAGGGGAAATTACCACTTTGAGTTCTAATAATCCATGAAATGGATGATAAGTAGTGATCCCATCTATTTGCAAGTCCTGACCAAGTATCGAACACTTGGTGTGCATCATAAGCCAATCTTGAACCAAATCCAAGCACAACTACAATTCATAAACCCGAAAGTTATTTTATTCATAAAATTACAGAAAGTGTCATTATTCTTATCAAATTCATCCACACATTCATAATTCATCGGTAAAAGACAAAATTCCATTTCTTTTTCACACACGCACCTTCGTATATGAATTTTCACTATTTACGCAATTAATCAGAACAATTTCAATTAATTAACATTATGCAGGCACAATAAAACACATTAAGATAATAATTTCAAAATCATACTGAATTATTTAACATTACAGGAGAATTACCTTGTTTTCATCCAATCCGAGTTGAATTATACCCTCTGAATTACTCAACTCATCATACGGATTCTCAGAACCCCTTTTCAATCCAATATAATACGGATTATCAGGTTGTTTGATTACAGAATTAGCCCTAGAAGAAACTTGAGCTTGACCGTTTGTACCACGAGGTGACCAAATCGACCTAACGGAATGAACTCTTTGCAAGCCACCACCAGGAGGAGAAATCTCCGGCAGTTGCGGCGGCGGTTGTACGGCGGGGTCGGCGTCGGAGCGGGTTTTGGATTTTAGGTAAAGTTGGAAGAAGTAGAAGAGAGCGCAGGGGATAATTGAACCGAGAATTAAACCGCCACCACCGCCTTGAACTAAACCTTGTAAGGGTACGATGACCCTCATGTCAGTAGTAACTCCGGTGGTGGTGTTATTGATTAATTTTGGAGGATTTTGTTTCATCGTCGGAGCATGGTGGTTGACGGAGTGTACAAAGGGAGTACTGCCGGAGAAAGGCCAGGAGGGTGACCATTTTTTGTCTCTCTATGTTTATATACGTGCGTGTATGTATAATTTCTTATAATTTCGAGACTAAATTACACTGTAGGTCCATATATTTTTATTATTCCATTCGTCCCACAAAAAAGTTCTTATTTCTATTTATAATTTTTATCCCATAAAAAAATTCTCATTTCTCAAATATAAGGGGTCCATTTAATAAATTAATATTATTACTAATAATTCCACCACTAAAACACTTTCTCTCTCCAATCTAACCTTATATTTTAATTAAAAATATTACCAAGAACCCACCACTAACTATCTTCTAAAATCTAGTGTCCAAGAGAAATGAGAACTTTTTGTGGGACAGAGGGAGTATCACTCTTTGAACTTTGTTTATTAATGGATATTTTTTATGTATATACTTTGTTATACTTGTGGTTCCTATAATCACTATATTTTAAAGAGTTTTCTAATGTATGTCCCAGCGACATACATTAGGTGTAATTAATAAATATCAAGTTTCCATGTAAACCCAAAAATCATATTTATTGTATCTTTTGAATTAGTAAAAGTTAAAGTTTATTAATGTTATCAAGATATATTAGGAAATCAAAAACTTCATTAATTCCACCTAACGTATGCTCCTTAGGCATACGTTAGAAAAACCCTATTTTAAATAATCAAAAACCATTTTTAACATTTTGCAACAAAGCGATTATAAAGAATTATGAATGTAATAAATTGAAGTTAAATGCACATTTTGACGGAAGTGAGATACAAATTTGTACGAGATATTGGATCACTGACTTGGCCGATTTTTGTTCCTTTGGTTTATTGGACACTTGTCGTCCTTCTCCTAAAAATCATAGTTTTTTCTCTTCAATTTATTGTTCCATAACTTGAATGCAAATATAAATTGATGCAACTAATGTATAGTTATTGTTTTGGTAAATCATTAAGTTAAATATATGAAAGTAAGCTGAAAATTTATATATTTAAACTCATTTCCATTGGTAACGATTCATTGGTTATGACATGGGCTTGGCTCATCTTCACGAGTGACCACCAACCACATATTGTTGCAAGTTCCACAAAATCCAAGCAACTCATATACAACCTTCCAAGTCAACATGCATGGGTCCTCTCTAATCTCTTGGAATCCTTCTTGATATATATCAAAGGTTCAAAAAACGCAACCGCGATGTGACGACATCATCAAGTCTTAAGTTATAATGAGTTATGACAAGTTATGTCGTAACTTAAGGCGGCTATTTTTTATGTGTGTGTGTTTATACACACACATACGGATTTTATATATAAATTATACGGATGGTTCAGGTAGTTTGTTAAAAATTATATTTGATCATTAAGTCTAAAAAATACACAAATGATCCTTAAAATGAAACATTATCACACTTTTCATCGGATAGCGGTTAAAAGAGCCCGTCTTAAAAAAAAACATTGGCTTTGTTATATTTAAAAAAGTTTTAATGATACAAATATAAAGATTCTTAATTAGCTTTGTTAAAATCCATGATTCATGATGTTTATCAAGGTAGTGATAAGATGCCTCTTTGCCCTCTTCCATTGCCAACCACACGCAATCAAAATTGGCATCCCCACACGTATTCGTCTCTAAAGCTTTTGGAGCTCACACTTGTTATCCTATCTTTAATCTACAAGACAAGACTACAACCCTTATTAGGTATGTGCGAAGAATGAAATTGAACCGAACCGAGAAAATACATGATTAACATAAGCAAAAGAAACTGAAAAAAAATTTGTAAGTGCCAAATAAAATTTCACTTGCAAGTATTAAATGCAAAATAAAGAACAATTGAAACAATTTCAACTAAACGTAATATTTTAAATATTCACTCATATGATAAATATCTTAATTTATGCATTTGTAGATTACCTATAACCCAAGACAAATAACATATAACATGTTCCGAATCGAT
This sequence comes from Calendula officinalis, assembly GCA_963853835.1. Taxonomy (NCBI): domain Eukaryota; kingdom Viridiplantae; phylum Streptophyta; class Magnoliopsida; order Asterales; family Asteraceae; genus Calendula; species Calendula officinalis. Next base: position 38,157,251 of record OY970830.1, on the reverse strand, counting down.
TAAGATATACAAATCTAATTTAAACCAATTATGTAATGAAAATGAATCAAGATATTATATGTTTGCTTTATCAGATGCCAATATATTTACAAACTTAGATATGTATTTTGTGTAATTTAAATCTAATAATGAATTGTTTTCCTATAAATATTAGTAACTAATAAAAATTGAATTGTTTGAAATAAACGTATCGTAATTAGTGGTAAATCCAGTACTAAAGTTAACCGGAGCTTTTACAAAACTTTGAACGGGGTCATATATAAATTTTCCGCTAATTTTCTTTTATCAATTTTTTTCCACATGGGAGTGACCCACCAAGTGGGTGCCATGCACCCCTTAATTGTGAATGTATCCGCCCTGATCGTAAATGGTCATTTGACTAAGTTTTTATAATAATTTTACTGCGTTTTTTGCTATTAATAATTATGGTTTTGTTATACAAATTTATTTCATTTTCTATATATATCGAGCAAAGCCCATCCATTGGGATCTTTGAATAATCCTCTGTGTTGTTAGTTTAATATATTTAGGGTCAAAAGAACACCAAGTTGTAAATTCTTTGATACGAGTAATCTAAGAGCATCTCCAATGGTAGTTTTTTCAAAAGCTTATTACTATTCTAATAAGTTTTTAAAAGACTTTTTACCATTGGAATGCCTAGCTTTTTGAAAAGCTTATTGCAAAGACTTATTCTCTACTAACCTTTTAACCATCTTTTAATGTTTGTCATTTTTAGCCCCTTATGTTTAATAACATTTCAATTTAAACCTTAGATTTGTTATATATAAATTATTTATTATATTTTTATTACTTAATAAATAAATTATATAATATTTAATGTCAATTGGTATAATATTTTTGTATTAGACATTTTAAAAGATATAATATTTAGTAAGATGTCAAAAAAATTGTCAAAGTATATATAGGGGTATTTATAAAACATTTGAGATAGATAAAGGTAGATTAGAAATATTATAAAAGAATAAGCTTTTGGAGAGGTTGACCATTAGAGATGTCATTTATGAAAAGGTTTTTTGTTAGTGGAATGTGGATGTGGCAAAACTAATAAGCTTTTATGAGGTTAACCATTGGGGATGCTTTAAGACCAATGTTAACCTTGAAAATACTGAGACTTTTGGTTTTTGTCACATCAGCGCCATATCAACTGACATTTCAACTGATGCACTCATGTCATCATTATAAAATACACACACACAAAGTACTACTACCTATTAAAATATACACTCTCTTCCCTTCGGATATCCGACGGATTCAAGCTTCTCTCTCCAACCGAAGACATGGTGCCAACGGTTGGATGAAACTGAAGATACCGAAGCAACAAACCGAAGTACCCATTAGTACTGGTCTAAGCATGGACGGAAGTCATACTTTAAAGAGCCATCAAACATGTAGTATATGTTATGTACTTATAAAATTTGTTCCAAAAAGGTCTAATTCAAAAAGTGGCCCTCTTTCACTACCGTGTACTTAACATTTAACTCTTTGGCATTTATGTATTTATGAAAGTTGTTGACGTTCATTGCTTAGGTACTGATTTTGGCGCATGAAACATAAATGAGAATCAAATTAAAGAGGCACAACGTGATTTTGCAAGGCGATAGAGGTAGGGATAGAGATATAGAATCAAAAATCTGAATTCGTATTGGAATCGAAACTGGAACCATATTATTACAAATCGGTTTAGGCATCGCATCCAATTTTTACTTGAAATCGGCTATCGGGATTTCGGGTCCGGATATATCGTGTATAGAACAAATCAGGTCTTAGAATCAAAACCGAAGTTTTAACAACTTGGCCCCACCTATAGTAGAGGCATTAGTTTGCAGCCAAGATTGTGTAAGGAAATCACGGAAACGGATTTCGGACAACATCGAACACATTTTTAAAGATGATGATGTCCCTAAAGGTAATATTAGAGTTGGAAGACGCAATAAGCAATCAAGATGGAAAAGGGTAAACATTGATGGAGTTCGAGTACTTAGTTTATGCTTAATTTTATACAAAATGGTTATTGGTTTGTAAGTGACATTTATTATCGTTGATATTTGATCACATAGTTAATGTTTAATTGATATTTGAACAAGTTGTGGTTTCATGTCTGTTATATACACAATAGTTATTTATAAATTATTCTAATATTATATGTATAAAGTAACTAGTATGATACAAACACCCTCTCCCCCTAACCGGGTCCATCTGGGTCTAGAAACCCGAAACCGGATCCAAATATTATTTCATTTTCAACCGGGTCGATCTATACCGATTTACCCGAATCGATACCCAGATATGTTTCCTATAAAACGGTTTGAATCTCAGGTCTACCAATTCTCTGAAATCGGGTTTCAAATGTTTTGGATCCATGTCCATCTGGACCTGATCTCATCCCTACTCATAGATGATAATGATGATGCTCAAACTCTATTATACAAGGTAATCATAAGAATATTCTATTATATTAGAATATATTTAGCATTAATTACTCATTATTGTAAATATACTATTGAGTCAATAGTCAATACGTGATAGATGGTAAGAAATAATGTTTAGCTTAATCATAGGACCACGCTTGTGTATTTATAGTATTGTGTATAATGGAAAAGGCAGGCAATTGAATTCTTTCATGGTATCAGTCAAATCTTGATCCCTTTCTATCTCTTCCGCTCTAATTTTCTTCACGGCAACATCATCTTGCCCACTTCCCTTTTCCATTACAGTACCCATTCTTCTCTTTTGCTTGAGTTACCATGGCACCCACTAACACTCCCAACACCCCCAACAACAATACCACCGTCACTTCCGATAACTCGAAGTTCCATCCGGCACTCGGGGTCTCCAATATCAGGAATCATATCCCAATTCAACTTGAAACGACGAAGGTGCAATATTCCACTTGGGCCGAACTCTTTAAGATTTGTGCACGATCTCTCAAAGTGCTTCATCATATTATCCCCTCCGACCAAACCATCGCCCCTGCCTCGGGAACGGATGATGCTGAACTTTGGTCCACATTGGATACCGTATTGGGGTGGATTTTTTCCACGATTTCGGAAGACTTGATTACTACGGTCCTGGTGCCCGGGTCATCCGCCATGGATACGTGGAATCGTCTTCGCGATATTTTTGAAGACAACAAACACGCAAGAGCCGTCACGCTCGAACAAGAATTTTCCCATACCGTGTTATCCGATTTCGATGGCGTTTCGGCATACTGCCAACGCCTAAAGGAGCTTTCTGACCAACTACGCAATGTCAGGGCGGCCGTGTCAAATGACCGTTTGGTTCTTCAAATGGTCTCCGGTCTTACCGAGGCGTATAACGGTGTTGGTACCCTCCTCCGTCAAAGTAACCCTCTTCCGTCATTTCATCAAGCTCGGTCAATGCTTACCCTTGAGGAGGCCGGATTGGCCAAGAAAGTAGCAACCGCCTCTAACGCAGCAATGATCGCACCCACTGCCGATTCGATTCACGGTAATAATCCGGGTAACAACGGTAAACATCGGGACCATCACAACCGTGGGGGGGGGGGGGGGGCAGACGACAAAAATCTGGAGGACGGGGTAGTTCAAACTCAGGTAACCGGAACAATCAGGGCGGCGGCGGATACCGTCGTATGGGCGGCGGCAACAATTCAAACCCTTTTGCTCAATGGAATCCGTGGCTAGCTATGGCTGCAAATTGGTCGAATTCACAAGGTTGGGCTGTTCCCCCGTGTCCATACCCAAGCCTTCCTTGGCCCAAACCCACTTCTGGTTCATCAGCCCACAATCGTGCAGATGGTATTCTTGGACGTGACCCAAGATCTGCCCAACAAGCCTACATGGCCAATTCTGGATTTAGCCCAACTGATATAGAAAAGGCGATGTACACCATGGGCTTACACACCCCACCAAATCCTTGGGTTATGGACACCGGTGCTACCTCGCACGTCACCGCCGATAAAGGTAACCTATCATCTCATTTTAATTCGAGCAAACAAAATGGTATTTTAGTCGGAAATGGTCAATATATTCCAATTCTTGGGTACGGTCACACCAAACTTAAACCACCATACCCACCATTAGCCTTAAACAATATTTTATATGCACCTCATATTATTAAAAATCTCATATCGGTACGCAAATTTACAACTGATAATTTTGTTTCTATCGAATTTGACCCTTTTGGATTTTCTGTGAAGGAATATCGGACGGGGAAACATTTAATGAGATGTGATAGCCAAGGAGATTTATATCCGGTCACCTTCAAGCCGCCGCTCAAAAATCATCACCATTCCGTTTTTGCTATTTTAAATTCTTCTTTATGGCATGCTCGTTTAGGGCATCCGGGCCATCCTGTTTTTGAGTCTTTAAGACAACAACATTTTATTGATTGTGGTCCAAATAAAAATGTTTTATGTCAATCGTGTGTTTTAGGTAAACATGTTAAGCTACCTTTTCACACCTCACCAAACAAAACTTACTTTCCATTTGATGTTATACATTGTGATTTATGGACCTCACCGGTTTTGAGCACTTCGGGATATCGTTATTATATTGTGTTTTTGGATGACTTTACTAATTTTGTGTGGACATTTCCTTTAGCTCGCAAATCGGATGTATTCTCAATTTTTACAAAATTCCATGCTTTTATACAAACCCAATTTGAAAGGAATATTAAAAACTTGCAATGTGATAATGGCAAGGAATTTGACAATCAAAACGTTATTAATTTTTGTCACCAAAAAGGTATTGGTCTTCGTTTTTCATGTCCTTATACTTCGTCTCAAAATGGTAAAGCCGAACGCAAAATTCGATCTCTAAATAATGTCATTCGTACTCTTTTGTCACATGCATCGGTCCCGCCGGCGTTTTGGTCCTATGCTTTAAACATGGCCACTTATCTTCACAATGTGTTACCAAGCAAAATTCTTAATTTTCAAACACCTCTTTCTATGTTATATAAAAAGCAACCGGATTTCTCTCACCTAAGAGTTTTTGGATCTTTATGTTATCCACTTCTCCCATCTACCACTCTTCACAAACTTCAATCGCGATCAAAACCGTGTGTTTTCTTGGGCTTTCCCGATAATCACCGGGGCTATAGGTGTTATGACATGCTTTCTAAGAAAGTCACTATCTGTCGTCATGTCATTTTTGATGAAACAAAATTTCCTTTTGCTTGCATGTCACCTACTTTTACATATGAATTTCTTGACACTGCACCAAATGCGTACACCAAAAATTATGTTCAAAACATGGCCCAACAACCAACACCACCTAACCTGCCACAAAACAGCCCACCCACGTCTACTCCTTTCACTATGGATAGCCCACCTACAATCCCCTCACCAAATATTACTAATAGTCCACCTCTTCCTCAAAATGTGGCCCAATCCACTCAAAATCCTCTTACACCACCTACGGCCCAACCCCACCCTACGGTCACATTTCAGCCCCCACCTCCCAACCGTCCACGCCCCATTACACGAAGTCAAATGGGAATTTTTAAACCAAAAACCTTGTTTAATCTCCACACCCAACATACCCCTTCACCCATACCCAAAAACCCAATTGAAGCCCTCCGTGACCCCAATTGGAAAATGGCCATGGATGATGAGTACCAAGCTCTTATTAAAAATGAGACATGGGTTTTGGTACCAAGACCACAAAATGTTAACATTATGAGGTGTATGTGGATTTTGACACATAAAAACCGTGCCGATGGCTCGTTTGAGCGACATAAGGCACGTTTGGTTGGGGATGGGAAAACACAACGTGTAGGCATTGATTGTGGGGAAACCTTTAGTCCGGTGGTCAAACCGGCCACTATTCGGACCGTTCTTAGTCTTGCTTTGTCTAAAAATTGGCCTATACGCCAACTTGATGTAAAAAATGCGTTTCTTCATGGCAATTTAGATGAAACGGTCTACATGCATCAACCCATAGGTTTCCGTGACCAAACTCATCCCGATTATGTGTGCTTACTCAAAAAGTCGTTATACGGTCTAAAGCAAGCACCCCGAGCTTGGTACAATCGGTTTGCCAACTATGTCTCCCAATTCGGTTTTAAACATAGTATTTCGGATAACTCTTTGTTTGTTTTTAGACAGGGCAACCATATGGCTTATCTTTTATTATATGTAGATGATATCATTCTCACCGGCTCTTCGGATCAACTTCTTAACAAAGTTGTCGCTTCCTTAGCCAACGAGTTTGCAATGAAAGACTTGGGTCCATTAAGTTCTTTTTTGGGAATTTCGGTCAAACATCAACCGAATGGCATGTTCTTATCTCAATCATCTTATGCATCGGATATCATTGAACGGGCCGGAATGACAAATTGTAAACCTTCATCAACACCGGTGGACACAAAGCCCAAACTTGGGGCCCACACGAGTCCGTCATTCTCCGACCCAACATTATATCGAAGCCTTGCCGGTGCACTACAATACCTCACCTTCACCCGCCCCGATATATCATATGCGGTTCAACAAGTGTGCTTATTTATGCATGATCCAAAAGATGTTCATATGGCCGCTATAAAACGCATTATCCGATATATACAAGGCACCAAGACATATGGTTTACAACTCACTAAGTCTTCTACTTCCACACTTATGTCTTATACCGATGCGGATTGGGGTGGGTGCCCCGACACTCGTCGGTCCACTTCCGGGTATTGTGTTTATTTGGGTGATAATTTGATTTCTTGGTCCGCTAAACGACAACCCACTTTATCACGATCTAGTGCCGAGGCCGAGTATCGTGGAGTCGCAAATGTGGTCGCCGAATCATGTTGGTTACGTAACCTATTGCTTGAATTACATTGTCCTATACACAAAGCTACACTAGTTCATTGTGACAATCTTAGTGCTATATACTTGTCCGGAAACCCGGTTCAACACCAACGCACCAAGCACATTGAAATGGATATTCATTTTGTTCGTGAAAAAGTGGCCCGGGGGTTAGTTCGCGTTTTGCATGTTCCGTCGCGATATCAAATTGCCGATATCTTCACAAAAAGTCTACCGTTGGTCTTATTTGAAGATTTCCGGAACAGTCTCACCGTTCTTCCATCTCCCGCTTCGACTGTGGGGGAGTATTAGAATATATTTAGCATTAATTACTCATTATTGTAAATATACTATTGAGTCAATAGTTAATACGTGATAGATGGTAAGAAATAATGTTTAGCTTAATCATAGGACCACGCTTGTGTATTTATAGTATTGTGTATAATGGAAAAGGCAGGCAATTGAATTCTTTCATATTACAAGAAAAATCAAGTGGGCAAGTTGAAAACCATGTTCCAAAAACGTCTAAAATATATGCTAAAGGAATAGTGGACCATTGGTGATGTGAACGATATCTCTCGAACCAAAAATTGCATAGCTAACGGAGCTTCCAGTGTTAGCTAGCGATGCAGACAAGTCGGTATCTTTAAAAGCATGTTGAACTCGAGCTAATTGAGCTTAAACTTAGTACGGCTCATGAGCTCATCGGTTTGACAAACATAAATGCTCCAAGCTAGCATTAGCTACTAAGTAACATGAAATAAGACAAGACCGAACCTAAACTTTTCGTGCAGTCCAATAATATGTTTTCATGAATCGACCCTCAAACCAAACAAGAAAGAATCTCCTTAGAAATTCTGGATTAACGTGGTTGCATTATAATTCGGGTTCTATGGATGAAATGTTAATTTTATGGAAAATAGTATTGTTTCCGTGTTTCGTATTAAATCTTCATAGTTCATTATTTACTGACAAAATGATTAACATGTGGAATCCACTAATTCCCTTTCGTAATCTCATTTTTTAATTTTGACACTTGTATTATTAAAATGCACAGAATATAAGTAAGAAGTAAGAAATAATATCATCTTTTTAATATATGTGATGGTTGCATCATGTAATTATGTTACCTTAAGCAAGCAAATCAGGTTTGAGATATATAATTCTTGAATATTTTTGTTTTTCTTGTTTGACTTTTTAAGTTATAACAAAACTTTGACAATTTGCGGTTAAATTACTGACTTCTTAAAGCAAAAATTGAGATAAACTTTGTTTAACGGGCTCTAGATAGCGAGTTCACATATATTAAATGGGCCTTTAGGCTTTGAAGATGGTTTTGGGCTTACGTATAGAAAATATTAATTTCAGTATTTCCAACCAGGGGCGGATTTGGTGGTGTCCCGCAATAACACGTGCTACTACTAAAAAATTTCTCACATGGTAGATTTTTCAGAATTTTTTTTGGTTACTACGGTGCAGTGCTTCTATCGGATTAAAAAATCTACCAATAACTCAAATCAATCTTAAAAGAAATTATCATATAAACCAATAGTCCAAACTCAAAGCTCAAACAAAAATCTAAACCAAATAAAAAAGAACCCAAAGTGTGTCTTGTAATTTTTTAGTTTTAGGTCTATAAAATTACTAGTAGTTATCTTGCAGTTTCTAAAATTAATAATTAGTTATTGAAAACTTGATGTATATAATCAAACACGATGTTTATGTAATTGAGTCATTTATGTCAAATTCATTTTTGTTTCGACGCACTGCCCCTTGGACGCCACTAGGAGCACTGCTCCTAGGATCCTGCAAGAGAGCGCAACCCCCTTGACGTCTGACTTTTTTAACCCCACAAGTGTACTACTACTAATGAAAATATCTAGTTCCGCGCCCCTATTTACAACGTGTCTTTATAAAAGTGTGATTTAAAATTATTGATATATACACACTTGACGAAATTTATGCATGGTTTTGGTGATGAATTAATAATATGAACATTAAATTTTGGACCATAATTTGGAGAAACAATAAGGGATGAAATTGGACCATTATCTCGTGTGTTCATGTTGAAGTTAGGGGTGTGCATGGGGCGGTTTTAGGCTTAAACCGAACACGATCCGCTAATTTCGGTTTTAGGATTTTCAAACCCAATGGTTTCGGTTTCTAACGGTTTCGGTTTTAGCGGTTTTTAGCCTTTAACGGTTCGGTTTCGGTTTTAAAACAGAATCCACCTCGTTTAAAACATAGATATATAATTTCATGTATTAATCTTCATTTTTCCAAAATTATATATAAATTTCAGTAACAATATCTAATTTACATCATTAACTTCAATGTCTAGCCGCCCAAAATTCAAATTATAAACGTATTTTTGTAGCATATAATAACGATATAAACATTAATGAACCATGATAGATGAACTTTCAAATATTTAAATATGTCGACTTCTATTTAATAAATATAAAATTAAAAAAATATATAATATATTAAATATTAGCGGGGCGGTTTCTTAATTAAGCGGTTTTTGGTTAAAACCAAAACCAAATCGAATCCATCGGTTTTTTCAAAATTTAAAACTAAACCATCGGTTTTGAAATGGTTTCGGTTTTATCGGTTTGGTTTCAGTTTTTCGGTTTTTATGCTCACGAAGTTATGTACACGAGTGACGAGACTTGTATCGATGTGTACATGTTAAAAACTGTAACAGCTATCTTATAGCTTGAGAATCCAAATTTTATTTAATATTTATTAGATATATATTTAAAAAATCTAAATAACATAAACTGAAATATCATGTACGCCAAAATAATACTACCAATTTCTTCGCCACCAACCTCGCGTCATGACACCCCTTGTGACATCATGCACGCTTGTTTAATTTCCTCGCGCCCTGCCAAGACTTTGAACGGTCGAATTTTTTGGTTTTTATTCATAAACGTGGATGTTCTAAGTTTTTATTTTTAAATTACTACACACTCAAACCATGTAAACCTCTTATATTTACCTCGTCTGGCACTGTGGGAAGTAACCAACCCAATTTTACCGATGCTTTACAAAATGAGCGTAGACTCAAATGAGAAGACGCTCAATCGGTATATAAGTTGGCGAAGGGGAAAAACCGCACAAATATGTCTAAAATATAGATACGATAATTAGTTTTCGTATTGTTTTTAATGTTTTCTCATATTTTAGTCTCTGAATATATGAAAAGAAAAATATTAGATGTCACGTTGGAATGACAAAACGATTTGAATCATAGCACTTCATGCTCTAACAAATATGTGAAGTTAACTAATTAACCGATAAACTAATCAATTAAATAGATTGGATAACACCAAAATCATGTTGTAAAAAGCTTGATGCCGGCAATTTTAACCGGCATGTCTTGCCAACTAAACTACATGCTAGAAACATCAAGTATCATATCAAGTCTCTTTCAGTCAATCTCATAGATCGTTTAACGTTTAAACATATACTTAAATCACTGAGTCTAATCTAGGGCTGTCAAATCGTGCCAACATTTCGTGTTTTTGGGTAACACGACACGACATGACACGACACGAATTCGTTTAACACGAAAACAACACGACACAAAATCGTGTTTTATTTTGGTAACACGAACACGACACAATTAAAAAACGATAAACACAACAAACATGAGATAAATAACAAATATATCAAATTTCTCACTTAGTGCGTGCTAAAAACACGACAAACACGATAAAAATTTCTAAATGTTCACAATCTCATAATTATCGTGTCAAAATCTGAACACGAACACGACACGACTTCGTGTTTATTTTACATGACACGAACACGACACGAACACGAATTCAAATTTTGATTTCGTCCTAATTTCATTTCATTTCGTGTATTTTTGTCGTGTCGTATCAGGTTTTAACAGCTCTAGTCTAATCCATCCTCTAGCCATAAATTTAAGCAGTAACCAAATTATTATTATTTTTTTGAATGGCAGTAACCAAACTATTATTACAAACAATAAAAATAGATTAGTGCTGTTCAAAAAAAAATCTACTATTACAAAACAATCCAGAAAACTAGACATGTATTTTAGAAGCAAGCGTTCCACTCGATTATTCTTGGGAAGATACACGGCTTTGGTGTAGAAATGTAAATAAATGGAAAAAGAAGGGCTAAAGCTGAAAATGCGCCGAAATACCAGTCTTCGTAAGTTCGTATACAGATTACGGACACCTGACCACATCATTTATCTGATAAATATTCATCACACTAACCACAATATTCTAATTTTCATCTATCTTTTTCTTTCTATTTATTTTATAAAAGATAGCTTAACTATTTAATTTAAGGTTTTGATAATGACAGTCCTTAGGGCTGTAAATAACAATGGATAATATTTACAAGAGTAAATTACACGGATAGTTCCTGTGGTTTAACCTGAGTTTTGGATTTGATCCCTAAGTTCAAAAAATTACACCAATGGTCACTAAGTATTGAACTTCGTATCGGTTATGGTCCCTAAACCTAACAGCTGTTAAATTTGACTGCTAAATCTAGTCATGTGCATTGCACATGGAATAATTTAGTCATTTTACACACAAACCCCACTTTCTTTCTTCTACCTCCCCATTTAAACCTGTTACCTATCTCCTTCCCAACTCCCTCTCACATATCATAAGTTCAAATCATATCACAACCGGCAAAATCCTTCGTCGCCGGCAGCTGCTCCATCTCCGTCACTCCGGCGAGGTCTGATTAATCGATAATTTGTTGTGTTCATTCTCCATTTCCGTCACTCTTGCGTTTCGAGCCTTCCTAGCGTGTTTCATCGGAACCACTGGTGGCTTTACAATACGGGAAAGCTAAACATGATCTTAATGAGCGACGGTCACCGCGGTGTCGCAACGAATAACGAGCGATGGTATTTCTGATCATCGACGTTGCCTTACCAGAGTTCATAGTGCTAGTTCCATTAACAACATCCGCAACTCCACATCTAGGTTTTAAGTTCTGTTACCGTCGATTCCTCGAGTCACTGGTAAGCATGTGCGATGAGTTCCTTAAAGATGGCCATTATTTCGATTTGGGTTTAGGGCTCCATGAATTGAAGATTAGGTTTAAAGTATGGTTGTTGAAAACCCCCAATTTACTAGGATGATGAAGATGACGATGTTTACGAAAAATTGAATCTTTAAAATGATCCCATTTGTAAGAAGAAATCAACGCCATCCCATTTAGGATTTGTTGCTATTCAAATTGTTGCTGTGGGTTGTAATATGTGGATCAAGAGTTTTACTTTAAATGGGTTTTAAACTAAAACCAGTGTTTTAAGAGTTATACTTTATTTGATTTTGTAAGAAGAAATCATGTTTTGATTCTTTAAATGGGTTCTAAGTTCACTGTGCATTTCTGGCTTTTGATTTCTGGAGATATGGTTTCTGGGTTTTACTTTCTGTCATTGTTTGGAGAGAAGATGGTTTTGATTAAGATAATAATAATTAATAAAAGAGGGGATATGATAAAATGACAAATATACCCTCATGTGCATGGCACATGATCAGATTTAACAACCACTTTTAACGGCTGTTAGGTTTAGGGACCAAAACCAATACGAAGTCCGATACTTAATGACCATCGGTGTAATTTATGGAACTTAGGGACCAAATCCAAAACTCATGTCAAACAACAGGGACTATCCGTGTAATTTACTCTATTTACAATTTACCCTCTTTAAACTTCATTAGTCAAATTGTCTTCTTTGTTTCTAGCAACATTCAATCTCCTCCACCAATCAAAATCCAAACTGCTTAATCTTATCCATTGTTAATGACAGCCCTAAAGGCTGTCATTATCAAAACCCTTTAATTTATAATACACATTGTCAAAAAATTATAAAAAAATCATCTTATCCTAAAATTCAGTTATTTCAACTACAGTAAATGATCTTTCGAATTGGTCAAATTTGTTTCCATTTTTTATACATTTTTATTTTTTGTTAAAACCTTTTTTCACAAAACCATTTCTTTTTTTCTTTTTTTGTAAAAGCCCATATTTTAATTAAAGGGTTTTGATAATTACAACTCTTAGGGCTGTCTTTAAGTGCATTAAAAATGGTACAAATGAGTAATTCCTAAAATTCAGGAGTTGGTTAGAGATGGATGTACAATTCTTTTATGCATGTCTTATGACAGCCCTAAGGGCTGTCATTATCAAAACCCTAAAGCCCCAACTTAATTTTTTAATTCCTAAAAACTTCATCCTCTACCTTTGGCTTTCTTCCCCACGATCGGCAGCTTCAACCCATCTCCGACGAATGCTCTATCCGGCCACCAGGAACGTTTTCAGGCTTCTCCCTCGAAATATGACTGTTCAACGAACACGTTTCCCTAGAAATCGTCGCACCATGCTATTCTTGTTCGTTCTCGTGGCCACGCCATGCAGCCCCCCTCACGGCGTGGTGTGGGCGGTGTTCCATGCTTGACCTCGCCGTGGTCCCTTTGCCATGTCATCCGCCACACCGCGGGGGTGTGACCATACCGAGCAATGACCATACCCTTTGTTGAAATATTAAATGAGAAAACTAAAATGTTATAATGAAAACTGTAACGACCCGAATTTTTGTGCTAAATAAATTATGAAAAAAATATGATAAATAAGGATAAATCATTTCAAGAACGTAGGAATTGGTTTCGTGTCATTTGGATATCGTATGTGAAAGTTATGGACGAAACCGTGTCGAAGTAAAGGTCGAAAAATGCAGCCTGGGCTGCATAGCCCTAGATAGCGGCGCTATCTGGGATAGCGACGCGATTTTTGGCTTTTCCAACAGAAACTCGAAATAGCGTTCGATAATAGCGACGCGATTTAACGCGGGCATCAGATAGCGACGCGATTCTTAGATAGCGGCGCGATTTCTTGTCTGAACAACATTAAAGTCGGGATTTGGCTCATTCAAAGCCAACACAAACCCTAGTTCTTCTCTCTACAAGTGGGTATACATTTTTGAGTGGAAAAGGTCGTTTGGAGCCGATTTTGGGGTCCAAATCAAGTGATTTTGCTTTCATTGTTGAAGATCAAGGTAAATCTTCACTCCTTTGTAGTTGTAGCTTTAGATCTATGGATGTGTGAGCTTGGGTTTGTGATTAATGGTTGAATAAAGGTTGTATACACTCAATAGATGATATTTTAACAAAGAAAACAAGGGTGTGCTTAAGATTTGTAAGAATCTTAAGATTGGTAAAACCTAGGGTTTTGAATGTCACCAAAATTTGGGGGAAATGGTGTTGGTGACTAATTAGTGTTATGAGACTAATATTGGAGACTAATGATGTCGACCTTGGGTTGTGGTTCGGTTTAGGTTTCGTTGGTGAAACCTTGGAACTAAGATTTTGGGATCTCCGCAAAGTTGGATGAACTTGGTGGTTAAAGATGATAATAGAAATTATGTGTTGTCTAGTTATGGATGATAACTAGAAATGTGATGATTATGTTGATAGGTTGCAGGGACCTAAAAGTTGGAGATATTCCAAAGGCGGGAAGCAAGGATTCGTGTTAATAAACACGATATGGATTTAGCTATCCCTAAGGTGAGTACATGTGAACTTTCAAAACTAAGTACATAGTTAAGAAATGTTTTACGTTTAAATATTTTATCGAGTCTATGAGTAATTTAGTTATTTATGTGATTTTTGATGATTTGCTTATATAATAATGAAATGATTGATCGATCGGGAAATGATGGAGCTATAAGCTCATAATGATAATTGACAAGTAATGATGATGATGATGATGTCCCTAGGGCCGTGATAGATTGGAGGCATTCCGGTTATTACGGTACCTTAAGGTTAGTGGTAGATTGGAGGCATTCCGATTACCCAATACCTATGAGTCCCTGTAGATTGGAGGCATTCCGGTTACCGTGGATATGACGGTCTTGATAGATTGGAGGCATTCCGATTATCTTGACATTGACCAATGATGAATGAAATGAAGTGACCCGAATGAAATTAATAATATTATTCTAATGTAAATGATATTATGTGACTAGTTGTTTATCGGGTTTAAAACTCATGTATCTCACGAGACTATTTTGTCTCACGTACTACGTTTGTTTTTGTGGCTATGTACTAAGGTACAGGTTTGAAGTGATAGGAGGTTGCACTAGAAGTGGTCTAGAGATGTTTAGCTCGGGAGTTCATAGGTAGATCCCGTCTGCCTATAGTTATGATCTATTTTGTAACACTGTGTTTTGTAAACTCTGATAAATGTTTCAAGTTTTTATTAAACGGGATTTTTAACAACAAGAGAAGTGTTGCAAATTGTATTTTAAATGATTTCAAAAGCGTTCTAAAAGTTGAGGTGTTGCAAAAACTAAGAGCATCCATAATCACTATAAAATTTCATCTATTTCTATAAATTATGGGACCGTTCTCTCTAAACAACATCTCAACTTCACCTATACACTCTATTATTCTTTTTAAAACCCTTTAAAATCTAATGGGAACCACATTCCATTAACAATTATACTCGCATTGCAAAGTGGGGTCCATGGATATAGTTAATGCCCTCTCACTTCAAATATATAGTGATTTTTGACAAACTCTATCTTCGAGTTAATGATAGAGATGAATTGGAAAATAATTAACTTCAAAATATAGAGATAAAGTGTGTGACAGAGATGCTCTAAAGTTGTGCTTTTAAATTAATAATAAAACGTTAAGAACTTTGGCGAACATTAAAAACAATAGAGGAGAGAATGTATCTAAGACTAGACGGAATGGGCAGTAGCCCGTGGTGTGGTGGCTGATGTGGCCTCCCAGCCACAACGTGGTTGAGACTAGAACACCGCCCCCACCACGGCGTGGGGGTGAGGCGTTGTGTGGCGTGGCCACGGGCACGAGCGGGCACAGGGTGGGGGCGAGTTGATCGAGAAGCTTTTCAGCCGTTGGGGGGAGAAATGGAGCTGTGATTCTGTGAAGATGAAGAAAAGAAAAAATGGAGGTTGAGTGCAGTGGTGGTTCTAGAGGGTGGGCAAGGTGGGCATCTGCCCACCCTAAAATTTTTCCGATTAGTTTAAATTTTTTATAGGTCAGTTTATTTTTAGCTTCTGCTCATCAAAATATATATAATGTATGAGCGATAACTAATTCACGTCGTATATTAGCTTAGTGGTTAACTCATTAATCTTAAAACATATAACATTCAGTCCAAGTTCTTTTCATATGCATTTTTTTTAAATTAATTTTTTCCTTATTTCTTTTATAATTTTTCTTTTGCTCTATCTATCATTAAAATTTTCTTTTCTTTTGAATAATTTCCTCTTTATTTTTTTTGTTTAAAAATGTTATGTTTGCAATTTATTTGATTATACGTGTATTTTAACTAGTGACATATATAAACACTTTGAAAAATTTAGTTCATTGTTATAACAAAATTAAATACGAATATGGATTAACAATACAAATTTTGTATACAAAATCTACCATTATAAAAAATTATATTCTATTTTTTATATTGCTAAATTTTGAAATTTTTATTCTTGAATTAATTAACAAGCGAATTTTGATTTTGACTGATTTAGTTTATGATTAGACTTTCTTCAAATAAAAATTGATTTGATATTGTTTACGATTTGACCTTAAAAAAACATCACTAAAAAACCTGGCTTCCAATCTAAAAATTTGCCCACCTTTAAAAATTGTTCTGGTACCGCCCCTGAGGAACGAGAGGTAGAAGATACATTTAGGTTTAAAAAATTAGGTTTGGGGTTTTAATTACATGTGGCTTTGTTTTGGGCTTTTACAAAAAGAAAATCTGATTTTTTGAAAAATAAATCCTTTTAACTAAAGTTAAAAATGTATAAAAAATAGAAATATATTATAACATGATTTTTTTTATAAACTTTTGATAATGTGTATTATAAATTAAATATTTAGGCTATCTTTTATGAAAGAAATGGAAAAGAAATGATGATATGGAAAAAATGGTGTGGTGTGGTGGGTATTTCTTGAATAAAATGATGTGATATGATTGCTGAGGTGAGATGATGTAGCAGAAAATTTGATATGGTGATAAGACCCATACCCCATAATCCAAATCCCTTTCCATCTTATTTTTTTTGGGTAGGAAATCCGTTTATAAGGACCTATATTGACGCATATTGACCCCGATCTAAATCACTTTAGGATCCATTTACACCATTTGTTCCTAAAACCCATTTGTTTCAATACAAAATTTCAAACCTTTTATGTTATTATATTTAACATCCAACTATCCAAGAAAAAAGAACTTTATGGTTTGCCGAAAAAAGGAATAACATTATGTAATTAAATTCATGCTATTGTCGTGCAATACGCTTCCCAATATTCGAAACACATAATTGTTCTAAACCCAACTTTATAACTTGTATACTATAATAAATTAAGACTAGAAATACGACTTTTGCCAATTTCTTTTCGGATTAAGATAAAAAAATATGCTTTGATGCATTTGGAAGTTAAGGAATGACGCGGTTTTTAAGAATGAGGTCAAGACATACACAAATATTGCGGGTGATATTATATCTACCTCATTCACATGGTTAAAGAATAGGAGTAAATTTCATTGTAATTGGGTGGATTGGTGTATTTCTGCTTTTTCGTTTCCTTTGTAATGTTTTTCCTTCTTTAGCTACTTGCTAAGTTGGTTGTTATAATATATCTATTTGCCGTTTCCAAAAAAAAAAGATAAAAAAATATGCCTAACTTAAGTTCAAAATAGTTTTAAAAGAGGCAGTATTTGATAGGGTCGTTATTAACTTAAATTAATTAGGTTGAAACCAATTGGTTTTTGATTAGTAAAAATGAATCCAAACCATTCAGATGAACTCAAAATGTAAATTAATCCTGAATCAAATTACAATTAGTTTATTATTAATTTTTTCATTTTTACTAATCAAAACAAGTAAATTAAAAACCAATTATGTTAGTCGAGTCGGGTTTAATCCAGATATATTGTATTGTCATAAACAAGTAAATTAAAACACAAGACAATGACAATTAGGAGCGCCTAAAGGGTCAATCCGGCCCGACACAAACCTGACCCCAATTATGTTAGTCGAGTCGGGTTTATTCAGGTCTTGTGTTAATATTGGGTCTATAAACCTGACCCGACCGACTCGATTCCTTACCAGGTCAGATATCGGGTTAGGATTCCTTGCCTTATCAGGTTTCGGGTTGACCCTGTTAAACCCGATTATAGTTTAAGTATTTTTTTTCTTCAAATTTTAAGATATATTTATCATTAAATCAAAGAATTAGCACATTAATAATTATATATCATTCAATAAAAGTTAAACAGTTACAAATACTAAATCAAAACCTATAAAGTTCAGTTTATTTATTATTAATTTTTTCATTTTTACCTAAAAATCATAACTCAAGTATAACCCGATAAACCCGATCGGGTCAAACATACAAACCCGAAACCCTACCAACCCGAATCCTCATTGGGGCGGGTTTCAATTTAAGATTTTTTCTATCTCAAACCCGACGGACCTGACCCGATAAAATCTCAAACCCGACCTAATAACCAGATGGACAACCTTAGTAACAATAGTCTGTTTGAAAAACGTAGAATTATTTTATTAATGCTTTTTTGTCTAATTTAATTTGTTTGGAACATGATTATTAAACATATAACTATTTTATAATCCTACCCTATATATGAGGCCTAAATTTGAAGAGGGTTTGACACCATGGCAATTCCAAGCATTCCTATTCGTCCATAATGCCACTTGGAATTCTCTGATTGGTCCACGTCATTTGCACTAATACAAACGAATCTGGTACGGCTTACGGTCTACATTCATATTCATATGCTCCATATACGGCAAACGAATCTGGTACGGCTTACGGTCTACATTCATATGCTACATATACGGGAAACGAATCTGGTACGGCTTACGGTCTACATTCATATGCTCCATATACGGCTTCCTACATACAAGGAAACAAATAACTATTTAAAAGATCGTACATACAAATAACTATTTAAAAGATCCTACATACAAGGAAACAAATAAATATTTAAAAGATCAATCAGCGAAGGAAACAAATAACTATATGTAACATTTATATGTAACATTTCTTCATTACCGTTTTTTGTACAAAATCATCATCACATCTATCGATTATTATGTCATTTAGAAGTATATAAAGTTTTTGGACATTTTTCTACATACTAAAATTTACAGCATACTCGCCCATCGGGCGGGTTTTGTAGCTAGCTAAAATTATATTAGGGTAACATACATTAGGGTAACATACATCTTATTTAATATTTTATTTATTTCATATTTTTATTAAATTCCATAATCTCACATTTCACGAAGACACATTTTTCCAAATCTTGTTTATAGAACCCAAAAGAAGAATAAAAACAAACCCTATTCAAACACACCAATACGAAGGGTACATTCGTCATTTCAAAATATATAACGTTATCTTCCTTTTGGAAGTTGGAACCCCACCTCTATTCAAATTCCACATATTTTTTTAATACCCTTATTGTCCCTTGCTACAGTCCTCCAATCTATAGATACACAAATTTGTATGTATAAGTGTATAACCATACACCTACGGCTACAAGGCTACACCTACACCTACAAGTAAACTAATCTGTATGTATTGTTTCCTTCTCTGCAACACAATCCCCAAAATACTCAGCTTTGAGGAAATCTGAAGACAAAATTACAGATTTTCTAGAGAGAATTTTGATTTTTGAGAATGGAGGTGGAAATGGAGGATGATAACGGTAGTGGAAATACGGCCGTTGAGTTTACGTTTACGGCGGTCGAAATCGATCTCGATTACGAGTTTGAAGCAGCTCGGTTCTTCGATTTTACGAGAGAGGAGTCGATTGATGAAGCTCGTGAAGCCGAAATGTGGTTTGATTCTGTCCAAAGTTATCCACCTTCGCGTAAGTTGTTGAAATCTCTATACATTACTGATTTCTGCGTGTGTTTTGTGTTTATTGTGGTTTTCAGTAGGGTTTTAGCTGATTTTTACACTGATATAGAGCTTAACATTACGGCATTTGATGGAGATGATTATTCTTATGATATCGATCGTTTTGTTACGA
This sequence comes from Calendula officinalis, assembly GCA_963853835.1. Lineage (NCBI taxonomy): Eukaryota > Viridiplantae > Streptophyta > Magnoliopsida > Asterales > Asteraceae > Calendula > Calendula officinalis. The sequence continues at coordinate 38,137,357 of OY970830.1, read as the reverse complement.
CTAAAAAAGGAGAATCAATTAACCTAAAGCTAAATTTAATTGAAAATTTTGTAGTTTCGAATATACGCTCCCTAAAGTTGACTTTTGAGGTCAATCGTAGATTTTTAGGTTAAAAATTGATTAACATTAAGAGAAACATGTTTACTATTAAGATCTAATTAATGGAAAATTCTACTCACAGAAAATATTTTAGGTTAAATTTGGTAGAACTTTGAATCTGAAATTCTAGGGTTGACCTTAAACGTATCCAATGTTCTGGTGTTGGTACCTGGTACTCTCTGGTAATGATAGCTGAAAAGTGGAGTACTGATACAACTTATGATTTCATATTCTAATAATTTGCTTATTACTATTAGGTGTGTGGGGTAATCTCTGGCTCATGCAGCTCAATTTTGATATATGTCTTACATTTGTGGTCCATATTATGATTGCAGAAAATAAATACAAAATTATATAATATTAAGTGGTCCTACTCAGTGTCATTATTGGATTTAGGCAGTCCATGACTTGAGATGTTACTGTCCCGAGGTTTTTTGTGGTAATTTCTTGGTTGTATTTACTTTATCATATGGTTTACATGCCCCTTTTTAGATTGTATGCATGATCAAAAGATCTTTTTATCAAAATTCTTATAAGCATGAACATGAGATAAATCCGTATTTAATCATTTTTTGATTTCAGCATTTGCAGTCAGATTAATTGCAAGAGAACAAAGCGAAAAGGCTAAGCCCTCAACTTCATCAAATCAGTTGGAAAATGATTCTGATGTCATAAGAGCACCAGAAGATTCAAAAATGGATTTGAGCAACACAGGTATCAACTATACAATTATTTATTATTTATACCGTTTTAGTAAGATATATGATATATGTAATTAACTATCTTGCCAGCTGTAATTTCTCATACAGATGAAGTGGAAAATGGGAGAATTCATTTGGATTTTAAAAATTCATGTTTACAAGCATTCCAGAAACAACAAACTACCAATACACCTAAAGATAACACAAAAAATGCAAATTATAAATCAAAAACAAAATCAAGAACCTCAACTTTGATGAAACCTACAGCAAGTCAATTGGCTAAACAAAATCAAGACCGTTTAGTGGATAATTTCAGGTAATTACTGCTAAATTATGTATCTTTAGTTATACATGATATAGCTTTTTGCAAGTACTTATATTAAAAAATCGTATAATTGTTTGTTAGGTTTCAAAAGTTGGGAAATAGTTCTTCTGGTGTTGAAAGTCAAGCTACCAAAAGACAAAAACTTGAGGGTGGTCACTTGTTTAAGGTTAGAAATACCATAAAATCTTGTTAGTTTTATTTTAAAATTATAATTAACGTGTTCAAGCATTTTTCTATTAATGTTTTACTTGATAACAGGTTATGAGCACGAATCAAGAAACTAATCTTGTTCACAAAGCACCAAAAAAGGTAAACTTTCCATATTCTAATTTTCAAACATCCTCTTTTTTATTTTGTTTTTATTTTATATTAATTTTTTTATTTTAACAGGAAGGAATTGTTGATGGGAATGCATGTCATCCTAGGTTGAGAATTACAGTTCCTAGACCTCCTGATCTTGCAACAGCTCAAAGAGCACAAAGAATAAGGTTTATAACTTAGTATTAATCTCATATATTATTAATAGATAAACATTAAATTTGTATTTTTATCCAACAGTTGGCTTATTTTTATTTTTATTATTAGTATTTTTTTTTTGTGTCAGGCAAAAAAGGGATATTGGAAACGAGTATGTTGCATCAAGAGCTACCGGATTCCGAGCTCTTCCACTTAACAGAAAAGTTTGTATTTATAAACCATATTTTTACAGTTTGTTGTTCAAGTTTTTTATTTTATTTTTTAATATTTATTTTATAAATCTTGTTAGATTTTTGAAGCACCTTCATTGTTGCACCAAAAAAAAAGCACTCCTCAGTTACCTGAGTTTCAAGTAAGTTGTGGACTTGTGGCTTTATATATATATATTTTTAAATTAAAATTATTCTCGAAATAATTACTTTTGAAACCTTAATATTTATGCTACAAATTGAATAATAATTTCTTACCAGGAATTTCACTTAAAGACAACCAAAAGGGCTGCACAAAACACTGCTGCAGTTCCATCAACTTCAGCATGTTGCAACAACTTGAAGGTTAGTAGAAACCAAAGCTAAAATACAATATTTGAAACTTATAATATAGTTGATAAAAAGAATATTATTTTTAAAAAGAAAAGAAGATAATGTCATAATTATTATTACAGGCATTTAGTTTTCAAACGGAGAAACGAGGTCAACATGCTCCACCAGTTGATCTCTTTAACAAGGTATATTTATTATTTTATATTAATAATATATTTAATCAGGAAACATTGAAAAATGGCATATTAACCTTCCTTTGTAGCTCTCATTGGCACCAGCATCCAGTTCACAGTTGAATAGACCAAGAACTAGGGCTACCTCTGTTTTTACAAAGGTTATTCTTATATATTTACTTTTATTAACCATAAAAAAAAAGATTGCATTTTTATTTTTCTTCTAAATTTGTACTGAATTTTGGCACAAGGGTTTAAAAGAAAACAGAGTATGCTCCTTTCAACAACAAAGTCAGGTAAAAGTCAAACTACCAAAATCCGGATCAAAACAGGTCCAGTTTCACATCGATAAATCCATCCCTGAAGGCACTCCATTTGCAAGAATTAACAGGTTAAAACACAATTATTTTTTCTAAACAATATTAATTTATATTTATTAATAAAAATTAATCGTCTTTGTTAATTTGCAACAGAAACTTGGGGATTCATTAACAAGAAAATACTGAATACATTTGGCATCTGTTAATGCTGCAGGGAAGATATTGATTGTAAAGTTGTTAATAAATAAAGGCCACTAGAACTAAAGTTGTACAGTTTAGCTTATCCCAGTGGTTTATTTTTACGATGATTTAAGGGCATTTTTGTCCTACCAAAAAAGAAAATTACAGCAGAATTAACTTTGCATGTAACCATTGGATATGTGCAGTAAAATTTAGTTAGTTTGGCAGTTATAAGCAGCTTTACTAGTTGTTTATTATATTGCTTAATTCCTTTCATTTTTGATAGATGAATGAGAGAAGTTGGTTAAAATCACGTGAACACGTAATGGGCTCAAGCCAACCTTGTTCTAAAACGGCATGACCTGTTAAACACATATATTAGCCCAGTTAGGCCCAAACCGTATTTACTTGAAATTTTCCGATGTTCCTCTACTTTTCTGAGTTATTCTTGTTAATAAAATAGTTTTGAGTATGTTGAAATCGATTGTTATGATATAACTCACTTTGTTATATAATATATGAAATGACATTGATGCACACTATGTGTATTTATTTTATGTTGGTATTTACCACAAGATGACACGTATAAAGTATAATCAACTAATTATTTTTCCTTATATCGTCTCTTGATTCTGGCACTTGTCTTAATCAAATGAGTAGACACTAATAATAGATACCAATTCTTATAATATATATATGGTTATTTTCATAATGAATAAAAAATTAATTTAAACTTTTCATAGAAACTATAAATTATTTTACATTGTTAAAATGTCAAAGTTGAACAATGTTATAAAAATAGGGTTGTGTTCAAGGAATTCCTTGATTTTTATGAAGTCTCAAGGAATAAATCTCAACCATTAATTAATTATATTTAATGGTCAAGATTAATCATATATTTTATAAATGGAGGGGTATTTTGGTCATTTAAAAAATTTATTTATTTTAGAATTATTACTTTTTATTATTTATTTTTTTAAAAATTATTATTTTTCATTATTTTTTGTTTTAGTATTATTTTTTGAATGTTCTACAAATGTGATTTTTAAGTTAAAAAAAATAAAATATATAATATGATTGCATATTGAATTACATGTGATTGCGTACTGAATTACATGTGATTGTACTAAAACATAAAATGTGATTAAATATACAATCACCTGAGATTTTATACTAAAATCACATGTGATTCAGTACTACACGTAATTATCAAATAAATATTGTGTTTTAACGAAAAAAATAATAAAAATAATAAAAAAATAAAAAAAAATAAATTTAAAATAAAAAAATTGAAATTTTTTTTAAGGCTAAATGACCGAAATACCCCTTCATGTATAAAATATGTGATTAATCTTGACCATTAGATCTTATTGATCAATGATTGATGTAACACCGTAAAATTTAGCCATTTTTTTTAAAACAATACGGAAGCGTTATTTTATAAACACAAAACGATATACCTATTTTATATTTACTTTGGTCCAAAAGTGAACCCAAATATATAAAAATCATTTTAGTATCTCTCTATTTCAGTTTTACTAAATTTTAACCCCGTGGTTAAAAAATTCAAATAATTCAAATAAAATTATATAAAATAACAAATAATAAAATACTACTTACCGAAAGTAATAAAATACTAGGCCGGATTCAGGGTGTTACAGTTGAGATTTTTTCCTCAGTACTTTATAAAAATAATGGATCTCCTTGAATGTTTTTCTATAAAAATAATAAGCATAATAGTGCGAATAAATTGAAAATAAGGAGGTAATGATAAGTGTCATTTATATTTTTTCTTTTATCATCTAGTCCTTTCGTTTTATCATATATTATCATCAGATTATGCATAAGGGTGATCATTATTCATTTAGTCACCTCTATCACATCAACGAGACATCTGTTTTTCCTCCTACGACCAAACACATGAAAAATCCTGACCAAACCCACGTAACAGACGATCAAATCTTCCCCTTTAAAATCAACATCTTTCACTTTGAAAAGAGACGACCTACATTGGTTATCCAGACAACCAAATGCAGAAGGGACACGTCGCAGAAGGGGTTTCGTAAGGGGGAGGACGCGTCTTGGCAATAGGGCGCAGAGACGTGGGGGACACACCCCTTATCCCCAGTCTCATACACTTAGATTTTTAGCTATAAAATGTAGAATTAGACAATATTTATATGAAAAACGTTCTAACGTTACCGACAACCAACACTAAATACATTGTGTTTTCTCGACCAATATAAAATGTCTCTCAACCTTGTAGTCAGGGGTTCAAGTCCCGTCGTGAACATAGATGGTAATTATGTGTAGATTAGAGTTGCCGTTCAAAAAAAAAAAGAAAAAAAAAAGATATCTCGTCTTAATGTTGACATTAATATACTATATTAAAATAACGCATACATGTGTTACGAACTAATAAATAATCTAAAGCATGTCTCCTTAAAAATTAAGCATACCATGTGACATACCTAAATAGACAGAAAAAAGACCCTTACCAAAGAAATTAGTTAATTGATGCGCCGTATAACCGTAATACGAGACCTATTAGTTAATTGCCACCTCATTTGATTAACACTTGTATCTATATCATACACTTTGCAGGGTTTGTGTCATAACCAGAATTTTAGTTTTGTGTCATCACCGACAGAAGCTAACCTGTATATGTACTTTATCGTATTTGTATTATATATATCATGAGTTTTGATAATGAGCTATCATTAAAAGTAAATAAAAACTTTTATTAAATATTAATTAATTACATATTAACCACTAACCTTATTTGCACCACTATTAAAACCCATATATTATACTATTAATACAATTGCCATTCAAAAAAACGTTAAGTTACTATTCATAAGAATTGACGACGTTAATGATTCGGTTACTAAATATTTCAAGAGGCAAACAATTATCTTTCAACACATAGCAGCCGCCATTTGCCATTTAAACTTCAATTATTTAAAAAGTTAAATAAGAAAATATTTAAAATATAGTTAAAATAGCATATTCATTAACACACACTCACACGATTAGGATCGAGTAAAAATTATCGAAGATTATAATGGCAAATCTCAATATTAGGTTATTATCATAAACATCATAAATTTTGAATCTTTGGTGGAGAAATTGGATCAATATCATGAAAATATTAGATCATTATCTCCAAAACGCTTCTCTTAACTATTAATATTATTACTTGATTCATGGTTATTAAGTTACATTTTGGATAAATCAAAACCAGTTTAGATTAAAATTTTATTTCATATAAAAAATATACATTTTACATACCGCCGCAACGTGCGGACATATTATGCTCGTTATTAGACAAAAGACGTAACTAATTGAACATTTTTACAATTTATGAAATATAGTAGGAAAATGTTTAACTAATTATTACCATAAAAAATGAAAGATTTTGCTAATGATAAACATAAGGGTTATAGTGAAGACTGAAGAGAAAATAATAAGTATTTTCATACAATCATATTCATTTTGTATTTATGATCTGTTATTAGCAAATATATAAACCTCATATACAATTATACACCATAACCAATATGTATACATGAACTTCCTTTGATCTTTTGTTGTCGTTTCCCTCCGCTATGATTGTGTATTTGTGTTTATGCTTATACCCACAAGTTTGTAAAAATTGGTCCAAGGTACTAATCGATCGACCACCTTCAAGCGATTAATCTATGTCGGTGGTGATTAATCGGTTTTTAGATGGATATTCTAAATTATAAAGGAATTTATTTTATAAAAGATAAATATTGACGATATCCTAACAAATAACTAAATTAGTCAATAACCATGAAAAAGTTCAACTGTTTAACAAACTTTAAAATAAAAATCAGAACTCCATAAACACAAGCAATCGTAATTATACAAGAGCCGAGCCGAGCGTGCGCGCGCACACACAGAGAGAGAGAGAGACATGGGTAGTTCGTATGAACGTTGTGAAGCGTCTGCTAGTTGTAACCTATAAACTAATTTTTTTTTTAATAAATAAGTAATTTTTACTTTTGTTTGACCTTTACTAATTTTTACATTAATCGATAAATTGCTCCAATTAGGAAATTTATCACTAGGTCGACCACTAATAACTGCCTAGCGCCGATTAATCTGCTGTTTAAATAAAGTTTTACAACGGTGCTTATAAATGTACTTTTTTTTCATTGTCACAAGACAAATGAGTGTTCGAGTATATGCATGTTAGCGGGAGAGGGAAAGAACAATTGAAACCACATGGCCACATGGGGGTGGGGGTTAGTGCGGCGGGTCTAGGTTTGGGAATATAGAATAAAGATAATCGTGAGGTAAAAATAGTTATGCTCAATTTCAAACAGTTGTCAAAATAATAGCTTTACAATATTGCACACCACAAAAAATGAAATAGAACACGTTTATAGTTCTTTCATTTAACTTCTTCTATATCTAGTACGAACCACAGGGGCTTGATTTGACAACACTCAGTTCTACTGTTTGCTTACTATTTATAATTCCAAAATATTATCGATATTTTGGTTTATAACTTTATAAACTTAGGGAACGTTTAAGGGATAAATCTCAAATCTTTGTATAAATTATCTTTCAAATTACCAGCACCATCATCACATGTGATTCAATATATTACCACCATCACCACCCCATATATATTAAATCACATGTGATTGCACATCGCCGACCACCACCACCAGAGTGTCTTTAAGGAGATGCAGCCGCACATGACCCATGTTTTTTAGGGGCTCAATTTCTATATATATCTTATGTATATAATCTTAAAATTTGCAGTCAACTTAATAATTTAATAGAAAAAAAATAAAAAAATCCAATTTTTTTATACTTTATAAATGTTGTATCTAGGGGGCCCATTTTCGTATATTCGCACAGGGCCTTCAGAATTTCGGAGACGTCTCTGGCCCACCACCACCACCTCATGTGTATTAAATCAAAGTGATTCAACACCACCGACAACCACCACCAACCTCTGCCACTCTTCGTCTCCACCACCGGCAACCCCTCGCCATTGTCGGCTGCTTTCAATCACATGTGATTGCATATCAAATCACGTGTGATTGCGGCGGGCGGCGAAGGCCGGCGGCGGCAGTGGCTGACGATGGTGTGGTGGCTGGCAATGGTGGTCGCGTATTCAATCACATGTGATTTGTTAATAAAGATTGTTAAGAGATTTTTTAATCAATAAATATGATTTGTTCTTTGGGATTTATGTTTTAAAGATAGACTAGATGACAACCCTATAAACTTACAAAAGATTTATTCTTACTGAAATATAATCGATTAAATGTAGATATTTTTCATTAAATCACGTGTGATGTTGAATTATACCATTATTAGACGAGGAATTTGCAAGAATAATGCACTATCTATCCAAATTGTACAAATAATGCTGTTTTTGGGGGGTTTTGCAAAAATAATGCTATCCCCTAGTACCACACCCGGATCCCCTTCTTTCCCCTAGTAACACACCCGGATCCCACCTTGTCGTCTGAACTCGTCTGACTAGTCTGACCGGTTGTACTTTTCATGCAGTTTCCCCTTGTACCACACCCGGATCCCCTTGGGGTATCCCCGAGTATCACACACGGATCCCCTTGGGGTATCCCCGAGCCGTACGCCCGGATCCCCTAGGGGTATCCCCGAGCCGTACGCCCGGATCCCCTTGGGGTATCCCCGAGTCGCACGCCCGGATTCCACCTACACTGCCTTTATATATTTACTTCATTTTTTCAGTGACATACACTTCACTTAACAACATAATCTATAAACTTTTTATACATTTACCCCCATTTCTTAAAGAAACTAGCATTTTTTTATTACGATGTGGCGAAGTCAAAAAACCTTAATCTATGAACTTAACCTACAGCTTGAGATGTTAGACGAGAGAGTTGACCTAATGCGTGAACAAGCTCGAGCCCGTGAGCTTCGACTTATCATGGAAGAGATGCAACGTACCCTTCATGAAATGGATAACCTGGATTATGAAGGGGTGATGGAGGAGGAGTCGAAGATGCGACGTACGGGGGAAATGCCTCCACCGACATTACATGTTGTGGAGCAGCAAACTCAAAACTCCTCAATAGGTATTCAACAACCAGACACAATTGACTTGGTTGAGGAGTATGGTTGGGCCAGGAGTGTAGAGGAATTTTACTTGAACGGGGATAGGCGCGGGAATGAAACCTTTTGCTATATTGTATTCTTAGGTCGTACCCAGGTACCTAGGGAGTTTTGGAGTACCCTGTTAGATGAAAATTCCAGCTCTGTTTTGTTCCGTGCGGTACGTAATTTAATTATGTTATTATCAATATTCTCAATTAAATCTCAAATGTAAATAATTGTATATTTATTACAGTATATAGATTGTTGAGTTAGAAGATGGATGCGTTATCGGTGGTATGTTGGCTATAAAACTGGAGAATATAAGCGATGGACAATAATGCCTACCAAGTTTGAGTCTCTACTCTTACCACCTCACGGATCAGATGCTTTACAATATGCAGATGGCAGCTTGACACCTTACCCCGCTTGGGGGGACGTAGATGTCTTATACATCCCGTTACGTTTAAATGACAACGTTTGGTTGCTTGTGCAGATGGATCTTGTTCGCAACGATACATGTTTAATTTGTAGTTGTCGTCGTTCCATAAAGCATGACGTGCTTACGGCAACCCTAAAACGTTGGCGAGATGTTTTGCCCGGTTTTAAAAGGAGTTTCTCCTACGAAGAAAGAAACCCCCAAGTTAAGGCGAATCTTCATTTCGCCAAAGGCATACCTCAAGGAAGGGAAGAAGACTCTGCTGTGTTTATTTGTAAGTTTATGCATTATCTGGTAACGGGGAAATCAATCAAGAAAGATGGAGTCATCGATATTAATCAGATTGCTATGGGTTATCGACAACTTATGGCTCGTGATTTGTACAGCTATCGTATTTTAGAATCGCAACCTGAAATTTTTCCTTTTAGATCTGTGGATTTGTTTGATGATTTGGATTAAAATTTCAATTGTATTTGGTATTAATTTATGAAATCTTGATGTTTGTGTTTGGTTGTCATTTAAAAATCAACTACTTAAAAAAAAATTAGCGAAAAAAAAATAAATCTCTAACTTTCGAGCTTAATAGAGTACACTTTTTAGTAATTCAGATTTAACTTTCAAAAAGATAGTTGCGGTATTGATGTGTACGTAAACATATGAAAAAGAATTAGACCAAAAAGAAAAGTAATGAAAGAGTTATGATAATTCGAAAATACAAAAAATTTGTTTTTGTAACGCAAAAACATTCAAAATGCTATTTTCATGCATGAATAACTTCAAATTTTGAAGGTTTTGGACGTAATTATATATACAGAATTTGTAGTACCCGGGTCAAGGTTTCCATGCATATAAAATTCGTAAAAAAAAAAACACGGGTGCGAAAGTTACGTTGATTGCAAAAGTAAAAAAATTTACATTTATATTTATATCATAGTTTTCTTACAATTACATTTATAAAAAAAAAAAGCTAATGATGGTGTCCTAATGTACCGCCCGTACCACAAGGAGGTGGTCTTCTGATTCTTCTTCTCCTACCTCCATCGCCATCTTCTTCACTTTCTCCAGGGTTGTTCAAGTCAAAATCGAAGTTTACCGGACTAACAGCTCTATTTTGCGGTTGACTAGAATCTCCGAGCTGGTAATAAGGATTTGTATTTCCAAAGATACTATCTGCAGAAAAATGCTGCCCAAAATTGTCATACTGGGCAGGTGTTACCCAATCATCTCTCATAGGAGACTGTATATGACTCATATTAAGTATGTTTTGAGAAAATAGGTCACCACCGGTATTCATTTCGTATTGCATACTTGAACCACCCTGGAGAAAGTCCATATTGACTCGATAAGCCTCTTGGTCTGATGGCCCCACACCACCAGTATTATACTGGTTCGATATGTCCATATATGTAGTTTGAGGCTGGGGGGGAGGACCCTGAAAATTTTTAAGATTTTATTGACTTTGTGCTTAAGTCAAGGATGGGACAATGTTGACAATTTGGTCAAACCTAGGCATTGACTATCGTGTTGGTCAATTGGCTATTAGTAATGATTGGGTCATACCATCCCAATGTGGATCAAAGGATTTGTTAAATGATTGGGAATGTTAAGGTCAAATTGTAAAATTTTGACCCGTTCGGGTATTAAGAACTCAAGTTGGTTTGTGACCCGTTTGAGTTTAACGGAGTCAAGTAAGGCAATCAAATGCATAAGTATGATTGGATCATAATTTGGAAGTGTAATGAGGATTGGAAATCCTTGAGTTGATTCCGAGGACGGAATCCTTTTAAGGGGTGGATAGTTGTAACGACCGGAATTTTCGGTTAATATATTAAATGGAAATATTGAGGAATAAAGGTGGGAAAATATTTAATCGAGTCTCCGTTGTGTTTTATCGAGTGTTTGGATGTTTGGGACTTGGGGTAACCAAGTATGGGTCAAGACATGGTTGGAAACAAGTTTAAAAGGCAAGAAACTGACCCAGACAGACCTCGCGGCGCGAGGCAGGCGCGAGACAGTCGCGAGTTCAAACAGCAAGTTCAACGTCCAAACGCGAAGGTCTCGCGTTGACTTCGCGTTGACCTCGCGTTGAGGTCGCGGCGCGAGCCAGGCGCGAGCCTGGCGCGAAATCTGGAAAATTGCGGCAACCAGCAGGCAAAGCCGTGTCACTTCGCGGCGCGAGGTGGGCGCGAGCGGGGCGCGAGGAGCGTCTGGAACATATAAACTTGTGTGTAAGCTAGGGTTTCATTTCACCTTCAACCACACACATTGTGCAGCCGATTTGGGAGCAAACTTGGGCGATTTTGGAGCTCAAGAGCTTAGATCTTCACCATATTGAAGGATTGAAACATCAAGGGTAAGTATTCTTGATTTTCTTGCTCATCTACCTTGATTGTGAGCTTCGTATGGGTAAAAATGGTGGTTTGGGGAACCAACCATGTCATCTTTGGGGAAGATGACTAATCATGGGTGTAGAACACTCATTGTAAGCTTGTAATCGATGTGTACAAGTTTGATTTGGGTTTATTGATGGAAATCTTGAACTAGGGTTTGAGATTCCACCAAGTTGGATGAACTTGGTGGTTAGGGATGTGAATATGGATTGATTAGTGATTAGTTATGGATAATAACTAGTTATTGTGATGATATTGATGGTAGGTCAAGAAGACCTAAAGATTGGTGACATTTCACAAGTTGGAAAGCAAGGACTCGTGTTGTTAGACACGATTTGGAGTTAGCTTGGCTAAGGTGAGTACATGAGACTTTTACTGGGTACATAGCAAATGATTTTTGAAAACTATGATGTTTTAAGAGTCTTTATTAATAAACGTTTTAATAAAGATAAGATTGATATGATGAGAAAATGCTAGAATAGACTATTTTAGTATATCTAAACGATTGTTGAAAGAGATTATGATAATGAAAAGTAATTAGTGAGTTTTCATAAATGAAATGTATGAATAAAGATAATGATTTAAAAGAGCTTGATAATCGGTTTATTAATAATATGTATTAATAAAGCTTGAGACAATGATTTTTTATGTAATAAGTATCGATTAGTATATTATACTAATGAACGTAGTTATTGAATTACTAAGAGAATAAGTAATAAGTGACTAGCAATAAACGTGTATTCTAGTCAAAGAAGAGTCAAAGTAAGATGATTTCTATAAAAGATAAATATGTTTTAAAATGATCTAGTAAAGAGAATAATATGATAAATTAGAATAGGTGTATTCTAATAAGTGATGAATTTGATGAAAGGAGCTAATGCTCATATTTTGATGAAAGGAGCTGAGGCTCATAAGTGTTAATGAGATATCCGGAATAAGACCGCCCAGAAATGGGGGAGTATGAGACGGCTACTTGGGGTGGTACCTCCCTGCGCAAAGAGTAGAATGTCACAGTTTACGACACCCAATGATGGGTGAGCATGACGGCCCGGGAACGGGAGAGCTTATGAATCTCGGTAAGATGGGGGTTCCCAATTACCTTGATAGTTACCTATGACGTCCCATATCGGGAGAGTTGGCTTCGGAGAGGTCCGTTGCATATGTGATAAAGAAAGTGTAAGCTTGGAGATAGCTTACAAGTATGTGATTAGATGATGAGTAAGCTTATGGTAAGCTTATTAGTTTAAACGGTTAAATGAATAGAAGATGATTTATGAATTAATAAGAAATGATAAGGATAAGTATTTATAATGTTATAAATATTATTTTATAAATCTTTTGAGAACGGGTCGAAAACCCATGTATCTCACGAGACTATTTTGTCTCACGTACTACTTTGTTTTTGGCTATGTACTCAGGTTCAGGATCGATGGATTAGAGGGTCGCGTTAGAAGTGGCCTAGTGTTGATTAGCTCGGGAGCTCGTAGGTAGATCCCGTTTATCCTATGGTTATGATATTATCTTTGTAACACCGGATTTTATAACTCTGATAAATGTTTTAATGGTTTCTGTTAAACCGTTATTTTGAAAACATTGGACATTGTATTATTTTTATTTAAAAATATAATTAAAGGGTGTTTTGAAAAATGAGGTGTTACAACTTGGTATCAGAGCTATAGTTTAAGTGAATTAGGTAGGTTTGACCTCCCTAGTCTTAAGCTATGCTAAGTAGGACCATATGTTTTCCATAGGATGTCCATGATTAGTCTTTTAAGACAGTAAAGTATGGGTATATTAGGGTCGATCCCTAAGAGAAGAGATAATGTTTGGGCTTTATGGGTTATGTTTGACTAATAAGTCAACCTTTGAATTCTGATGGTTTAAAATGTTGGTATAGCAAATGGTGAACCCAAGAAGTGGAGAGATTCCACGAGACCATGAGACGAATTCAAATCGAATCCCGACTCATCCCGGTAATAATGGAGAAGGTTCCGGTTTGGATGCAAACCAAACCCCGGTAACTATGGAAGCGATCAGAAATTTGTTTCATCAGATGAGGGATGAGGTGAATGAGGATGTGAACCGGATCATGACTAACCGGTTCAATGAGGAGAAGAATGATAATTCGAAGTCCCGTGGGGGAAGTAAGTCTTCGGGTAGCAAGACTCGTACCGAGGAGCCATCGACCGAAGGAAGTGATGATTCGGGGTCGGAGGAAAGGGAAGGTTGTACATATAAGGCATTCATGACGTGCAACCCCGGCGTGTATTATGGAAGTTCGGAACCGAAGGTGACGATGCGTTGGATTCGGGAAACCGAGCAAGTACTAGAGAGTAGCAAGTGTTTGAAGAGAGATATGGTCACCTATGCATCCCGACAGTTGAAGGATGAAGCGTTGACATGGTGGGATACCATGTATGAGACGTTGGGAAGGAAAGTGTACAAGATGTCGTGGAAGGAGTTCACGAGTAGGTTGAAGGAAAAGTTTTGTCCCGAGAGAGATCTAGAAGAGTTGCTGGAAGAGTTCATGTTCATCAAGAAGGGTAATATGTCGGTGGAAGAATACACCAAAAAGTTTACGGGATTACTTCCGTTTGTGATCAAGTCTTATCCGACGGAACGAATGAAGGTGGTTCGATATGCAAATGGACTACCACCGGAGTTTGAATTGGAAGTCAAGCGGGCGGCCACGTTAGATGAGGCCATTTGTACCGCTCGAGGTGTTGAGAGGGTTCTTCGGCGAAAAGCACAAGAATCGACGTCAAAAGGAGAAGAGAAGAAGCTCGATAGTAGCTTAGGATCAACGAAGAAAGAAAAGTTCAAACCGAGTTCGTCAAAGCACGGTAGTATGGGAAGTTGTCAAAGTTGTGGGAAGGATCACCATGGAGAATGTAAAGCAAATTCGGCCATATGTTTCAAGTGTGGACGAGTGGGGCACCGAGCAAAGGATTGCAAAGTAAGGAACCTCGAGGAAGTGGAGTGCTACACTTGTCACGAGGTGGGACACTTTAGTAGTGCGTGCCCGAGGAAGAGAACCGACACGTCAGCATCAACCGCCAACAGGAATCGGGTGAAGGAAACTCGTGGAACCGCTTCAGGTAACCCGCTTATGAAGTTTTGATAAATGATTTTGATTTAGTTGCTTATATGTCGCACAATTTAGTGCTTTTGTGATCAAAGTATGAAAATAATTATAGATGGAATGTATGATGCGAAAAATTAAATTTGGGAGATAATCTCCCCGGGTTATTATGTGTTTAGTCGAATGGGTTGGCGACCGGTATGTCGCGAGGAATAAGGATAAGAAGGATTAGGTTATCATAGAATGTTGAAAGGTGAATCACGAGAGTGGTAAACGTTGTCAACAAAAGGATGGTAGTACAATGAAGTACTAAGTGTTAGCAAGAATCGTGAAGTACAAAAATATATGAATATATATATATATATATATATATATATATATATATATATATATATATATATATATATATATAATGGAACCTTAGATATTGGGTATGATCGACTTATGGTTGGCATATAGCCATAGCAAATGTTCGTGTCGGGGGTGTCGGGTGTGACATCAAGAGTGAATAATTTATTTTTGGTAAAGATTTATAGAAAAAGTATGATAGTGTACGTATGGACACCGATCGAAGTCAATTGGTTGACTTAATATGGTCGGGTGAAAGAAAAAGAAAAAAATAAAATAAAATAAGAAGTTTTAGTGATGATAGAATGAATCGAATAAGGACGATTGATAAATGAGTAGATTGGAGGAAAGCACTAGAAATGATTATGTGTATACCGTGTGGTATAATGTATAAGTGGGAAAAAAATTGAAGGTCAATTATGAAAGAAAATGATAGCATGATGCTAAGTGTATTGATGCATACATGGATTGTATGCAAGATGAAATAGTGTTGTATGAGTCACTTTGGATTGGAGGCTTTCCAATCATTGTGACAGTTTGGGATCGTGATGGATTGGAGGCTTTCCGATCATCTCGATAAGATAGTTAAAGTATAACTTGTTATATAAGGAATATGATGTTTGTATCTGACGTATGTAGAACCGTATGGTTAGTTGTTGTTATGATTTTTATGGCAAGTGAGAACTTGGGTTGAAAACACGGGTAGTGTTTAAGTATAAGTAGGTGTAGGAGATGCCTACCAGTTCATGATTCATGAAAAAGGAATGCTCTAGGAAGCAAGGTCGGTTAGTAGCCAATGAGTGGTGAAAGATGTATATGGGTGGTTAGGCCACAATTGGATATGATTGAGGCTCTAGAGCCGGCAATCGGGAATTTCAAGTATGGTATAAGGATATTTGAAGGAAATTATATGTGGTATAAGTAATTGGATGAAAGTTAAAAAGGTATAGAGATCGGTATCGATTTAGATGGAATTTGTTAATCGATTGTAGAAAATTGAAATCAGAGAAGAGAGAAACAATTGAGAAAGGAAATTTAAATATTGGAATCGGGAACGAAAAGCTTGGGAAGTGATGCCTTAGTAATAAAGAATAGGTGGAATTTAGCAAAGTTTGACTTTATTCATAAGTCAAGATTAGTCAACTAGTCGATTGTTGACTTTGGTCAAAATTGGAGTTTGACTTTCGTTTAAAAGGGGTTAGTCGAGGATAAGGGCATAATGTATCACATGTATGTGTGTATGATAGTGGTTGATTGATTAATGGAAATAATTGTAGTCAAAGGGTGCGACTTTGACCTTTGGGCAATTAGAATGGAATTTAGAAATCGAGTATGATTGTTGTTGGACCGTGAGAGTAAGATTGATGGTTAAGGAATTGATGATTAATAGGACCACTAATGGATAAGGAAAATTTTTAAGATTTTATTGACTTTGTGCTTAAGTCAAGGATGGGACAATGTTGACAATTTGGTCAAACCTAGGCATTGACTATCGTGTTGGTCAATTGGCTATTAGTAATGATTGGGTCATACCATCCCAATGTGGATCAAAGGATTTGTTAAATGATTGGGAATGTTAAGGTCAAATTGTAAAATTTTGACCCGTTCGGGTATTAAGAACTCAAGTTGGTTTGTGACCCGTTTGAGTTTAACGGAGTCAAGTAAGGCAATCAAATGCATAAGTATGATTGGATCATAATTTGGAAGTGTAATGAGGATTGGAAATCCTTGAGTTGATTCCGAGGACGGAATCCTTTTAAGGGGTGGATAGTTGTAACGACCGGAATTTTCGGTTAATATATTAAATGGAAATATTGAGGAATAAAGGTGGGAAAATATTTAATCGAGTCTCCGTTGTGTTTTATCGAGTGTTTGGATGTTTGGGACTTGGGGTAACCAAGTATGGGTCAAGACATGGTTGGAAACAAGTTTAAAAGGCAAGAAACTGACCCAGACAGACCTCGCGGCGCGAGGCAGGCGCGAGACAGTCGCGAGTTCAAACAGCAAGTTCAACGTCCAAACGCGAAGGTCTCGCGTTGACTTCGCGTTGACCTCGCGTTGAGGTCGCGGCGCGAGCCAGGCGCGAGCCTGGCGCGAAATCTGGAAAATTGCGGCAACCAGCAGGCAAAGCCGCGTCACTTCGCGGCGCGAGGTGGGCGCGAGCGGGGCGCGAGGAGCGTCTGGAACATATAAACTTGTGTGTAAGCTAGGGTTTCATTTCACCTTCAACCACACACATTGTGCAGCCGATTTGGAAGCAAACTTGGGCGATTTTGGAGCTCAAGAGCTTAGATCTTCACCATCTTGAAGGATTGAAACATCAAGGGTAAGTATTCTTGATTTTCTTGCTCATCTACCTTGATTGTGAGCTTTGTATGGGTAAAAAAGGTGGTTTGGGGAACGAACCATGTCATCTTTGGGGAAGATGACTAATCATGGGTGTAGAACACTCATTGTAAGCTTGTAATCGATGTGTACAAGTTTGATTTGGGTTTATTGATGGAAATCTTGAACTAGGGTTTGAGATTCCACCAAGTTGGAAGAACTTGGTGGTTAGGGATGTGAATATGGATTGATTAGTGATTAGTTATGGATAATAACTAGTTATTGTGATGATATTGATGGTAGGTCAAGAAGACCTAAAGATTGGTGACATTTCACAAGTTGGAAAGCAAGGACTCGTGTTGTTAGACACGATTTGGAGTTAGCTTGGCTAAGGTGAGTACATGAGACTTTTACTGGGTACATAGCAAATGATTTTTGAAAACTATGGTGTTTTAAGAGTCTTTATTAATAAACGTTTTAATAAAGATAAGATTGATATGATGAGAAAATGCTAGAATAGACTATTTTAGTATATCTAAACGATTGTTGAAAGAGATTATGATAATGAAAAGTAATTAGTGAGTTTTCATAAATGAAATGTATGAATAAAGATAATGATTTAAAAGAGCTTGATAATCGGTTTATTAATAATATGTATTAATAAAGCTTGAGACAATGATTTTTTAAGTAATAAGTATCGATTAGTATATTATACTAATGAACGTAGTTATTGAATTACTAAGAGAATAAGTAATAAGTGACTAGCAATAAACGTGTATTCTAGTCAAAGAAGAGTCAAAGTAAGATGATTTCTATAAAAGATAAATATGTTTTAAAATTAGTAAAGGACTTGGTAAAGTCAAGATTTGAAATGATCTAGTAAAGAGAATAATATGATAAATTAGAATAGGTGTATTCTAATAAGTGATGAATTTGATGAAAGGAGCTAATGCTCATATTTTGATGAAAGGAGCTGAGGCTCATAAGTGTCAATGAGATATCCGGAATAAGACCGCCCAGAAATGGGGGAGTATGAGACGTCTACTTGGGGTGGTACCTCCCTGCGCAAAGAGTAGAATGTCACAGTTTACGACACCCAATGATGGGTGAGCATGACGGCCCGGGAACGGGAGAGCTTATGAATCTCGGTAAGATGGGGGTTCCCAATTACCTTGATAGTTACCTATGACGTCCCATATCGGGAGAGTTGGCTTCGGAGAGGTCCGTTGCATATGTGATAAAGAAAGTGTAAGCTTGGAGATAGCTTACAAGTATGTGATTAGATGATGAGTAAGCTTATGGTAAGCTTATTAGTTTAAACGGTTAAATGAATAGAAGATGATTTATGAATTATTAAGAAATGATAAGGATAAGTATTTATAATGTTATAAATATTATTTTATAAATCTTTTGAGAACGGGTCGAAAACCCATGTATCTCACGAGACTATTTTGTCTCACGTACTACTTTGTTTTTGGCTATGTACTCAGGTTCAGGATCGATGGATTAGAGGGTCGCGTTAGAAGTGGCCTAGTGTTGATTAGCTCGGGAGTTCGTAGGTAGATCCCGTTTATCCTATGGTTATGATATTATCTTTGTAACACCGAATTTTATAACTCTGATAAATGTTTTAATGGTTTCTGTTAAACCGTGATTTTGAGAACATTGGACATTGTATTATTTTATTTAAAAATATAATTAAAGGGTGTTTTGAAAAATGAGGTGTTACAGTTTATACATACAAAAATATAGCATCATTTATAGTTATTAATAATTTTAATATAATCACTTGGAATTACATACCTACAACCATATGGTTTTCCAATTACCAGATCAGGAGTAATTTGTTTTAGCAGTGGAGAAAACATCTTAAACCTGCTCCAGGCCCATATCTGCAACAACATCAAAGGGCCACCAATTTCGAGGACGTTGTGCATAGTTGTTTTGCACAAGTTTCGGTAGAGACTGGCCAGTACAGCCCTACCCCAACTAAGTCGCCCGCAAGCATCCAGGTCTTCAATCAACACAAAAAAATACATCTGGACTAAACTATCAGTTGAATCCGGAAATAAGCAACCATTTAAAAGCATTAGTATATAATGCCTGGATTTTTGCTCCAATTGTTCGTCAGTCGGATCCTGTGGCAGAGGCTCCATTAACATGTCCATCATATATCTAGCACTGATCTGGCTGCCTTTGAATTTTCGCTCTGGCGGTGCGAAACCGAGCAACGTATAAAATTTTTCGATAACACGCGCATAAGTGTATCCCAGTTCATCACCTGTAACCGGATTGCCATCGGTCCGTAAACCCCAAATAACTTGTACGTATTCCAGGGTCACGGTAACCTCACCAAATGGTAGGTGAAATGTATGCGTTTCCGGACGCCATCTCTCTACCAGTGCTGTGATGAGTCCGTGGTCAACGTTTTTGTAACCACAGACGAAAACTTCTGCCAAACCGGCCCGACGTATGTGATACATCACACGCTCATCAATTGGGTTATCTCTTACCCAGAATAACAAATTTTTGTCAGCACGTCTAACATTTAACGGACGATCATCCTTGAGATTGTGAAACACATGATATGCTCGGTGATCGGTATTTATAAATAACAACTCAGGATTCGTAGGTCCGGGGACAATTCCAACATTCTCCATTTTTTACAAATACAAAAATCTGGTGGGAGTACTGATTGTGATGATTTTTAGTTGTGATATTTTTTGAGTGCGATAGTTTTTGAGTGTGATAGTTGTGTGTTTTAAAGTTGTATTTATAGAGTTGATATTCGTAATAAATTTATGGTAGTTGATTGTATTGAAGACGATTTTGAATGTTATCCGATTCCTACGATTCACGGATTGTGTTTTAATAAAGCTGATGTCTAATTTGACTTTTTGCATGCGATCCCCGACTGCAGCGCCCGGATCCCACTGGATCCCCGACTGCAGCGCCCGGATTCTGTTGGGTGGTCAAATCAAGCACGAGTCTTCACGGGTCTTTTTTAAATAAGGCTGTTCTTTATTTGTCTTCTAGCAGTCAGTCTTCTTTATTTGTCTTTTTTAATAAGTGTACTCTTTATTTGTCTTCTAGCACGATCCCCGACTAAGACGCCCGAATCCCCTACGGATCCCCGACTAACACGCCCGGATCCCTACGGATCCCCGACTAAGACACCCGGATCCCCTTGTGCTGTCACATCAACCGTCTGTGTTAATTTATTTCTTTTTGTCCGGATTAATAAAACCATATCTGATACAAAGATTAAATTCAGGCATGCTAAGGCTTTATTTCTTTTTAATGGGTGACAACTACCCATACTTGTAATTCACCTATATAAAGTATCATCAGATCAGTTAATATTATCACCAGTATTCACCAACAATTTCAATATTTATCAACCAAGATTAAACTTCCAATCAACTACATTTCACCAAAAAAATCATTCAAAATGACTTTAACGAACCCTTTCCTTGTTAATATATATTGGGGTGATGATAACATTCGTTACGACAATGGCAAAGTACTTTTTTTTTTTTTTTGGAAACAGCTTTCATTAAAACAAAAAACTAGCTAAACGCTAGAAAACATTAAACATTACAAGGCATAATTAACCACTCTACCCAACTAGTCTTAAACTTTTTACTACGATTACTTAACCAATTATAAGACACCTCTTTAATCGAGTCAAGCAACAAACTTTTCCAACAAGATACAATGGCAAAGTACTAGGCGATGTGAACATGCGCAGAAGTTCTCTTCTTTTTCTAACAAGATATAATTACGAAGATTTTGAGAAATTGGTTTACAGACATGTTATGGTTTCGAAAGATCAATACAAATTAAGGTTTACATTATGTTATGAATATCACGGAATTTTCTGTGATTCTGAAATTACAAGTGATGAATCCTTACAAACCTTATATTACATCGCCTCTTTGAACGGAAAATTCATGGGCGATATTATTGTGAAGATTGAGTATATCAAGCCCCAACCCCGTCAAGTTGACTCCAACATTTTTCAGCTTTTTTCAGCACCAGAACCGTCAACGCGGTATCAAGGTTTTGATATGGCGGGTCCTTCACTGTCTGCGTTCCGAAATTTTTCATCACAAGAAACGTCAACGCAGTACCAAGGTTTTGATATGGCGGGTCCTTCACCGTCTGCGTTCCGACATTTTTCATCACAAGAACCGTCAACGCATTATCAAGGTTTTGATATGGCGGGTCCTTCAACATCTACGTCCCAACATGTTTCAGCACCAGAACCGCCAACGAATTATCAAGGTTTTGATATGGCGGGTCCTTCAACATCTGCGTTCCAAGATCTTTCAGTGGTAGAACTAGGTACCGCACCAGAGCCAGTAACGCAATATCAAGATTTTAATAACAATGAAAATCATGAGTTCGACGGATCAGAGGACGAACTACAATCCGAAGGAAGTGCCGATACCAGAGAAGAATTTGACCCAGATGGCGCTGAAGCATCCGAAGAATCTGATGATGATGGTGACGATCAAGGCAACCATGAAGCTCATCAAACATCTCAACTGCCTTTGTATGACTATAGTCAATGGGACACACAGGAAGACACTGAGGCTGATAATTCAGGCCTATTACAGGAAGATGAAGAGCATATGCTTTTTTAGAGGTCCGATTATCCAGATGAGATTCGAATTGGTATGTATTTTTCTAGCAAGCAAGAGTTGATTGATGCCGTGAGGAGTTGGAATATAAAACAAACTAGGCAGATCAAGGTTATTGAAAGCACACTTTCAAAGTGGAGTGCTAGGTGCAGTACTCGTAAAAAGGGTGATACCAACCCTGGTGTTAACAACTCTAGTGATAACAACTCTGTTGGCGGCAACCCTAGTGAAAACAACTCTGGTGAAAACAACCCTGGCGATACTCAAATAGAAGGCACCCAGAGTAATAGACGACCCAATGCAGCTTTATGTAATTGGTACGTCCGAGCCATAAAGAAGCAGAGGGAGAGGCTTTCGCAAATAAGGTCGTGGAGAGATGTGCACATTTGTAGTGGGGTAGTGCGAGGTTCGAATAACAAATGTTTGACGGCGAAGGTCGTAGCCATCTGCATATTCCATTCTGTGTGTAAAGATATTGCATACTCTGTTAAACAAATCCTGGCAGATATCAAAAAATACAATGGGAATGACATATCCTACTCCAAAGCTTGGCGTGCTAGGAAAATTGCTATAGAGAGACTATTCGGGAGTTGGGAAAGCAACTTTGATGAGTTGCCTAAGTACATTCGTGCTCTAAAGAAGTCAAACCCGTCCACAATTGTCGAGTGGATAGTCGAACGAACTAACAACCCTGAGTTGAAAATTTTCAAATCTGTTTTCTGGGCTTTTGGTCCAGCAATTGCGGCCTTTTGTCATTGCATTCCTGTTATATGTATAGACGGGACCTTTTTAAAAGGTGCGTACAAAGGGAAGTTGCTGACTGCCGTCACGAAAGACGCCAATAATCATATTCTACCTCTGGCGTATGCCATTGTTGACGAGGAGTCAAACGAATCATGGAAATGGTTTTTGGAACAGCTAAGGTATTTTGTTGTAAATGACAGTCCAAGAGTGCTAGGTGTCATTTCTGATAGGCATCATGGGATTCTAAATGCAATGCAAGAACTTGAAGACTGGAAAGAGCCATATGCATACCATAGATACTGCCTAAGGCATATCAGAAGCAACTTCAACAGCCGTTTCAAGAACCATCGAATGAAGCAATTGTGTTGGATCATAGGTAGCACGAGTCAAAAGCGTAAGTACAAGGAAGCCATACGTGAAATGAAATTTATAGACGCGGACGGGTGGGTGTATCTGGAGCAGATTGAGTTAGATAAGTGGACCCTCTTTAGAGACAACGGCCACCGACGTTGGGGAAACCTAACATTGAATATTGCAGAGAGTTACAACAATGTGTTGCGTGGAGCCAGGCATCTTCCGATTAAGGCTTTGATTGACTTCACATTCATCAAAACTGTCAAGCAATTCAGCAAGCATGCTGAATTATCGTCTAACTGCGAGACGCCACTACCCTCACGTATGTGGACTCTTTTCAACAAGCGCACCCGTCAAGCAACATTTCATGAAGTAATGCCCTTTGATTACGTGAAACAGATTTTCAGTGTGAAGTCAAGGATTCAAACCGGTGAGAGTGGTGGGAACGATTACACAGTCAATTTCATAAGTACAAAAGGGAACAGGCGTGGGTGTACGTGTGGGAAGTGGCAGACGTTGCGCTTTCCATGTTCACATGTTATTGCTGTTTGTGGTCATATGGGTGTCGACCCGCTAACACTTGTGAACATAGCGTATACAACAGAGGCGTACAGACAACAATATAGTACTGCCTTTAAACCACTACCTCATGTGGCCCTCTGGAAGGATGCTAAATGGAGAATGTTAGCCAGTGAAGGAAGAATATCAACAAAGAGAGGGAGAAGGCAGCATGTTAGACGACGCAACGAGATGGACCAGCCTAGTACAAGCCACCAAACCCAACGAAAGGCAAAACTTTGTGGGATTTGTAGAAATCCAGGCCATAACAGACTGAAATGCCCGACAACAAATCCTCCTCAAACAACAAATCCTCCTCAATGATTGTAGAATTTAAAATGTTGTGTGTTTTTTAATATTAAATATAATAAAAGTTTCTTATTGGTACTTAACTAATATAATTTTAAATATAGTAAAAGTTTCTTATTTCAAGTGATACATTAAAACTGAAATTACATATCATTCATTCTCACGTTTAACACTAAAAATTAAATTTCTACCATTAGTCTGATAGTCTGCATTTATGGTAAAAGTACAAACTTCGTTAGTCAGAATTCCATTTTCATTCTTAAATCTCTTGAAGTCACCACTCATTTTAACTTGCCCAGGATAACCATGCAGCTTCATTACTTCATGAGAATCGCCTCTTTCTATCATACAATGTTTATCCTGAAAGAGGTAGTTATGCTGCCTGACAAACCAAGCAGGTATAGTCTAAAAATACAACAAAATTATATGATTTTAGTTAATTGAGCAAATATTAAACTTATTAAAAAAATATATGATTTTAGCATACCATCCTTTGATTTTTTACTACATGTTTCGCGAACTTTATTTTAAATTGCCAGAGATGCAAAACATCTGGTCCTATTTCAGCCAGCTTTTCAATATGTTTATCATAATCAGCCTGCTCGTAATTTTGAAAATATACTTGCATCTCGTCATTAAATTCTTCTGCATGTAGATCGGCATAATCTTCGGCTATCAAATTTTCGAACTCAATCTCATCTACATAATTACGAGGCGAATCATGCACGTAGTGATACGGAGGAGACTCATTATTCGATGAACTCATGATTTTTTGCTATTAAGGAGAGATTGTTTTTTAAATGAAATGGGGTAGCGAGGGGAAACGTTTATGAAATGGGGTAAATGTGTAGGAAATATTTTTATGTATACGTGTGTGATAAAAAATGAAGTATATATATAGGACTGTCTAGGTGGGATCCGGGCGTACGGCTCGGGGATACCCCAAGGGGATCCGGGCGTACGACTCGGGGATACCCCAAGGGGATCCGGGCGTACGGCTCGGGGATACCCCAAGGGGATCCGGGTGTGGTACTAGGGGAAACTGCATGAAAGTACGACCGGTCAGACGAGTTCAGACGAGTTGCAGGTTCAAGGTGGGATCCGGGTGTGATACTAGGGGAAAGAAGGGGATCCGGGTGTGGTACTAGGGGATAGCATTATTTTTGCAAAACCCCCAAAAACAGCATTATTTGTAGTTATTCTTGCAAATTCCTCATTATTAGACCCACTTATAACAAAAAATAATACTATGTATGTTTTGTTAAAAAGTAGGAAAATAATAATGACAGCCCTTTCTAAGATGTTAAGACACGCAGTAAAAACTTGTACAATAATCAATAACCGTCCCCCTGTATTTTAGGAATCAACCCTCACTATTAAAAGTACAAACGATTTATGCACGTAACCACCTTTAAGGGCTGTCATTAATAAAACCCTAAAAAGTATTATAATTTGGAAAAACATTATTCTACAAATGAATACCTATAAAATATTGCACACTGCTGTAGATAGGTGAAGGAATATAATTCTATTTATTATACTTTATATTAATACGTAGCATATTTCAGTTATTATTTTATTTTAAATATTGATTTTAAGTAAATAAATAATAAAATAGAAAGAAGAAAAAAAACGTGGTCAAATTGGGGAAAATTTAACACGTCAGCTTCTCGAGGATTTTTTGGACAACTTGTTCTAAGCCAATCACCTCAAAATCCTAAATTTCAAATTCATTAATCAGCAATTTCATTGTTTATATGTGTGTATTTTGGTCATCTGGCTTTCTATTTGATGTAAATACATACCAAAATTCAATATAACGTTTGGAAAAATCATATACAAACAAAAAATAACGTAAAACGTGGTCGGTTTCACCAAGAAGTTTGGACTTTGAAGCAACTACTTTTAATACCAACACGCTATACTCTCTTACTTTCAAGATTCAACTTTAAAACCTAATAAATAATTATTATAAGTTCCCACTGTGTGTTCTTGGTGTTGTGTGTGAAATTAGGCCACCTAGTGTACAAAAATAGAGTTCTTGAAGAAGAAAAAGAATTCCAATAATTAGTAACAAATGGCTTCTCTCATCCTACCCTCAAAACTAAACCCTTCTTTTTCTTCATCATATTCGATTCTTGATCACAATCAAAGCTCTCTGTTCATCTTCAAGAAACCAACAAAGATCAAGAAGACTCACTCCCCTGTAATTAAAATCCTTCCTTTTTCTTAAATTTTTTTTTAAATTATATATTTATAATGGGTTTTTTTTTTTGCTTTAATGCAACTGAATTAGGTTGCAAGATTATTTGGGCCATCAATATTTGAAGCTTCAAAGTTGAAGGTGCTATTTTTGGGAGTTGATGAGAAGAAGCATCCTGGGAATCTTTCAAGAACATACACACTTACACATAGTGATATTACTTCTAAATTGACTCTTGCAATCTCTCAAAACATTAATAATTCTCAGGTAATTTTATGTTACTATTTTTAATGTGAAATACCCAAATCAAATACTGATTCTTGTGTAAGTTTCCGTTTTTCTACATGTCTAGAATTCTAAACATTTTTTTTTTGGTTTTGTTATACATTTTTATATTATATTAATAAAAGATTTTTTTTACATAGAGGAGGAAGACAAACGAGCAGAAATTTCCATTTTTGAACTGCAAAATTAACCCTTTTGAAAACAATATATGTGGATTTAATTCGTTAAACTATTTGATCATGAAAACTCGGGGTTATTTGAATTTGATCAATAAGTTGGTATGATTTCACTTCAGTTGAAACAAACAAGGTTTATATGTTCATGTTTTGCGAAGGGGTCAAAATTCCTTTTTAGAACGGGTGTAAATTTGTTATTTTGTTTTGTTCAAAACTATTTAGGTTTCTTTCAGTTATAAGAAATGGTTTGCATAATTCAGTTCTAATCCAAAACATGACTGAACCATTAATATAATTTTAGCTAAATTAGTATTCAAGTTCATGTGTGACTAACTTTTTATTTGAAAAACTAGTTCAATTTGATGAGACAATAGTCTACCACATATTTCATGGGGTTTTCTCCTTCCTCACACTCAATGTATAGTGCTCCGTACCACAAATTCCATCACATATAAAACTTCACGATATAATTGTGTTTTATATAATAATTGCAAAAATTCAATATATTGTAATACTCGGTTCATTCTAATAGCATTTTATGTGGTCAAAGCCACTATAGTAAGTATGATTCTATTGATTTTAGGTTAAACTTTCTATATGTTATCATTCATAGTACGGAGTAACACATTATATTAATGGGAATTAATTCTAGCACCACATTTGTTTATGTTTGTACCACAGTATACAAGTATTATTACATACGGTACAAATGTATAAATCACCTATTGTGGTGTATAGATTAAAATGTGTGGTGTAAACATTACCACCTTATATAAATATGATATGATAACCAATTAACTCATATATCAAATCAAAACTTAAGGACTTTCACACACCAGAGCTTAGCATTATCTTAGGATGGTTATTTCGCAACATAAAGTCAAATAATTTCGTGACGTGAGGACAAATATGTAATTTCGTTTAGTTGGTTTAATTTCAGTTACAAGGGTGGTATAACAAAGTATACAGGGATGAAGTGGTGGCAGAATGGAGAAAAGTGAAAGAAAACATGTCTCTTCATGTTCATTGTCACATAAGTGGTGGCCATTTCCTTCTAGACTTATTTGCTCGCCTTAGGTTCTTCATTTTCACCAAAGAACTACCCCTGGTACGTACAACTATCAAAGCATACAGTACAACACCTCCTCTTTTGTACAAGTATTAATAATACATAAGGTTCACTTACAATTACAGGTGTTGAAGGCATTTGCACATGGAGATGGAAATCTATTAAACAATTATCCAGATCTACAAGAAGCTCTGGTTTGGGTTTATTTTCACTCCAACATTCCAGAGTTTAACAGAGTGGAATGTTGGGGCCCGCTTCTAGAAGCTGGTGGGTCCATGTCTAGACGCGGGCCAACCACACCACTCTGTAAGATCCCAAGCCCATGCAAAGAACAATGCTCGTGTTGTTTCCCACCAATGACATCGATTCATTGGTCAGAAGATATGGCTAATGATCAAGCGGATGATGGTGGGACCCATCAAGGTTTAAATCAGCGAATTTGATGAGATGATTGACACTCTATCCCTCAAATGTAAATGTGATTAGGTGTCCATGTTATTTCGACTGTGATGCGATTAGGTTTAGTGTATGATATGTTAATCTATTCTTATAAGTCATTGTATTATGATTTAGTGACCTTTAGTTAAGTTGTAGATATATTTGCTTTGTATTCTTTTTAATCTATGAACATATTGGAATCCAAGTATCTTTATGATTTCTGTTTTAGCTAACACATCTATATGAACCGACAAAAATGGTCAAACTTTTAGAGAAAAATTATAATGCTCAATTGGGATCAAGATCATTGTAATGCTCATAAATCCCGATAGATAATGAAATCAAGCTATTGTATTTTGTTTCTTGATTCAGATTGTGTATTTGCGTGTAAAACTTTTTTTGTTTTTGTTTTTGCATATTGAATTAAAAGGCATCTATAATACAATAGTTTATCAAACAGCAGTTTGTGAAGAGTTTTTCACATTTGCTTACTTTTTCCAAGTCGAATGTCATACTAATAACTTGTACCATGCAACCCATAACTTGTAACGTGCAAGCAGGTTTTATGTTATTAGATAATAATTAAACTTAATCAATTATTAACATTATATTCAACTGATTTAGCCAATTACATATACGAAGTACTATGTTTTATTTTAATCATGATCTCTTTTTGAGCTGCTGCTTTGTGAATATTTAGCGAGTAAGCTAGACAAAAATCCTAAAAAGTCCCCACATGTATAGAATTGTTTACTCTTGTATCAAGATTGAAATAGAAAGAATCTCTAGTTTGACAATGGGCTTAGCCCGGTCATCCTGATCATATTCTTGCATTCTTATTTCTTTTCATGCAAGTTTGTAAGTTTTGCTTCTTTCTTCTTACACGTCTTTGTTTCACATATTTTTATAGGAAAATGATAATGTTAGGGCTGTCTCCAAGTGCATTAAAAATGGTACAAATTCCGAAAATTCAAGAGTAGGTTATAAATGAATTTACAACTTTTTTATGCATGTCTTATGACGGGCTGTCATTATCAATACCCTATTTTTATATACCACATGTTTTGTTTGAACATTGTCATAACCTAACATCATTCCCTCTTATTAGTTAATATGTTGGGGAAAAAAGGTTTCATCTAGGAAGTTCATGAACAACATAGTATGTATCCAGTTTTGAATATACATTTAAACATACATAGAATGCTGTTCAATGCAAACACACAATTATCAAACGGTTGCATTAATTAAACACAAAAGATATATACATCCTTGTGTGATGTGGAAAAAAACACCTAAAGAACATTTACAGTATCATACATGTATTCATCTTGTCTTATAAATACTTTGATCTAGTCACTGGATCCCCAATATCCGTCCGGCTGTAATATTGCAATAACTGACTTCACACATAGTTTATGACCAAATTAATATGATTGAAATATTGTTTGATTAATTAAAGAGTTTAAGGCCGAAAATAGAGAAATGTTTTATGGGGTACCTCAAGCTTCACTTCCTTCTGGTAGTGTTATCAAGCGAGTATCTTGATCAAACACCAATGCAGTTTGACAGCTGAAAAAACAATGCTATTTGTCATGCTAAATTCTATTACATGATCAATTACATGGCAAAATGGTGAGTTGGGTAATTTGGCAAAACGGGTAATAACATAACCAAATCTGTATGAAAACGGGTGATCAAGTGGTGAACTTACTTGGTGCATTTAACGCTGTTAGTGGTACCCCCACTTGAAATTGACAAAATGGTACCAAAAAATGAATTATTCTCTGTACCACAGTTGGGACAAATCCCCTGAAAATGTCAAAACATAAAATGGTATTTAATTCATAATCTCCCTTGAAAAAAAAATAGAAAAATTGTACCTTGAGTATCAAAAAGTCCTTCACAATGAGACTGGTAAATGAGAAAGATAACCACAATATCAATGGCAGAGCTGCAAACCAAGTGAAGATAAAACTAAAAGGCTCTGGAAGCTGACAAAATATTACACAATTATAAAAACCAAAATGTAAATAAAATAACTAAACTTTAAAATAGTGAAAAAGGTAGGGAATTTAATTTACCTCCAACAGGTACGTAATTTCAAACCCGGTAATATCATCCAGGAAGAAGAATCTGTAATAAATTAGCATATAATATTGAAATTTAATTAAATAATTTATGAATCCAAGTAAAACTTACAATCCTAATGCAACAACAGCAGCAGGGACATTTATCAGGAACATCTTAAGATAATCAACCGAAAGGTCACTGTAAACCTACAATGATTAATCATTAAATTAAATTACACCATATATATAGTATTTTTATTATAATATATAAAATTTAGTTATGTTATATACCTTTCTTGTACGAAGACTGCATCGTGGACCCTCGACCACTATCTCACTTCCATCTTTCTGAAATAGAATTATGTTAAGCATAAAAAGATATAATAATTTAATTTTTTTTTTATTTTTGACGGTTGATAAGAAACATGCCTTTAGTTGATTCTTCAATTTGTCATACTCTGCATCAGTCATTATTGGGTTACCAGATACGTACGCCATTGCAGCTTCTAGAAACTTCTGTTCATCAGAGCCTGCAAGTGAAATATAAATAATTAAAAGAAATACGATATTAATAATAATATTAAAATTACAAGTTAACAAGCGTACTTAGCATTACAACACTGCTTCCTTCCCACATTAATTCTTCTTTTAGGTTATCAAATTCTTCATTTGACATGACGGCTTTTCCTTCATAATAAAAAGACTGTAATGCTTGAAGGAAATCTTGCTCCATTTCTCCAAGTGATTTCTTCTGTTTTTGCTCAATGTTGCAGTAAGGCATAATGTTGCTGTCAACAACTTCATCTTCTTTAAATTCACCTGAAATTCAAATCAACATCATGTACTTCCGTACCTACTATAAAATCAATTTTCGAATAAACTAAATACTCAAGTCCAATTGAAGTTTACAGCCAAATATTTAAGTCTAATTGATTTGTCATTATCCAAAATCTATATCAAACAGTCAATTTTCATTCAAAACAAGATTCATACAGATCCTTCAAATCATTCAGTTTTACCAGACGAGTGTTTGAGTAAAACCATGGTTTCATTAAGCTTTATAGCTTAAATTTACACATTTAACAGCTGATCAAACCACATAACCAGAACATTTGTCCTTGATTTTAAACTTCTATTGAGGTATTCTTCAATTCCACATCTTGAAACTTAATGAATATAAAAATCAACTAATTGAAGACATAGATTTTGAATTGAAGTGAAAGGTAGCAAAATTTTATATAAGAGAGAATTATTGATAAACTAACCTGGCTGATCAGTGGCGGCCTTTGGGGATTTAATTACAAGTCTTCGTCGATTTGAAATGTCTCTTCCGATAAACTGAACTCTTGAAGATGACAATGTAGAAGAAGATAGAGAAATCGAGGGTTTTCGAAGAGGAACAGAAAATAATCGGGAAGTTGTTATAGTGAAACCTAATTTGGAGGCCATTCCGCCGTGGATGTGGTGGTGGTGGAATTGAAAACAGGAATCATGATTCGTGTTGCAGATTGGTCTTTTTGAGAGATAAGATATGAAAAAAATGTGTGGAGTGAGTCCAATAATTTTTAATGAATTATTGTGACGCTACCCAATTTACACAACCGTTGGTCAACAAGCTCCTAGGAAACCATTGGTTATAAAAACTAAAAAGACCAGTATCCTATTTTTAATTCTAACGTATGTCATGTAGCATACACAATTAATAAAGTAGTTGGTTTGTTAACATATTTCGAATAACATTAATGAACTTTAATGTTTACCATTTTTTTAAGATACAATAAATACGATTATTAGTTTATATGGAAATTTGATATTCATTGATTACACCTAATGTATGCCCCATGGACATATGTTAGTAAAACCATTTCTAATTTTTTTTAACGATATTTTTACTAAAACCGTCCGAATTCCCACTTTGTTGGGCTTGATACTATCAAACACACGTTTATTTTGGAAACGCCATAAGGTCTAAAGAGCCGATTTGATGACAATGTTGAAGTCATTTTTTTTTTAAATCAAATTAGTTACGACTTGACGGAAAGTTTTTGCGCCATTTTCCATTTCATGAGACTTTCAAAAATTCGTACTTAAAACTTTCAAATTTATTAATAACGAGCCTACCACAATAAGATAGAATTTTGGATTTTCATAATGAATTTTCATTAACAATTAGTGGCACATCAACTATTTCCGTACCTTTAATGTAACCATTTGAACCTCACTAAGAATGTAATCGTTTGAAACCGTTCCTTTTAATACAAATAAAAAATTATTCACCTTGAGTGGCATATCCGGATATATTTCAATAGACCATAAAAAAACTAATAAAGCGATAAGGAAAATTTATTATTTTATATGTGGGTTCTTTACAATTTTTTCAGAATATGTTTTAAACTCGAGTAAGTTAACCAATCCTCTTTATTTCAACTATACTATCGTGGGTGCATGATATGACAATTGACATGTTAATTTATTATTCTTAGCACTTTAATTAATTAATTAGTCTCACCAAAATCATTCCACCAAGAATTATTCCCATGAGTTGGTTTAGTTAATTTTGTAATAAATAAAATACTAAGATTCAATTCTTTTGGTTTTGCAATCCATATAGACACTATTTTAACGGTCTTCTGGCAAACCGATTTCTTGTGAACACATACAATAAGATTTTTCATTAATTATAACTAAATAACTACTTTAATGGAAACTTATAGTATCATTTAAGTAAATATAGATTTTTTTAACCCCACTAAATCTATTCTAATTTTTTTAGTATTTGAACCTATAATCTTATTTTATGACAAACATCTTATACTGTACTTTTATTAATGTCATTAGATTATAAGCTTTGAGTTTAATATAAATATAAATAAAGATGGTAAAAACATTAGCTTGAAATATGGCTACACCTAATTCTAGACCGTTTAATGTAAGAATTATAAATAAAGGATCAAGAGGGCTATAAAATACAAAATATCATTCATATATAATATAGCCCAACTTAGACGGGTGCCAACCATTGTTTCGGTTAACTTCAGTTTGGGGAAATTATTTACACGCCCAACTTCGGAGTTCGGTTTCACGTCAGTAAAATCATTTCGGTTTGGAGATAGACGTAGAGTTATTTTATGGGTATTGATATTTTGTGTGTATGTGTATGTATTTTATGTACAAAGTTTTAATTGAATGGATATATGCATAAGTGTGTCAGTTGAATGTAAGCTAACATAATGCTACTTTGATAAAAACTAAAATGTCAATTGATGTTAAAATTACATGAAATTTGCTTAATTGTATGGGAATCTAAATATATTTTCTTATTAAGAAAACAGTTAATATCGATATTAAAGTGGTTTGTTCCAAGTACTACAAGGATTTTTTTTTAAAGTCCCAATGGACTTGGATCAAGAAAAAGTCAAAGGTCAAGATCAACATTCAAAGCACCACCACCACTACCAACACATGTGATTCAATACATCAATACCCCACCACTGGCGGCGGCGGCGGACGGTGGCCGGAGGTGGCGGCCGGAGGTGGTCGGTGGTGCTGATCGGCGGTGGTGGTTGTGTATTCAATTTTTAGTGAATCACACGTGTTTCGTTAAAACACATTTGAGTCGAAGTAATATGCTCGTCTGTATTTTGTAACCCCTGTTTTTAGTGAATCACATGTGTTTCACCTTTTGAAAACACATGTGATTCATAGTTCGTACGCTCCCCTGTATTTAGAAACTCTGATTTTTAGTGAATCACATGTGTTTCGTGACTTGAAACACAAGTGATTCATAGTAATATGCTCGTCTGTCTTTTGGAACCCCTGTTTTTAGTGAATCACATGTGTTTCGTGACATGAAACACATGGGATTCGTAGTTCATATGCTCCCATGTTTTTAGATACTCCTGTTTTTAGTGAATCACATGTGTTTCGTGACTTGAAACACATGTGATTCGAAGTAATATGTTCGTATATATTTTGGGACCCCTATTTTGAGTGAATCACATGTGTTTCAATACATCAATACCACCACCCCCACCACCACTGTCAGCCACCACCACCATTTCCGGTGCCACCAGCGAAAGTCTTGGACTACCTATAACACAATATTATTATAAAATTGTTTTGTTCCAAAAAGGTGACCAAGTCTTTGGTTGACATACGAAATTATATTTTGTATTCTAGTTTCTGATATTCCATTTGCATATATTTTAATACAAACCTTCGGCAATCACCCATGTATATATCCTGAACACCTTCAATCGCTAGTTATTTCGTCCACAGGCTTCGTCATAGACCATAGTTTCATACACAACTCATAAATGGAGAGCAAAGCTGTAGGGTTCTGTGCAGTTGTAGCGGTGCTCGGAATAATATCAGCGGCTACCGGTTTTGTAGGGGAGGTCACTAGGGTTAAGGTGACAACCAAAATTAATATATATATACTTCCGTTTTAATTGAAATTGAGATGACACTTTGAATTTATATACTTACGTTAATTATGGGCATATATGTATGCAGGCTGCTGATATTACTATCTATCGCAATTCGTGTGTTTATCCGAGTAGTCCGGCTCTTGCCCTTGGAATCATATCCGCCGTGTTCGCAATCATTACACAAGTTTACATAAGTGTCACATTTGACGGATGTAGATCATGTTGTCGCAATGACCCTAGTTCGACCCCAATTTCTAAACTTCTTTCTGTATTATCACGGTACATACTATATATATACTTCATTCGTATCACAATAAGTGATACACTTTCCATTTTTATCAGTTTCAAATAAGTGATACACTTTAATAATTTACCTTATTTGGTAAAAAGTAACACCCAATAACTTTTACTTTCAAATATCATTAACATCATTTTTTTCAAAAGGAGCGTGACTCATCTCATCATCTGCTAATTAATTATCCACTTCAATCCATCATAAATGCGTAACCCTCATTATAATTTTTTGTCAGTACCATTAACATATAACTTATTATTATACGAAGAAGTATAAGACATTTGTCTTGGTGTTTTCTATTTATCATATCATTATTGCGAATAAAAAAAAAGTCAACTAATTGTTGAATGTACACTTACAGGGTAGCTACGGTTATAGCTGTGATTCTATTGTTGTCAGCTGCTGGACTAAATAACAAAGAAGGTGGACAAGTTGATTCTTATGGTTACTTTACGTGTTATGTTGTGAAGCCTGGAATCTTTGCGGCCGGAGCTATTTTGGCTCTTTTGAGTGCAGTTTTTGGGATTGCGGCTTATGTAACCGTTGCTCCACCAGCTACACAAGCTGTCACAAATCCGGCAGTTGCTTTTCCGGTCAACGCAAATGTTGATCCAGAGAAAAATCCAGTACCTTTCCCACCTAATCAATATCCTCCTCAGCAATACCCTCCACAACAATACACTCAATAAAATTAAACCATCCCCCAAAAAAAATATTAAAAACGAAGTGGTCAATTAATCCTATTATTTATCTTGTTTTTCTATCCGTAATTGAACTGTTTGCTTACTATAGTGAGAGTAGATTGTACGGGAAACCTGGTGTGGAGAAAATGAAATTGGAAAAGGGTGTGTATTTGGGATTTCCGGTTTATAAATTGTTATATCTTAATTTGTATGTTTGGAATTCTTGAGGGTTGAAGTGTAACTTTTATTTACAGTCCTTCTGTAATGTTATATCTTATTGCTTTCTAGACAGAAAGTCATCAATCCTTTTACGAAAGAAGTTCCAAAAGATCAGCGATTTATAAAGATTGTATGACAGACCCAAACAATAGGGAACGAGATACTTTACCATATATCAATTATCAAGTGATCAGTTTATATAGAGTAGATTTTTTTTTTATTTTTTTTTTTGAAAACATATATAGAGTAGATTACATGGAAGGTTCATGTAATTTGTCACTTATTACAATCTTAGTTCTTTAAACAACCGAACTACTTTTCTTTTTGTAATAAACAAAGATAAATAACTGCACGTGTAACAAATGGTAAACTATAAAGATTATCAGTGAAATTACTCTATTAATTATTACAGATATATATATAATAAGGTATATCAAGTGACCAGTTTATATGTATGTGTATATCAAGTTCACAATAAAATATAAATCTGTTGATTTATATGATAACTTTATTTATTAAGCTCACAAAAAATGTTATATCTAAATTTATAATTTTATATGTCATTGTTTTTTTTTTTTTAAAAACCAAAATTCCATAACGCGCTACAAAAAAGCTACAATAGCTTTATTCCGCTTTATCTTGCCATACGCCTAACACTATCTCCATAGAGTATTTCGTAACGTCAAAGTCGCATCTCACGTCTTTTGAACCCTAATAAAACCTCTAAAATGTTGGAAAAAGGCTTAAATGAGATAATCAGAAAATAAAAATAAATTACAATTACAAGGTGGCAATGGGTGTGGACGGCAATGGGTATTTCTGATAACTGGGGTAACTTTAAATATATAAAAGGTGTCAATTCATTGAATTATTGAGTGTCACTTATAGTTTAAGACTTTAGTTTAACATACAACAAACAACTGTTGCATACTTGCATTAGGATGTAACCAACGTGATTGCATTTTCATTAAACAATGTATTTTGTTGTTTTAATAATAAGATAGATTTTTTTAATTATATATTCTATGTTAGTGTATATATTTGTATAGATAGTTTGTCATAAATTATTTTAAATTATTACCGATTAAGAGCGGTGCCAATGGTGCCTTAGGTTAGGCGTCAGTTGACATTGGTAAACCCACACTATTGGCACGCCCCCTCTGATTTTTCGGTTTGTAATGATGTAATTTATTATTCTTATAGTTGAATTACAAACAGGAACACAAATGTAAATTTGGTATATTTAGTTTGGGTTTGTAATCAAAGACCAACTCCATCAACATGGAATGATTCTCACACCCTTTGCTAATTTGCTAATATCATTGGCCGTTAAAAAAGAAATATCCCAAATGACCTTAAAAATTATCACTGCCCAAATGAATTAGTGCATTAACGCAATCTAGATGCCCTGTTTACGAAATTGACTTTCAATTGCTCAAATTTGTAAATACACGATTATGTAGCTTTCGACAGTTCCTCAAAATCAACTTTTAAAAAACTTCAGAAATTTAGAATTCATATTATATAAATTAATTATTACGTTTAACTTTTAACTTTTGTATTTATCTAAAATTAATATATGTTAGCAAATCCACATTTAGTTTCTCATGCGACAATAGAAAAAGCAATAGAATACAATCGATCACTAATAATTTTAAACATAAGATAATAACTATATATCCATTGATAAAATAACGTACGCTTACAAAAACGTAATTAAACGGAAATATAAACTTCAATAAAATCCTCAAACTTTCAGTTAAACTCAATCTAAAATAATACTAAAAAATATAAGCAATAAAAAATATGACTAATCAAAAACCTAATGACTAATTTATATCTTGTTGGTAGAGATCCTAGACTTCCACCTTTTCTTCATCAGCCGCCGGAACAAATCTTTTCCAATACCAGTGCTCCTTCCAAATTCCGGCCATCTCTTCAATCGGAATTCCTTTTGTCTCCGGCAAGAAATAGTAAATTACGATCGTCATTACCACCACCCAGAACATGAAGAAGATAAACAACCCAAACCTGAAAACAAACGTAGTAAAACATAAGAAATTAATCACCTAAATGCATATAATTTTAAGTCTAACTTACCTAAAAGCACATAACATTTGGAGGAAAATTTGTGCAATAAAGAAGGTGAAGATCATGTTGACTGAAACGTTAACACTTTGAGCTGCTGATCGGATCTCAAGCGGAAAGATTTCACTGGGCACGAGCCAACCCAACGGACCACGCGAACCCCGCGATGTACACGCAAATGAACCCAACCACAAGAAACGAATACCATGTCGAAAGCACCCCCGGGTTCCCATTTATCCCAAACTTCAAAGCAATCGCAACCGTAATCACAATCTACAAAACATTAATTAACATCCATCATCATTAATTAGTGTTTCGTTAAACGTCTTACAATAGAATTAACAATTAAAAAGTTAGATATTTTAGTTACCTGACTAATAAACATTTGAATGCCACCTTGAAGAAACCAAAACCTTCTCCCTTGTCTATCGACGGTGAGGATCGAAACGATAGTCGCTAGCATGTTCACGACACCCGTGATGAGAGCAGAAAAGAGGGAAGCGTTATCTCCAAATCCCATCGTTTTAAACAAAACGGGAGCATAAAACATGAACACATTCATTCCGGTTAACTGCTGAAAGAACGGAATTGCAATCGCAAAAGTAACTTGGGGTCTATATTTCCGTCTAAGAAGATTCGTCCATTGGTTTGTGATCTTTTTAGATTCTTCAGTTGCCGCAACAATATCATTGAATTCTTCATCCACATCATTCACACCACGAATTACAAGTAACCTTTGTTTGGCTTCTTTCACGTTCGATAAGTGAGTTTGGAGTATCTCCCACAAAAAAGGAGCCAAGGATGAAGAATATAGCAGGCACCACCCAAACTCAACCGCCACCCCCACCCGCCCTTTATTTGGGCAAACCCGGCGTTTGCAACCAAAATTCCGATGGTGATGGAGAGTTGAAACATCACATTCATAGCACCACGATACTTGTAAGGAGCAATCTCGGATATGTACAGCCTAAAATTACGTATGTAATTAATAAAACATTATATATATAATTAAATGAAGTAATCAATTACCTGATTGGATGCCGACACCGAGAAGCAAACGACCGCAGTTGATCGCAAAGGCATTAACGAGTGCTCAAGGTGAAACCGCCGATAAGCATGGAAGTCCTCCGGCCCCAGGCCTTGGTTATGGAGCCGGCAAACCATGATGCCACGAGGGCAGCCAGATATAAGGAAGATGTGAACATGGTTAATGCCGTGCTATTGAATTTGCAATATTGGTTGCTCGACTTCTGACTGCTGTTTATAAACTTTAGGGAAAAACTCTTTGAGAAACGGAGACATACGCCACCGGAAATACCGATATCGTACCCGAAAATCAAACCACCGAAGGCTGCCAATAAGCATGCGATAATCACATTGCTGGTAAGTTCTCCGGGATACGCTTTAGAGCTACCCGGACCCACTACTGCCCCACCCGCCATAATAGACCAACTTACGAATTAAAAAAACAGAAACTTAAGATCGTATTAACAAAGTTACGAATGAGCACGCAAAAGTGAAAAACAGTGAATAAGAAATTGTGATTTGTGAAGATAAAACAAGCTTTTATTTATAGAGTAAAAAAAGTTGTTTTAGAGTTCTAACCCAACTCTAATATGTACTTAGTTGTTATCCATTCGGTATTTTTTTGAAGATTTTTAAAGCTTGTCCTGGTTGGATTTGATTTACAAACATGGCATTAATCTTATCTCTACTATCTATAATGCATTTAGGAACTTTCCCTAAATAACAATATGAAAATTCAGCCATTTTCTTACTATTTTTAGAATTTAGTGACTTTTCTAAAAAAATGCGTCGATAGGGATTCGAACCCGCATCTTACCGAATGAAGACCAACGCTCAAACCAACTCCGCTGGACTCGATATGCGTTTTTAATTTTAAACATAGTATATTAAATTGGTAAAGTAAGGTGTGTTGCGGGTAGAGTGGGCCCATCATTAATTGTAAAATTGAGTGGGCTTCACCCGGTCGATTCAATTTCCTCTCGATTCCTTCAAACCCCCTCGATTCCTTCCCACTGCAACTCACCTTCTCGATTCCTTCGAGTCTCGATTCCTTCAAGCATGCTTCAGCCATCGAAACTGCAGCCTTCAGACATATTAATGTTGGAGATGAACTCGATTCCGTCTTTCATGTTTTTAAAAAGAAGAAGACTTACTATTTCTGCCCGTCGATTCCTTCATACCAGAATCTTCAGGTGCTTTGCATTCAACCTAAGGTAACTTCTTTAGTTTCCAGATTATCCCTACATTTACGAATTTGATGTTTATTTTCACTAATTTGATCATTAGGGTTATAATTTGGTTCGTGATTTAGGATGTCGATGTTGCGATTTTAAAGCGACTAATCGGTGTTGAGTGTCCGCTTAAAAGAGCGACACATCAAGAAGTGAGTAATTTTACTTTTCGATGTTCGATTAATTTATGAGTTCATTTGTAGTAAAATGTATGAAAGTGTGGTTTCTTTTACAGAAATTTTGGGTTATACCTCTTCTGTTTGTAGTCGAGCAAATGGACAATGCTGCAAAGAGGATTAACATTTTTCATTTGAAATTGCAGCTAAAGCTCTTCTTGGCTCCAAACCAACAAGTATTGCATTTTAATTGCTGAGTGTGAAGATACTTGATATAGTTTAAAGAATGCATGATTTTTGTCAGTCGGATTGTGAGTTTGGTTTCTCCGTTTCAGATTGCACAGCTAAATCAACGGTCTTTTATAGAAGAGATCATGGTTTTCGTTACATGATGCTATTGAAGATTTACTAGCCAGCGCCTTTCGGCTACTCGTCACTGAATGTGCATCCGTATGACATTATTTCTTAAAGAAATATTATTTTGTATATTACTACTATTTAAATAACATTTTTTTTACAATTAACAGACAAATATTCAAAGCGTGAAGTCAGCTCTATACCCGAATATCTGAGTATTTAAAATAATGGGATCCTCCTTGCAATCTACATTTTTTTTACAGCAAGTTCCCATTATCCTTTTTATTAATTTCATTAGAAAATCGAAGAACACTGTCTATATTTTTTCATTTACATGCATGTTAGTGCTTCAAGAATCTGGTATGGTATTCCTGGTAATTACCCTTTATTACCATTTTATTTCTACACCATGTCGTATTGTGATGTAAAATGTTGTAATATACAATTGATTATTTACTAAAATGTGCTTATAAAATCCTTCTTTTCTTAAGTCTTACTGTTGTTTTTTTAATACGGTACATGCATAAGAATTTGATTTTTTATTTCCTTTTGTTGTTGCTGGGAACCTTGTTAAGGCATAGTAGAATTGGTATATGCCTAAATATTCATGCCTAAATATTCATGCAGGAAGTTAACCAAATGGTGTAGGAAGGCATTGTTGCAAAAAGTTTTGAAACTTAATGCTTCAAGAGTCCTCTCAAAACGAAGTTATGTTAAAAAAAAAAGGGCCAAATGTATTTATGACGATTTTAATATGAGATTTTGTCATTTGACTCTTCTTATTTACTATTTTATTAACTAATTCAATTCTGGGAGTATTTGGTGTTGGGGTTTACCCAATATAAACTTGATGCACTACATAATACAGTATACTTTTTTAGAAGATTTACTGGGAAAAACTTGGTTTTACATCTAAATACTATGTTGTAACTTATATTGTAGGGTTTGGTGATTAACTTCGTGCAACTTAATTAGAATCACTATGTTTTTCTGAAACATGTTTGATTACAATATTGGTCTTACCTAATTCAAATCACAGATCTTTGTATTCAATTGAACATTAAAATGAGGATTACTTATTGATCTCTGAATAATATAGGTAACCTACTGTTATGCTGCAAGTGAAAGCAGAGTTTCCCCTGTCATGTGGTTAACTTGTTACATTGACTGATAGATGTGTGGTTCCTATTGTTCACATATTGCAATATTGCATCAGCACAAATGATAAATGTTTTTTTTTTTTTTTGTGAAGTTGTTTATGGACGAAGGAAGATCAGAACGACTTGCGGTTGTTGAGTATGTGTCAACTATATCATCACAAC
This sequence comes from Calendula officinalis, assembly GCA_963853835.1. NCBI lineage: Eukaryota > Viridiplantae > Streptophyta > Magnoliopsida > Asterales > Asteraceae > Calendula > Calendula officinalis. The sequence continues at coordinate 38,095,214 of OY970830.1, read as the reverse complement.
ATGTAGTGGTTTTTGTGATGTTTTTGTTACTGTCAAAGAGTAGAATGAGTATATTTTCAGAACACAATTAGTACTTCTCATATGCTTTTCCAGTTTAGGACATAAAAAACGTAAATAATTAATTTTTTTATTTCTTTTTGCTCAACACTCATTATCGTCCGCTATCACAATCTTCTTCGTCTCCGTTAGCCCCGCATAGCGCGAGTTCCTTTCTGTTGTTAGAAAACACGTGCAACTGAAAAACATTTGATCGCCGAAAATATAGTTGTCTAGGGTACCCGTCGCCGCATCGCGCGGGTACCCTGCTAGTAGTTCAAATATATAAAATCACGGCAAAACGGATTTATTATGAAATAAATAATCGATATATGTTTATCTTGATTCGTTCTTTCTTCGACTCTTTCTCTTGTCAAGTAAATTCTTAAGTCGGTTATTTTTAATGATCTTTTACCCTTCAGTTTGAATTTAAAATATATATGAGATAACGAAAATATTGTTCATTAACATATATTACTATCAATCAATACATAAGACAAATGAATTTAAAGATACGAAAATATTCGTTTTTCTATTTTGATAATGGTAATTATAGTTCAATTTTTCGTTTAAATTATAAATGAAAAAAAGTAATATACAAGTATATTACTTCCTCCGTATTAAAATAAGTGAATCACTTTAAAGTTCACGTTTTTTTGAGGCAAAATAAAGTAATAAGAAATTAGTGAAATTAAATTGGGTAATTCAGAATAGGTGGGGACCAACACTTTTTACTATTTTGTTGCTTTTATAGGAAGATGACAAAAATGAATGGGTCCACACCTTTAATGATGTTTAAAAAGGTATGCATTTACAAACAAAATGCATACATATGATAGCCATACGTCCACCAGGAATGTGTATACTCAACATAAAAGCATCGGCCCCGTATTACTGGTACGTTTGGCGTGTAATAAAGGATAAAAAAATAATGACCTCCTAGTGACGGACTGACGGTCTTTTGTGTAACGCCCCGAAATTCCGGTAAATTATTATTTACGTTTTAAATTAATTAAATTACGTGTTATTTACTTATGTGTTAAATTGCATTTAATGAGTATGAGTTAAGTTAATTAATCCGTTAGACGTTTAAAATCCCGGGCTAGTTGTGTCGGGTTTAACCGACTTGAGTAATGAGGCCGTGAGAGGGGAGAGGCGTAGGTCGACCATTAGGCCTGATCGGATACTTGTTTAGGGTGGAACTTTGAAACGATTAGTGATTCAATACCGGTTCGGTTCAAACCATGGAATTACTTATAGGATCTTTTGTAGGGTGAACTTGTATCATATTAGCAATCCATAATTACGTACTTATCTTTCTAAAGATGAAATATTAAAATATAGAACCTTATAAATATTTAATTATTAAGTAAATAAAATAAAGCATAGAAAAATAAAAATGAATCATCACATGTGTTACTAATTATTATGCTAATTTTACATTATAATCACAATATCTATTTTACATATTTAAAGTACTAGTAAACCATATAGTAGTATCATATTTGTAACATGTTTATGTGCAATTTACAAGACTAATTAAAAATAAAACTCATTTTGTTGTTGCAAAGGATACATCTAACCTAGGTCTTTAGCACCTCAAAAACTCAGGTTTTGAACTAATTGACTATTTAGATTCCAACTTTACAACATCCAAGATTGACATGAAAAGTACTACATGAGCTTGACAACTCTGTTAAACATCTACAACAGTCAACAGAAGCTGTTGGCAGTTGTACACAGGTTATGTAAATGCAAAATCAACTCCATCTCAAACATAATTTTACAAAACAAAAAGAACAAACTTAAATCAGCCACCAAATCGATCAGTTTGTTAAAGGCAACAAACCATCTCTTTTGGCCATTTCATAAATTGCAACCGACATCAACACTTTTGCATCAGGCGTCACACGCCAAAGTGTTTCATAAGGAACCACACGCACTTTTATCAACTCACCATGTTCCCTAAGTCCCGTTTCTTTTCCTTGCAGTTGTTTAATAACATCTAAACTTACACTCCCTCTGTATAAAAGTAAACTAAGTTCCTCATCACACCCGCCCTACCACCACCACAAAAAAAAAAAAAAAAAAAAAAAAAAAAAAAAAAAACAAAAATAAAATAAAATTTACATGCTTAAATATTATCACATGAATTAAATTAAATTAATTTATATTATATTATATATACCGGTGAAGGAATAACTTTGCATCCACTTGATGGGTCTAAGAAGGATGTGAGATCAATCATATCATCTAGATTTAATTTTATTCCAGTCTCCTCTTCCACCTACCATTTTATATCATGAATATAAAAGAAGTTTACATACATAAAAACAAAATTTCTTGTCAACTGACCTCACGTATAGCTGTACCGGCAACATCACCCACGTTATCGTCTAACATGCCAGCTGGCAGCTCCAGTATGGCCTTCCCAACAGGCACCCTAACCTTAAATATGAATTAAAAAAGTTATGGTAACTTGATCATTTGATAAATAAAAGTATGATTATATATATACATAAAAACCTGTTCGGTAAGCACGGTGTAAGTTGTTCCTTCTGAATCTAGTAGGATTAGAACAGCTACAGCTGGTCCTCGTGCAAAAACAATACCTGGAACCTGATAAAATTCATGGATTTTAATGCGTAAAGAAAATGTAATCAACATATTGGTAAATATGATGATAATATACAAAAGAATTAAGTTGGTGAAAATACTTTTTGTCCTGTTTCTTTGTCAATGATATCTGCTTTAAATTTGAGAAAGCCAACACGCTTGCCAAACATGTCCACACCCTATTTTGCAAAAGTATCAAACACAAGATATTACAAAAAAAGTTAGGTCTTAATAGTTGGTTAGATCAAATTATCAAAAGGTAAGTTTAATGATTCGATACATATTGTTCATATTTTGATAAATGTGTTGAGACATAAAAATACCATCAAGAACGAATAGTAGAAGTGAAAGAATTTAACTGACACATTGTTCAAAAATAGTACCTGAATGAGCACTTGTTTTAAAGACAAAGATCCATCTGCAAGGAGCCCTTTTTCAGTTTGAATGTTCTTTAGCCACTGCTCAAATAAAGATGAACCAATAGCATTCCTACATCATTGAGGTAAATTACATACAGAGCTGAAAAGGTAAAGAACTCGTGAAACGGATTATCATTTAAACTTAAAATTAACCTATAAATTATAATAAAAACTCAATATAATGATTATAACGCATGAAAAAGGTAGAGGAATCCTATAAATTGTAAGGAAAACCGCACATAGATTATAGGATCGACGTGATGCCTAATTTATATAAGAACATTTTGCCTTTTTACCATAACCCTTGCTTAACCTAAGCTACCAAGTCGTTACAAATCTTCGACAACAAAATTGACTTCATTAATGTAATTAAATCGATTGGTCACAGAAACAAAGGATAAAGTGGAATTACTCGCCTGAAATCGGAATCGGAGAGACCAGGGGCGGCAACAACCGTCACGAGTTCGGTGGGTTGAGTCGGTAACTTTATAGTGTGAGTGAGTTGGAGTGATGATGACATTTTGGCAGAGATTCTTCTGCAAATTACACCTCGAGATTGAAATTGAGAAGAGACGAATAGTTTGTTGATGGTGGGTGGAAAAGGAGAGCATAGGCATAGACATTGGGGCGGAACACCAAACCGGCATCGTTTTGGCTCTGGTGAGTGGTGACACTTCATTAGTTTATTTTAGAAGTTCGTGGGAAATAAGGCGTAAGCGTATGTTTGGTAGGGAGAGTTAAAAATTGATTTTTTTCCGCTTTATTTGGTTACTCATGGAAATGTAAAACACGGATAATTAGGAGCATATGGAATGACGTAATCTTCTGTAATGGGATTTAATTACGAATAAATTAAATTCATTCAGAATTCAATTATTTCGTAATTGAATTTCGTTACGCGTTTAGTACAAATTTTTTAGCTGAAATTTAAATTCATACTTATGCATTCTTTTATTTTTAGTTTTTTTTAGATTTTTAGTTTTGTTTAAATTTTATTATTTTTTATTTTTTTAATTTTCTAAAGAAAAGTTAAATTATTTATATTTATAAATTTTTTTAAATTTTTTAAATTTTTTTTTTTTATGTTTTTAAAGTCGGAAGCATACAAAATATTCAAATTTGTTAGTTTAATAAATTAGCATAATTAAATTCATAGGGTGTTGGGAAAGATTTCAATTACAACGAATAATATATTTTTGAATTACGTAAGAATTGAATTACGAAAGAAAAATTCATCCAAATATTCCTCCGTAATGTTTTTGAATTCAAATTATAGAAGATTACATCAAAACAAACGGCCCCATAGAGTTCTCGAGAATCTTTCTTTTTTGTTTTTTGATATCTCTGGATTTTGTTAAGAAATTTTTCTGAAGATCATTTATTCATCTTTTTTCACTAAGAATTGACTAGGCTAATAAAGATTTCAAACTGCTCTTGTTTTCATCCAAAATTGGTCATTCAATCTTCTCCTCCAACTCTTCATCTCCAACCCTGCTTTCTTTGTGAATCATTTTAAGGTGATTATACAAGTAATATTAAAAAATAGCCATTTTTAGGGATTATGGGATCCTAAATCAAATAATTTAGGTAATTGAGATATCAAAGAGCTTATAGCCCAGCGATATCTGGTATTTATGATGTCCCACATAGTTGTGAGTTCAAGTTTCGACGTGTAAAAAAAATGTAGAATTGAGTGGTGAGTGTGTTAGCTTCTAAAAAAAAAAAGGAAATAAAGAAAAGGTAATTGAACTAAAAATTGCAGATTTATAGTTTAATTAAAATAATATTCATATAGAGTTATCACCATATTTCCTTAGATCAATTAGTTTAATTAAAAATGGCAGATTTATACTTAATTATTCGGAAGATCTAAAAAGATTTGAAAGTAAGGTATGTGATGAATGGCCCAACTCCCAAGTGTAGAGTTCTTTTTTAGTTGGGGAGGCTGGAGATTGGGCTTAATTATGTTAGGCATAATAATTTGAGTTACGGGTCTATATTCGAAGCCACAACCAATCAAATGGAAGTGTAATCAAATGGAAGAGTATTGGGATGTATTAATTAATAAATTTAATAAAAAACTCTCATCGTGGAAAGCTTCATCGTTGTCTTATGGGGGAAGATTAACACTTGTTAAATCCGTTCTCGGGGCACTTGGTACCTATTTTCTCTCTTTATATAAAGCGCCGGAAGGTGTTATCAAGAAACTAGAGTCAATCCGAGCAAAGTTTTTTTGGGGATCAAAAAATGGTGAAAGAAAAATTAATTGGGTGAGTTGGAAAAAAACCCACTCGCCAATAGAGTCCGGTGGTCTAAACATCCCTAGTATTAGAGCCCAAAACCTCGCACTTCTAACAAAGTGGTGGTGGCGATGGAAAAAGGAAGAGAATGCACTTTGGAAGAATGTAATTGCCTCGGTACATAATATTTCGGCTAATATTGATCCATCTAGCAAATTCCCAGGCGTATGGAATAACATCGTTAAGGTACGAGCTCATTTTAATAAACTAAATATTCCGCTTGATTCGTGGTTTCAGGCGTCTTTAAGCAGGGCTGCTGCGGTGGTCATGGCCTTTTGAACCGGGCGGTGATTTTTCTGTTTCATCTGCTAGACGTGTTATCGAAGATACAATCTCCGGCCCCTGTAATTTCGGTGACTTCCCGTGGGTTAAGGCAGTCCCAATCAGAATCAATGTTTTCTTTTGGAGATTCCGCCACAAGCGACTGCCGACATGTTTTAACCTATTGAAAAGAGGTATTATTTTGCAATCTGCGGCATGTTGTCTATGCGAACGAGAAATCGAGGATGAAGAGCATCTTTTTTGGCGATGCAGTATAGTCATGGAGGTATGGGTCGATTTTTGCAAGTGGTGGTATATCGAGATTGGCTCCATTTCGGGACTGGACCACCTTTTAGCATGGAGGTTGCGGGAAAACTTAACAAAGATTAAATCTCAAAATTTTGTGACTGCGTTTGTATCGGTACTTTGGCACATTTAGAAGTATAGGAATGAAATTGTGTTTAATAATTGCAGTGGGAACCGTCATACTATTCTTTCGGAAGCTCAAGCAATAGCATTTTATTGGATCAAGAATAGATCAAAGATGAATTGGGGCTGTAATGACTGGGCTCAGTGGTGCAATGATCCAACATCTATGTGAGGCCGTATGTATAGATGAATAAATTTTTAGTTGTTTTTCAGTAATTGTGGTGGGAACAAGTCGTGACAAGTTTGTTATGCTAGATATAGGCGTAGGTGGTGGCTATGGTTTATATGTAATTTGGACATGTGTATTCTAGCTTCTCGCTAGTTTTGTTTTGTTTTTATAAAAAAATTTTGGGGTCGTCGGTGCGGGTGATGGCAATGCCGAAGCTCGTTTCCGTCGTCCCCCTTGCTTGCTGTTCAAAAAAAAAAAGGTGAACGCGATGGTGAACACTTGTAGGTGTTTTGTGGAACTTTTGAGTCTATAAACTCTTTAAATTCAGTAATGGAATTTAATTATGAATGAATTGAATTCATTCATAATTCAATGTTTGGTATAAATTTTTTAGCTGAAATTTTTTAGTTTTGTTTAAATTTTATTATCTATTTTTTACTTTTTTAGTTTTCTTAATAAAATTTAAATTTTTATATTTTTGAAATTTTATATTTTTAAAATTTTTAAAATTTTTTAATTTTTTTATATTTTTTTAAAGTTGGAAGTATACAAAATATTCAAATTTGTTAGTTCAATAAAGGAGCGTAATTGAGTTCAATAAACAAAAAAAAAATTAGTTTTTTTAAAAAAATTTAATTTTTTTTAAAAAGAATTTAAATTTTCTTTAATTTTTTATATTTTTTTAGTTTTTTTTAAAGTCAGAAGCATACAAAATATTCAAATTTGTTAGTTTAATAAATGAGCATAATTCAATTCATAGGGTGCTGGAAGGACTTCAATTATAACGAATAATATATTTTGGAATTACGTAAGAATTGAATTACGAAAAAAAATTCATCCAAACATCCATCCGTAATGTTTTTGAATTCCAATTATGAAGGATTACGGAGGATTACATCAAAACAAATGGCCCCTTAGAGTTCTCGAGAATCTTTCTATTTTGTATTTTGATATCTCTGGATTTTGTAAAGAAATTTTTCTGAAGGTTATTTATTCATCTTTTTTCACTAAGAATTGGCTAGGCTAATAAAGATTTCAAATTGCTCTTGTTTTCATCCAAAATTGGTCATTCAATCTTCTCCTCCAACTGATCTTCCACCTCCTCTAGTTGTTCATCTCCAACCCTGCTTTCTTTGTGAATCATTTTAAGGTGATTATACAAGGAATATTAAAAAATAGCCATTTTTAGGGATTATGGGATCCTAAATCAAATAATTTAGGTAATTGAGCTATCAAAGAGCTTATAGCCCAGCGATATCCGGCGTTTATGATGTCCCACATAGTTGTGAGTGACCCAAAAAGTTAATCATGAGTGATCCTACACTTCACATATTTGGTTATAAGTAGTTTTTATTAATTTTTAAAATTAAACGTGTTGAACCAGTCCGTCAAATCGTTAGAACGGAAATCGGTAATTGTTGGAACAAAATCACAGATCAACTTATTACTGATGCTGCAGTTAGTACTGATCATACTTAGTACTGATGGGGCAGAACATGTTTACTACTGATGAAGTTGATACTGGTGAAGACTATAACTAAGTTACTACTGATCAAGCTTATTGAAGATACTACTGATCAATAGTAGTTACTACTGACGGTTGATATTGGACTTACTACTGATCACCAAACTTACTACTGATGTTATGAATTTACTACTGGTGATTGCAGTTTACTACTGATACGCGTTTTAGAAGCATATCAAGTCCGAGATCTTCGTAGAGATAGTTATAGAATGTAAATCAATGTATATCTTTATAATTCGATGTAAATCAAAGTCCTAGAATAACTAGGGTAAATAGTTTAGCTTCAAGGACTATTATAAATAGTTCCTTACGAATTGTAAACGTACGTGTGTATTGTTAACTCGATAATATACATTGAAGCTTTTTGTGAAACTGTGTTCTTAATACTTTCGCATATTATTTACAGTTCATTGTTCTTAATTACATTGATATAGTGTTGATCCGCTGCAACTTCTATAGTCAATTAGATCTAAGGTGTTTATTAACTTCTCTATAGTTAATCGATCCTGACAAGTGGTATCAGAGCATATTGGTTCTATATCTACTATTTGTTAAGAACAACAAAAAGTTTTAATCTTCAAAACACACACATTATTAATCATGATTGATAATAATGAAAGCATTCAGGCCAACAAAATTCCTATACTCACTCCCAACAACTTTGGGATGTGGAAGAATCGTATTAAGCAATACATGCTTATTACAGATTATTCTATGTGGGAAGTTGTCCTTGAAGGAAACAAAACTGGTCCTGGTCAAGCAAGCAGCTCTGCAACTGAGGCAGACAAACTTAAATGTGAGAAGGAGAAGAAGGACAAGGGAATCGAACTTAAAGCTCTAAGCACTCTCCTACTGGCCATTCCTAACGATTATCAACATCTCTTTGTTGAGTATGATGATGCAAAGGTACTATGGGAAGCACTGGAGAAGAGATTCGTTGGGACCAAGAGCACCAAGAGGAACATGAAGTCTGTTCTCAAACAAGACTTTGAAAACTTCAAAGGAAAACCCAATGAAACACTCACTCAAGTGTTTGACAGATTCAACAAGCTAATTGGTGAACTTAATCAGGTTGGGGTTAAGATGGATCAAGAAGATGTCAACATGAAGTTCCTAAGATCTCTTAGTGAAGAATGGGCCATGTATACAGTGGTATATAGACAAAGAGATGCTCTAGAAGAAAAAGAGTTGGATGAACTCTACAATGATCTCAGAGTATTTGAAACTGAGGTAAACTAAAAGAACCCTTCTATTTCTTCTAATAATGCTGCATTTGTCTCTAGTACAGGTCAAGGTCAGGAAACCTTCACAGGAAAGGCTGCAGATTCTGAGGATACTGCAAGAGAATCCTTCTTCACTAGTCATGTGCATACTGCACTGATTAGTGATGACTTGGAACAATTGAATCCAGATGATCTTGAGGAGATGGATCTTAAATGGCAGATGACTATGCTGAGCCTAAGGACAAAAAGATTCTTAAAGAGAACTGGTAGGACAAGCCTCAACTTCAACAAAGGTGACAAAGCTGGATTTGACAAAACTAAAGTCAAATGTTACAACTGTAACAACCTTGGTCACTTTGCAAAAGAATGTCCTCAGCCAGACAAAAGATCAAAATCAACTGCCCTTGTATCACAACAAGGACAAGGCTATGACTGGAGCTTCCAAGCAGAAGAGCATGCTCAAAATCAAGCCCTCATGGCCTTTACTGACAACAAAACTGAGGTAAAACCTAAACCTTGTACTTCTGAATGTGCTAAAATTGTTAAAAACTTAGAAGAAGAAAACACTAAATTAAATGAAGATTTAGCAAAAGCAGTGAGAAGAAATCATGAATTTGATGGTGTGATTACTGATCAAGAACATCAGATAAAGGTGTACCAGATGATAGATCAACGGATAAAGGAAGAATTACTTCAAGCTGTAGATGAGAAAGAATTTTATGAATTAAAAAATAAAGAATTAACAAGTAAACTAGAAGAATGTCAACTTGAAATTGAGCAAAATAAATTAACAATTAAAAAATTTGAAAGAAGTACTAAAATTCTTGATGAACTAACTAATAATCAAACTACAGAAAAAGTTGTTCATGGGGTGGGATATCATGCTGTTCCACCTCCATATAAAATCATTCCACCACTTAAAAACAGTTCAGAAAGAATCATTAATGAATTAAAAACTGAAAATCAAACTGAATCACATAATGAAACATCTGAATCAAATGATTCTTCTGATGATGATCAATCAATTGAATTTATAATCTCTCAAACTGAATCACCAAAATCAATTGATACAAGTTTTCACACAGCACAAAGTCCAAATGAATCTCCTAAATATGATGCAGAAAATATACCCAAAATTCTAAAAAGGGGAAATCAAAGAAATAGGAACCAACTCTTAGAACAAAGAAAAATCATAAAGGCTCAAGATAATAAATTAAAATGTGTTATTTGCAACAAAGTAAATCATTTAGCAAAGGATTGTCACTTCAATCCAATAAACTGCAAAGAGTTAAGAGAATTTAAAATCTTTAAAGAAAAAGCAAAGACACAGAAGTTAAAAGATACTACTGGCCCTTCAGTAGTAAATAAAACAAAAACTCCAATTGCTGAAACACCAAGATTTGGAAGAAGTGCACCAAGATTTGTGCAAAACAGAAGAGTTGGAAGCCCAAAGAACAGCAATTACTTCAAGAACAATGGAAAATCAAATCAAAATAAACAATACTTTAAATTTTCCCACACCAGTAAAAACTGTAACAATTTTACTACTTGTGTTAACCCTAATTATAATGCTGTATGGTACCAGTACAAAAACACTATTAGTAAAAACCCTAATTACAAGAATTGCTCCTAAACCAACTTTTCAAAATACTACTGGTGTCAACCCTAAAAACACTACTGGTCATTATAAACATGGTAAGTACCCAAATACTACTGGTCCATCAGTAGTAAAGTATACAAAAGCTAAACATCATGGGTATACACCAAGATCAGTAGAAAATTCAAACACCAGTAACACTTTTAAAAGGGCATTAGTAAAATTAAAAACCAGTAATAAACAAGTATGGGCACCAAAAATGTTTAAAGTTAAATCCCTAAAGGCTTATTTCTCAAAGGATGAACCCAAGACATACAAAGCTTGGGTTCCCAAACTTAACTAATCCTTTACTCACTTGTGCAGAGCATTCAGATCCCAGAAGAAGGAAGAACATGGCATATTGATAGTGGATGCTCAAGGCACATGACTGGAAATCTACAAATTCTTAAAGATTTCAAGTTATTTGATGGAGGATATGTGGCATTTGGTGAAAACCCACAAGGAGGTAAGATTACAGGTAAAGATACTGTTACTAATGGCAAAATTACCTTTGATGATGTATTTTATGTAGCTGAACTAAAATACAATCTTGTCAGTGTGTCTCAAGTGTGTGATAAAAAGAATAAAATTCTTTTCACAGACATTGAGTGCATCATTCTTTCTCCTGACTTTATTTTAGATGAAAAATATGTTGTTTTAAGAACTCCAAGGAGAAACAATGTGTATTGCCTGGATATAGGGGGAGAACTCGTTTCCTCAAATGAGGTCAACTGTTTTATATCTAAGGCAAACACCACTGAATCAGAATTATGGCATAGAAGGATGTGTCACACTAATTTCAAAAACATGAACAATTTAGTAAAAAGAAATTTAGTCATTGGACTACCTCAAAAACAATTCATGTGTGATCATCATTGTGTTGCATGCCTAAAAGGTAAACAACACAAAACTTCTCATAAGTCCAAATCTGTGAACTCTATTTCTGTTCCTTTACAGCTCTTACATATGGACCTATTTGGACCTACAAATGTAATGAGTATTGGAAAGAAACAATATTGTCTTGTTATTACTGATGACTTTTCCAGATATACATGGGTTTTCTTTCTCAGGACAAAGGATGAAACAAGTGAACTCATAAAGAACTTAATTGTCAAACTGGAAAACTCATCTGATCAAAAAGTGAAAGCCATAAGATGTGATAATGGCACAGAATTTAAAAATGCTAACTTAATTAACTTTTGTGATCTTAAAGGAATTGACAGGAAATACAGCTGACCTACAACTCCACAACAAAATGGTGTAGCTGAAAGAAGAAATAGAACCATCATTGAAGCAGCAAGATCAATGCTAGCAGACTCAAAATTACCAATTACTTTTTGGGCAGAAGCTGTTAATACTGCTTGTTATGTTCAAAACAGAGTATTAATAGTGAAGCCACATTTTAAAACACCATATGAACTTTTTAATAAAAGAAAACCCTCTATAAGTTTCTTAAAATCATTTGGTTGTCCTTGTACTATTCTGATTACAAGAGAACAAATTGGTAAGTTTGACTGCAAAGCTGATGATGGAATCTTTATGGGATACTCTACTCAAAGCAAATCATACAGAGTATTCAACAAAAGACTAAGGATAATTGAAGAAAGCATCAATGTATCCTTTAATGAAAATGTACCTAATGAACAAGGAAATGGTCCAGATTGGCTATTTGACATAGACAATCTAACCAAATCCTTTAATTCTAACATGAATTTCAATGCAGGTAATTCAAATTGTCACTCTCAAAAGGAAGGAACATCATCTGTTAATACTGGTCAAGAGGATATGAGATACATAGTAGTTAATACTGCTCCAATAGTTAATACTGAGGACAGTAATAACTCAAATTCTGAAACCAGTAGTAACTCTGAGAATAAGGTCAGTAGTAATTCAAATACTACTGATACCAGTAATAGTACTCAAAATACTACTGGTCCCAACAATAACCTAGATTCTCAAGATACTACTGATACCAGTAACAACAACAATACTACTGATCTCAATGAAGACAATAGCAGTAGTAACTCTGACCAAGTTGATGATGAACCAAACATCTATGACAATGAAGGATCACTAGAGGAACAACTGCCTGAGACAAATGAGTCCAATCTGGAAAATCAACTAGTAGTTGATAAAACTACAACCACAAGGACTCAGAAGAACCATCCATTAGACCTTGTTCTAAGTGATGTTAAATCACCACTACAAACAAGAAGCAAATTAAATAAAAGCTTAACTGCAAACATGTGTAACATAAGTCTAATTGCTAATGAGTGTATGTTTGAATGCTTTTTGTCTCAGGATGAACCAAAGAAGATCCAACAAGCAATGAAGGACTCAAACTGGATTGAGGCAATGCAAGAGGAACTCCTTCAATTTAAGTTACAAGCTGTTTGGTCACTTGTACCTCTACCCAAAGGAAAAAGAGCCATTGGAACAAGATGGATCTTTAGAAACAAGAAAGATGAAAGAGGTATAGTAATCAAGAACAAAGCCAGACTTGTAGCCCAAGGATACACTCAAGAAGAAGGAATAGACTATGATGAAGTATATGCTCCTGTTGCTAGAATTGAAGCTATAAGAATATTTCTAGCATATGCTTCATTCAAAAAGTTCAAAGTCTATCAAATGGATGTGAAGAGTGCATTCCTATATGGGAAGATTGAAGAAGAGGTATATGTCTGCCAACCTCCAGGTTTTGAAGATCCAAAACATGGTGATTATGTGTTCAAATTAGATAAAGCTCTGTATGGCCTACATCAGGCACCAAGAGCATGGTATGACACATTATCATCATATCTATTGAAGAATAACTTTAAAAGAGGAGCCATTGACAAAACTTTGTTTACAAAGAAAGTCAAAAATGATATACTACTGGTACAAATCTATGTAGATGATATCATCTTTGGTTCAACCAATGACTGTTTATGCAAAGAATTTGAAGAACTGATGCAGATTAAATTCAAGATGAGCTCTATGGGTCCAATGAACTTCTTCCTTGGACTCCAAGTCAGTCAAAGAACAGATGGTATTTTGATGAATCAATCAAAATATGTCAAAGACATCTTGGAGAAATTTGATTTGAAAGACAGTAAGAGTGCAAGTACACCAATGGAAACACACAAACACCTACATCCTGATGTTGAGGGGGAGGATGTAGATGAACACTTATATAGATCAATGATAGGCTCTTTGATGTACTTAACTGCATCAAGACCTGACATTATGTATAGTGTTTGTGTGTGTGCAAGATATCAAGCAAGACCTAAAGAACTACACTTGCAAGCTGTCAAAAGAATATTCAGATACTTTAAAGGCAAACCATCACTAGGTCTATGGTATCCACATGATTCACCCTTTGAACTCATAGCCTACACAGATAGTGACTATGGAGGTGAATGTCAAGACAGAAAGTCCACTACTGGTGGATGTCAATTCTTTGGATCAAGACTGGTGTCATGGCAATGTAAGAAGCAAACAAATGTATCAACATCAACTGCTGAAGCAGAATATGTAGCTGCATCTGCTTGTTGTGCTCAAGTACTCTGGATTCAAAACCAGCTTCTAGACTTTGGTATCTCTATCCTTAAAACTCCTATTTTTATTGATAATCAAAGTGCTATTAGTATTGTGAACAATCCAGTAAAACACTCTAAAACCAAACACATTGAAATAAGATTTCATTTTATAAGAGATTGCAATGAAAAGAAATTAATCAAAGTGGTTAAAATCCATACTGATGATCAATTAGCAGATCTTTTTACAAAAGCTTTTGATGTAGGAAGATTCAACTTCTTGGTTAGCAGTATTGGAATGATTTTGATAAATTAAAATCTCACTTAAAATCATGTGTAAAGTTTTTGTAAAAAGTTATTTATTTGTTTAAGTGTTTTACTACTGATAGATCTGTATTACTGGTATGTAGGCATGTACACAAAATACTACTGGTAGTTAATTACTACTGGTGTGTATTAGGTTTACATAATTACTACTGGTAAGTCAGTACTACTGGTATTCATATATACTACTGGTCTTGTGGGTTGGTGGTTACTACTGATGTCTACAGTTACTACTGATATCAAAATCCTTAGTCACTACTGATGTCAGTAGATACTACTGACGTTTTATTACTGATATCATAGTTACTACTGGTCTTTCAGAATCACAATTACCAAACTAACCCCCATGAAAATAACCTTTATGTTATGACTCGAAGGGCAATTCAGTATTTCTGCAGGTTAAATCGAAAGATATAAAAGGCGGAAGTCGATTAGTTTAACATTATATTCACCTCGATTCACCAAATTCTCTCGATAAACCCTAGTTTACGATAAAAAATCCTTCGTCAGTAACAACATTCATTCCTGTTTCTTTCAAATTCAACAACAAATGGCAACTCTACAATCTCTCAACGTTCAAACCGATCTCAAATATTCAGAATTTCACAATATGTGTGCTTTCCTAAAGAATCCCGACGGAACAAAATATTTTCGTCCGATCGTCAAATTTTTGAGAAATTCTTATATACAGTTTGCTTTAACTGTAAAACCAAAATCATATCAACAGCACTTGGTGGATTTCTGGACCAATGCTGAACAAACAGAAGGAACAACCATATCTATGATCAAATCAAAAGTAGATGGAAAGCATATAACAGTCACAGAACAATCAATTCGACACCATCTACAATTACATGATGATTCAGGTATGTTTACTCTTCCTAAGGAATTCATTGCTGAAATTTTAAATAAAATGGGTTATGAGGGAAGACTGAATATAGTAACTTTTCAAAAGGGTCTTCTCTCCCCACAATGGAAATTTTTAGTACATACAATTCAGCATTGTATATCCCCAAAATGAAGTACTTGGAATGAGTTTAATAAGGCAATAGCCTCTGCTGTTGTCTGTTTATGCACATACCAAGTATTTAATTTTTCTTACATGATTTTTGAAGGTATGTTGGGAAATCTTAGTTCTTCAAAATTTTTAATGTATCCCAGATTTCTACAACATATCATAAACTGTGAATTACAAAACTTGTCAACTCCTAAAAACATTTTCATAATACCTGAGTTGAACAAGAAAGTTTTCTCAAATATGAGAAAACAATTTAAATTTTCGGGCAAGGAAACCCCTCTGTTTCCTAATATGATCAAAGATCAAACTCTTATTGGAGAGGGTTCAATCATAGATACAACCCAAGTTGAACCTCAACCCACTCCATCACCCCCAAATACAGCCCAAACACCACCCCAAATAGCCACCCAATCACCCACTAACATAGAAGTCCTGAATGTGTCCCAGTAACTTGACATAAATCTGCAGAGTGCTACTTTTCACTCTGTGGAAGACCTACCAGATAAAACCAAAAATATTTCCACAATTTATCAAAGAAAGAATATTTCTTCTAAGGACACCAGGGGACAAATTGAGTCAAACCCCAGGCTCCAAGAGTTGTCCTCCAAGGAGGAGAGAGGACATGAGGCGAGGGCTCTCACTACTGATGCCCCAAAGGTGGGTGCACAGGATAGTGAGAACATCACTAAGACCCAGACCTCGGCAACTTTGAGTGATGACTCATTTGAGGAGTTACTCAAAGGACCCCGGTGCCAAGAAACCACAAGGGGGGGCATCTCTGCTTCTTCTAGGAAGAAGAGGATGTCTAAAAGACCCAATGAATCACCAAGAAGTTATGAGGGCAGATCTATTGATTTGACGGATAGGATGGAAAACCTTCAAACCAATGTACCTTTTAGTGAGCCCGATGATCTTGCTAGATGGAGTGAGGGCAGTATTAAAATCCAACAATTGACGGCAAAAGTGGATTCTCTTGAATCCATTGTACAAAATTGTCTTACATATCTTACAAACCAAGGGAAAACTATGGCTGCAATGAAAAAGCATGTTAATACCATCAACAAACGGATGAGGCTATATGAACACAGGCTTCATCAACAAACCAAGATAATAAGAAAATTGAAAAAGAAAGTTGATGATAGTGAGGCTCCACCAGTTGAGCTCACTAAGGGGGAGAAGGACAACATTCAAACCATGATTGATGAATCAATTGCAGCAGCAGCATCCTCTCTCCTAAATTTAAAAGAAACAAAAGTTGATGAAGGGCCAGAAATGATGGTTACTGAAGATGAGCCTATTACTACTGCTACTATGGAAGAACAAGAAGTATCAGTAGTAACTCCTACTACTGATATAATAGCAGTAGTAAGTAAAGAAGAGGAAGTAAAAGCCACAAATACTACTGATGCCCTAGCAGTAGTATCTCCTAAAGTCACACCAGTAGTAACTACTCTGGTTACTACTGAAGAGGAAGAATTACAACTACCAGAGCTAATTGAAAGAGAAAAGTATATCGTCATCTCCAAACCACCAACACCTGATCAACCACTTATCATACCTGACATTGATGATAATGTGAACTGGTTTGAGGTAGATGAATGTACACTTCCTCCACATCCCAAGATACTACCAGAAGATCAACTCAAACTGTTTTATCCAAAACTACTACTTCCTGGTATCCCTGATATGAAATACATTCCACCTCCACCATCTGCTTACATTGGAAAAGGAAAAGAAGTCTATGATGATGATTATCCCAATAGAGCATTAGGTCATGAAATGGTAAACAAAATTAATCATGTCAGAGCAGAAAAGCAATCCAGATGGAGAATAAAACAAAGGAAATTTTTGGAGAAAGTGGAAATGTATCAAGCACTAGAGGAAAATAAGAAGAAAGCTCAAAGTGCAATTCCTGTTCAAATACCTGCTCAAATTAAAGATATTCAGATAGAAGCTCAAGAAGCAGAATTCAAGAGGTTCAGAAAAGTAGAAGAAGAACATATTCAATGTCTTGAAGAGTTGGTTTCTGAATGTAAAAGAACTAAAAGTGAACTAACTGATGATGTATTTGAACAGAAGAAAAATATGATAGATTATTTGAAAACAAAAGGGCACTGTGCAAAATCTTTTGGCAGAATGAAGATGATGACTATAATTGAAAAATTTTGTGCTGCCAAGAAGAAGGATTTGGCTGAACAAGAAGAAAAAGAAGCAAAGAAATCTAAAGCCAAAGCCCTAATCCCAATCAGTTCAACATTAATCAAAGCTGGTAGTGTATCAACTACTGGTAATACCTCAACTCCCCAATCAAAGAAAAGAAAAACTGTTGATCAAGAACAAAGCTCTAAAAAGAAATCAAAACAAATTGTACCTGTTCTTGAAATGCCCATTGCTCCCTTACAGAACAATCCAATCATCAATTGGAGGGTTATGCAGAATAATGTGATAGAGATCATAAGGGAAGATAAAATTGTGCAGAGATTCACTGGATGGTTACCTTTAATCATGTCTTGTTCAAGAAGTGATGTCATCAAGTTACTGATTATTGGAAAACCAAGAATGACAAAGAAATCATGGAAAGAATCTGGAGCTAGATACTTAACAAAGATGATAGATGCTGCATTTTATCCAGACAACTATCCAGAACAATTTACCAGTGAAGGAAATGTCTATCATTGGAATGTGATTCCAACTGCACAAATGTACTTCTTTCAGAAATCAGGCAAAGTATGTGAGCTATATCTGTATGAAAAAGAATATCCTCATTCTGAGAAGACCATGTATCAGATATTCACAAATACCATGATGAAACCTTATGATGTTGTTATGTTCCAAAACAAATTAAATTACTTTACAAAGAGGAACAGCAAATATATTATTGAACAAAGGCTTCAACAGAATCAAAGAACCCTTGAGAAAAGAAGAAGGGAACAAGAAGAACAAAAGAAACTTAGTTGATTGAAAGATAATCAATAAGTTTAGGGGGAGATTGTTGGAACAAAATCACAGATCAACTTATTACTGATGCTGCAGTTAGTACTGATCATACTTAGTACTGATGGGGCAGAACATGTTTACTACTGATGAAGTTGATACTGGTGAAGACTATAACTAAGTTACTACTGATCAAGCTTATTGAAGATACTACTGATCAATAGTAGTTACTACTGACGGTTGATATTGGACTTACTACTGATCACCAAACTTACTACTGATGTTATGAATTTACTACTGGTGATTGCAGTTTACTACTGATACGCGTTTTAGAAGCATATCAAGTCCGAGATCTTCGTAGAGATAGTTATAGAATGTAAATCAATGTATATCTTTATAATTCGATGTAAATCAAAGTCCTAGAATAACTAGGGTAAATAGTTTAGCTTCAAGGACTATTATAAATAGTTCCTTACGAATTGTAAACGTACGTGTGTATTGTTAACTCGATAATATACATTGAAGCTTTTTGTGAAACTGTGTTCTTAATACTTTCGCATATTATTTACAGTTCATTGTTCTTAATTACATTGATATAGTGTTGATCCGCTGCAACTTCTATAGTCAATTAGATCTAAGGTGTTTATTAACTTCTCTATAGTTAATCGATCCTGACAGTAATTAAGATAGCCAGTTAAAATGAGCCGGTTAGATAGACATTTATAGCTCGGTCGGAACCGGCCGGTTGGACATAAATACTCAACAATATTGTGATGGATAATTCGGTCCAACCAATTTAACCGTATTTAGGATATTAGTCAAACGATTTTTAATAACTTGGTTTTTATCATTCCATTGGTGGACCTCTCCCTATTTATTAGTATCACGTTATGTGAAAGTGAGACCTATTTATGAATTTGCCTTGGATAATACATTCATGGACTATTCCGATTAATTTTGTTTAAGAGGATTCAACATATTTCATTTAGAAGTCGTGAAAAGATAGAATAATAGTATTTTCTTTCAATAACATGACAGCTTTGAATTCTATAATAATTATGGATTTAATGCTCCTTTCCCGAACATGTGAGTTGGTTAGAGTTATATATAATTTCATGACGTTTTCATTGCAAGAATAAGTACGCATGATGATATTTGACCTATATGTTAGATTCATTAACTCCAAGTTCGGCTTTTATTAGGATATTACTTTTGTTATTGAATCTTCAATAGTGTAGGCATCTCCTACCAATGGATTCTTTATTTTTTTTTTCTTCAGTTTTGTCATCTCAACATCATATATATCATCTCTTCTATACTGAAAAAATCTACTAAAACATACATGCTAACATAATTTGGTCACTTCTTTTATCACTTTGACAAAATATAAAATATGTTGTAGAATGTATAAGTCCCTAATGCAGTCACTATCTCTCTACTCGCCCCTTAAACTTCACTTGACAGACAAAAACTAAGGAATAATTGAACTGAAGAAGAAAAGAAATGAACATCGTGCCAATAATGTCAGTTTGAGAAAGCAAAATGAAGAACCAACCTACGAATCCGTTGACAAGGGGTATTATGGAGTCGGATAACACAAATTAAAGGTCACAAGAGTAGAAAATTGAACTTATTTTAACCAATAATTTACCACTGAATATATATGTGTGATGAAGCTCACGTTTGAAGCGTGACATCCACGAGGAGTGGCAGACCCAGCTAGCTACCTAATTAAGCCAAATCGTGCCACAAGTCGTATGATATGAAGGTGACAATTATTTTGTGCCACCATACAAAAACAAATTGGTGGTGGCGTGGACACCGGACAACCAGCCGTCACTGCTATCCCACTAGGCCACCATACCTAAGAACAATGTTGTAGAACTCGCTAATCGCTACCTGTTCGTTCGACGACTTTGTAACAAGTACTCGGTTACTCGGTGAGTACTCGGCGAGTACTCGAATCGGGAAATTTTTATGTATAGAATTTTTAAAATATGTAATATACATGTAATTTACCTAATTTTTAAAATAAATACATATTAAATGATAAATTTTAAGTTAAATTATGCCCCTATGTATAAGATTAGTAGCACATGACAAGTAACATATCTCCATTCCCTTGTGTGCCTAACATTGCATTCTCTTTAAATCTATAAACTAAAAATTTTAAAACCCAATTGGCCCTAAATCCCTGTTGTTGATTGATTTTGATCGCCTAAACCGATTTTCACCACCATTAACCGTTGTTCACTGCCGTTGACCGAGTAATTAACCGGTTAGGACCAACCTGACTCACTAGAACATCGGGTAGCGGTTACCCGACGAGTACTTGGCCTGGTAGACCGAGTTTTACAACACTGCCTAAGAATATTTCCAAATTATTTTGACACTTCCCGTCTTAGAGCTCAGTAAGTATGATTAACTAGTAGATTTTTATCTCGCATGATAGCGCGGGAAGTTTTTTTTACATGATACCTAAGAGAATTCAAACTGTTGCCTTTTCCATTATACACCAAGACTTTAAATATACACAAAAGGGAGCTATTCTAGCCTTAATCTAAGCCTATCAATATTCGGTATTCAATGGTTCCCATTTATACATATTGACCGAATATTGTCTAATAAATCAACATAATGACAATAATGAATAATATATTTACATATATTCTAACACCCCCCCGCAGTCGTAGCGGGAGACGGTCGGACGCTTAGACTGTTGCGAAAGTCTTCAAACAAAATTAGAGGTAGACTTTTTGTAAAAATGTCAGCAATTTGATAGCGAGACGGAACGTGTAATACACGAACGAGACCCCGTGCCACCTTTTCGCGAACAAAATGAATATCCATCTCTATATGTTTTGTACGTTGGTGTTGAACTGGATTACCGGATAAGTAGATTGCACTTACATTATCACAGTACACGATAGTAGCTTTCTGAACCGGGCATTGAAGTTCAAGTAATAGGTTACGTAGCCAACACGATTCGGCGACCACATTAGCGACGCCCCGGTATTCAGCTTCGGCACTAGACCGAGATAACGTGGGTTGCCGTTTTGCTGACCAAGAGATCAAATTATCACCAAGATAGACACAATATCCGGAAGTGGATCGGCGGGTGTCGGGACAGCCGCCCCAATCTGCATCCGTATAAGACAAGAGAGTTGTGGTAGTAGACTTATACAAGTGTAAACCGTGTTTTAACGTGCCTTGTATATACCGGAGGATGCGTTTGAGGGCTGCCATATGAGTATCTCGTGGGTCATGCATAAAAAGGCATACCTGTTGTACCGCATATGAAATGTCCGGGCGGGTGAACGTAAGATACTGTAGAGCACCGGCGAGACTGCGATATAAAGAAGGATCCGTGAACTTAGGGCTAGAAGCGGCACTAAGTTTTGGTTTTGTATCGACCGGAGTAGCGGATGGTTTGCATGTTGACATGCCAGCCCGAGCTATGATATCTGCAGCATAGTGAGATTGTGACAGGAAGAGACCGTGAGGATGGTGAGTAACGGAAACACCGAGGAATGAGCTCAACGGCCCTAAATCTTTCATAGCAAACTCGTGACCAAGAAGGGAGATGATTTTGTTAAGTAGCTCATTCGAAGAGGCCGTGAGAATAATATCATCTACATACAACAGAAGATATGCAAGTTGATCTCCGTGTTTAAAAATAAACAAAGAGTTGTCCGAGATGCTATGAGTGAACCCATAAGTTGACACGTAATCGGCAAATCGTGTGTACCAAGCTCGTGGCGCTTGCTTTAAGCCATATAAAGATTTTTTAAGTAGACACACATGATTTGGAAATGAGGGATCCCGAAAACCCAATGGTTGATGCATATATACGGTTTCGTTTAAGTTACCGTGAAGAAATGCATTCTTGACATCAAGTTGTCGTATCGGCCATGATTTAGAGATCGCTAAACTTAGAACCGTGCGAATGGTAGCGGGTTTGACAACGGGGCTAAACGTTTCGCCACAATCAATACCTACACGTTGAGTTTTTCCATCCCCGACAAGACGGGCTTTGTGCCTTTCAAAAGAACCATCGGCTCGTATCTTGTGTGTCAAAATCCACATGCTACGCATAACATTCGCATTTGGGGGTCGAGGAACCAACTCCCATGTGTTATTTTGCATTAAGGCCCGGTACTCATCATCCATGGCAATCTTCCAATTAGGGTCCCGAAGAGCATCAATGGGATTCTTTGGAATTGGAGATGGAGAGTGTTGCGTATGTAAATTAAAGGGTGTTTTGGGTTTAAACACCCCTGTTTGGCTACGTGTGACGGGTCTATTTGAAATGGGTTGAGAATGATGGGCCGCCGGCGAGGGCAGTGGATCATGGATTGCCGCAGGAGGCAATGGGCCGCTATCGGATGGTGCAAGCCCACTAGTTGGGCTGTTAGCGTGAAGTGGGCTGGCAGAGTGTGAAGGAGTTTGTTGGTGGGCCGTGGAAGGTGTGGAATTATCATTTGGGAGTGGATGTGGTAGAGCAGTAGGTATTTGTGATTGGGTGGGAGGTTGGTGAATAAAGTTTTTAATGTAGTGGTTTTGATCAGTATCTAGAAAATGATATTGTGGGGTTGGTGTGATGGTTTCGAATGGAAATTGAGATTCATCAAAGATGACATGTCGACACACAATAATTTTATGTGTGACCATGTCATAACACCGATAGCCCCGATGATTGTCCGGGAACCCCAAGAACACACACGGTTTAGACCGCGATTGTAATTTGTGAAGGGTTGTGGTTGGTAAAAGTGGGTAACATAATGCTCCAAAAATCCGTAGGTGTGAATAATCCGGCTCTTTTAGATACAATAAGGATAATGGTGATTTAAACTTGATAACTTTGCTTGGTAAAATATTTTGAAGATATGTGGCCATGCTTAGAGCATAGGGCCAAAACCTTGGAGGAACCGATGCATGTGAAAGAAGAGTACGAACGACATTGTTGAGAGATCGTATTTTACGTTCGGCTTTACCATTTTGAGAAGACGTATATGGGCATGAAAAACGAAGACCAATGCCATATTTGGTACAAAAATGCCGAACATCATGATTATCAAACTCCTTGCCATTATCACATTGTATATTTTTAATATTGCGCTCAAATTGAGTGCGAATAAAAGCATGAAATTTCTCAAAAATGGAGAAAACATCCGATTTCCTAGCCAAAGGATACGTCCAAACAAAGTTAGTATAATCATCTAATAACACAAGATAATATCGAAAACCCGCATTACTCAAAACCGGAGAAGTCCACAAATCACAATGGATAATATCAAAAGGAAATAACGTATTATTAGGAGACATATGAAAAGGTAACTTGATATGTTTACCAAGAACACATGACCTACATACGATAGAGTTTTTATTAGAACCACAATCAATACTTTTATTATGTCTTAATGACTCAAAAACCGGGAGGCCGGGATGACCTAACCGATCATGCCATAAAGAAGAGTTTAAAACCGCAAAACTAAAATGTTGAACCGGAGCCGTGTTCGTCACTGGATAAAGATCGCCTTGGCTATCACATCTCATGACCCGTTTCCCTGTCCGAAAATCCTTCACAGAAAATCCAAAAGGGTCAAATTCCACAGACACTAAATTATCGGTAGTGAATTTCCGTACCGATATTAAGTTTTTAATAATATGAGGAGCGTATAAAACATTTTTCAAAGCTAACGGAGGAAATGGTCTTTGAATTTTAGTGTGACCATACCCAAGAATTGGAATAGTTTGACCATTGCCCACAAAAATGCCGTTAGTTTTACGCGAATTATAAAAAGAGGAGAGTTTACCCTTGTCGGATGTAACATGAGACGACGCCCCGGTATCCATCACCCAAGGAGAATTCGGTGGATTGAGACCCATGGTATACATGGCAGCCTCGATATCAGTGGGTGTATAGTCTGTGTTTGTACCCGAGGTGTAAGCTTGATGAGCAGCCTTTGGATCAGTACCCAATATGCCTTCATATTTGTTATGATTAGGCCCAGAATTGTTTTTGGCCCATGAGTTCGTGGGATAGGGACAAGGGGGGATGGCCCATGGTGGGGGTGTAGCCCAATTTCCATGTGAAGCCATCCATTGAGCCCAAGGAAAATAGGCAGAGGGCATTTGATTGCTTCCACCGCCACCGTAATTACGGCGATTGACGCCGCCGTTTCCACCACCTGGGCGACCCCCACGACCCCCACTTTTACCGCCTCGGCGGCCACCTCTGGAAAACCCGTCACGAGTATTAGTTCGGCTGCTGGTCCCGTGATTATTGCCGGTCATAACATCGGCAGAAGGGGTGAGAAGAGCCGAATTCGACGCTGTTGCAGCCTTTTTCGCCAGGCCTGCTTCTTCTAGGGTTAGCATAGACCGTGCGTGGTGAAAATTGGGCAACGGATTGCTCTGCCGTAATAACGTACCGACTCCATTGTACGCATCAGTGAGCCCGGAAACCATCTGCAGAACGAGACGATCGTTAGAGACCTCGGACCCGACATTTCTCAACTGATCTGAGAGCTCCTTCAAGCGTTGGCAGTATGCCGAAACGCTATCAAAATCAGCTAGAACAGTGTGTGAAAACTCCTGTTCTAAAGTGACGGCGCGAGCGTGCTTGTTATCTTCGAACAAATCGCGTAAGCGATTCCAAGTATCCATAGCGGTTGCACCCGACACCAGAATAGTTGTGATCAAATCAGTGGAAATAGTGGCGTAAATCCACCCTAAAACCGTTGCATCCAGGGTGGTCCACTGTTCTTCATCGTCTTCTTTACGCGGAGTACCCGGTTTATCGGACGGAATAATATGATGTAACACTTGCATTGAGCGAGCACAAATCTTGAAAAGTTCCGCCCAGGTAGAGTATTGTACATTCTTTTGTTCGAGTTTGATTGGGATGTGATTACGGATGTTTGAAACTCCGAGAGCAGGGTGGAAGCGGTTGTTGGTAGGGGTAGAATTGGTGGTGGTTTCTTGATTGAGTGCCATAGAAAATGAGGATAACACTCAATGGAACAGTAAGAAGAAAAGAAGATAATCTCGATCACTGTTATTGGCTAAAAAGAAAAAAATATGAACTGTAGAGAGTTGGCGGAAGAGAAAGAAAGCCAAGAAAGGAAGAGATTAATAATTCTCTGATACCATAAGAGAATTCAAACTGTTGCCTTTTCCATTATACACCAAGACTTTAAATATACACAAAAGGGAGCTATTCTAGCCTTAATCTAAGCCTATCAATATTCGGTATTCAATGGTTCCCATTTATACATATTGACCGAATATTGTCTAATAAATCAACATAATGACAATAATGAATAATATATTTACATATATTCTAACAATACCAAAATTAATGGTTACTGATATTTATACAATTATAAATTTATATTTGTAATAATGGATACCATAAATAATTTGAGCTGTAAAATCAAGTTATAAATATTATTTTACTAATTGCACATTACATTTTTTGGATAAAACTATCAACATATTAAAAAGGGAGATTAAAATATAAGTATTCGAAACGTAAATATCAAAAATGCTAAAAGGCTAAAATCAAGTAAAAGAAAAAGGAAAGTCAAAGTTGACAGCTAAGAATTTAAAAAAAAAAATGAGAAGTCTGCATGCACGCTGACACTATTCACCCAGTTCGTGAATGTATTATATATATTGAGTCAAAACGGTTGGTTTAGAGCACAGGGTGGGGCCATGTTAGACCCTATAACATGGATTATACCACACCGTGGCTCATGTTATAATCATGTTAAAATAAAAATGTTACCGCCATTACGGTATTTTATAAGATTTTATGCCTGAAAATTGTGCTTAACATGACTTTAACATGCTAACACCATACCGGTGTATGTTAAAAATATGCTAAACCCATGTTAAAACCCAAAAACCTATAACATGGTTATAACACTCATCCCACACTTTGTGCACTTATGTTTGGTTATACTTTCAACATTATCGGTTATATTTTAAAGGTTTTGTTAATATGTGACCCATAAGCATACGATAACCAACATTTAATAAACTAAAATTTCCTTAATCAATGTCAAATGATATTAATGAGTCTTTAATACTTTTGTGTTAAACTGATTTTACCCTTACGATAATTGGAAATGAAGTGTTTCAATAAATTAAATGCAGGAGCATAAAAAAACATTTAATATTTACTATCATGCGATCTAAGATACATATTAGAAAAACTCATGATCAAAACAAAAAACTATTAATATTTTTAAAAAAATAATATTATTTACTACCTCCGTATCAAAATAAGTGATACATATGAATAATTACAGTTTTTGAGGCAAAAGATTAAAAGGTGGTTTACGATATATTAAAGTGAATAGTTAGTGGAGATTGAGTCTTACTTCTTTGAAATAAAGTGATATTAATTATGTTTAAAAGTAAAAGTAAGAGTAATAAGATAATTTCACTTTATTAAAGTAGATAATTAAAGAAGAATGTGTCCCACTTTTTTACCAAATAAGTTAAATTTTAGAAGTGTATCACTTATTTTGATCAACCCTTAAATAGAAAGTGTATCATTTATTTTGATACAAGTGTAGTATAACATAAATAGTCTAGTTAGAATTCTAAGTGAAGCTTGGTGTAGGTACCCCTCTCGATGACTTCTTAGAGATTACGAGTTTCATCCGTTTCTGATAAACATTTACTACACGATCATAAGAATGTTTGGAAATTAGTATATTAATACTTAAGTCACGTACATTACAAACATACTCGATAATATGAGGAATTCCATTATAACGAAAATACCCGTTTATAAAACATATAATAAAAAAAAGGTTTTGTTAATGACAGCCCTTAGGGCTGTCATTAAGAGGTGGTTACGTGCATAAATTGTTTGTACTTTCAGTGGTGGGGGTTGATGCCTAAAATACAGGGGGGTTACTGATTATTGTACAAGTTTTTGATGCGTGTCTTGACGTTTTAGTGACAGCCCTTACGACTGTCATTATCATTTTCCTAAAAATAAAAGTCTAGTTAGTATTCTAAAAATAAGTGAAGAGTATTTACTATTTTCTACTTTTAATCTCTCTATATATATCTCACTTGATCCAACATAAACAAAGGTAGTTGTGGCTTCAGTAATGAATGGTGTTGAAGGCTCATTAGATTCCTCATCTTACATGAATGTTATGAGCATGAATGGAGGGCTAGGATTCACCTTTATGCAAATGGAGGAACTCAAATTACAAGCCCTAATCTACAAACATATTGAAGCTGGATTACCTGTTCCTTCCCACCTCCTCCTACCAATTTGGAACTCCGTTGTTGCTTCCTTAACAGGTACTCTAATTCAATTTCATATAGTTCTTAACAATTGTGTAGATCGATCGATCAATATAAACTCGAAAAATGATAAATAAATCATGGGTTTTGCTAATATGTGTTCAATCATATGTTAACGAATGTTTAATAAATAAAAAATTTCTTTAATTATAGTAAAATGATATTGATTAGTCATTAATGCATTAAGTACAGGGGCATAAAAGGTATTTAGCATTTATTATGATGTCTGATGCACATATTAGAAAATCTCATAAATCATATAGCTTTGATTAATTCTTTAGGGTCAGGATGTGATCGTAGTTTATATGACAACTACAAAAATACAATGGAAGCTGAACCAGGAAGATGTAAGAGAACTGATGGGAAGAAATGGAGGTGTAGCAAAGAAGTTGTCATCGGTTTTAAGTATTGTGAAAGGCATTTGCATCGTGGCCGTACCCGTTCAAGAAAGGATGTGGAAACCGACACCATTGTTGCCACTGCCAGCCACCAATGTACGCCATAAAAATCTATGAAAACAACAATATTAGGAACACTGTATTTCAAGACCCGGTCGAGTTAGGGGTATTTTAGTCATTTTACAAAGTTATTTCTTTTATTTTGTTTAACAGCCATTTAGTAAGTTATTTCTTTCATGATCCATGTGTTTGAGATAATATGAATTTTGTCGGTTAACGATATATTTTAGGAAGTACAGTTAAAACATAAACTTTACTTCTACTGCAAAATATATTAAAAACATGTCTCTTATTTTAGAGATTCATGAGAGGTGGCTACATGTGGGCTTGTCGGGTCAAGTAATGTATGAGTGGGTGAAAATGGGTCAAATGTGTTGGGGTCATAATGGACAGACTGGATCAGGTTAACTCATTAATTTTTCCAGTTTCTATTAATTTTAATGGTATATCAAAATAAGAAATGGCGTTGGCCATGGACCTAATGTTCGTGAGTTCAAGTCCCGATAAGAGTAAATGGAGTAGATTAGATGTTAAAAATAAAATAAAATGGCAGACTCATAAATTTAAGTTATTGAGAGCACAAAATAAAAACCACAATCTAGCTAGGTGGGCAATACCATTCCAAGTAAGCAAAATTTGCATCTCAATGCATAACCTCATAGTAGATGCGAAGTTCACTTTCAAGATGTTTAAATTCCATATTATTAATATATTACTAGCAGGGTACCGCGCAATGCGGCGGAGAAAAAGATAAATAAATAGAAAATAAAATATTGTAAAATAAAGATAATTAAAAAATTATCTGAAATTAGGCCGTTTACCTCATAAATGTTAGCAGTTATTGCACTTTTATTTGAATAAGTACATTGAAAAGGAAATAGTAGCACAAATCCCATGTAGTTGAGATGGAAAATCATGAATCCTTTATGCGCAAGGTCATAGGTTCGAATCCTGTGGCTTGTGTTTTATATTCTGGGTGCTTTTAAAAATTAAGATATTTCCCGAAATAGTAAGGTTGAAAATTAAGTAATGCTATAAAGGAAAGTCCTAAATGCTTTATATATTAGTAAGATAAGATAATAGATACATCTTATGGGTTGTTTTTTTCTTTTAGTGGTTTGGCTAAAGTGTATGTCTGGATAAATTTTATCTTTCTAGAAAATTTGGTGTTATTTATTTTACTGAATGAATACTCTGAATAATTAAATTTGACCATTTTTTTTATCATACCTCATTTTTTTTAAAAATTTGTTAATGTATATTTTTGAATTGAAATTTTAAGTGATAAAAATGTCACCATACGAATTTTTTTACTCAAAAATCTTTTAGATAAAATAATGATAAAATAAAATCTCTTGCAATGAGCTAGAGGAAAAAGGTACACAAAGTTAGCCTAGATGATTAAAACGCCAATCTAACCAATTTACAAATGAAAATTTTCCCCTATTAGAAGTCAAATAAAAGAAAAAAAAATTAGAAACATTGCCGAGGTTTTATTTCCTAGGATTCTTAAATGTATCATTCATAAAGCACCACAACATTCAAAGTGTGCATAGAATAACCACTTTAAAGTGGAATTTGCTTCTATTTGAGTAGTTGAATACGCAAGGCTTATTGTATCCATGATAGTATCAGGAAGGGGATTTGATCTTCCACCATTATAAAATAGCAATTCAAAGATCCTTAGCTACCTTGCATCAAAGGAAAATATGAGTTTCGTCGTAAGGTCTTTATCGCACATGAAACATCTAACTGAGTCTAAATCAACAACTTTTTTTTATCCAAATTGATTCATGTGGAAAGTTTATTCTTTGCAAGCCGTCAAGCAAAAATGTTAACTTTTTCCAGGGACAATTTATGGTTAGATCAATTTTGGACACCCATTTATCTAACTCATTAGAAAAAGGGGGCATTTAACTAAGGGAATTCATTTCAACACCACTTTTATATCATACACCACATAATACAACTATATTAAGCATTGTGGTAGATGTATTAAAAGTTATGGTGTAAAAATCACCATCTTTTAACTAAGGAATTCGTTTAACATTTCCAGGCTAATTCATTAGCAAACATAGGCATTATTCTCTAGTTCCATGACGGCCTAATATTCCGATGAACGGAGTGCAATGTGTTGTTCTTGTGTTGCCTGCCGAACCTAGACTGCTGAATTGGGCTTGTAACTATCGGATGCTCTCTTGATTGGGCCTTAGTAGGAAACTAAGTGGACCATCTATAGTAGGCGCAATCTATGGGCTCGGATTAATTGGGCCTACCCTTGACTGGGCCTCGGCAGAAATTTGGAGAGTTAACTTTTTGTTTGAATTAGCTTTAGTGACATGGTTACAATACTTCTAAGCCAATTACAATTTAACCTCTCTTTTTTTACTTAACATATTATTTAGGTATTTAACGTTAAGGAATTAATTAACAAATAATACATTAAGTAATTACCCCGAAATTTAAAAGTAAGTATGTGTTAAACAGGGTCTAGTTGCAACAGTACTAAATGAGAGACAAAACATGATTTAAGAGTTGTAACAATCAATAACTAAATTTAATGAAGAGTACTACAATAGAGAATCGTTCAATTAGATCACTCCAACATGAGGAAATACTAACTAGAAGATCTCACGTATACAAATGACCAAGTTGAGCAGCCAACCAAAAGATCAATACAACAAACACACACACACATACATGAAACAAAAGATATATCAAATGACTGTCTAACATGCAGCAGAAGAGATCGAAGACAATAGTTGAGGCCTAGAATTTTGGTGGTGCGAGTTTTGTTGCTCCATAGTATGGAGGTGGTGGTGGGTATGTTGGATAAGGAAATGAAAAGCTTCAATCCCATCTCACAACCCCACAAATATACCATTTCCTCCCTGGGGAAATCACGTCATATCCACTAGTTAGAGCTTTATAATTCTCAGCGGGTGATTGTTGAAATGAAGCTCCATTTACTCTAATTACATTATGTATTCCCACTGGGTACCTGAAAACTGCATCAATAACACATGACTAATTAGCAATTTGCTTCAAAACATATATACAACGGTTATATTTAATGGTTAGAATATACCAAGTTTGTCTCCTACTACGAATTGCTTTCCCATGGCAGGCCCAATCGAAGTTCAGAGTCCACCCATAATTATCTCCAACCACAAACACATTGCCGGAGGAGGAGAAATTGAAGGAAGAACATTGATGAAAAGCTTCATAACACCAATGCTTTCCAACTCCACAAATGTACCATTTTCTTCCTGGGGTTGTTAAAGTTATGACATCATATCCACTTGTTAGAGCTAATTCATTAGTCGTAGGAATCATGCATTGTTGGAAGACCGTCCCGTTGACTCTAAACACATTGTGTTTTCCAGCACCGTATTCGAAATACTGCATTATAATTTATTACTATGTTGTACAATTTGTTATAAAAGAAGTACATTATAGTGTTTGAAGTGATTTTTGTGATGTTAAAATCACTACGTGCTCATATGTAAAAGTGAGTATATATAGTATAAGTGTTGAATATTTTATATTCTGTAACAATGTTAGTAATAATCAAAGAAGCAAAATGAACATGCAAACCTGAAAATCGACGAGAATCAAACTGCACGGAATGGGATTCCTGTCCTTTAAGGTTTATACGTGCTGTATGCTGCTAGCCTCTACGTATCACCCCAGGATTTGATGCAGTACGCTGGTAAGTTCTTACAGCCAAGAATCACCAAACAACACAAAGTGTTTAATCAGAAACAGGAAGGTACAGAGCACAAGAACGCGGGAGCAATTGAGAGAGAATGTGTGTTTTTTCGGTGTGTTCTAGACTGAGCCTCGAGCCAGTTTTATAGTGAACCCAATGTGTCAAAACTGTAACTGCTCGGGATTAATGTTGACCATTAAGCCAGACGTTTTAACTGATATGGTCATAAACCAAAAACGTTACAGCGACCGATGCGTCGTGCGAAGTGCAAAGTGCGCCTAAATCGCGCCATTTCGCGTCATCGGTCTCGGCTCGGCGCGCGTGTGGGTCTAGCCTTTAATCCTCCACTAAAGCCTTTGAAAGCTTAAGGAATTAAGTGCCTTATAAACCCACTTAATGTTCTTCCCCCCACCAATATGGGAACTTGCCAACTTGCAAGTATTAATTAATATATATATGTATATATTAATATTAATTAATAATTCCAAACAATCCCCCACCAAGTTGGAAAGTTTCCTTTCATTCAGACAGATGCTGTCACTTAGGTGTCACAAAGATTAAACCCAAGTTTAATGTGAGCAAACAAGAGGATATTGATTCAATGGTATCCTAATAGGTTTAAACCAAGAACCTTAATAACCTCCCCGGTTTACCCCCACACAACATATGCCATCTTTGTGTTCTCCCTGAGCACTAATATGGCCATGTGCTAAAATCCTTTTCATGACCCTTTAGAAGACAAACCAACAGTCTTCATTTGAGGCGGCACCACCTCTAGATCATATAGGCAAAATTTTACAACATCATCGCTGCTTAGATGTCTCCAAAATTTTGTTAAGAGTATTAACTCATCCTCGTTCTCGGCAACGATGTACTATCCTACCTCACATGGATCTATCTTGATTGATAGTACCTTCTATCGTTAGTAATTTCGTTGTTACCCATTAAACTTGAAAATAGGAGCACTAAGTTTAAGTTGGGTTTCCATTACTAACGATTCTAGTTTGGTTTTAGACTCATGACTCTCTCGGTAGATGTTACCAAATCTCTCGTCAGAGGTTTAGTAAACGGATCTGCCAAGTTCTTCGATGTCTTGACATAAACAACTTTGATGGTACCACTTTCAATTAGTTGTCTCACAGAATGATGACGAAGACCTACGTGTCCCGTCTTCCCATTATATACAGAATTATATACTTTAGACAGTGTGGCCTCACTGTCACAGTACATGGGAATTGAAGGCATTGGAGTATCCCACAAACGGATATCCAAGAGTAGATCTCTAATCCACTCTGCCTCTTTGCCTGCAGCGGCTAGAGCAATGAGCTCAGCTTCCATCGTTGAGTGAGCTATACATGACTGTTTCTTGCTCGCCTAAGAAATAGCCCCACCAGCTAGTGTATAAATCCATCCACTTGTGGATTTAGAATCACTCCTGTTATTAATCCAGCTGGCATCTGAATACCCTTCTAGTATACTAGATTTTAACGTGTAAGTCAACTCAAGATTACTAGTCCTTTTTAGGTATCCTAGTACTCTTCCTACTGCCTTCCAGTGCTCTGTACGACAGTATATTGACTTAGCTTGCTTACTGCAAAAGCAATGTCAGGTCTAGTGCAATGTGTAGCATACATCATGCTTCCAATTGCACTAGCATATTCTAGTTGAGCCACTGCTCTACCAGAGTTCACTTCAAGTTTTACACTAGAATCGAAAGGAGTGTTAAATTCCTTAAAATTCAAGTGTTGAAACTTTGTCAAAATTTTCTCTATGTAATGTGATTGACTTAGAGAAATTTGACTATCTGTTCTTTTAACCCTAATACCAAGAATGGTATCCACTTCCCCTAAATCTTTCATCTTAAAGTTCGA
Organism: Calendula officinalis; assembly: GCA_963853835.1. Lineage (NCBI taxonomy): Eukaryota > Viridiplantae > Streptophyta > Magnoliopsida > Asterales > Asteraceae > Calendula > Calendula officinalis. The sequence goes on along the minus strand of OY970830.1, from coordinate 38,061,432 downwards.
GGATAGGTACTTCTTCGTATCAAGAATACCTTGTAGGTGAGTGCCAATGATCAACATATCATCAACATAAAGACAGATAACAACGGTGTATTCAGTTGTGCATTTAGTGTAGATACATCTATCAACACTATTATGCTTAAAACCAAATGCAGATACAGTGGTGTCAAACCTCTCATGCCACTGTTTTGGAGCTTGCTTCAAACCGTACAGTGATTTAATAAGTCTACAAACTTTGTTTTCCTGTCTGAAAATTGATTAGTAGATTAATCACAGAATATAGAACAAACAAAAAATATAAACCTTAAAGATTGTTGAATATTTTATATTCTGTAACAATGTTAGTAATAATCAAAGAAGCAAAATGAACATGCAAACCTGAAAATCGACGAGAATCAAACTGCACGGAATGGGATTCCTGTCCTTTAAGGTTTATACGTGCTGTATGCTGCTAGCCTCTACGTATCACCCCAGGATTTGATGCAGTACGCTGGTAAGTTCTTACAGCCAAGAATCACCAAACAACACAAAGTGTTTAATCAGAAACAGGAAGGTACAGAGCACAAGAACGCGGGAGCAATTGAGAGAGAATGTGTGTTTTTTCGGTGTGTTCTAGACTGAGCCTCGAGCCAGTTTTATAGTGAACCCAATGTGTCAAAACTGTAACTGCTCGGGATTAATGTTGACCATTAAGCCAGACGTTTTAACTGATATGGTCATAAACCAAAAACGTTACAGCGACCGATGCGTCGTGCGAAGTGCAAAGTGCGCCTAAATCGCGCCATTTCGCGTCATCGGTCTCGGCTCGGCGCGCGTGTGGGTCTAGCCTTTAATCCTCCACTAAAGCCTTTGAAAGCTTAAGGAATTAAGTGCCTTATAAACCCACTTAATGTTCTTCCCCCCACCAATATGGGAACTTGCCAACTTGCAAGTATTAATTAATATATATATGTATATATTAATATTAATTAATAATTCCAAACAATCCCCCACCAAGTTGGAAAGTTTCCTTTCATTCAGACAGATGCTGTCACTTAGGTGTCACAAAGATTAAACCCAAGTTTAATGTGAGCAAACAAGAGGATATTGATTCAATGGTATCCTAATAGGTTTAAACCAAGAACCTTAATAACCTCCCCGGTTTACCCCCACACAACATATGCCATCTTTGTGTTCTCCCTGAGCACTAATATGGCCATGTGCTAAAATCCTTTTCATGACCCTTTAGAAGACAAACCAACAGTCTTCATTTGAGGCGGCACCACCTCTAGATCATATAGGCAAAATTTTACAACATCATCGCTGCTTAGATGTCTCCAAAATTTTGTTAAGAGTATTAACTCATCCTCGTTCTCGGCAACGATGTACTATCCTACCTCACATGGATCTATCTTGATTGATAGTACCTTCTATCGTTAGTAATTTCGTTGTTACCCATTAAACTTGAAAATAGGAGCACTAAGTTTAAGTTGGGTTTCCATTACTAACGATTCTAGTTTGGTTTTAGACTCATGACTCTCTCGGTAGATGTTACCAAATCTCTCGTCAGAGGTTTAGTAAACGGATCTGCCAAGTTCTTCGATGTCTTGACATAAACAACTTTGATGGTACCACTTTCAATTAGTTGTCTCACAGAATGATGACGAAGACCTACGTGTCCCGTCTTCCCATTATATACAGAATTATATACTTTAGACAGTGTGGCCTCACTGTCACAGTACATGGGAATTGAAGGCATTGGAGTATCCCACAAACGGATATCCAAGAGTAGATCTCTAATCCACTCTGCCTCTTTGCCTGCAGCGGCTAGAGCAATGAGCTCAGCTTCCATCGTTGAGTGAGCTATACATGACTGTTTCTTGCTCGCCTAAGAAATAGCCCCACCAGCTAGTGTATAAATCCATCCACTTGTGGATTTAGAATCACTCCTGTTATTAATCCAGCTGGCATCTGAATACCCTTCTAGTATACTAGATTTTAACGTGTAAGTCAACTCAAGATTACTAGTCCTTTTTAGGTATCCTAGTACTCTTCCTACTGCCTTCCAGTGCTCTGTACGACAGTATATTGACTTAGCTTGCTTACTGCAAAAGCAATGTCAGGTCTAGTGCAATGTGTAGCATACATCATGCTTCCAATTGCACTAGCATATTCTAGTTGAGCCACTGCTCTACCAGAGTTCACTTCAAGTTTTACACTAGAATCGAAAGGAGTGTTAAATTCCTTAAAATTCAAGTGTTGAAACTTTGTCAAAATTTTCTCTATGTAATGTGATTGACTTAGAGAAATTTGACTATCTGTTCTTTTAACCCTAATACCAAGAATGGTATCCACTTCCCCTAAATCTTTCATCTTAAAGTTCGAGGATAGGTACTTCTTCGTATCAAGAATACCTTGTAGGTGAGTGCCAATGATCAACATATCATCAACATAAAGACAGATAACAACGGTGTATTCAGTTGTGCATTTAGTGTAGATACATCTATCAACACTATTATGCTTAAAACCAAATGCAGATACAGTGGTGTCAAACCTCTCATGCCACTGTTTTGGAGCTTGCTTCAAACCGTACAGTGATTTAATAAGTCTACAAACTTTGTTTTCCTGTCTGAAAATTGATTAGTAAATTAATCACAGAATATAGAACAAACAAAAAATATAAACCTTAAAGATTGTTGAATATTTTATATTCTGTAACAATGTTAGTAATAATCAAAGAAGCAAAATGAACATGCAAACCTGAAAATCGACGAGAATCAAACTGCACGGAATGTGATTCCTGTCCTTTAAGGTTTATACGTGCTGTATGCTGCTAGCCTCTACGTATCACCCCAGGATTTGATGCAGTACGCTGGTAAGTTCTTACAGCCAAGAATCACCAAACAACACAAAGTGTTTAATCAGAAACAGGAAGGTACAGAGCACAAGAACGCGGGAGCAATTGAGAGAGAATGTGTGTTTTTTCGGTGTGTTCTAGACTGAGCCTCGAGCCAGTTTTATAGTGAACCCAATGTGTCAAAACTGTAACTGCTCGGGATTAATGTTGACCATTAAGCCAGACGTTTTAACTGATATGGTCATAAACCAAAAACGTTACAACGACCAAAGTCATCAACCAGTTTTAATACCCAGACGTTACAGTCTTCTCAAACACACGACCAAAAATAAAAGCTCCTCAGCTCCCAGCGACCGAAGCGTCGTGCGAAGTGCAAAGTGCGCCTAAATCGCGCCATTTCGCGTCATCGTTCTCGGCTCGGCGCGCGTGTGGGTCTAGCCTTTAATCCTCCACTAAAGCCTTTGAAAGCTTAAAGAATTAAGTGCCTTATAAACCCACTTAATGTTCTTCCCCCCACCAATATGGGAACTTGCCAACTTGCAAGTATTAATTAATATATATATGTATATATTAATATTAATTAATAATTCCAACAATCCCCCACCAAGTTGGAAAGTTTCCTTTCATTCAGACAGATGCTGTCACTTAGGTGTCACGAAGATTAAACCCAAGTTTAATGTGAGCAAACAAGAGGAGATTGATTCAATGGTATCCTAATAGGTTTAAACCAAGAACCTTAATAACCTCCCCGGTTTACCCCCACACAACATATGCCATCTTTGTGTTCTCCCTGAGCACTAATATGGCCATGTGCTAAAATCCTTTTCATGACCCTTTAGAAGACAAACCAACAGTCTTCATTTGAGGCGGCACCACCTCTAGATCATATAGGCAAAATTTTACAACATCATCGTTGCTTAGATGTCTCCAAAATATTGTTAAGAGTATTAACTCATCCTCGTTCTCGGCAACGATGTACTATCCAACCTCACATGGATCTATCTTGATTGATAGTACCTTCTATCGTTAGTAATTTCGTTGTAACCCATTAAACTTGAAAATAGGAGCACTAAGTTCAAGTTGGGTTTCCATTACTAACGATTCTAGTTTGGTTTTAGACCCATGACTCTCGCTGTAGATGTTACCAAATCTCTCGTCAGAGGTTTAGTAAACGGATCTGTCAAGTTCTTCGATGTCTTGACATAAACAACTTTGATGGTACCACTTTCAATTAGTTGTCTCACAGAATGATGACGAAGACCTACGTGTCTCGTCTTCCCATTATACACAGAATTATATACTTTAGACAGTGTGGCCTCACTGCGAAGTGCAAAGTGCGCCTAAATCGCGCAATTTCGCGTCATCGGTCTCGGCTCGGCGCGCGTGTGGGTCTAGCCTTTAATCCTCCACTAAAGCCTTTGAAAACTTAAAGAATTAAGTGCCTTATAAACCCATTTAATGTTCTTCCCCCCACCAATATGGGAACTTGCCAACTTGCAAGTATTAATTAATATATATATGTATGTATATATTAATATTAATTAATAATTCGAACAATAAGTGGACACATACCAAGTTTATCGCCAACTACAAATTGTTTGCCATAGGCCCATGCTTGATAGTCAAAGTTGAGAGTCCAACCTTTGTCGTCACCTACAATAAACACCTTAGCCGAAACCGAAGTAGCTAGAGCTGCTGCTGTTATTGCTATGAAAAAAATGATGTTCCACGTGTTGGTAGCCATGTTTGATCGATCACTTTATTAGAGTATGCTTCTAATTAAGTACTTGTGTTTATGTGAAGTGGATATAGATGAAATTGGCTATTTATAGACAGGAATCTATGGATATTGAAGAAGTTTTGGACGGCATGGCATCAAATGTTTGCATCACCAAGTCCTCAATTAACTGACGTTGCACGTTGGGACATGTTAAAAAGATTGATTAGTTCGGTCCCTATTGAGATCCTCCTTTTTGTTATTTGTGTTTGCGATAAAACTCGAAGTTATAATATTGAATAAGAGAATGAGAAATGTACTTTTGTGCCAATGACTAGGTCAAATGGCTCATTATATATTCGAACGAGTTGTCTAGTTACACGATTCCAATCCTCATTCGGTACACTATGCAATTAGAATTGATGCGTGCCTCTGCTCTCTGACCATTTCTTTCTCGTATTCGTGACAAGACAGTTTTAGAAAGAAAAAAAAAAGAGTGATGATCCAGTTCGACAAATATACAAATAGCGGAACAGGCTAATTTAATTCATTTTTATGGATTTCTAATGAGTGTAAATAGGTTAATTTTAATTGGGAGGTGAATAGGTGATTCGCACATAGCAATTTTTATCATTGTAGAGCAATTTTATATTAAATAACAATCATGCTCATAAAGGGAATGGTGAAATGTAAAATTTGGTAAAAAGAAAGGAATGACATAATTATCTTTTAAGATGAAATTACTCTGTATGAATAAATATTACTCCTACAAATCACTTTCTATTTTAATTGGTCTCCTTGTCTTTGTAATCTCAACTTAGCTTGGTAACTATTGTATTCTTTTTAACCTAGGACCTTGCTAGCGCGGTTTTATTTATCTGACTTAGGTACCCTATGTCCCTATCTATTAATTATTACATTTTGCACCACTAGATTATGTTATAATAAATATTAAACATAACAGTTTTGGACGGCAGGCCATCGAATGTAAGCTGGACCTAGTCCTGAACAAGGTTTTGGGACATGTTAAATAGATGGATGAGATCGGTCATTGTTTATAGAGTAATGGTATTGAGTCATCTCATTTTGTCCGAATTATAGTCATACTTATCAGATGAATATATGTGTTAAAATCACGGGATAATATTAAGAGAGAGAATTAGTGGATTACACATATTATCGTATCAAATAAGTAGAATTATGAATAAGAACAAATGATAGGATTAAATATCATTTCTCTTATTTATATCATTTTTATTTATTTTGTGTTCACGATTAAACTTCATGTTAAACTATAAAAACTGGAAGCATCCGACAAAGTTTCTTTATTTTTCTTTTATCATTATTATTATTTAGTTGGCATCTAATCTACTTTTTTATCTATGACGAGACTTATGACTGAGGAGAATGAAATGTGTACTTTTGTGCATGATGACATGTTTAAACTTCATGTTCAAATGCCTACTAGGGACCAACCACATCCCTAGTGGTAATTTAGGACGGGTTCGCGGGTCAGAAATGTTTAACTCGAAATCGACTTGTTTTTATAAATGTATCAGATATCTCAATCCTAACTTGTTTAGCTTCAACTCGAACCCATATAATCTGTTTAATTAAACAGGTTAGTAGATCAAACGGGTTAAACGGGTCAAATAAGTTATTATTATTCCATAAATTCATAACAAAATACCAAAATACTAAATTATTAAGTAGTTCTTTCAATGTTTATCTAATTGTCAGTTACGTTTGAGTTAATACACTATAAACTATGTATAAAAATATATTTCTAAATACATTTTAATAATTAAATGGGTTGGCGGGCCGACCCATTTAAATTATCATTGACCCGAACCTAAACCATTTAATAAACGGGTCAGTTAAGTCGAACTAAGATTGACCCAAAACTTTTTTACCTTGACCCAAACCTATTTATTTTCGCGTCGATTTCAAGTCGTGTTTCGTGTCGGGTCAGAAATTGTCATCTCTAATGTCCTATTATTTGATCATACTCATAGTCCTACACACTTGATAGGATGACATGTGTAATCCACTAATTTTTCTCCTAATATTATCTCTTGATTTTGACACATGTCTTCATCTAATGGGTAAGACTATGAGTATGAATAAATAGTAGGGGTGAGCATGGGGCAGTTTGGGGCGGTTTTTAACTAAAACCAAATCCCGCCCCGAAAGTTCGGGTTTCAAAAATTACACCCCGTTCGGTTTCGGGTTTTTCGGTTTCGGTTTTTCGGTTCGGTTTCGAGGTTTTTTCGGTTTTTTATTTTCCTTTAAATTTATTAATTTGTTAACTTAAAAATTAATATTATAATTCAAACTCCCAAACCTTAACATATTTCGTTATAAATAAAAAACAACTAGTAAGTTTAATATAATGTAATAAGATTAATAATAGAATATTATTATTTAAAAGATAATTAAACGTCAAATCTTTTATAAATATAAGAATATTTTTATAAAATTAGAAAGATATATAATGGCGGGGCGGAGTTTTCGGTCGGGTTTTTCATATGCCCCCGAAAACCGCCCCAAACATTCGGGTTTCCAAAAATCAAAACCGTTGAAATCGGTTTTTCAAATGGTTCGGTTTTTTCGGGACGGTTTTTTCGGTTTCGGTTCGATTTTTCAGTTTTTATGCTCACCCCTAATAAACAGTAGGAATAAATACCATTACTCATAAGAGATTTAATAAACCTAGTTAATACTCTCTCCATCCACGAAAAACTCCTATTTTGACTCTTATAAAATTATCCCACAAGACAGTAAAATGAGAATGACGTGATATAAATTCGTAACAGCTTCAGATTTTTGCATCTCTATCATCTACATCTCTCTATGTTGTTTTCCTCTCTTTGACTCCCCAAAATATATACATATATACATACATACATAATTTAATAGAAGTTGCTAGAACGTTCATCGGAGATGGCTTCGCCGCCGGAACTGCAGCGGGATCGGGAGGATTCTCCGGATACCAAAGAAATGTTACATAAGACGAAACTAATTCAATTTTTGGGAAGGAATACTCCGATTATCCTTCAGAATGATAATGGACCTTGCCCTCTCCTTTCTATTTGTAATCATCTACCACTCTTTTTAACTATTTCTAGGGTTTGTAATTTGTTACTGTAAGAGTTTTTGCGGTTATTATAACGGTTTGTTTAGCTGTTAATCAGGAAATGTTCGTTTAGTTTGTTTAATTTGTGGATTCTTTTGATCGTGATGAGAAGCGTTTAGGTCGGTGTTATGGAAATTTTTCGAGAATTCGAACAGGCGATTATCAATAATACTTTGTTGACGGATTCTTCAGTACTTAATTAGGAAACTGACATCAGTTTTTTGGTTTCTGAGGGTTTCGGACGTTTTTGTGAAGTTCTTAGGTCTAAATTGTGATCGAATATTAGGAATTAATTCTACTGGCAATTATGAGCAGTGGAGTAGACTTACTGTTAAAATATAATGTAATACTGATTCCAGTTGAATTCTATCTATGAAAAAATGATATTGCAATACTATAAAATTACAAGTCTATAGTTTATTGGTCTGACATTTGATTTTGCAGAGCCTATTAAAATTTACAAAAAAGTAGTCATTTAGGTTCACATGTTATGTAATAAAACACTTATTTATTGGTTTTCTGACCTTTTTATCAATCAAATTGCATTTTGTTGATCAACTTGTGTTAGGTAATGTTCTTTCGCTGAGAAATAATTTGAATCTGAGCGCTGATGTGGCTGAAGTATCACAGGAAAAACTGCTGTCACTTGTGGCAGAACGATTAATAGACTCAAACAGCAATTTTAATGTAATAACTTAGTTATTTTGTTTATTCTTTCACATTCTTGTATGTTGATTTTGATCATTGTCAATTATGGTACAGAATAAAGATGCAGGGTATGCTGAAAATCAACAACAGAATATTTCTGATGCCATTGATTTGCTTCCTAGACTTACAACTGGCATTGATGTTAACTTAAAATTCACTAGGTATACTTTTTTTATTCTTTCTGTGTGCAAATGTTTATGTGTTCACTTATTCGTTAATTGTTGTAGAATTGATGATTTTGAGTTCACTAGAGAGTGTGCAATATTTGATTTATTGGATATACCACTTTACCATGGTTGGATTGTTGATCCCAAGGTATTTTCTCTTAGTTACATATTTCCAGTGATTTTTTTATAATTTTTGTGACTTTTTTTATTTTAGGATTTTGATACCTCTAATGCGATTGGATTGAAGTCTTATAATACATTAATGGGAGAACTTGTTGCACTTGAAACACAAAATTCAGCAAGTGATTTGAAGAACACTGAAGAAGAAGAAGAAGATTGTGTTGATTTTGTTGCTGCAACAACTGCAAGTTTAGGTGTTCCTTCACCATCTTTATCCAGAAATATATCTTTTGATGATCCTCATAACTCGGTTTCTGATAATAAAAAAGAAAGAAAAGGAGATATTGAAGAAGAAAAAGAATTGCTAAAAGCCTTGAAATTATCAGAAACTGAAAATGTTGTTAATACAGTTGAGAGTAATCCTTGTGGAAATTTAAAAGAATCCGAAAATGGTGAATTTAATTTATTGAAAAAAGAAAATGATTCGATAACTTTTGAAACGGTTTCGACTCAAGATGTTTGTTCTTCTTCTCTAGCTGACAAAATAGATGAAATTGAGAAAAATAGCACGGATGTGTTGGTCCAATCAGAAACTGACCTTTTTCCACCTGTTAATGCCCTTGTTGGAAATGAAAAACTACAGGATGAATCTAAGGGCAATGATGTAAATTTACAATCATCTAATGAGATTCCACAACCAATTGATGAAAGTGAACCGATTTATGAAGGTGAAGAACATATACAGGAAACAAGTACTGCAAATTATGAAAATCAAGAGCCTGTTTATGAAGGTGAAGTGGTTTTAGCAGAACAAGGGGATAAAGTTAGTAGTAGTGCAGATGAAACTAAGGGCAAAAGTGGAATGACACCAAAACAAGGTAAAATAATTAACTTTTTTGAGTTTATTTTATTTTATTTTTCAAAAGTTTTGGCCTCAAAACTGTTAGTTAACATGTTTGTTTTTTATAATTAGGGGAACTTATCAGGAATTTTCTAAAGAATAGTGCAAGCCAGTTGACTATATATGGGTGTGTTTTTTTTAATGTATGATTTTTTATTTTTTATTTAATTTTTGCTGATTTAATGATTGCAGGTTATTTTCCTTGCAAGAAAGGATAAAAGAACGGGAACTTTGTGTATTTTTCCGGAATAACCACTTCAACACAATGTTCAAGGTTGGTTATGTATTTTTAAAAAATAAGTTATTTTGTGCTGTGGATATAACTTATTTATTTTATATGCAGTTAGAGGGTGAATTATACATTTTAGCTACAGATCAAGGCTATATAAATCAACCTGATTTGGTATGGGAAAAGCTTAATGAGGTATACTTCTGTTCGTGTTCTTTATCTTTATCTTTATGTTTAGATTTTTAAAATATATTTATCAACCTGATTTTGGTATATTTATTCAGGTTAATGGAGATACAGTATATATGACGGGTAGTTTTAAAGAATTTAATCCTGAAAATCCTCCAGAAAGTCGTTCATGGGATGAACAAAATGCATTGGCTAATACTTCTGTATGTACATTATATTATTTATATTACTAAGACCTATTTACACTCATTTTGTGTGAAATCTTTTGTATTTCAGGAATATCTTGCCAGCATTGAACAAGAGAACCCTGAATTTAAGTAATTATCTATCTTTGTTGACAACAGTCATTTTAAAATAAGTAGTTTACAAAAAGAAAATATCACAAATTATGTTTTTGTGTTGTATGGTAGCTCTGATTTGCAATTGGCTTTAGCTCTTCAGCAACAAGAATTTGAGGAGCAGCAGCCACCTCAGCAACTCAATTTACCACAACCAAACACTAGTGGACAGTCAGGGCTCGTTACAGGTCCACAGGTAAGTTTTGTATTTGATACACTTACTTAGTTGTTAAGTAATTGGTAAGGGTAGTTTAGTACTTTCATGAATAAGTCAGTTAGAAAAGTCAATTGGTTAGTCAATCTGTTAGGGGGAAGTCAATAGCTTTAGAATGTTATAAAAGGGAGAGGTGAGTGTAGTTGGGGATTCATTCTGTTTGTAATTGGAAAAGTGTAAACTCTGGGAGAGACATTCACACTCTCGAATTGTGAATAAAAAGTTCCTGTGATTGAGATTATTACTCAATCACAATTTTCGTCCTTGATTTCTACTGCCCTAATTCTCATCAATATTTTTCTCATGTGTATTTGTTTTTTATCTGAATTGGACAGTATTAATCAGATCATCTTATATATAATAATATGCTTATTTAGATGAATGAAATTGTGATAATGATCTGATTTGCAGCATGTGCAGCCATCAAGGCCCAAGAACTCATCGAATAAGGAATCTAAATCATCATGCACTGTCATGTGATGTGAATATTATACCCTTGTTTTGTAAATGTTTTCAATTGTATTTTCAACATCCCTAATGTCAAATTTCATTTGCTTTTCAGATCCACTTATTTTTTTGCCTTTTTCTTTTTTGCTGTTTGTTTACTGAAAGTCAAAATGTTAAATAGCTTCTTACTTTTAATCATTCATGTAAATACCTCAACATAAGTCGCATTTAAAGTTTCATGGGACAAGATTACGAAATATAAACCGCAATATTCTAGAATGTAAATGTTCAATATAGGTCAAATGTTGTTTGTCGGCTTCTTCATACTCGTACTTATGTTAATGCTCTATATGAGCTCCTTTTTATGCCTTTTACATTGTCTTAAATTCGAAGAACGTGAATTCTGATTTAATCACAAAATACCTCAAACAAAAATAATTGATTTTAACGAACCATTAAAGGGTTGGGGTATGACGATTATAGAGGTTTTGGGGAGGGATGCTGTATGGTTTGGCATAGCAAAATGTCCTCTAGTGTATTTTTGGGTAACACGACACGGCATGAATTCGTTTTGCTCAACATGAAAACGACACGACAAGAAGTCGTGTTTTATTTTGCTATCACGAACACGTCCCAAATAAAAAATGATAAATACGACAACACGAGGTAAATAACAAATATATCAAATTTCTTACTTTATACATGCTAAAAAACCGACAAACACGACAAAATTATAACATAAATTTCTAAATGTTCCAAAAATCATAATATCGTATCAATTTCATGTTTATCTCTAAATACGAACGACAACACGACTCGACTTCGTCTTTGTTTTACACGACACGAATACGAATTTAAATTTCGGTTTCGTCCGGATTTCATTTCGTTTCGTGTATTTTTGTCGTGTCGTGTCAGGTTTTGATAGCCTAGGTACTGGGTAGGTTGGACAAATATAGAATTACTTGTTGAATTACATACGAATGTACGATTAAGTTCATACACATAAGAATATTAATTACATACGAATCACGTATGTACGATTAGAATATTCTTTGCATGAAAATAACTCTTTACTCTAATCACGTGAAATCGTAAACTTTTCAAATACGAGGTCAAACTAAAGTCAACCCATAAAAGAAAGCCAGTGGCCACCGTCAAATTTCACCCAAATCCAAAATCACTATTTCCGGACATCGATTTCGTAACATTTTTACTGGCGGATATCTCTCCCACGTACTTCGCACCTCTGTGTGTGTCCCCAAATAATCATAAAAACCACACCCAAATTCATTCATTCAATTTTTTAACCACAATCCCCTTTTTCTCTCTCTAATCCGTCATGGGTTCGTCGGCGAAGCCGTTCAAGTTCTTGATTTACGGCAAAACCGGATGGATCGGAGGATTATTGGGTAACCTTTGTAAAGCCCAAGGTATTGATTATTCCTATGGCTCCGGCCGTCTAGAGTCACGTGACACTTTAATCGCTGACATCAACGCCGTTAATCCAACTCACGTGTTTAACGCCGCCGGCGTCACCGGAAGACCGAACGTTGACTGGTGTGAATCGCATAAGGTGGAGACTATCCGTGCTAATGTTGTCGGAACCTTAACGCTTGCTGACGTGTGCCGTGAAAAAGGGTTGATTTTGATTAACTAGCAGGATACCCGCGCAATGCGGCGGCGGGTACCCATAACTATATTTCGAAGTGACGACAGTACCGATGGTGGTGACAATAGCGATGGTGATGAGTGGTGGTGCGCAGTGATGGTAGATGCTGACATTAGTGATGGTAAGATCAGATACGAAATTGACCTTTTTTGTGAAAGTAAATATGAGCCTTTTAAATAGAGAAATGATGGTTGAGTTCTGGTGACGTTAAAGCTTATATATATTAGTATCTGGAATAAATCAAAATAATCAAGTAGTTGAAGTGGTTAACACACAGTGACTACTTAGGAGAGGTCTTGTGTTCGAATCCTGTAAGTAACACTTTATTTTTTTTAGTTAAAGAACTTACTAAAAGTGGAAATCTCCTTAAAGTTAAAATTAAGGAGCTCCTTAAACTTACTAAAAGAGGTAGGCCTAAATGCATTAGTAAGTAGTAAGATTATGCTACTGGTTGTATATTTGAGTATGATTCGGGTCATCCACTTGGGTCGGGTATCGGGTTTAAGGAAGAGGATACACCGAATTTCGTTTTACTCCAAGACTAAAGCTATGGTAATGACGTAATGTTATGGACCTTATGGTATCAAATCAATTTTTATTGCAAGCTATGTGTGAATTTATTCATCAAAATATTGTTATTTTTTCATTATAATATTTCAAAGAATTTTTCTTTTTACGGTGTAGGTAGAAGAATTGCTCAAGAATTACGAAAACGTATGCACATTACGTGTTAGAATGCCAATTACTTCTGATTTAACAAACCCCCGAAACTTCGTTACAAAAATCAGTCGTTACGAAAAAGTGGTTGACATCCCAAACTCCATGACTGTTCTTGATGAACTCCTTCCAATCTCCATTGAAATGGCAAAAAGAAATCTCACTGGAATTTACAATTTCACAAACCCAGGTTGCATTAGCCACAACCAAATCTTGGAAATGTACCGTGATTACATTGACCCAAAATTCACATGGAAGAATTTCAGTCTTGAAGAACAAGCTAAAGTGATCGTTGCTCCAAGAAGCAACAATCAACTTGACACCACTAAGTTGAAAACCGAGTTTCCAGAGCTTTTGTCTATTAAAGAGTCACTCATAAAATACGTGTTTGAGCCCAATCGTAAGACACCCAAAGTTGCTTGATTATACACTATTTCCAGGCTTGCTCATCCTCATGAACATCTTTTAAGGCGTTTAGTTTCATCTTTTAATCTTCCAATTAAATCAAATAAATTTCCCACTGTATGTGGTTCATGTCAGATGGGAAAGAGTCATAGATTTCATCTTCCTGCTTCTCATGTCACTTCCTCTAAGCCTTTTGAATTAATGTACTCTGATGTTTGGGGTCCTTCCCCTGTTTTTTCTTTAAATGGAAGTCGTTATTTTCTGTTATTTATTGATGATTGCACCAAATTTGTGTGGATTTACTTTTTATCCCAAAAGTCAGAAGTTTTTTCTACATTTATCCAATTTAGAAAAATGATCAAAACTCAATTTTCTTGTGATATAAAGAGTCTTCAAACAGATTGGGGTGGTGAGTTTCGAAATGTGTCTACCTTCCTTAGGAATAATGGCATTGAACATCGAATTTCTTGTCCTCATACACAAGAACAAAATGGTGCAGTTGAACGTCGAAATCGTATAATTGTTGAAAAAGGTCTCACTTTATTAGCTCAATCATCCTTACCACAATTGTTTTGGGAACATGCTTTTAAAACAGCCACATACCTTCACAACCGAACCATCACACCTGTCCTAAACTATCAATCTCCATACCAAAAACTCTACCAAAAAATTCCAGATTATGATTTTCTCAAAACTTTTGGATGTCTTTGCTACCCTTTTTTGCGTCCTTATACTAAACATAAAATCGATTTTCGTTCACTCCCATGTACTTTTATAGGATACAGTGCTTCCCACAAAGGTTATCTATGTTACCATCAATCTACATCTCGCATCTATATCTCTCGCCATGTCGTTTTTAATGAAGATGTTTTTCCTTTCACTCCCTCACCAGCCACGAAAAATACTCAAAATTCATCCTCAGATTCTACAATTCTTCAACACATCCATAATCTACGGTCTTTAGAATCACCGTTCCCACCTACAAATTCTTCTCCACCAATACCGTCACCCTCACCCTCACCATCACCCTCACTCTCACCCTCAACCGAAAACACTCCTCAATCCCCATCACTTACCTCTTCTCCTATCGATCCTATTCCCCAGCCTTCTACCTCTCATACTCACCAAAACACCGATGTTCCCACATATTTTCGACCCGCAGACCAAAATCAACATCCTATGGTCACTCGTGCCCGCACAAACTCACTTAAACCAAAAGCTTTCACCACAAATTTATCACCAGATATTGAACCAAAAACTTTATCTCAAGCTCTTAAGCATACATGTTGGAAAAATGCAATGCAAATAGAATATGATGCTCTCATGAAAAATAAAACATGGTCCCTTGTTTCTTGTCCCACTAACACTAACATTGTTGGTTGTAAGTGGATTTTCAGGGTAAAAAGACGTTCAGACGGGTCTATTGAACGACACAAAGCAAGGTTAGTGGCTCAAGGCTTTAGTCAAGAAGCTGGTGTTGATTTTTTTTGACACCTTTAGTCCGATTATCAAACCAACTACTATACGCTTGGTTCTCTCTCTTGCTCTCTCTCAAGGTTGCCGTATCCATCAACTTGACATCAACAATGTGTTTCTCAATGGTGATCTCTCAGAAGAAGTATATATGAGACAACCAAAAGGATTTGAAGATCCAACGAAACCTCATCACGTATGTCGTTTACATAAAGCTCTTTATGGCCTCAAACAGGCTCCAAGGGCGTGGTTCACTAAATTAAAACACTACTTAGTGACGAACGGTTTTCGTGCTTGTCAATCTGACACTTCATTATTTGTGCATCACTCATCTTCGTCAACGATATATGTTCTTGTCTATGTAGATGATCTAATTGTGACAGGAACAAATGATGCTCATCTACAATGATTTATCACGGACTTAAATCGGGTATTCTCCTCAAAAAATCAAGGAGATCTACATTTTTTCTTAGGTCTTCAAATCACACGAAATACTGCTGGTCTTACTATGTCACAACAGGCCTACATTAAAGATATTCTTGCACGCAGCAACATGTCCAATGCTACTCCGATTACAACTCCAGCCGACCCTCAAAATCGTCTTCAACGTACTGGTGATCCTTTTGTAGACCCAACTCTGTATCGTCAAGTTGTTGGATCACTCCAATATGCCACCATTACACGACCAGACATTGCATACTCAGTAAATCGGGTTTGTCAGTGTATGCATTCACCAACTAATCAACATTGGCAGGCAGTGAAACGTATCCTACGTTATCTTAAAGGTACGATTGATCATTCACTTCATTATAAACCAACCACTGCTACGTCTCTACATGCGTATTCTGATGCTGGTTGGAACTCCGATCAAGATGAAAGTCGGTCTCAATATGGATTTGCTATTTTTCACGGTTCAAACCTTATTAGTTGGACTTCTCGAAAACAAAAAGTTGTAGCCCGCTCCGCTCCAGCACTGAAGCTGAATATCGTTCATT
Organism: Calendula officinalis; assembly: GCA_963853835.1. Classification (NCBI taxonomy): domain Eukaryota; kingdom Viridiplantae; phylum Streptophyta; class Magnoliopsida; order Asterales; family Asteraceae; genus Calendula; species Calendula officinalis. The sequence continues at coordinate 38,045,174 of OY970830.1, read as the reverse complement.
AGCTTACACTACAGCTGAACTTATGTGGATTAAACAGCTACTTTCTGATCTTCAAGCTCCCATAAGTCATCCACCTTTACTCTTATGTGACAATGTTGGTGCTATCTTCATGAGTAAAAACCCAGTTATCAGCACAAGATCTAAACATATTGCATTGGATTTCCATTTTATTAGAGAACAAGTAGATACTGGGCAACTCAAGATCTCTCATGTCTCCTCCGTTGATCAATTGGCCGATATTTTTACAAAACCACTAAGCAAGAGCAGAGTGATGTTTCTTCGTTCCAAGCTTCAAGTCCGTCCCGCCCTTGCGCTTGCCAGAGGGTATTAGCATATATATGGAAATAGTCATATAGTCAAATAGAAGATTATGATTAGCTTATAATCAGGAGTAATTACCTCCTATCATTTATATATTTCTCTGTATAAATATGTGTACAATTATTCAATCAATAACAATTCAATTCTATATTCCTCATATACACACCTAAAGATTTGATCTTTATCGTTCCTCATTATTGTTGTTATGATGTGTTTAGCTTCTTTTCTGTACTATAATGTTGTATTATTCAGATTTTTTGATCAAGGATAAAATTATCGGAATAGTATGCTAATATAGTTACTTCTTGCAAGTTATATTGATTGTGTTCCATGCTAAGAATATAATCTAAATAATTAACGCGTGTTATCACGTAACAAACCTAGACGAAAGCAAATTACCAATTAATAACTATTCTCCTCAAATGGTCTCTTAAAATATCACACTAAATCACACAACCAAACACACTTAAAACTGACCCAAACCTTAATTATGGCTCCACTGCCTCTACACTTCAGTGACTGTTATAGCCAATTTGGTGGGTTTTTTTGCATAAAATCTTCGATACTTTGAGTCGACTTGGGTCAAATAATTGAAGGGATTTAAATTATAGCATTCCCTATTTGAAGGGATTTAAATTTATGTAGTGCTTGTTCACCTTTTGATTTAGGGTTTTCGTCGAGCCTAGGTTTCAATTTGCTCGGGTTATTTTAGTTTGATTTTTATAGCCTTTATTTGAAAACTAAACCGTATTTGCAATCGAACTCATAATCGAGTTCTATTTGAATTTGGTTAAACCAATTTGCGAAAACGTTGGCAGTTGGCTCAAACTACAAACCAAATTTGAAAAAAGAAAATTCAGCCAACTGAAATACAATTTAAAGTTGAAGATTCCAAGTGTTCAAGTTGTTACATTTTAAGGGTTTTCTAATGTCTCAAAGCCTAAAATGGATCTATTAGTATTTATAGTATATTTAGTCAATATATCTTTTAATTTGATTGTGATTCAATTCGGTACCAGAGCCAATCTAGTTCAAATTATTTGAATTTGATCGGTCCGAGTTTTGCTTTTTTCGAATTGCATTCATATAGACTATAGACTAGTCACGTTTTGTGTGTATATTTGCGATAACGTAAGTTCTTAAAAAAAACATGTAATTAATTAATATACAGAAAAAAATTTGTCACACCCCGCCAAAATGGTTTATAAAAGAAAATAGTTTGCGGAAGAACGGGCGTGCGACTTCACAAGTATATACAAGCATATGATTATTGCAAACAATAAAAAGTTTTCAACATTTGATAAATGTTTGATAAAAGTAATGTCACCAAATTTAATGTAAACAAAGTAATTTGAATCCAAAACATAGTTTAATAAAAATGAAATAAAGAGGTGACATCTTATTTGAAATGAAAGTGTGACTCCCAATGCATGCGACTCAATGTCTAGCTTAGTTGCCTGAAAAACATAAGTAAAAGTATCAACAAAATTGTTGAGTGAATTCACAGGTTTTAATGAGTTCAAATAGTTTCATAGTTTTTGTATGCCATTCATGACAAAAATAGTTTGATGATATAAAACGTTTAAAAATAGTCTGCTCAAAAGCAATAGTAGAAACAATAGTTTTCGTATGCCATCGTTGGCAAAATAAGGTGATAATAAAAATGTTAAAAATGACACGCTCCGAGAGCAGTAGTACGATGTTACTCGCGTTAGTTAGAAATAGTAGTTTTAGTATGCCATCATTGGCAAAAATAGTGTGATGATATAAAATATTAAAAATTGGCCTGCTCCGAGAGAAGTAGTAGAAACATTAGTGACGGTGATCCCCTAACAGAGTTGCAAGACCTTTGAGTTAAAATGCTGACCCTAAGTTCATAACCAAAACAACAACCTTAAACGTGCTAGATATGCACCCCTCGTGGTCGGTAAACACCGATAAATGATCAAAATAGTGGGAGGGTAGGTCTCCGCCAATAGTACTATTTGCATATCCAGGGCCTAGTCGCAACTAGCAAATGATTATGTAGGTAACATATACGCACTTCCATGTACCTCTAAACTTAGTCCAAGCATAAAGATTCGTTGTCTAGTTTTCAAAAATAGTTTCATCACAAATAAATAATTGATTATAAATAATGGAAATTATTTATAAAATAGTTGATATGTTTTTCACCCCAATAGTAAAATAATTAAAATGTAGTAAAAGAGGGGTTGTGAATTCACAGTCATAATAAGGTTTATTAAATACGCTGTAATAAATAATGTAAAGATTTGTAAAAGCAGTTGTTATGTTTTTCACCCCAAAGTTGTAAAACAGTAAATAAAATGCGGTAAAAAGTGGGGCTGTGAACTCACCTGATGCAATGCTAACCAAAATCACAAACAATAACGGCGGTCTCCAACCACAATGATCATAGCGTCCTATACGCATAAGAATAAATGTATGAGTGACGGTCTCAACGACCCGCCTAAACTAAGTGATGCAAATGATTCCCTAAGGGAATTTAGACTCGAGCGATGTGTTGGTGACTCTTTAGAAACAATTGTTTGTATTTAACATGTTTTCAATTAGATTACATTTCAACAGCGGTAATCTAAATGTGATATAAAAGTTATGTATCTAAATAGTTAACGAAAATTTTAAATTTGTTATTACGCAATCTACTAACAAGTTTCAAAATCTATTATTATTTAAATAATTAATTAAATAAGAATTTAAAGACTTAAATAGATTAACGATTTTCGCATTAGGTAATTATGTAAAGCTTAATTTATTTATGAAAAATTAATTTATATTTTATAATTTAGATATTCATTCTAGAAACATTTTTATTTAATAATAAATAATACCTAAATATCATTTAAGTAAATTATGACAACGCATTTATATAAATTAATTATTAAGAATTGAATGTTTATAATTATTATTCAAACAAAAATGTATTAAAGTAAAATAAAATATGTCTGATCTATTTTTGATTAAGAGATTGGACCAAGGAGTATTGATTCACGACTTGAGCTGAAATACAAAATTGGGCTGGACAAATTTGATCTGGGCTGTCTAAAATAAAACAGTGAAGGCTTTTTATTTAATAAAGCAGTGAAGGCAATATGTGGGTTACGTTTTGTGTCGAACAGAAAATGCTCCGGCAGCCTCGACTGCAAATTTTTCCAGGGAACGGGTTTCACAAAAAAATATGACGCACACAACAACGACACGCACAAAGCTGTAAGATTTTTGAGTTATTGTTTCGAGATCGAAGTGAGAAAACCACATGGGTTCTCACCATGACACCCACACGAACACACACAAGTGTGTGTTTCGTCGGGGTATATTGGCAGTCACAAATAACTGCTTTAGTTACGTAATAATCAAGACAACATGAATAAAAAATGGTTCAAAAGATTTTACCTATCGCGATAAAGTGAGAGACCGAGAGAATCGTGAAAGCTTGTCGCCGGAATTATAGGTTCGATGCCGGCGGTAGCGGAAATCTGAGTAGAAACGTGTGCCAAACAAGAACCGATATGACCAAGATAAACGTGTATGATTAGAAAGGGTTCGAAAATACCTTCGCCGGAAACTCGTGAGCTTTGCCGGAATGTGCAGGTGAAAGACGAGAGATATGGAGCGGGTTTTGTTTACGTGTTGCCTAATACGATATCAGTGGTGATCGAGAGATGGGTATAGAGAGGTTTTGTTGTCTGATCTTTCACGTACCGGAAGTGATGAGAATTGGGTAGTTATTTGCGGTTAATAAGAGGATGATGATCATATATAACGTGATGAGTATCTGATGGTTTCGAATATCCAGAAAATTTCGTATTGTTGGTTGTGAGGGATGATGACGTGCGTAGTTAATTAAGATCTAAAAAAAATGGTGGTGATAAGTAATTGTTACTACTTTATCTATAATATTAATTCTAATTGCAAGATCATGTACACGTATGATGTAGTATACAAGAGAATATATGATTTAAAATTTATTTAATTTTTATTTAGTTGGCATATATAAGGTATATATATGTGTGCATTGATTATTTTGTCAGGTAAAATATTTTTATCGGGGTTTTACTTGGTTTTTGACAATGGTCATTTACCGGTAAGAATATGTTTTCTTCAGAATTATATTAAGTTACTTCCTCTATTTTCGTAACGTACCAAAGATTTAATTGTTGCTTATGTGTATATTAAATCACGTAAGATGTTTTGTGTACTAATTTTCATAGCAGTTTATTCAGTCAAGCTAACGTATCAATATAAAAACATTAAATTTCGGTTTTGGTTTGTGTTTACGTTGAGCCACAAACTCGCTAGATTACAGTTTAACTGTACCAAAATGTAGACAACTGACACGTGCCTAATTAAGATGTGTACTAATAACACGAAATGTATGACATCTCCTAGACTTATATGCAAAAATGAATGCTTTTATTATTGAGATGATTGTGGTAAGATAGGTTGGGTTATAATAATCACCAGGTCAAATACCGATTGCGAGGGTTGTCACAAAATTATAGCATAACTTACAAAGCCGTATACTAATTACTCAAGATGTATCAACAAAAACCAAGTATTGAAGAACAAATCAAGTTTTTGTAAAACACTAACATAGTTATGAATCGGTTCCATCTTTTGCAAGTCTCTGGCGTAACATTTTAACTCCCATGTACCTTCCGAGCATCATTACGGTAGCTTGAGGATTAGTTCCGGGAGAATAATCAAAAGTTGACCCATCAATGACCCTAAGTGAGTCAACACCGATAACTTTATAATCACGATCTACTACTTTCTCAACTTGACATCCTCCATGATAGTGCCATATCGTCATCACGGTATCTCTACAAAATTGTTTTAAAGATCTTGATGCATTTGCGTGTTTTGGCAACAAGTTAACGGGCAAATTAGCTGTCATATTTAGAAGTGTCGAGAATGGAAGGTAATGGTACCGGAACCTTGAAAATGATCTTGATTGAATTACTTTCTCAATGGTTTTGATCCCTTCAACACATTTTTGTAGGTCTCTACGATCTTTAAAGTAATTAAATGTGACCGAAGGGTTTTCATTCGGGTCCATGGACCGAAGCTCAAGATGACCCCTTGAGAGTGGGCCTATAATCTTCTCCAAAATAAACCCGCCTACGAAAGCACTTCTTGGGAGGAACCTCATTGCCGCTATAGCCCTATTTAACGCTTTTTGTGTTCTTTGTTTTGGTGGCAAAGTCGAGAGTTGTCCAATCTGAAAAATTATATATAAAAATTGCCTTAATGTAATTAACTCATTGATCTTTAATCGGGCTTGGCCAGAAACTTATGGGCTTCAATTAGGCATAATATAAGCTATACAAGGTTTACCTTTGGAGAAAACATCCTAAAATGTTTGCCACTCACACCCTCGATATAGCTTCCGGTGCGAGTGATACCAACAACTTGGACGAGAGACTTTTCAACGGGTCTAGGAGATGGTACGAAAACCGCATTCATTAGATTGTCGGACATCCCTTGGCCCACTAAGGGTTGGTCGAAAACCACATGTATGTTATGGTCCTCAAGGTGCTTCTTTGGGCCAAACCCACTCAACATTAATAGTTGTGGGCTCCCTAATGATCCAGAACAAACTATGACTTCATTATTGGGCCCTCTTCTTAAATAAGCCCAATGATCTAGCCCATTTGCATCGGTATTGGCTTTTGGCCTTTGTTTCCCTACACATAAAATTATTAGAATTGTCATAACTCATAAATATACAACTCTTAATGCAAGAGTTACAAGATCACATGAACATACTCACCATTATTTGTAAACAACGAGCAATATAAACCCGCACGTTGTAGCGGGATTAAAGCTTTCGTTTACTTAAGGTAAAATTATTATTTGATTTATATTGAATTTATTTTTATTTTAATTGATTGTAAAAGTATACTTAATTTGTATGAAAATATTATATGTTACTAAGTTAAAATAAAATGAGGTCATTTTCAAAAAAAAATAAAATTATAAAGCTACCTAAAGTATAAAAATAAGTAAGTTAATGTGGCTGCCAGGCGTACGTCATATATATAGCCACAAAAAGTGAAAGGAAAAAAATTGTTTTTAGCAGGAAACGATCTCGGGAAGTGAGGCAACCAAGGACTTTAACTTACATATGGTAGGACCACTCGGTCAAGTAGAGCTTTTGATATCCATTTCAGAAATCAAATATATAATCGGAATTTTATTTTTCCCCTTATGAACAGTATTTTTGTATGGTAAACTAGTTTATAACCCGTGATAAATCACGAGCGACTTATTGAAATTGTCTTAATATTTTCATAATTTTTATAACTTTCTACTTCCTCCGATTCAAAATTAGTGATACATTTTCCTTTTTTGGTGATTCAAAATAAGTGACACAATTTGAAAAATTACCTTATTTTGCAAAAAATTGTGGGGCCTTCACCCACTAACTATCTACATTAAAATAATGAAATGACCATTTTACCCTTACATTTACTTTTAAACATCATTAAGCAATAATAATATACAATAAGCAATAATCATAAAGTTTATTACTTCCTCCGTTTCAAAATAAGTGAATCACTTTAAAGTTTACGTGTTTTGAGACAAAATAAGGTAATAAGATATTTGTGAAATTAAATGGGGTAATTAAAATGGATGGGCCCTACACATTTTATTGTTTTGTTGCTTAGTCTAAATGGTGTAAAGTCAAATATAGGAAGATGACAAAAATGATGAGGCCCAACACCTTTAGTAATGTTTAAAGAGGGATAAGTAAGAGTAAATGAGTAATTTTAAATATAAAAACTTACCAAATATGGTAAATTATTAAAGTGATTCACTTATTTTGAAACACCCCAAAAAGGAAAATGATTCACCTATTTAGAAACAGAGGAAGTATTAACATCTTTAAAAAAATAAAAATATTTAAAATGTCATTTTTATCTCCAACAATATCCCTCAATCATTGAAAAAATAATAAAAATTTAAAAAATATCAACTCAAAGCACATGCAACTGCTTCTAATCCTTTATTACTTGAGAAATAGCAATCACTAAACATTAATAGTGAAAACAAATAATAAAATATTTAACATTACAAATAATAAAAGATTTAACCTTACAAATAATAATAGATTAATGTTATAAAATGGAATGCGGTTGATTTTCAACTTGTTCGTCCCATTTAACTCGTTCCCTTTTTTTCTAATTTCCCATTTGACCCCTTTAGATTAAAAGCATAACCTAAATAGACCCATTTATGAGTAAATGTGTCAAAATTGCCACCTCTACTCAAAAAGTAACATATCTGACGTTGTTATGCATCTGATTCACAATTAACGGGTTCTAGCCTTTGTCTTGAAATACACCTACCAATCTATTGAACAAATGTAGAAAAATAAATCAATAAACTGATATACTTCCTTCGATTCAAAATAAGTGATACACTTTAGGTTTCATGGTTTTAGACAAAAGATTATAATGATGGTTAAATTAGATTAATTAGATGGTTAGTGGGGAATGAGTCACACACTTTTTCAATAAACTGGGTTAATGATGTTTAAAAGTAAAAACTAAGGGTAATGGGGTATTTTTACTTTGTTAAAGTAGATAGTTAGTGGGTGTGGGTCCCATTATTTTTTGTCAAATAAGGTAATTTTTCAAATTGTATCACTTATTTTGATTCAACAAAAAAAAAGCGTATCGCTTATTTTGAATATGAGGATGTATAAATAAAAGATGAAAAGAGCTATGTGTTTGTCTATTTAACTGCAAAAAGGCCACTTAATCTTTTTTCACCAATTAGTGCATCAAATTTTCAAAATTGTATGTAATACTGCCATAATGCTAGCTGTCAGCATAACTGCATAAGTATCGGTTTCTGGCATAAAAATATTTTAATGTGTATTTTGTTAATTTGTACTTGCTTGATAATTTTTTATTAATATTGAACTTATTCATCAATAATTAATTAGAGGATGTAATATATTTGCACATCCACCCAACTATATAGGAACTAATTACTAATTAATAAATAGAAGACATATGAACATTAGAAAAGTATAAAATATTGATAATATACAACCTTTTCATATGCACATCTTTGAGGAGCTTTTCTCCTTGTTTGTAGCTTTTTGTATTTTGTTTGACTCTCAATATCAGTATTGATATCAAATGAATGTGTAAATAGAGTTAACACTTTTGAATAATAAAAAATCTGACGCGTGATGCTTTTAGTGATTAAAGAGAGTTAACACTTTTGAGTATATGTATAAAAATGACCCGAAGTAATAAATTGTTGATGCGTAAAACTTCCATGGCTAAATATAAGATTGGTAGGCGTAAAACTTTTCAGAAATTGATGCGTAAATTTTGACTAAATCTGAAATTGATAGGCGTAAAACTTATGGAAATTGGTGAAGACTTTTAGTGATAGGCGTAAACCTTATGGAAATTGGCGTAAAACTTATGGAAACTAAATCAGCAGGATTGGTAGGCGCAAAACTTCCATGGCTAAAATGTAAGATTAACTTTGACTCCAACGTAGCAATGAGGTGGCATCTAATTGGGAATGAGGTGACATCTAATTGGCTCTGATTAATGACGTCATTATGACGTGGAAAGAGTGACGTGGCGTGATTTCAAAAATGCTTTCTTTTATTATATATAAAGATGTATATATAAGGGAATATTCTATAAACAGATGCATGCAAGTAAACGGTGAGCCGACGTGGGTTTGCATTATGAAGTAAGTCAGCAGACGAATGCCTACGCCCATATGCATCGAAAGTTGTACCACCAACTTTTGTACCGTACAAGTGGTCAAGCGTGTAGCCATTATATGGACGTATTCCAATTTCCAACAAACTTTTTCTCACCGCCGACTGCCACTGTCTCACTGGTGGATAAAACGCCACCAGTCTCTCAACCCACCGGTACGACTCCTTGACCAACTTGGCATCCCAACCGGCTTTTGCAATGTAATCGGAGCCGGCGCGTGAGTAGAATCCGGCGTTGAGGGAGCTTCCGCCGCGGGCACGGGCGTTGATGACGCCATCCTCGGAGACAAAACGTTGAGAAGGAGATTTAGTCAACGCCATGAGAAATAAAAATAAATATTGTTCGAGTTAGCTAACAATATGAGAAATAAATACCTTGGCGGGCAAAGCAAAATCCATGAAAAAGAAGCAATGCAGAGAGAGCAGCAGCGATCTTTAGACAACGCCCTGAAGAACCCATCTTAACTGTGTGTTTTATGGTACTGTAACTGTGTATTTGTTGGTGTAAAAGTGTGTGTACGAGGGTGATTTTGTTAGGGCACGACAAAAGGATGCATTTCTATATTAAGGTTTTTATATGAATAAGGTTTTTATGAAGGCCAAATCCATGATTAATCCTACAAGTTGGCAAAAATCTGAAGTACAAAGAGTTCCTGGTTTTTAATTAATGTTTGAATGTTGTTCAACAAAAAGACATCCACATGTTTGTGTTAATTAATTAGATCCGATAATCTCAAGATAATCCAAGAAATGTGACACTACAAACGTATTTAATTACCTGTACGTGCGTAGAATTTAATAAATAGACCCTGCATCAAAATGTCTAAAGTGTGCAAACGCAAGGTAAGTGATCATCCATCCATACAATAAAAAGTGTCTATATTATGTACAATAAAAAGGTAACTTTTTATCTATGATAAATTTATTTACAGTTTTATGGGTAGATAAACACCTAGACAGTAGACACTTTTATAACTTATTTTATGCATTTTATGTTGGATCATAAACTTGATTTGATCCAATAATGTTGGGCTAACATATGAGACTTATCTAAGCCCAACACCAAAATAAATTATCCAAGCCCAAATCCAATATCTAGAAAAATCTATGTAAGAATTATGTAGAAGGTTCATGTATAATATCTATAGGAAATATCTAGAAATGTATAATAAATATCTAGTAGAAAAGTCTAGATATCCATGGAAATATCTCATGTCTAGGATAATCCATGGAGTAGTATAAATAGGTGTTGGTGTCCTCATTTTGTAATCAAGTCTTAAGCAAAGCAATTCAATACTTGGTAAAATACAAGTGTTCATCTCTTCTAATTTTCACTAGAATCATCTTTCCCTTAAAAACCTCTTCATCAAAGTAAGCCTAAAAGGCCTCATTTCCTAACAAAGTGGTATCAGAGCCAGGTTGATCAAGATGTCAAACATGATGAATAGATTCCAATATCCTCGTCTTACCAAAGATAACTATGGTGGTTGGTGTATCCGGATGAAGGCGTTGCTCGGATCATATGATGCATGGGAGATAGTCGAGAAAGGCTATGAAGAAGTTAAGGATGAAGATTCCTTAAACGCCGCCCAAAGGGGGGAATTGCTCAAAGCAAGAAAGAAGGATCAAAGTGCTCTCACTCTCATCTATCAATGCTTAGATGATGCAATGTTTGAGAAAGTTGCAAATGCAACTACTTCCAAGGAAGCATGGGAGATTCTTCAAAATGCTTTCAAAGGAATTGATAAGGTGAAAAAGGTACGCCTTCAAACTTTAAGAGGAGATTTTGAAAGACTACAAATGGAAGAATCCGAAGCCATTTCGGATTATTTCACTCGTGTCTTGACCATCTCAAATGAGATGAAGAGAAATGGAGAAAGCTTGAGTGACACAAGAGTGATAGAAAAGATTCTTCGCTCTTTGACACAGAGCTTTGACTATATCGTTGTGGCCATAGAGGAGTCCAAAGACATTGAGTCTATGACCATTGATCAACTCATGGGTTCACTACAAGCCCATGAAGAGAAAATGAAGAAAAGAAGGGGGAAAGAACCCTTGGAAGAAGCTCTATATTCAAAACTCTCTTTCAAAGAAAGGGAAAAGAGCTTTGTACATGGAAAGGACCAAGGAAGAGGACGTGGTACTTTTCGAGGTCGTGGTGGATTCCAAGGACGAGGACGAGGAAGAGGGGATAGGGAAGAAGTAAATAAAGAAAAAGATACACAATGGTCTCCTTCTAGAAGAGGTCGTGGAAGAGGTTCTTACGCTCAAAGAGGAGGTAAAACCCAAGTACAATGTTATAATTGTCAAAAGTATGGTCACTATGCTACCGAGTGTAGAAGTTCAAGACAAGTGGAAGAGAAGGCTAACATTATGGACTTGCAAGATGACGTTCAACTCACTTTGTTGATGGCAAACAAAGATGAACGAGAAAATAGAAGAACTTCATGGTATCTAGATTCCGCTGCAAGTAGCCATATGACCGGTGAAGAAAGCTTATTTGTTGAGATGGAGCAAGTGAAGGGGAACGTCACATTTGGGGACAACTCAAAAGCAACAGTGAAAGGAAAAGGTAAAATACTTATCCTTGCCAAAGATGGAAGTCACCAATTTATATCAGAAGTTTACTTTGTGCCAAGCCTTAAAAGCAATATTTTAAGTTTGGGACAACTTTTGGAGAAAAACTACGATATACACTTGAAAGATCGTAGTGCTACAATAAGAAACCATGAAGGAAGGCTTATTACCAAAGTTCCAATGAGTAAAAACCGGATGTTCCTTCTAAACGTTGAACATGATGAAGTTAAATGCTTAAAGACATGCTTGAAGGATTATTCATGGCTATGGCATATGAGGTATGGACATCTAAACTTTGGTGACTTAAAATTATTGTCCACAAAGGGCATGGTGAAAGGATTGTCCCCTATTGATCACCCTAATCAAGTATGTGAAGGATGTCTACTTGGGAAGCATGCTAGAAACCCATTCCGAAAAGAAGCAACATCAAGAGCAAAGGAGCCATTACAACTTATTCATACAGATCTATGCGGACCCATTACTCCATCTCATGGTAAGAATAACTACTTTATGCTCTTTATCGATGATTTCTCCCGAAAGACATGGGTGTATTTTCTAAAAGAAAAATCTCAAGCTTTCGATACTTTTAAAACATTTAAAGCAATGGTTGAAAAGGAGAAATGTTTAAGAATTAAAGCCATGAGATCCGATAGAGGTGGAGAATTTTTATCAAAAGAATTTAACAAGTTTTGTGAAGAAAATGGGATCCGTAGATTTTTAACAACTCCATACTCTCCACAACAAAATGGTGTGGTTGAGAGAAAGAATAGAACCATTCTCAACATGGTTCGAAGTATGTTGAAAAGTAAGAAGATGCCAAAGGAGTTTTGGGCCGAAGCGGTTGATTGCGTGGTCTATCTTTCAAATCGGTGCCCATCTAAAAGCTTAGATAACAAGACTCCACAAGAAGCATGGAATGGAATAAAGCCTACCGTTTCTCATCTCCGAGTATTTGGGAGCATAGCATATGTTCACGTACCACGCCAAAGGCGTCTCAAGCTTGATGATAGAAGTGAGAAGCACATCTTCGTTGGCTACGACAAGCAATCAAAAGGTTACAAACTCTACAACCCAATCACAAGAAAGGTGGTTGTAAGTAGAGACGTGGAGTTTGATGAAGAAGGAGCATGGGATTGGAACACGAATGATAGTGAGCGATATGATTTCCTTCCTATTGGCAACGAAGGAGATGAGACATGCGACTTAAATGAAGATGCTCAACAACCTCCAAGTCCATCCTCAACTCAAGACTCGCCTTCAAGTTCAAGTGAAAGATCTCCAAAAATGAGAAGCTTACAAGAGATCTATGATGAGACTGATGAGATTGACGAGCTAACACTTCTATGCTTGTATGCTGATTGCGAACCTCTTAGCTTCGAGGAGGCTGTGCAAAGCAAGAAATGGAGGCAAGCCATGGATGAGGAGATAAAGTCAATAGAAAAGAATGATACGTGGGAGTTGACATCTCTACCGAGAGGGCAAAAGGTTATTGGAGTCAAGTGGGTATACAAAACAAAGAAGAATGCCAAAGGAGAAGTGGAGAAGTACAAGGCAAGACTTGTGGCCAAAGGTTACAAGCAGAAACATGGCATAGACTATGAAGAGGTATTTGCTCCTGTTGCTCGCTTAGAAACTATAAGAATGATAATAGCTATTGCTGCCCAGTTTAAATGGAAAATCCATCAAATGGATGTAAAGTCCGCTTTTCTAAATGGATTTCTTGAAGAAGAAGTTTATTTGGAGCAACCAGAAGGGTATGCTGTCAAAGGACAGGAAGGTAAAGTGCTAAAACTGAAAAAGGCCTTATATGGTCTAAAGCAAGCACCACGTGCTTGGAATACAAGAATTGATAAGTATTTTCAAGAAAATGGTTTCACAAAATGTCCAAGTGAATATGCACTTTACGTGAAAATTTCAAGTGGAAATATATTGGTTGTTTGCTTGTACGTGGATGATCTCATATTCACAGGAAACTCCCAAAGCGTGATCGATGAATTCAAGATATCTATGGCACGAGAGTTTGAAATTACGGATATTGGGCTCATGTCTTATCACCTTGGCATAGAGGTGAAGCAATCAGAAGAAGGAATTTTCATATGCCAAGAAGGATATGCAAAAGAGATATTGAAAAGGTTTGGCATGGAGAAGTGCAAACCAATTGCCACCCCCATCGCATATGGTGCAAAGCACACTAAGTACGATGAAGGAGAAGCGGTCGATCCAACTCTATTCAAGAGTCTTGTCGGAAGCTTACGCTACTTGACATGTACAAGACCTGACATACTATTCTCTGTGGGATTAATCAGTCGGTTCATGGAAGCACCTACTACATCTCACTTAAAGACCGCCAAGAGGATCCTTCGATATATAAAAGGTACATTGGATTTCGGATTGTTTTACTCATCGTGTGAAGACTTCAAGCTTGTAGGCTATAGCGACAGTGATTGGGTTGGAGATTACGATGATAGCAGAAGTACAAGTGGATTTTTATTCTACCTTGGTGACACTGCTTTCACTTGGTCATCAAAGAAGCAACCTATAGTTACTTTATCCACTTGTGAAGCAGAGTACGTTGCTGCAACATCATGTGTTTGCCACGCGATATGGCTCAGAAATGTGTTGGAGGAGCTACACATGAAGCAAAGAGATGCGACAGAGATATATGTGGATAATAAGTCGGCAATTGACTTGGCTAAAAATCCAGTCTATCATGATCGAAGTAAGCATATCAACACTCGTTATCATTATATTCGAGAATGCATTACAAGGAAGGATGTTTGAGTGATACATACAAGATCTGAAGACCAAGTAGCCGACATCTTCACCAAGCCATTAAAGGAGAAAGTTTTTTCAAGAATAAGGATGATGCTTGGAGTCGGTAAATCAAGTTTAAAGGGGGGTGTTGGATCATAAACTTGATTTGATCCAATAATGTTGGGCTAACATATGAGACTTATCTAAGCCCAACACCAAAGTAAATTATCCAAGCCCAAATCCAATATCTAGAAAAATCTATGTAAGAATTATGTAGAAGGTTCATGTATAATATCTATAGGAAATATCTAGAAATGTATAATAAATATCTAGTAGAAAAGTCTAGATATCCATGGAAATATCTCATGTCTAGGATAATCCATGGAGTAGTATAAATAGGTGTTGGTGTCCTCATTTTGTAATCAAGTCTTAAGCAAAGCAATTCAATACTTGGTAAAATACAAGTGTTCATCTCTTCCAATTTTCACTAGAATCATCTTTCCCTTAAAAACCTCTTCATCAAAGTAAGCCTAAAAGGCCTCATTTCCTAACATTTTAGTGACACTTTTTATTGATTTTTTCACTTGTACACTTTCATAGTTTTTATTCGAACGATTGTCACGTCCATGAGTCTTTTCGATTATCTTTAGTTATTCATTAGTTACTTTACGATTAAATAAGCCCCTCCAATTATCGCAGAATTTCTCAAAAAACCCCAGACTTATTAGTGTCAATTCATATCAGTTTGACTTTTAAATGTCAAGATTGACAAATTTTCACCTATGGAATTGGTAAAACCGTTCTAAGATTTAATAATTAATACAAGCAACAATAAATGGAAAGCAGTTGTTCAATATTTACTACAACGTGACAAAGCTGACAATCATAGTAGCGGGCCTGACAGTTGTAGTAGCGGACTCAACAGTTGGCGTAGCGGGCTTTAAACACAAAAGCCCATCATTATATTTAGGGTTTGGGAATTCACCTATATATACATAGGTAATCCCTACTAACCTCATCAAGAATAATTATGCTTTTTGAAATTAGTAGGTTTGACCTCAAACTAGTCATAGTTTGACTTTTTGAAGTCAATTGAGCTACTTTTAACTTTAGCTCCAAAATCTACAAAACTGTTTTAAAGATTTTCAAGATTCTGATCATAGCCTACTTGAATTACATAACTGCAATACAAAAGCGAAATTTCTAAATAAAATGGAATCGAGCAAATTACCACATGGTTGAAGACTTGTTGAATCTGAGAATAATACCCGAAATCATTCATAAAGTCATAAGAAATTAATATGAAATAATATTGCATACATTTTATCGTGTATATATCATTTAGTTGATTAAACTGTTACTTCATATTGAATTATTCAGTTTCTATTTAGATTATTTGTGTTGGTATATACATAATTTAAGGTGTGCCCTTTGTGACAGATATAGAAAGTCAAACTAGGGGTGAGCACGGTTCAGAAATCAAACCGAAAACGATATAACCGAAACCGAAAATGCTAAATTTTCAAAACCGAAACCAAACAGATTACATGTTTTCGGTTTTGGTATTAATGCTCATCCTATCCAAGGACCGAACCGAATCAAACCGAAACCGATAAATCCAAAACCGAAAATGATAAATTTTCAAAACCGAAACCAATTACATGTTTTCAGTTTCGGTTGGTTTTAGGTTCAGTTCGGTTTTTTCGGTCCAAATACTCACTCCTACAAAAAACATAAGGTGAGAAGTATGAAAAAAAAAAAAAAAAAAAAAAACTCTTTAGAACATTGGTAACAATTTGGATTATGACTTGTAAAGTGAAACAAAAAATGCTCTCTAAATGGTTAAAGAACGCAAAGCCGCAATATCAATGGTGGTACAACTTTGTATCTCATTTTATACGAATACGATACAAACAGACAGACAATAAACTGCTACATATTAAACACATGACATAAGCATAGTGTCAATCAGTTGGAGCATATTCTTGAATAACAGATGCAAGTTTGTCCCTATCTTCTTCACTCTTTGTCCTCATCAAAAACGTCCGTGCAACCACTTTGCTACTCTCACTCCCGTTATCATCCTATCAATAGATAAAAATTTAATCACTCAAATATAATTTGTCAAAAGTATGAAATATAACAACATACCGCTGTATGAAAAATGGCAACAATGGAATTCTTTTGTAAGCTTGTCTTTATGCCTGGATATAACAACGCGTTTAGCAGCAATCTTCCCACCTGTCACAAGTGGAATACATACATTAATATTTAATAAACATAAAATAATAAAACAATAATTATATGTCAGGAAATAATATACGTCGTTTCTGACAAGAATTGTGGGTTTGGAATCTTTAGTGCCTTTAGTAACACCTTGTTTGCATTTGATACATAATTGCCCTGTTCCTCTGTCTTTCCATGCATCTTTATCCGTTGGATCTGTTGACTGCATGTTTAAAATTTCAGATATCAAATGTCATTTTGTAACTGGAATAATAATATTAATAATATAATATAATATGTATTTATCAATAAAATCTCATTTCTTGATAATTACCTTGACATAAAGCTTACATTTGACTTCATGCACTACCAGAATTCCAGCCTCTTCGGTTTTCTTCAAAGATGGGCTGCTTGGCTGCTCAATTTCATCATCTGTTATACAGTAGTTTTAGGGTTAATAAACCATAATTTAACTAACAACATCAGTAAATGCAATTAATCATAAATGACTTACCACCATCCGCATCATTTGAAGCATCTGTCTTTACAGAAATTGAACTTTGTCCACCTAACAAAAATAAAAATGAAATAACTCCAAAATATTAAAAACAAACTCATAAATAATGAAATTGATAGAATAACAACACCAACCTAACGAAAAAGAAGATTGACTGTTAAAAAGTGGGCCCGTGCTCCATGAGGGCGTGAAAGCTGATGTGGCAAACATTGGGGTTGTTCCAGAGGGTGGAGCACTTAGGGTTTTCTCTAGAAAGGGTAAATTCGTACTTTCCTTATTTTCTGTAACAAGTTTCTTCTGAGTAGCAAGTGATCCATGTTCTAATAAATTGTCACTTTTTGTGGAATTTAACTTGAGCCAGTTGACAACATCACTAAATTTTTCCTATATCCAGAATATCAACAAATCAAAACGATTGTTTTTCTTATTGATAATTCTAATACAATTTAAGGAATGAGTTTAGATTGGTACCAGAATGTTTGAAGCATGAGTTAGGTAGTCATGTACTCCATCTTCCCAAAGTTCATCCGGGTGATTTTGTAACTGAGATTGAATCCAACTGCTCACAATCAAAATACAAATTAGTGTGATTGATAAAAGGAAAAAATAAAAGTGGTCAGAATGATAAATCACAAACCTTGCAAATTGGTTATTGAGAGCTCTCACATGTTGTCTGGATGATTCAGCCCGACCCATATCTAATGATGTAGGCCCCATTGATTTCTGTTCAGCCCGTTTAAAATCAAATTGGGGAAATTGTGGTCCTACCATACTTTTTTTATTCTGAAACCAACATTCATATGGTACACAATTACTCTCTTAAAAACATTCATATATTTCAGTATATTATGCATAAATTTTATTTTTCCAATTTGCTAATTCTAAATCTAAATTAACTATCCAGTTGGCTTAGCATTCAACTGAATAAGTAAAAAACATAAATGTTCAGAACATCACCCTCAAATTGCAAGAACAAAAAGGAGTGATAACTGATAAACAGCTGAAATCACAGAAACGCCAACAAAATCAATCAATTAAACCGAAACCCTAAACTTCTCCTGAGTTCACATAATCCGTTAGAGCTGATGATACGACTAAAATGAAACAAAACAAAAGGTAGAAATGAAATAGGGTTTTACATACAAACGAATTGTTGGTGTCTGCAGTAGATTCTGATACGGCCAGCCGTTTGGTTCCTCTCATGTATCAATGGAAGCTGTTGTTTCAAGAAAAAATATTCGATTAATCGAGGTTGAATTAGGGTTTTTGCGTTGTTGAAAATACCCCTTTTTTCGCTGTAGATCAAAATTTCATGTTTCTAGGGTTTTCGATGTAGTTTTTCAAATCGATAGACTAATTAAAATGTGCAAGTGGTAGGGGTGTTCAAAAATAATCGAAAAAATGGGTACTTGAAAAAATATCCGATACTCGAAATCTGGATACCTGAAAATTCGGATACCCGGATTCTGGATAACCGGTTTCCGGGTATCAAATACGGGTAGTGTTTTCCTAAAAAACCGGGTAATTGGGTACCCGGTACCTGAATTTTATTTTTCCAACTTATTTTTATATATTTTTTATATTATTATTAGATATTAATTATCATTAGATATAGGCATATGCTTGGACCATTTTAACAAATGTCTAAAATTTAAAACCCTATCTCAATTCTCACGTACAAACCATCTAATTCTCACCTCCGTCGTTGAATCATTGTTTTGAATCATTGGATGTCTTTAAAAATTTGGTCAGATTCATTACTAGTAACGATTTTTCTTTAAAAAAAATCATAACGTAAATTTTTAATAACAAATTTATTAATAAGATTTAAAGAAATTAAATATATAAATAATGGCGACTTCTATTTTGTGACAAAGAAATTATATTTTCGGGTATCGGGTGCCCAAAAAGCGGGTATTTAAAAATCCGGGTACCTGAAAATCGGGTACCCAAAAATTCGGGTACTAATACGGATATCTAAATCTACTACCTGAATTTTCGGGTACCGGTTTTAGGGTACCGGATATCCGAGTACCCGGTTTTGAACACCCCTACAGGTGGGTACATAGAAATGAAATCTATGTTTCTTAGTCGTTAAATTCAGGTGGGGTATCAACTTTCAATTTCAACCGTTAGATCTGATAGATGATGGGTAGCATATGGCCACGTGCTGTTGTCGGCCCAAATATAAACTTATTATCATCATAGGTCTTTCATAGTTGTCGGCCCATTATCGTAGGAAGTACATTTCACTTTTAAACCAGCAAGATGTGGCGTGTCAGCATCATTGACGGGTCATGACGTTTTTCAAGGAGTGATTTAACGTCAACGTCGCATCTCACGCCTTGACGACTCCTTGGCGCCATCATAGCGCGCTTTTTAGAACCTTGCTAGTAGTCTTTGATTTTAACTTAATTAACTTAATAGAAAAGTAATTATCAGGAAAGTTATAACGAGTATATTTGTTTATGTCTAAATATATATAACATCACCTCGGACGATATATTTAATTTTGTTAATAATCTACCTCTCACGTAGATTTATAATTTAGTGAAATGTTCATACGTAGTCTTTAATTTTTATATAGTCCTAAGGAATAAATCTCAACTATTGATCAATAATATATAATGATCAAAAGTAATTAGATATTTTGTACATGAAAGAGTATTTTGATCATTAGGAACTTACAAAAAAAATTTCAAATTTTTATTATTGTTATTTTTAAAAATTATTTTTTCCTTAAAAAAGAATAGTGTTTAATAATCACGTATGGTACTTAATCACATGTGATTTTATTGTAAAATCATATGTGATTGTATATTTGATCACATGTGATGTTTTAGTACAATCACATGTGATATTTTAATAAAATCACATGTGATTCATATACAATCACATAATTATTATATTAGGTGTTATTAACGATTTTTTTAATGTTTTTAAAGAAGACAATAATAATAATATATAATTCTAAAAAAATAAAAAAATTATTTTTTTTGTAAAAATGACCAAAATACCCCTCCATGTATAAAATATTTGATTAATCTTGAACATTAATTATAATTAATCAATGGTTAAAAATTTCGTTTAAACTACATGAAAATTAAGAACTTCCTTGAATACAACTATTATACTTATACTAGTGTCTTTTTAATTCTAAAATGAAAAAAAATGGGGAAATCCACTTAACAAATTCTCCTATAAATGTAGAGAAATTAAATTATAAATAAAGCTATTTTCTAGGATTTAAATTTTTTTTTTCCTGACTCAACCAAACAAAAGAAATGGAAGCATTTCCATTTGTCCAATTTTATTTCACACTACAAAACATACCCTAAAACTCTTAAATATAAAGAGGAGATTAGGGTTGAGCATTTGAGTCCAAAAAAACCGAATAGAAAACATGTAACCGGTTCGGTTTTGGTTTTGAAAATTTATCATTTTTTGTTTCGTTCTATCCCTTTCGGTTTGGTTCAGTTTTCCGAAAGGGAAGAGCATTTGGGCTAAAAAAGCTGGACTGAAATCGAACCGAACTAAAACCGAAAACATGTAAGCGATTCTTTTTTAGTTTTGAAAATTCATTGTATTCGGTTTCGGTTCTATTGGTTCGTTTCGGTTTCTAGACCGTGCTCATTCCAAATGAGATAGTGTTGCACTTGGTTTCTTAAAAACATACATATTAATATAAATTAAGGGTAAAATACACTAACAACCTTTAAAGTTATTAAATCTTTCATACATGGATTTGTATACATATATAATTATTTAGTGTGAAATAAAACAAACACATCAAAGATCCCTTGAAAGTCAGCCGCCGTTGAGAGGAACATCTACGTACCTTTACAATTGAAAGCAACACGTAATAATTTAACTGACCTCCATGAATGATTATTATAAACTAATTTAGGTTTGTGTTTTCTGTTCTTGATACAACCAAATATGAGAATTAATTATATTTTTTATTACGAATTATAGAGCATATGAATAATGGATGATACGACTAAAATGACTAATCACGACTTTTCAACACCGAGATGGGAGATAATGTCTCAGTTACCAACAATTGAGTAAGTTTAAAATCATTGTTGTATAGAAGTTGTTTACTTTATTATGGCTTCCTTACTCACTTTTTCTATTTAACTTTCATTACTAATCAACTAGATTCTAATTACAAGCTCAAACTTAAATATGGAGGCTTTTTTTGTTTAGCCATAAACTCATGTAGGAAAGTAATAAATAAACTTTTTTTTGAATATAGATTAGTCTCAAAATATTTAATGTTCAACTCAAAATAATAAATGTAAACTTAATGCGGAATAAATGACAATTTGAAAACAAAAATAGTTTAAATAAATATCCAAAGACTCGAGACCCAGTAGAATGTCAACCGTCCACCTTCTCAGTCCACCTTTTCCAACGCAACGCCAACGCATATGCGCCACTTTTAATTACTCATTTAATTACTTGTTTTTGTTGTGGTGCGAGTCGGTCTCAATGCAACGCCAACGACTATGCGCCCCTTCTCAGTCCACTCTTTTCCAACACCGTCATCTAGGTGTCCTAAGTGCCACGTTATACAACGTGTGTCTCTAACACTTGGCAATGGGTAGAGTCAGCTATCGTTGTCACCTCTGTGACATATACTCATTATCTCATTATTAATTTAAGTGTCGACTCTACGACATAAACTTATTCATTTAATCATATAACGCATTTGGGGTGAGCTCGGTCCAAAAATTGAACCGAACCGAAACCGAAAACGATGAATTTTCAAAACCAAAACCGAACCATTAACATGCTATCGGTTTTGGTTCGGTCCGGTCCAGTACCGTTTTTTCAGGCCAAATGTTCATCCTTATCCGAAGACTGAACCAAAACCGATAGAACGAAACCGAAAACGATGAATTTTCAAAACTGAAATCGAAACAATAACATGTTATCTGTTTCGGTTTCGGTACGGTTTCGCCCAGTTTTCGGTTCGGTTCTATTTTTTCGGTCCAAATGCTCACCCCTATAACACATATCTCAAATGCACAACTTATATCTCATGGCAATCATCTCAAATACTTTACTCATATACTCAATTCAAATAACACTAATCTCATGGAAATTACATATCTCATACAATTCATAGTTCATAACATAATGTATCATGCAACGACACAACTCAATTAGCACATATATCACGTAAAACGTATAATAAGTACACGTATATATGGTGTTGAAACTGGATTCCGTCGTTCTTCAAGCAGGGTGGTTCCAACAGAGATCCTGCGATCAATGAACAACTCTGAGTCAAAGGTTCCCCGGGTGGATTCCCGTAAGAACGCTCCGATGCTCAAGTCAGTAATTTATACGAATCGGAAGGTTAAATGCTAGGAGGTACTTGATTAAAGTGTTAGGTAAAATGTATTGAATGCGATGTGTTGGATACCTGGAAGGACGTTCGTGTTCCTTTTTTATAGCCGATCTCATCTGGGCGGGAAAATGAGAGTTGCACTCTTTTGTCCGGATCCCCGTAAATCTTTCGGATAAAAGAGCATTGGTGTTTCCAGAGGTCCGGTGGGTAATAGCTTAAGCTTTCGTCTTAGCCGCCTTGAGGTCAAGTCTGCAATAAATGCGCACGTGCTTTATCCCGAGAAAACCACTTAACACGCTTCCTATCGTTGGAACTTGAGGATCGAACCTCCATCTTATTTTGTCGTTATCCTTCCTTCCGTTCGTTCGTCCTTTCCTTCCGGGCGGAACATTGGTATGCACCATAAATCATTAAGTCCCTCAAGTTAAAAATAAATAACTCAAAGTTTTAATTTTAAGTTTATCTTCTCTCCAACCGTCTGTCACTTCCGTCTTGTCGCACTTTGAGCCCAAGTTACCGTTGCCCTTTCCCGACCGTTGGGTAACTTCTGTTTGGGCCTTTTCAACTTCTCGTCTATATATATACCTCGCCCGACTCTTTGCATTTCTCACTTCTTTGCACGATTTACCAATCTCTTCTCTCTATTCCCCCCTTTTTTCTTTCTTTGAAATCATCGAATCATCATGAGGAAAGATAAAATGCCTAAAGAGAAGTCGGACAAGCCTTCACGGGAGCGTCGTACTGCACTTAACACTTACACCGGTCTTACCGATGAGGATCTACCAAAGATCGTTGAAGAATACCATATCGATGAACGTATTCGAATTCGTCTGCCTGGAGAGTTAGACACCATACGATCTGCTCCGGAAGGGTTCGAGCCTGTTTACGTTCAATATTTGTTAGGAGGCCTTCGTTTCCCCATTGATACTTTCATTTTGTGTCTGCTCCAAGATCTGAGACTTCATTTAATTCAACTCGCCCCTAATTCCTTCAGGAAGATCATGGCGTTCATTATGTTGAGTAGGGCTTTGGGTATTCCTCTGTCGACTAAACTCTTTCGCTGCTTTTACGTTGTGACGGGTCGGGGTGATTGGGCTGTTTTCACGCTTCGCCCGGGTCAAAGTGATAACATTGTTGGTTTAAGAGATTCCATCCACGACTGGAAGTATGGATTCTTTTTCGTCGACCGATCAGCCTTTCGTGGCGTGATTCTTCCCTGGGGTATGATCACCGGACGAACGTTCGAACCCGCCCCTGAGTTGACTCCTGAGGAGAGTGGTTACATGAGACGGATGTCTTCCGTAGGGGTCGACTGGGAAGATCCTGACGAGGTCTTTCTAGCCATGGCGGACCTGAGTCCTTTTTACTTCTCTAGAGGGATTCGTCCTGTCTGGCTAGTGGACGATCAGGCTATTTTGTTGTTACAACGTCTTCAAATGTCAAAAAGCGATCCTCTAAAGGGCTCGATATCAGTAACCGATAGACCAATTACTCCGTTTCTTCCTCCCCCAGAAGATGTAACGAGTTCTGAAGGTACTCCGGAAGCCGTGTCCGAGAGTCGTCCTGAGACTTTAAACCTTGATCCTCCCGAATTCAGTGTTGAAGATACCATGGTTCATGATTCGCAACAGGAATCCTCTAAACCTCGCAAGATCCGGTCCGTTCGCCATCTTTCCCTTCAGAGAAGGAAAAAACTGTTCGTCAAAAGAGATCTCGAGAAAAGACTCCTTCTCCTCCGGCCAAGAGAACGAAAAGCGGGGATGTTGGTAAGCTTGCTTCTTGCGTACCCTGCCATTATTGTCTTCCTCCCTCTTTTTTTTTTTTTTTACTAAAGTATCGTTCACTGCAGGTCTGTCTGATTGCGTTGTTGTTTCCGACGTTTCTGCTGCTGCTGTACCGCCGTTCGTACCCCAAGTAACTGTTAGTTTTAAAGAATCTTCGTTGATTGTTCCTACCCCTGCGGTCGTTAGTGCCGCCATGTCTTTGTTTCCTTCCAGCATGCCTCTTCCGCCCAAGCCGTCATCTGCTTCTCCGAGCCTTTCTGCTTTGGCCACCTTCTCGAGTACTTTGTTTGGCACAGGTATGCAGCTGTCTTCGTCTGCAAGAAGCTCACATTCGTCGCCCTCAGGTCGTAGTCAATCATCCCGACCGGATTTCCCTATGCTAGGTAATTTGTTTGTTTGTGTTGTTTTTTTTTTTTTAAAAAAAAAAAAATACTTTGAGTTGCTGAATTTGATCTTACCATATGTGTTGATGCTCTTTACCTTTGCAGCTCGCAGGACGTTCCCGCGCACTTCTCCGACGCTTACCTCTGTTAGCGAAGGTGCACCCGAAGCTAAGAAGCTAATTAATATTTCGAAGAGCTCGACCTTGCAGGCTACCGTCACTTCAACTCCCTCTATCGTTCATGCTTCTGTCGAACCGGTTCCCTCCGTGAACCGTCTATCGGAGTTTTCGGATGAAGGGGTTTTTCACAGGGCCCGGATCGACCTGTTATCTGCTATTGATTCTCTTTCGGAATTGCAACAACGAGGCATTTGTGGTCATCAAGCTCTAGGCGACCATAGACGGGAATTTACCCGAATCAACGAGTTGATGATGACTGCGAAGTCGCTTCACCAGAAGGAGCTTGATGAGAAAAATAAACTCGCTGAGCTGAACAAGAATCTTATGGAAGAAAATCAAGACCTTTCGTCCAGTTTGGAAGAATTGCAGGCTATCATGTCGACTAAAGATAGCAAGATTGTTGACTTGAATGCCGATCGTAGTGCTCTGTCTTCAAGGATTGCGGAGTTGGAAAAGGAAGCTATTGAAAGAGACTTGAAGTTGAAAGAGGTTACCAATCGTGTGGAAGGTTTGATTGTTGAAAAGAGTGCCCTTGAGCAGGAAGCTCGCGTTCGTAGGGACGACCTAGAGTGGTTGATTAAGAGAGGCCTTCCCGACATGGTCCAAGTGTTTGTGTCTTCTAACGAGTTTGTGAAAGCTAATACTGATCTTCAGAAGGAGAGTATCAGATACGGGCAGTATCAAGGATTTGTAGATGCCCACCATACGTATGACGACTTTTGCAGGATGCCAAACTCGTTCATGATTACCCGAATGCTCAGGCAAACATCATGGGTTTATTTGAAGATCTGGTTTCCCCTCATTACACCTTATTGCAGTCGTTGGAATCAGGGCATGTGTCTTTAGATGAAATTAAGAGGTTGGTCAGCAAAGTTCCTTCCGGGCAGGAAGATGTTGGTGAAAGCTCTTCCCGGGGTCAAGATCCCCCTTTTGTTTAACTTTTTTGGTGTTCGTATGTAATCGTGGGTCTGGCTGAACTTAGCTATTTTTTTTGTTTATGTTTTGCGTGTCTGTTCAAGACCTGGATTTTTGTGGTTGTTTATGGAATGCTGTAATCGTTTAAAGCCCTTAGTCGCTTAATGCTATTTCGATATATTTTCATGTTTTGTTCTCGTCGTCGCTTATTTTAATTCTTGTTTGAGCAAGGCGTCCCCTACTTAAAGAAATAAAGTCATGATGTGTACACATTCGTATATGGCCATCCAGTTTTTAGTCGTCCGGATCAGGGGTTGCATCCTGTCTTTAGGATGTAACCCTCATTTAAACTTACCACCTGACCGTTGGTTCGATTAGTATTTGTTTGTCACGATGTTCGTACAATATAATGTTTAAAACTGTTAGGTCACAACAACCCTGGTTTATAATGTTAATTGATAGAATATTATACTTAGAGAAATATTAGAGTGATAATACAAGAATATAGTCAATGTATAAATCCACTAAGTGTGGCTTGTTGCGGAATAACAAGACCACTGATCAATTACAAAAGATGTGAATGTGTAAAGTAAATTGGTAAGTACTCCTTTGCAAGATGATCTCTATTTATAATGTTATAGAGATCTTACATAATGAGCAAAGGAGTAACCGAAGGACTAAGCAAGGAAAATGACTAAGATCAAGGGATTTGATCTTAGTCCGTTACTATACTGAGTATCACTCAGTCCTTCTACTCAGTATCACTATCTGATACTGAGTACTGATACTGAGTATCACTCAGTCCTTCTACTCAGTATCACTATCTGATACTGAGTACTGATACTGAGTTCCAATACTGATCACTCAGTATCAGACCTAAACTTAGCTATATTATTCTACATATTAATCAAAGCTAGTCTAGGTTGTTTTGTTATCTTAAGATCTAAAGGGGCAAGGCTTTTTGCCTTAACAATCTCCCCCTATCTAATGATAACAAAACAATTTACAAAGAGATAAACAAAAATTACAACAGCATAGGTAACAATATCTTCTTCTTCATTTGCTGTTGATGGCTTCATTCTCATAGAAGACTTCTTGTTTGATGTGGACAAACTCTTCTCTGCTTTTGAGTTCATCCCTTCTGCTATTCAGTACTGCAACAATCTTCTTTCTGAACCAAGAGTCTTCTTTCTTGGTGATCATCCATTTCAGTCCAACAAGGTGACTGATTTGAGCTCTTGGTAGATCTTCTTCAGAAATGAAGCACTCTCTATCCTCTGAGTCAGTATACATATATCCAGAAGTTGGATATATGACACTCTTTTGATCCTGAAATACAAGGTTAGGAGGAAGAGGGTACTTTCTAAGATACTTGTATGTATGGAGGCATTCTGGTCTGTTGTTTGAGTAAGCCTCAGTCATCACACTGAGTGTTCTGTACTCTATTTCATGAAGTAAGTCCTTCTCATAACATACTGCAGCTACAACACAGATCTCATCCAAGACTATTTGATCATAGGTTGATTTCTTTGGAAGCTCTTTGATCAGTCTTGTGATACCAGTTGTTAGGTCACAACAACCCTGGTTTATAATGTTAATTGATAGAATATTATACTTAGAGAAATATTAGAGTGATAACACAAGAATATAGTCAATGTATAAATCCACTAAGTGTGGCTTGTTGCGGAATAACAAGACCACTGATCAATTACAAAAGATGTGAATGTGTAAAGTAAATTGGTAAGTACTCCTTTGCAAGATGATCTCTATTTATAATGTTATAGAGATCTTACATAATGAGCAAAGGAGTAACCGAAGGACTAAGCAAGGAAAATGACTAAGATCAAGGGATTTGATCTTAGTCCGTTACTATACTGAGTATCACTCAGTCCTTCTACTCAGTATCACTATCTGATACTGAGTACTGATACTGAGTATCACTCAGTCCTTCTACTCAGTATCACTATCTGATACTGAGTACTGATACTGAGTTCCAATACTGATCACTCAGTATCAGACCTAAACTTAGCTATATTATTCTACATATTAATCAAAGCTAGTCTAGGTTGTTTTGTTATCTTAAGATCTAAAGGGGCAAGGCTTTTTGCCTTAACAATCTCCCCCTATCTAATGATAACAAAACAATTTACAAAGAGATAAACAAAAATTACAACAGCATAGGTAACAATATCTTCTTCTTCATTTGCTGTTGATGGCTTCATTCTCATAGAAGACTTCTTGTTTGATGTGGACAAACTCTTCTCTGCTTTTGAGTTCATCCCTTCTGCTATTCAGTACTGCAACAATCTTCTTTCTGAACCAAGAGTCTTCTTTCTTGGTGATCATCCATTTCAGTCCAACAAGGTGACTGATTTGAGCTCTTGGTAGATCTTCTTCAGAAATGAAGCACTCTCTATCCTCTGAGTCAGTATACATATATCCAGAAGTTGGATATATGATACTCTTTTGATCCTGAAATACAAGGTTAGGAGGAAGAGGGTACTTTCTAAGATACTTGTATGTATGGAGGCATTCTGGTCTGTTGTTTGAGTAAGCCTCAGTCATCACACTGAGTGTTCTGTACTCTATTTCATGAAGTAAGTCCTTCTCATAACATACTGCAGCTACAACACAGATCTCATCCAAGACTATTTGATCATAGGTTGATTTCTTTGGAAGCTCTTTGATCAGTCTTGTGATACCAGTTGTTAGGTCACAACAACCCTGGTTTATAATGTTAATTGATAGAATATTATACTTAGAGAAATATTAGAGTGATAACACAAGAATATAGTCAATGTATAAATCCACTAAGTGTGGCTTGTTGCGGAATAACAAGACCACTGATCAATTACAAAAGATGTGAATGTGTAAAGTAAATTGGTAAGTACTCCTTTGCAAGATGATCTCTATTTATAATGTTATAGAGATCTTACATAATGAGCAAAGGAGTAACCGAAGGACTAAGCAAGGAAAATGACTAAGATCAAGGGATTTGATCTTAGTCCGTTACTATACTGAGTATCACTCAGTCCTTCTACTCAGTATCACTATCTGATACTGAGTACTGATACTGAGTATCACTCAGTCCTTCTACTCAGTATCACTATCTGATACTGAGTACTGATACTGAGTTCCAATACTGATCACTCAGTATCAGACCTAAACTTAGCTATATTATTCTACATATTAATCAAAGCTAGTCTAGGTTGTTTTGTTATCTTAAGATCTAAAGGGGCAAGGCTTTTTGCCTTAACAAAAACAACAAGAAATAACATTCGAAAGTGATCTTACTCGGAAGATACTTGTTACATCCGCACAACTTTGGGTTTTCGACACCCTTAGGTAAACATACAAGACAACGAAAACATTTTTTTTTTAAAAGTAAAACCTATGTAGGTTCCTCATGTTCCATGTTCGGGGTATAGTCGTTCCATCCATTGTTTCGAGCACATAGGAACCGTTCCTTCCTGCTTCCTTGACTCTATATGGTCCTTCCCAATTAGGACACAGCTTTCCGGGCTTGTACCGGAGACTAGCTTCGTTCTTTCGGAGAACCAACTCGCCTACCTTGCATGCTGCTTCCTTCACCTTCTTGTTGTAATAGCCTTCCGTCAACGACTTGTACGTTGCCTGCCTTAGAGCTGCATTCTCACGCCTTTCGTCTACTATGTCAAGATTGTTCCTTAATGCTTCCTCGTTCCCCTCAAGACGGAAGTTCTCCGTCCTGGGGGAAGGCAACGTCACTTCCAGAGGGATTACCGCTTCCGAACCATACACCAAACTATAAGGGGTTTCTTGGGTTCCCCTTCGGACCGTCATTCTGTACGACCACAACACACTTTGTAATTCGTCCACCCAACCCGGGTCCATCCGGGTCAAACGGGTTTTGATCCCTTTAACGATGGTTCTATTAGTTACTTCCGTCTGGCCGTTTGCTTGCGGGTGGGCGACGGAAGTAAAGTTTTGTCGGATGCAAAGGTCAGCACACCATTTTTTGAATGGGTTATTAGCGAACTGTTTCCCATTATCACTGATAATTGTATGCGGAAGACCGAAGCGACATATAATTTGCTGCCATACAAACTTGACTATGTTCGCTCCGGATATGCATGCTAACGGCTTCGCCTCAACCCACTTAGTGAAGTAATCTATCGCGACCACCAAGAATTTGACACCTCCCGGAGCCCTAGGAAATGGTCCGACAATGTCGATTCCCCACTGACAAAACGGCCAAGGGCTAAGGATGCTAGTAAGTTGTACCGGAGGCATATTAGGGACATTTGAATATGCCTGGCACTTCTGGCACTTCCGGACGTAATCATGGGCATCTTTCGTCATTTGTGGCCAATAATAACCCATCCTGAATATCTTCTGAGTTAATGCCCTGGAGCCTATATGTGACCCACATAGCCCTTCATGTACCTCCGCCATCGCTTTCTGAGCTTCAGCTTTCCCTAAACATCTTAGCCAAGGAGTGGAATAACCCTTTCGATATAGGATACCATTCTTGGAGATGTACTTACCCGCATTTACACGCAACTTTCTGGCTTCCTGCACATTGTTCGGAAGGACCCCAGTATTGAGATAACGCAGGATGGGAGTAGTCCAACAACTTTCGTCGATGCTGATCTCCATCATTTCTTCATTTGTTTTTTCTATGCTTCTTTTCTGGAGTACTTCCACTAACACTTTTTTAGTAAGGTGGCAATACAACATTGATGCTAATTTGCTGAGGGCATCCGCTTCCTTATTCTTGGTTCGGGGTACCTGAGTTATGGTGAATTTTCCGAATTTCTCTATGCTGGCTTTAACTAGAATCAGGTATCGCTTCATGTGGCTCTCCTTAGCTTCGTACGATCCGTTCACTTGGTTGACTACCAACATGGAATCTGCGAAAGCATCCACCTCTTTGATTTCCATTTAATGAGGAAGGTTTAATCCTGCGAGCAGGGCTTCGTACTCGGCTTCATTGTTTGAACATGAAAAATCGAATCGTAATGCATACATTACCCTTTCTTCGCCTGGTCCTGTCAATACGATTCCAGCCCCACACCCGTCGGCTCCTGCGGCACCGTCCGTGTACATCTGCCATTGGACCTTCCGGATATCCGCTCCATTCTGTTCGGCTGCCATAACGCTCTCTTCATCAGGCATTTCTACCAGGAAGTCCACCAAGGCTTGACCTTTAATGCTTGGCCTCGGTTTGAATGTTATATCGTATTCTCCCAACTCAATTGCCCATTTAGTCACCCTTCCGGACCTTTCTGGTTTGAGTAGAATGCTCCGGATCGGCTGGTTCGTTAGTACTGTTACTGAATGAGCTTGGAAATACCTTCTTAGCCGTCTTACCGAATAAACCAAGGCTACTATTATTTTCTCAACCAAAGAATAATTCAACTCTGCCCCTTGTAAAGTTCTACTCACAAAGTAAACCGGAACCTGCTGTTTTCCCCTTTCGGCAATCAGTACCGAACTTACAGCTTCCCGGTTAGTTGACATGTACATGATGAGGGGTTCCCCTGCGATCGGACTTGCGACGGAAGGGATAGTTCGTAAATGTTGCTTTAATTTATCAAAAGCTTTCTCGGCCTCCTCTGACCATTTGACTTCTCCTTTCTTCGTACACCCATGAAGAGCTTTGAAGAAGGGTAGTGACTTCTCCGCAGATTTTGCCAGGAACCGCCCAAGGGCCGCTAGTTTACCATTCAAACTTTGGACATCTTTCACCGTTCGAGGGGGCTTCATAATCAACAAAGTTTCTATCTTTTCAGGGTTCGCTTGTATTCCGGATGGAGGGACGATGTGGCCCAGAAACTTCCCTTTACTCATGCCGAATGAACATTTTTTCGGATTTAACTTCATGTTGATCGCGTGCAATCGTAACAAGGTTTCTTCCGTGTCTTTTATAAGGTCTCCGTCTTCTCTACTTTTTATCACCATGTCGTCGACATACACCTCTAAGTTTCGCCCAATTTGGTTTTCGAACGCTTTGTCGACCAAACGCTGGTATGTCG
This sequence comes from Calendula officinalis, assembly GCA_963853835.1. Taxonomy (NCBI): domain Eukaryota; kingdom Viridiplantae; phylum Streptophyta; class Magnoliopsida; order Asterales; family Asteraceae; genus Calendula; species Calendula officinalis. The sequence continues at coordinate 38,013,363 of OY970830.1, read as the reverse complement.
CTCCGGCATTCCGAAGGCCGAACGGCATTTTGATGTAACAATACGTGCCCTTTGAAGTATGGAAAGTCGTTTTTTCCTCGTCTTCCTTCGCCATCTGTACTTGGTGATACCCTTTGTATGCGTCCAAAAACGATTTCCACTTATACCCGCCCAGAGATTCGATCTTTTGCTCAATTTCAAGAAGAGGGTAACTATCCTTCGGGCAAGCTTTGTTGAGGTCTTTGAAATCGACACACATGCGCATGGATCCGTCCCCCTTTTTTACTAGGACCGGATTAGATATCCAATTCGGATATTGCGTACTGTGTAAGACTCCCGCTGCGACTAGGTCTCCTACCTCTTTATTCACCACCTCGTTACGTGCCGGTGCCATCCCTCTTTTTGGTTGTTTGACCGGAACGAACGCTGGATTGACGTTGAGTTTATGTTCTATCACCTTCCTGGAAACGCCCGTCATATCTTTCGGTTCCCATGCGAACACATGTTTATTCTTTTTTAACAAGGCTTCCAGTTCAAACCTTATCTTTCCCGGAAGGTGTCGACCAATTTTGACAGGGGTTTCAGGGTGGTCTGGATTGATGATTACGTGCACCTCTTCCTGCTCCGTCCAACTATCCAAATGTGTGATACTACCACATTCGGGCATAGGCGTAGGCGTACCACGTACGGTGATTACTCCGTGCTCCGAAGGTAATTTAAGCAAACCATGAATTGTGGAAGCAATTGCTTGTAATTGCCACATTCCGGTTCGTCCTAAGATCACATTGTATCTGGACGGAGCTTCGATGACTATAAACTCGGCTGTAATTGTTTTACTGCTATTCGTACTCCAGTCGGTCAGGACCAAAGGCAGGTGGATTTTCCCTCGTGGCCATACGGATTGACCGGAGAACCCTATAACGGAAGTGGTTGCGGGTTTGATGAAGGCTTGCACATCCTGGGGGAACTTTTGGAAGCAGTGATCGTACATGATGTTTGCGGAACTTCCTCCGTCGACATAAATCCTACGGACCATGCGACGAGCAATAGCCCCACATATAACCAACGGTTCCACTCCTATGTGGCCGTCAGGAGACGGTTCATTCCTTCCGAATTCCAAGGTGGTGGTCTTCCTTTTTCTGGGGTGGGGGAGAGCACTATCTCCTTCTTCCACCGCCATGATTTCGGTGTCGTATGTGACCTCTTTTCCCTTGACCGGTGGTTCCGCAACACAGACCACCTTTGCTTTACCAGACGCCTCTTTCTCCCTTCGATAGCTTTCACAAGATGCGGTCGCATGACCCATGATCTTGTGAAATTCACAATATGCATTCGGGTCCCTCGGGTATCTTTTCCTGATCGTCCGACCGTCCTTGTCTCCTCGTGCTTCGTTCGTCACGAATGCTTCAGGGCGGTACGGTTCATACCTGTCTCCCTGTGATCGACCTCCCGTTGGGCGTCCTCTGTAAGTGCTCTTACTCTGACCGTTTTGATGGCTTGGCCTGTACATTGGCTTTGATCGTTCGTGATGCCGAGTCGACCCGGAACCGGGTGTTCCTTTCCTCTCCTGAGCTTAAAACCTCAGTTTTTCTGCACTTTCTTCCTCTTGCTTGAGGAATCTGTTAACCGTGTTAATCATATCGTCAGCTTTCTTGAAGTCCCTTTTTGATAGCTCCCGGAAGAGTTCTCCTTCCCTTAGGCCATACGTGAAAGCTGCGACGATGAGCGAGTCTTCTCTGACAGGCATCTTCCGGCTTTGTTCGTTGAACCTTTCTGAAGTAAGATTTATTTGACTCTCCTTCTCGCTGTCGACATGCCATGATGGATTGAGACTGTTGTTGATACTTCTTTTGCTGTATAAAGCTGTGAGTGAATTGTACCACCAGTTCTTCGAAGTTAGGTATACTTTTTTGCGGAAGGCTGGAAAACCAATACCGTGCCGAACCTTCTAAGGTTCCGGCGAAGAAAAGGCACCACAGCCTTTGGTCCATGGGGATCATGCGTACCGCCCATCGAAAGCTTGCAACGTGATCGTCTGGGTCGCCCGTCCCGTCGTATGACTTTACACGGGGTCCTTTCAATCCGGTAGGTATAGGTACTTCGTTGATTTCGTCTGTGAACGGGGAGAGAAAAGTACGACCATTCGTATGGGGAGCCTTCTCCGGAGCGTTTTGTTTTTTACGAGAACTTCTCTTTCCTGTTTGGGCCTTCGGAGGGGATTCTTCTGTCCGGGCACTTTTCTCTAACTTCTTTTCGGCGTACACTACTTCCACGGACTCGTCTTCACTGGAATACTAGTGCGTCTTACTAACTCCAGCTTTTACCTCCGTCATCCTCGGACGGGTCTTCTCTAACTGCCTCATTTTTCTAAATTGGCAAAAGAGATTAAACTCCTCCATTTCTTCCGGCGTAGGGCCTCCTTCCGCCTTCTCCAACGGAGGGGGACACGAAGATGAGTTTAACAGCGACGGCGTCGGCATGGGTGTTAACAAACCCTCGGTTGGTGACCTTGTCGGCGTTACTTGTGAGGGGTCTATCCCTCCGGTCGATTTCTCTTGGGCCATTACGTTCTAGGTCCCACGGATGGCGCCAAATGTTGAAACTGGATTCCGTCGTTCTTCAAGCAGGGTGGTTCCAACAGAGATCCTGCGATCAATGAACAACTCTGAGTCAAAGGTTCCCCGGGTGGATTCCCGTAAGAACGCTCCGACGCTCAAGTCAGTAATTTATACGAATCGGAAGGTTAAATGCTAGGAGGGACTTGATTAAAGTGTTAGGTAAAATGTATTGAATGCGATGTGTTGGATACCTGGAAGGACGTTCGTGTTCCTTTTTTATAGCCGATCTCATCTGGGCGGGAAAATGAGAGCTGCACTCTTTTGTCCGGATCCCCGTAAATCTTCCGGATAAAAGAGCATTGGTGTTTCCAGAGGTCCGGTGGGTAATAGCTTAAGCTTTCATCTTAGCCGCCTTGAGGTCAAGTCTGCAATAAATGCGCACGTGCTTTATCCTGAGAAAACCACTTAACACGCTTCCTATCGTTGGAACTTGAGGATCGAACCTCCATCTTATTTTGTCGTTATCCTTCCTTCCGTTCGTCCTTGCGACCCTTCCGGGCCGAACATTGGTATGCACCATACATCATTAGTGAGGAAACTCACCTTGACTTTCCTACTTTCCAAAGTCATGAACTAGCAATCCACATCTCAAACTCAGGATTTAGACATACCTATAACACATAATATGAACACGTATCAATAAGTGGCTCAAAAACTCAAAACATAGAGCCTGACTTCACTCGTCAGTTCGGCCAAAATGGCTATAACTCAAAAATTACAATTACAACAGACTCCAAATTTTAGCACAATAAACTAGACTCTATGTGCTACAATCTTATGAAAACCATTCCTCTATAATCGGAACCAAATAGTCTCAAATATAACTCACAACACAGGAGAGGCGTACAAGTGCTCAACACTGCGACAATTTACCAAAACAGCTATAAATCACAATTCACAATCTCAACTAATCCAATATTTGTTGGGTTTTGTACCAATTTATCGTCACTTTGTTCGTTGTGGAATTACAAACAAACCAATACGATAAACGACAAAACATATAGGACCGATTAGATCTACGAGTCTAAGGTAACTAGATTATAATAAACGAAATTGAATTCGAAAAACTTATGTTAGCAGTGCTCGGTGATGTGAATCCTTGAGATCTCGTACGAGCCAGAACTTGACAACAAACTAGGATTCAAGCTAGAACCCCTTTATTTGATCACACTTGAGGCTGACAACGAATGAGACGATACACCACTTGGTAGTGTAAGGTACCCTTGAGAAACCCAAACGAAACCACAACCGAAAACACCTTTCGGTCGACGGCGGTTCACGGTGGAAGCACGACGGCGACATCGGTGATTCGGCGATGGAGGTCGGGCGGAGCAGGGGGGCGGCCGAACTAGGGTATGGGGTTTGAGATCACAAGTGTTTAAAACCAATACCATTGTATCCTTTATATAGTGATTAGTTAGACAAATCCTTATTTGAGTGTAACTCAAATTAGCCCAAGCCCGTTCTCTTTTAGTTAAACCTGTTAACTAATTAGCCCACTTAGAATAACTAGTTAATTACCCATGAACTTATTCTAGCCCGTTACACTTTAATTATACGTTTAATTAAAGTCTGGTTCATTTCTTCTCGTGTTCAGTTGCGCCTCAAGAGCAACCCCAGTAGGACTCTAATTTACGTTGACCAGTCAACCGGTTTATTTGATGACGTTGGACACTATTTCCAACAGTCTCCCACTTAGACATCTCATCAATTATAAACGTTTGTCAAGCATACTTTTAAAGTGTGCAAACCAGTGCAGCTGTTGAACTTTAAATCTAATCAGAAGACAACTCCTAAGATAAGTGATCATATGCCATTCGCTTCAAGATATCCCATAACTAGAGACACGGATACTCGTCAATCTCTAGTCACGACTATGTTTCCTGATGAAGATTTATGATGACTGACTAACTACTAATTGAACTTTCAATTTAGTCATGACCTGCGCAGGTACTTCAATAGTCACATCAAATTAACAGGGCCCCCACAGATATCACCTCTTCCACTTTGGAAGAAGGAGCGAATAAACTTCGACTTACATTGTCTCTGTCATAGTCATTACATAAGACATGGAAATACTATGTATAGCTACCATTTACGAATAGCGTTGGAGCAAACCAATGCATCACGAACTCGTACTAAGAAACCAATGTATCTTGGTTTTAAAACCTATATGGTATTACCGTCTCAGTATTACCTTTGAGTTTGTTCATGAGGTAATACTCTGAGCATGGGTTGGTCCAACATTTACAATCTCTATTTAAATACTCATGAGAGTAGTAGCAATCTCTATGCTGTGTTCAATCTTATGAACAGTCTATTTACTCTACATGACATCTTAATTCACTTCTCATTCCCATGAGAATGATCGACTGTGGACTTTCAAATGATCTCTTAGATCATTTTGGAATATTGTTCTAAACATGCAAAAGTGAAACACAAATTTAAATACTATATGAATGATAGAACACTTGCATATTATTTAATCACCATAAAAAAATTATCAATTCATACAATTTAATATTTGTAATGTTGTTTCAATATATAAACTAATTCATGTCACTATGAAATCTAATTCCTATCGTCCTTGCGTGTTCATCATGCTTGGATCGACTTAGTGGCTTTGTGAATGTATCAACCGGATTCTCCTCCGATGATACCCTCATCACAATGAAGTCCCATTCCTCAACACGCTTTCTCACATAGTGATAATTTCTGAGTATAAGCTTTGTTCTACTATGGTCTTTGGATTCTTTAGTCAAAGCGACCGCACCTTCATTGTAACAGAAGATTTTCACTGGGTCCTTGATGTTTGTTACAACACCAATGTCCTCAATGAAATACTTCAACCATATAGCTTCTTTTGTTGCTTCACTAACAACAATATACTCAGATTCACATGTCGAGTCAGCAACTGTCTTTTGCTTGGAACTCTTCCAAGTGACAGCTCCTCCATTCAATAAGAGTACCCACCCAGATTGTGAACACGAGTCATCTCTATTCGTTTGGAAACTCTTATTGTGAACACGAGTACCCACCCAGATTGTGAACACGCTTTCTCACATAGTGATACTTTCTGAGTATAAGCTTTGTTCTACTATGGTCTTTGGATTCTTTAGTCAAAGCGACCGCACCTTCATTGTAACAGAAGATTTTCACTAGGTCCTTGATGTTTGTTACAACACCAATGTCATCAATGAAATACTTCAACCATGTAGCTTCTTTTGTTGCTTCACTAACAACAATATACTCAGATTCACATGTCGAGTCAGCAACTGTCTTTTGCTTGGAACTCTTCCAAGTGACAGCTCCTCCATTCAATAAGAGTACCCACCCAGATTGTGAACACGAGTCATCTCTATTCGTTTGGAAACTCGTGTCACAATAACCTTCCACTTTTAGTTCGTCTTTCCTATCGTATACTAGGAACACATCTCTTGTTCGCCTCAGATACTTGAGAATCGTTTTCACCGCTATCCAATGATCGTTGCCAGGGTTGTCCTGGAATCGACTCACCATGCTCAAAGCATATGAGACATCAGGACGAGTACATATCATGGCATACATGATTGAACCTATAGCCGAAGCGTATGGGATTCGACTCATTCTATCCAGCTCTATCTCAGTGTTGGGACTTTGACTCCTAGTCAGCTTTATGCCATGGTTCGTTGGTAAGTAACATTTCTTAGACTCAAGCATATGAAATCTCTTCAATATCTTGTCTAAGTATGTACTCTGGCTCAATCCTATTAGACGTTTTTCTCTATCTCTGTATATCTTAATTCCCTGTATGTACGGTCCATCTCCTAGATCCTTCATTGCAAAACACTTTCTTAACCAAGCCTTTACATCTTGCAGTGTAGGAACGTGATTGCCAATGAGCAATATGTCGTCAACATATAGTACTAGGAAGACTACAGTGCTCCCACTAGCTTTGGTATAAACACATGACTCATCTCCCCTTCTAAAATATACAAACTCTTTGACTCTTTCATGAAAGCAAAGATTCCAACTTCGAGATACTTGTTTCAATCCATAAATTGATTTCTCAAGCTTGCACACTCTCTTAAGATGTTGCTTGCGGATAAAACCTTCTGGTTGTGCCATATACACATCCTCAGTGAGCTTTCCGTTTAGGAAGGCGGTTTTCACATCCATCTGCCAAATTTCATTATCATGAAATGCAGCTATAACAAGAAATATCCTGATAGAAATATCAAAGGAACCCTCCCCCACACACACACACACACACACACACACACATATATATATATATATATATATAGGTTCCGGATCTGGTGAGGACTCAAAAACCGGTGAGAACTGCGATGACTACAAAAAAAACTCTGAAAATGATCCAAAACAAATTTTTTTCAAAAAGAAATTATTTTTTAACCATAAAAATCGCAGCTTATAAGATTCAAAAAATAATAAAAATCTTTATATATAATAAAAGAAAGCGTTTTTGAAATCTTGCCACGTCACTCTTTCCACGTCATAATGACGTCATAATTCTAAGCCACCTAAGCTGCCATGTAGGTAGGTTACTGAGTATATGAGGCGTATTTTTTAGAAACCCTAATCTTAGTCGTTTCGTTTCACCTACAGTTTATCTCATCCTCTCAAAACGTCATTTCTCTCCTCCTCTTAAGGTGTTGTGCTCAACTCAAACATTCATGGCCACCTCAATTGCCTCTGCAATATGTAACTCCTCGGCGGAAGATTCAAAATTATGAATCACAGCTCGAATCAAACATCCATGAGTATCAGGTTTTATTACATATGTTGTTTGGTCGCTATGAAGGAGATTTATTGTGAATTTTGAAGCTGTTATGAAAGAAAGGTTATTCTTTTAGAAAGTCAATATTACTTATAATACAAAGCTTTATAATTATACCTATAACTATGCGACCAAATTCTTCAATTATTATCAGGGCACCTCATCGTTATTACCATCTTCCATGTCTATATAGGTTTCTTCTGCCTTTTTCTCAAATTCTTTTTCATATATGGATTTTGTGGCAATCGGATGATAGTGTTTAAGCTATATATATATATTATACAGTTGATTTAAGTTTAATTGCATGTGTGCTAATGATCTTGATTTTGTAACTACATTTTATGTAGTAAAGGGAGCATACAAGAAGCATTTGACAAATACATTCAACATGATACAGAAACGCGGATTTGTTCTTTCATGAACAAGCCAACAACCCAACATGAACATATCATGCAGTAATCTGCAGTTATCGTTTCGAATTCAAGGTTAGTTACCAATACTTTTTTTAAAAGTAATTACCATTATCTTTAATAAATTTAGGTAACAAATAACGGAAATTGGAAAGAATATCAATGTACCCAATTTTTATGGTCGGTAATTTTGCAATCATGATTGATTTTGGAAACAAATAATGGTGCCATCAAATTCATCTTCAATTAAAATTTTCAATTTTTTGGGAAACAAATAAATCCGGAAACGAACAACGATTTTTTGGAAATTTTGTCCAATTTTAGTTAACAAATCAATAATTTTTGGCAACAAACTAACATTCCAGAATTTGTCATTTATTTTGAATAAACCTTTTAAGCACAAAAAACAAATTCTTCCTACGGCAATTTTATGAGAATAATTAATCTTTAGTGTCTTAATTTAATACGCAGGTTGAACGTGTTGATGATAATGTGAAAGCTAATGTTCCTGTGCAATTTATTTGAAATGGTAATCTTGACGTAGAATGTTTTATAACTTTCTGGTTTGGTATAGTTGAAACTTGAAATGCACTTTAAAGCTACACTCAATGTATTTTTTTGATGTACGAATTTATGAATATATTATTGGGAATGGTAAAAATATGTATGGTGAATTGTAATATGCAAATAATTGGTTGAAAATTTAGTTTAAATTCCAAAATTTTAGATTTGGTCGCTTTTACTTATAATTGGCTAAATTATATTATCTCAAAATGGTCAAATGGGTAATGTCATAAAGTTTTACTACAATGAAAACGGGTCAAACGTGTTTTTAATCGCTTGAAGTTGACTTATCATTGAAGTTTGACACAACTGGCTTATCATTGAACTACTATAATTGTAAATTGCTTAATTTGTTTTAAGTGTCTGATTTTGACTTTTTTTGTCAAAAAACACCTTTTAGCGTATCGTGTTTGAAAAAACTCTTTTTTAAACATTATTTTATGATAATTGATAATCATATGTTAATTATTTAGTCTTTTTATGTTTAGTGTAGGTTTTTGCAAAAGGCCATGATTTATAAGCCACCGTGATTCATAATTTGTTACTTTTTTAAATGACAGTGTGAATTAATAATTTGTTACTTTTTAAAATTTTTACTTATAGTAGTATTTATGGAAAATAAATATTGCTATTGGAATTGTAATTTGTGTAGTTCAATGTTTAAAAAAGTAAGCATTGTAAAAATAATTTATAAGTCATCGGTTATTCATCACGGGTTATAAGCTAGTTTCAAAAATGATTCAAAAAAAAATATGGATCATAATTTTGATCCACAAAAAAAATATGGATCATTATTATGATCCACAAAAAAAATGGATCATAATTTTTAAATTTTTTTTTTTTGGGTCAAATGTAGTAATAATAATGGGGAGTAAAATATATTTTTTTCGGAATTTTTTGAATTTTTTGTGAGGTGTCTTCGCGAGTCCTCTCCGTTTTTTGAGTCCTCACCATCGTGGATCTGGTGAGGACTGAAAAACTGGTGAAGACTGCGAGGACTCAGAAATCTAGTCACCATCGCGGGCCAAAAATCCAGAAACTTATTTTAACTATGATAAAAACAGACCCGAACAAAGATGACATAATCTGTCCCAAAAATCAATTTGTTTCTAAAACTCATTTTGGTAACCCGACACCAACTCATATATCCCAAGGACACCCGACAGCCCCGAAAACCAATTTATCACCGAAAACTTAATTTAAAATAAGTTTAACTCGTTTCTTGAAAACTTTCCCGGTTATGAAACCAAGAACCCTACGGTTTCGGTTTTCCCTTCAGTTTACAAAAACGACTTGCATATAATTTTTAACGATCAAAACCAAGGTCCTAAAGATAATAAACACGGCTCATGGTAAAAAAAGTTAAAAAAACCCTAGCTGCGCCGCTATCGGCGATTTTTTCCGTTGATCTTTCCGGCGTTCCTCGGGGCTCGGGGGGAGGGTTGGGTTTCGTCTCCTTGCTGTCTATGAGATGGGTAGATTCAAGCAACACACAGATTCCGACGGGTGGGTGTGGAGGGTTAGCAATTCCTCAAAAAGTAAGCCTATTGCAAACCCTTACCAGAAGTCGGTGGAGAAAATTGCAACATCGTTTTTCATCACCAATTTTCCTCAGCACATGAATGAAAAAGATTTATGGAATTGGTGCAGGCGTTTTGGACGTGTGGTAGACGCCTTCATTCCCAAGAAACGTTCAAAATTCGGGAAGCGGTTCGGCTTTATTAGATTTCTGGGTATAACGAATGAAGAAGAATTCGCTCGATTCTTATCTGAGCAGTGGATCGAATCTTATCATGTTTACGTCACATTGGCTAGGTTTGGCCGATCACGTCAAGAAACCAAGCAAGAGGTTCACAAGCCTGTAGTGATACCAATGAGGTGGAAGATGAGCTCATCGATACTCTTATCAATGAGGTTCATGCTTCAAATAGGGATAATGATGATATTCCTTTGGAAGATGATAATTTTATTAATGCATGTACCCAAGATACTCCAGAACCCGCTAGCCCTACAGGTCTGTTTCCCACGCCAACCTCAGACTACGCTTCTCAGCCTGTGATCGTTGAACAACATGCGGTTGTTGAACAGCCTGTGATCGCTGAACAGCCTGCGGTCGAAGTTCAGGCACATCAGTTCATGCAGAAGGCAGATGGAGATTTATCACCGTGTAATGTTGTGATCGATGATGATCATAACTCGAGTCCGGTTAGTTGCCCTCCTGGTTTTGAAGGTTATAAGCGCAACAATGTAGAAAATGATAAAGAAGATAATTCGAGCACGCTATTTGGTACGTTTCCTGGAAAGAAAGATAAGAAAAGGTTCGGCCCTTTTGAAAAAAAATGTGATCGTGTGTTTATTGTTTCCGATGAGAATTCTTTCAATTAATATTAGGGGAACCGGGGACGTGGAAAAGAGGAAGTGGGTTAAAAAACTGTGCTTTCAAAACGGTGTGGAGTTCTTAGGTATACAAGAATCTTTAATGTCTAGAATTGATTTATTCAAAATCAAAGCTATGTGGGGTAATTATCATTTCGAATTTGCGGCCAGCTCCTCTCAAGGTCACTCGGGGGGTATTTTATCTATTTGGGATCCGGCAGTATTCGTTAAATCAAACATCCATTGTGGTGTAAATTATGTCATAGTGGAAGGTAAGTGGATGGGAAGTGATAGTGTTACCATTATGATAAACGTTTACGCGCCTCAAAATGTTGAGGCTAGAGGTCGTTTATGGGATGATATTCTTGCCTATATCCGGTGTCACAGTGGTAATGTGATAGTTTTTGGAGACTTCAATGAAGTCAGATTTGAATCTGAAAGATGTGGCTCGACTTTTAATGCTTTAGGGGCGTCTTTATTTAATAATTTTATTGATCAAGCGGGGCTCATTGACCTCCCTATAGGCGGGAGAAAATTTACGTGGATGAATAAAAAAGCAACCAAAATGAGTAAACTCGATAGGTTCGTTTTGACAGAAAATATTTTCCAATTAGATCCGAAATTAAGGGTTGTGGCCCTGGACCGTAACCTTTCCGACCATATCCCGATTCTGCTCCATTCGGATTGCTTGGATTTTGGCCCAACTCCCTTTCGGATGTCAAACTCCTGGCTAGAGTTTGCTGATTTCGACAAAGTCATTGAGCAGGCGTGCGGTGACTTCCCAAAAAGCAGTGGCTCGAGTATCAAATTCCTCAAAAATAAGTTCAAGTTTATAAAAGATAAATGTAAAATCTGGGTTGCAAATCATCGTGAATCTATTCATGGTAGATCAATTCGCCTTCGGTTTTTAATAGAAGCTATTGAGAAGAAAATTGATGATAATATAGCTTCTGCAACCGAGATCGATCAAAGGCTTACTTGGCTTTTAGAGTTGAAGGAATTAAATAGAAAAGAAAATGTTGATTTAATTCAAAAATTAAAGCCTAAATGGGACGTTGAAGGTGACGAAAATTCTGCTTTTTTCCACGGCTTACTTAACCATAAAAGAAGAGGTAAGATGATTCAAGGCGTGATGGTGGATGGGTCGTGGACTTCCGATCCAAAGGAGGTTAAAAATTCATTTTTATCTTTCTATAAAGAAAAATTTAACTCCTTTAATACTTCCGCCCCTTCTCTGAGTCCTAGTCGGTTCAATCGGCTTTCCCCGGAAGTCAGTTCCGGTCTAGAAAACATGTGTACTTTGGAAGAACTTAAAGACGCGGTGTGGAGTTGTGGCAACGAAAAAGCCCCGGGCCCAGACGGTATTTCTTTTAAATTTCTCAAAAAATATTGGGATTTATTGAAGGATGATCTCTTTAATTCCGTCAAGGAGTTTTTAACAAAGGGTATACTTCCTATTGGGTGTAATGCAACGTTTATAACCCTTATCCCAAAAAATCCTAATCCTACTCTTGTGAAAGATTTTCGTCCTATTTCCCTCATTGGTGTGCAATATAAGGTTATTGCAAAACTTCTTGCTCTAAGACTCGCCAAAGTCGTGAATAATCTAGTAAGCACAGTTCAATCCGCTTTTATCAAAGGTAGACAAATTCTTGACGGCCCTATGATGATTTCCGAGATTATGGAATGGTACAAACTTAAAAAGAAAAAACTTTTACTTTTTAAAGTTGATTTCGAAAAGGCTTTCGACTCATTAAGTTGGGATTATATTGATTTTATTTTGTCAAGCATGGGGTTTGGCATTCGGTGGAGAGGTTGGATTCACGAATGCATGTCCTCAGCTCGATTGTCGGTGCTTATTAATGGTAGTCCTACCGAGGAGTTCGGCATGTTTCGTGGTCTTCGTCAAGGCGACCCCTTATCTCCGTTTCTATTTATTCTAGCCATGGAAGGTTTACATCTCATGATAGAAGATGCGGTGAATGGTGGTCGTCTTATTGGGGCAAAAATTGGTCCCGATAATTTCTCTATCTCTCACCTTTTTTTATGCTGACGACGTAATGTTTGTATCGGAATGGAATCAAAGTAATATAGCGTCTATTGCAGAAGTTCTAAATGATTTTTATGCTCAATCAGGTTTAAAATTAAACATGGCCAAGTCACATTTATATGGTTTTGGTGTTCCTAACGAGCAGATTGTCGATCTTTGTGTTAGGAACGGTTGCAGCCAAGGCGATATTCCGTTTGATTATCTAGGTATTCGTCTTGGTGGTGGCGGTCGTTCAATTCGTTTTTGGAATGTTATTATTGAGCGAATGCGCAAAAAACTCTCATCCTGGAAAGCCAATATGCTTTCGATTGGTGGCCGCCTAACTCTTATTAAATCGGTGTTAGGTAGTTTGGGGATTTTTTGGCTTTCAATATTTCGGGCCCCGGCTACAGTTCTGAAGAATATGGAGCAACTTAGAGCTAATTTTTTATGGGGCGGTACCGAAAATGTGAGAAAAATGAATTGGGTCAAATGGAGCTCTTGTTTGGCTTCACGAGAGAAAGGTGGTTTAGGCATCGCTAGTCTAGACGGTCTTAATTTAGCTCTTCTTCTTAAATGGAAGTGGCGTTTTTTTAAAGAGAAAGACTCCCTTTGGTGCCGTGTCATTCAAGCCGTTCATGGGGTAGATGGAGGTCTCGGTATTCAACCGATTCCAAATTCTCGCAAAGGAACCTGGCGTAACATTATCGACTCTATTAATTATCTTCATGATCATGGTATTATTCTTAAAGATGACTTTCAATTCAAGTTAAAGAACGGCGAGTCGATTCAGTTTTGGTTGGACAATTGGAGTGGAGAAACTCCCCTTTGCCATTTATTTAACAGGTTATTTCGTTTGGAGCTTAATTCTTTTTGCAGGGTTAAAGATCGGTGGGTCATTGATAAGTGGAGCTTTAACTGGAGAAGACCCATTAGAGGAGGGGCCGAACAAGAAGAACTTCATAACCTCACTTCCTTAATCAGCAATCTTTCGATCTCTAACGGGGCCGATGAAATGACTTGGATTCACGATGATAGCGGCTTATTCACAGTTGGGTCCGCTAGACGCATGATTAACGATCGGTTGTTCCCCGGTGTACACTCTAATTTTGTTTGGTGCAGATCTATTCCTATCAAGATCAATGTTTTTATGTGGAGGTTGCTTTTAGATCGTCTCCCTACAAGACAAAATCTATCTCTTCGGGGTATGGAGATCGAAAGTATTATGTGTCCATTGTGTAACGATAGATTGGAGTCGGTTTCTCATATAATGTTTTCTTGTAACCTGGCTAAACAAGTCTGGAATATGGTTTATAGATGGTGTGATATGCAAGATTGGAATTGCGATACGGGTGTTCAATGGGCGGCAAAGTGTGCGGAATCCAGCAACGTTAATGATCGAAAGTTGAAGATCACGGTGATCGGGTACACTGTTTGTTGGTCGATTTGGAAGCTTCGTAACTCTCTGTTATTTGATGGTGGTAGATTAAAAAAGTCCGAGATTTTTGATAGTATTAGATTATTTTCCTTTTCGTGGCTCACTCATAGAAATCATAAAGTTAGGATTTCTTGGGTTGATTGGTTAAAAAACCCTTTGTAATTATTTACTTTTTTGTTTTGATCTAGCAAATTGCTAGATTCTCGAGTTTTTATATAGTGGAGGTCCTCGGGGGGGTGATGGCAATGCCGAAGCTCAACCCGTTGCCTTCTTTTTTGCTGTTCAAAAAAATAAACACGGCTCATGGTGTCCGAGCCTCGGATACACCGGTCATCAAAACTCATCCAATTCAATAAGCAATTCAATTCATAAATGATATAAACTAAACGGGAAATAAATAAATGAGTTTTAAAACATTACTCTAATAATTGAACCGAACCCAAAACACACAACACATTAATCTAGTCACAACCATTTACAAAACATATCGATGTCCTAGCCCTAAAGTTCGACCGGTTACCACTTAAAATCAAGGAATAACATAATTTAGTTTCTACAAATCAAAGAATTAAATAAGATATGAAAAATAGGTTTGAAATTATACCCTTACGAACTAAAATGATAACACTCAAACCCTGACTACACCAATACTATCGATCGTCTAGACATGCTGAAATGTTGCTAATGACAACCAATAATCAGCCACAAAACCAATATCTCCATCTGCTCTATATAATCTACCAAAATAAAAGGAAAAACACAGGAGGTTCTACAACTCACCCCTTGATGAACGCACGAAAGAAAAAAATAAAAACAAGCAAATCCAACATCATAAATTGCCAACCCCACATATCCACATCGAAATTAAAATACAACAGATGGCCATCATGAGGACTTCGATTTGCAACACCCCTTCTACCGTCTCACGAGAAAAATACAGCCAGATCCGTTCGGTGCTCGCAGAAACACAAATAATAAACGGCAAGGGTTTTAGGGGTTTTTAAATGTGATAATAACTAATCTAATTGAAAGTAATCTTCTCCTATATATGGCCCCTAATTTGATTGAGTTTTGACAACTTGACACTTT
Organism: Calendula officinalis; assembly: GCA_963853835.1. Classification (NCBI taxonomy): domain Eukaryota; kingdom Viridiplantae; phylum Streptophyta; class Magnoliopsida; order Asterales; family Asteraceae; genus Calendula; species Calendula officinalis. The sequence continues at coordinate 37,998,080 of OY970830.1, read as the reverse complement.
GGAGCTTCCTCATTGGTGGAGCTACCATTGGCCAGCGAGAATGCCTCAAATTTGCGTTATAATTTTGAGCATTGATTCCAGCAGTTATGATGAGGCCGATATTCTGGGGCAAGATTCCAGCGAATTTCTTTCCCGCCCAAAGCATGAAACGTTTTTAACCAGCATATTATTATTCTGCATTAAAATCTACATAATTTTCCAATAATTTCCTATTTTACCAAATTTATTGCAATTGATAGTTTCTTAAAATACTTAAATATTAACCGTAGTTATTTACGGAAAATGCAGTCTTATCATTAAGTGAATGATTTCTTATCATTAGTTATTAGCAATCTCACAATGGTATTTGTGCCTACTAAATATGCCTAATCATGTGTCTACCAATTTGATTACGACAAGTGTCAAAATCAATGGATGATATTGAGAGAGATAATTAGTAGATGACACATGTCAAATTTAGAAGTAAGTAGGCCTATGAGCATACATAAATTGTATACACAAATAACATTTCTCAAAAACAAAACAAAAATGTTAATTGAATTGGTTGTAAGACTTGATGGAAACTCGCCTTGTGAACACAAGTATGTTTTTGTGAACGTGTTTGTTGTGTAGGTTGCTTTTAAAGTTTTATATATGCAAGTCTTTTAAGATGAAATTAGATAAAAATATATCTTCTTCGTGTTCTTCTTTCTAATGTATGTTTATTAGTGTAATTGTATTCTAATAGTAAATTGTTTTGACAAATTTAATATAATTATGGGTTTTGCTAATGGTTAAGGATAGTTTATATGGTTCAGGTACAATTAAACAAGTATTGGCAGTTTAATAAAATTCTTAGGTAGATTTTTATTAGTTATTTTACAACTTTTTTAAGCCCAAAATATTCTCCTAACCATTGTCCTTACGACAATGGTTAGCATTTTCCTATAGTTATTGATCAAGTTTCACAAAACAAAAAAAAAATATTAAGCCTGAGTAAAATTTTAACTCATTTTTACTTTAAATCATCAAAATACTAAGCTTGAATAACAATTTGCATTAATTTTTTCTTTATGTGTCATATTTTAAGGTAATAGAGGTTCTTCATCCAGATATCAAATATTACAAATTTTATGGGAAATTGTTTATATTAACTACGTACGAACAATGTGCCAGATTCAGATTCAGATTCACAAACCACTAAAGATGTTAATTTTTGTATGAAGATGTTAATTGTAGTTAAGTTACAAAATTAAAGTCGTTTACAAAGAAGTCTTTTTCGTCTATAAATTTTATGTAACATTTTCTTCATGTATCAAATTTTGTACAAACTCATCATTACAGCTATCAATTCTTATGTCATTTTATAAATTATTAATATTTGTTGGTATTTTTCTATAAGATAAATCTTGAAGCATGCCCGCCCAGTCGGCCGGGCTATGAAGCTAGTAAGGTCTATATGAAAAGCCCGAGCCTTGGCCCCCTTGGTCGGCCCGACTCACCAATATTAAAACCCGACTCATAATAACTCGGTAATTAACGCGAATGATAACAACAGAAGCCTACTCGCAATATTCCAATGAGCACAACGGGTTCGAGCTCCTTAACAGGGCAAACCCAGCCCCCATGGGGTTTCATGGAAAAATCCCCTGTATTTGGCACCACAAAGAGGTGTTTACAAGATTCGAACTTGAGACATCATTTGGGGGTAAAACTCATGCATTATTCTAGCTAAACTAGATATAATTTACAAATTTTGTACATAAATAATTAACGAAACAGCATTAGGCCCGTGTAGAATCAAAAAACCGGACTGGACCGGTTGGAACCGGACCGGAAAAAGTATATTTGAGGGACCGAGGACCGGACCGGTGGTCGACGGTCGGTTTCAGTTAATTTCCGGTTTCATTCGGTTTTGAACCGGTTTGGACCGGTTAGGACCGGCTGTTTCTGCACTATAAATGTTATAAATGTTTATCTTGATCATATACATGTTTCTGCATTATTCCCTCTGGTTACTCTCGATCATATACATAGTTTATCTCTTTTTATTAAACATGCCTATAAATGTTATACATGTATCACTATTAAACAGCTAACTTCATAAACAGCTAGTGTCGATCAATTCTCGCTAACTTCATAAACAGCTAGTGTCGTACGTGTAATAATATTAAACATGCCTATAAGAATTAAGACATGTTATACATTCATACCTGGAATTGAGAATCACTATTATCGGATTCCGACCTCGACATAATATTGATCGAATGCTGAAGAGGAGAAGACGAACGAATAAGTTGAAGAGGAGAAACGAATTGAAGAAAGAAACAGACGGTCGTAGTGTCGTACGTGTGGTGTAGACGTGCAAGGTTTTTCTTAATAGGATGTTGGGCTAAAGCTGCTGGATGGGCTTATTGGATGGGCTGGACTGGAGTGCTGGACATTTAAAATCGGCTATTTCCGGTTTCTTCCGGTTTAAAACCGGACTGGACCGGACCTGTCGGTTCTCAAAAAATACGGACCGAGGACCGGACCGGAAGTTACGGTTCGGCGCCGGTTCGGTTCTGTTCTTCCGGTCCCGGTCGGTTTTGGTCGGTCCCGGTTCAAACTGCACAGCCCTAAACAGCAACACTACATTATTATTATTATTATTATTATTATTATTATTATTATTATTATTATTATTATTATTATTATTATTATTATTATTATTATTATTATTATTATTACTTCCTCCGATTCAAAATAAGTGATATACTTTCTTTTTTTGGGTGATTCAAAATAAGTGATACACTTTGAAAAGTTTCCTTATTTGGCATAAAAAATGGGACCCACACCCACTAACTATCTACTTTAACAAAGTGAAATTACCCCTTTACCCTTACTTTTTACTTTTAAACATCATTAACCTTACTTTATTCAAAAGGTGTGGGACCCATTCTCCACTAACCATCCAATTAATCTAATTTAACCATCATTATAATCTTTTGCATCAAAAACCGTGAAACCCCAAGTGTATCACTTATTTTGAATCGGAGGAAGTATTCTTCTTCTTCTTTATTATTATTATTATTATTATTATTATTATTATTATTATTATTATTATTATTATTATTATTATTTGTACCATGCCTATATATTGGGTAAACAAAGTATAAAACCAAAATCAATTTAAATAAACTCTTACTTGAACTAAAAAATCTAACTTTTATTACTTTATAACCACCGCAACAAGCATATTGTTATCTACTCGCTTATATAAAAGTCGACCTTTTATATTCGTTTGTACAAACAGACTTTTTGGGTGCTAATATCCAAAGTCGAGAGGGAAACAGCCAGATCATACACTATGGTCCCTAAGCAATCACTTATATTATATTCCAGAGTTTTTATTGGGAGGAAGAGAAGAGAATTAAAATGAAATAAAAAATAATTTGTGTTCCCAAGTTTTTTATAAAAGAAAAGAAGAGAAGGGGAAGAAAATTTTTGGTTAAAATTTCTCTCCAAATCTTCCTCCCAAAAGTGGGAAGATTGTGAGAGAAAAGAAATTTTCAATCATTAAAAAAATATTGACTTACCAAAATACCCTTCATTTAAAACATCTTTTATTCATATAAGTAATTATTAAGGGCAAATTTGTCAATTATTAGTTTTGCTTTCCTTTCTCTCCAACTTGGAAACATAATAAAATATTAATTTCTTTTCTTTTCTTTCTAGCTCAGGAACACAAATTTTTTAAATATTTTCTTCTCTATTTCTTTTCTCTTCTCTTCTCTCTTTCATCTTCTCTTCTTTTCTTTTATTTAAAATCTCGGGAGCACAGTGTTAGTGGAAAAGGAAGTGATCGAGCGATAACAACCAGGAGGTGGGCTTGGAAGCAGTCATCCTTTGAATAAAGCGTAATAGCTCACTGGTCTAGCTCCATGGCACCGAAAATGTATCAGGGCTCAAGTGATTCACCGAAGCGACGAGACCTTGAAAGTAGCTTTTTCAAATGTCAGTAGCGGAACGTTCTGTCAATCGAGGAAGGTTTTTGGTGACAAGACATGGAGATATCAGAAGTGAGAATGCTGACATGAGTAACGATAAATCCTGTGAAAAACACGATCGCCTGCCAGTGGAAGGTTTTCTACGTTCAGTCAATCTACGCAGAGTGAATCGGTCCCTAAGGAACCCCGAAAGGACTGGCGTCCGATGGGTACACGAAAGTGACGAAGTTGCTTTGACTACAGAACCATGCTTGTCTGTTGGAGCGAAATGGAAGATCAGGCCGAGGGCTGCCCCCTCCTCCCCTCACTCTCATTTCACTAATATGAAACTTGAGTCATCAAAGCCTTTCTGACTCGGCCTGATGACTTTTTTTCTTTTCTTCTCTGCACCTATAATAATGTTAGTTTTTTTAACGACAAGTTAGTGGTTCGACATATGCTGTGACATCCAAACGGGCAATATGCATTCCTCGAACATATCTTCTTTTTTTGGAGAATAAACCCTACCTCCTTTTTTTATCTCCCGAGGAATGCCCTCAGCAAGTCTTGAACTCAAGACCTTTTGAAGACAAATGCCCAAAGGCAACTCTTAGTGACCAATTAATGAATTTTATAAGGATATATACGTAATATTATAAGTTTATAAGGATATGTATGAAATTATCCTTTTATAATAACTTTAGTTAATCCTAATTATTTAGAAGTTAGTTTATTACTACATTATAACTAGATTTGTCACAAAACTTATAATAATAGCATTATACAAATTTTCTAATATTAATAGCACAGGATTAAGACCACTCCCAATGGTCTCGTGAGTGTGTCCGTCCTTTAAACTGGCGAGATCAAACCATTGGCACGTCTAGATCACTTGTCCCGCCAGTTTTGCTTCCGTCACTTTGGAGACGAGAGGGAGGGCATGCGTGAGTTGGTGGGTGGGACTCAAAGGGGTATTTTGTAATGCTGGTCCCAAAAAATTTGATGAAAGATGTATTGTTGGCATGAGTACATCAGTTTAATGTCGGTTGGAGGGTGAGCTGACGTGACGCTGATTTGGCAAAAACTGATGGTATTAGTTTCCACTTTTCACCACCATTGGGTGCAGTCTAAGTGCATTTAATTAACTTAAAGTTAACATAGAGAGTTTTACTAATATACACCATAAGAACATAAAATATCATATGATTTAAATGTTTATTTTGCCCTCGTATTAAATTTTTGAAACCCTGCATTTCTCAATTTTAGCAAAATCATATTTGGTATTACACAAAATAATTAACAGTTCACTAATGTAACACCTCAATTTTTAATAAAAAACATTTGGCCAAAATAATCATTTAATATAGAGGAGAACTATCCCAAAATACGGATTTACAAAAACCTTTGGTATGAAAATCAGAGTATAAAGTTGGTGTTACAAAATAGATCAAAACCAAAGCTAAGTCTAAATCCGTTCTAGTGTTCTTCTACTCTAGGCCCCGCATCTCTATCCATGCGCACCTATACCTTCGATCCCGAACCTGAGTACATAGCAAAACAAACAAGGAGTACGTGAGACAAGAAAGTCTCGTGAGATACATGGGTTTTAGACCCAAGGATAACAAACAACAAATTATATAAACATAATTATATAAACAAACACGTCTACTCAGTCTAGTCACCCTATTGTGACCTATCGATCTTGAATCTTAACCATCATATCTAGCTACCGGAATCCACCGCACTAACTAGAAGCAACTTAACTTATTAACCGAAATCCATCGCCATTAATAAGTTCCACATTAGCTTATTAACCGAAATCCATCGCCATTAATAAGCTTCAAGATACCGGCAAGAGGGATTCGCCCAATCTACCGATACCTGCCTTACTCACCGGAATACGTCCAGTTAGCAAGACTACTAACGTGGTTGAGTCGATGGGAATCCACCCAACTGCCCCTCACACCACACCTCATGACTGGGGGTCCCCCGCATCATCACATCATCTCAATCATATCATAACTCAATGGTTATGTCTATCTAGCCCTCGGCTATCACATCATCATCAAACAAGTTAGTCCAATATTATCAATAATATCTATCACTAACTCAACATACTATAAGTCTACACCCATAGGCAAATAGACCATAACACAAGTAAGAAAGTAATTCAAAGGCTATGTACTTAGTAAAGTCCACACGTACTCACCTTAGCAAACAATGCTCCAATGTGTGTTCTTCACACCAACCCTTTGCTCCAACAATTGGTCAACCTTCCAAGACTTCACCAAAAGCCTAATACAATAATCATAAGATGTTCAACATCACATACTACTAACATTATGACCATTTATCTCTAGATACCCTTTAATAACATTTCCCCCAATTTTGGTGATCTCCAAAACCCTAGGTCTAACAAATCTTAACCATACACTTGTTTCCTTTGTTAAAATACCATCAACAAAGTGTATACCACCTTTATTTCACCATAAATTACCAACCCAAGAACTAGGGTTTCAAACCCAAGACAACAAACCCATAGATCCAAAGCTACAACTACAAGGGAGTGAGGATATACCTTTAATCTTCACTTAGGAGTGAAATCTGCCAAGGATTAGTGGAGAAATCGCCCCAAATCAGCTCTTGCACTCCAAAATCGCCAAAGGATGAAAACTAGGGTTTGTGGGCTGCATTTAAGACCAAAACCCGAATTTAATGCCGCACTGACAGCAAATCGCGCCGCTAATCCAAAGTTCGCGTCGCGATCTCCTTCCCGTGATAATTCGCGGCGCCATATAGCGTCGCTATCTTCCCAATCTCGAAATCGCGTCCCCTATCAAACGATAAAACGGGTCGCTGTTCGACCCCGCGACGGATCGTGTCGCGATCTCCCAGATAGCGGCGCTATCTGGGCAATGCAGCTGGGCTGCAATTTTTGTTCCTCGTTTCGATCTAGTTTCGTTCATAACTTTCTCATACTGTGTCCAAATGACACGAAACCAATTCCCACGTTCTTTAAACGATTTATCCTTATTTATCATATTTTTATACAATTTATTTATTTACAAATTTCAGGTCGTTACAACTATCTATCCCTTAAGAAGATTCCGTCCTCGGAATCTCATCATAGTTAACGAAATCCGGGTACCTCTTCCGAATCTCGTCTTTGACTTCCCAAGTCAAATTTGGTCCAAGAGAATGCTTCCACTTGACCAACACCAACTCGATCTCTTTATTCCTAAGCTTCTTTGTCTTTGTTTCTAGAATAGCCTCAGGCTCTTCAATCAACCGGTTCGGGGCGTCAACCCGCAACTCTTGCAATGTAATAATATTCTCAACCTCCCCGATAAACTTCTTCAAATAACTCACATGGAAGGTGTCATGCACACCTTGAAGCTCGGGTGAGAGTTCCAACTTAAATGCTTGAAGCCCGATCCGCTTCAATATCTTAAACGGTCCAACATACCTTGGACTTAACTTTCCTTTCTTCCCAAAGCGCATCACACCTTTCCAAGGTGATACTTTCAACATGACCATATCCCCGACATCCAAGTCATATGGTCTCTTTTTCAAACCCGAATAACTTCGTTGTCTATCTTGGGCGGCTTTCATGTTGGCTTGTATTACACCAATCTTTTCATTCGTCAGTCTCACAATCTCGGGGCCCGTGAGCTTTGACTCTCCCGCTTCAAGCCAACAAGATGGAGTTCTACACTTCCTCCCATACAACGCCTCATACGGCGGCATCTTAATGCTCGAATGATAACTATTATTATAAGAGAACTCGACCAATGGTAAATGCTCATCTCATTTACCCACGAAATCTAGCACACAAGATCTCAACATGTCTTCAACCGTTTGAATCGTTCTTTCACTTTGACCGTCGGTTTGCGGATGATAAGCCGTGCTCAACCGCAACTTTGTACCCAATTCATCTTGTAACGATCTCCAAAATCTCGAGGTAAACCTCGCGTCTCGATCGGATACAATTGACAATGGAACCCCGTGGAGTCGAACCACCTCATCAACATATAACTTAGTCAACCTTTCAAGTGGCAAAGTTTCCCGAATGGCTAAAAATAACGCACTCTTGGTCAACCGGTCAACTATGACCCAAATGGCATCATGACCCTTACTCGTCTTTGGCAACCCAACTATGAAATCCATAGTTATGTCTTCCCACTTTCCGGCCGGTACATGCAATGATTGAACTACCCCATACGGTACTTGAAGCTCGGCTTTCACTTGAGCACACGTGGCACACTTCGAGATGTACTTGGCTACTCTCGTCTTCATTCCGGGCCACCAATAAACCCGTTTGAAATCTTGGTATGTCTTTGTACTTCCCGGGTGAATCAAATACTTTGACTTGTGCATATCATGCAATAACTCCTTTTGGGTACCCCCGAACTTGGGAACCCAAATTTGATCGCCTACGGTTTTCAACCCTTGTGCATTCTCCACGAAATGTTGGTTCTTACCCAACCGTTCTTGTCTTAATTCGTCTTTTCCCATAACTTCCCGTTGGGCATTCTTGATTCTTTCAATAATACTCGAGAGGACTTCAATGCGCATTGACCTTCCCTTGATCGGCTTCTCATAGACCTTTCGGCTCAAGGCGTCGGCTACAACATTTGCCTTTCCCGCATGGTACACAATCTCACAATCATAGTCGTTGATCAACTCGATCCACATTCTTTGTCGCATATTAAGGTCTTTTTGAGTAAACACATATTGTAGACTCTTATGATCCGTATATAATGTACACCGAGTACCATACAAATAATGCCTCCACAATTTCAAGGCAAACACGATCGCCGCCAACTCCAAGTCGTGTGTCGTGTACCTCGTTTCCGCATCCTTTAATTGTCGCGAGGCATACGCGATTACCTTACCCCTTTGCATCAACACACAACCAAGCCCTTGATTCGAAGCATCGCTATATACCACAAAATCTTCCATACCATCCGGCAATGTGAGAATCGGCGCGTAACTTTTCCTTCAATAAGCCAAACGCCTCCTCTTGCTTCTTATCCCACACGAACTTCTCACTTTTTCTTGTCAACTTCGTGAGTGGGACCGCAATTCTCGAGAAATCTTGTATAAATCTCCGGTAATACCCGGCCAACCCAAGAAAACTTCTAACCTCGGTAGGAGTTCTCGGTGCTTCCCAATTAGACACCGCCTCAATCTTCGAAGGATCAACTTTAATACCATCTCGTGATACCACGTGACCTAAAAATTGTACTTCCCGCAACCAAAATTCACACTTCGAGAATTTGGCATACAACTTCTCTCGTTTCAACACATCCAACACAAGTCTCAAATGATTCTCGTGTTCTTCCTCGGTCTTCGAATAAATCAGAATATCATCGATGAACACAATCAAAAACTTATCGAGAAACGGCTTACAAACCCGATTCATTAAATCCATCAAAATGGCCGGCGCATTCGTAAGCCCAAACGGCATCACTAGGAACTCATAATGACCATACCGTGTACGAAAGGCCGTCTTCTCGGTGTCGCCTTCCTTCACCCGAACTTGGTGATAACCCGACCTCAAATCAATCTTTGAGAAATAACTAGCACCTTGCAATTGATCAAATAAATCATCGATTCTCGGCAATGGGTAACGGTTCTTTATAGTCACCTTATTCAACTCATGGTAGTCGATACACATTCTCATCGAACCGTCTTTCTTCTTGACAAACAACACCAGGGTACCCCACGGTGACGAACTCAGACGGATAAAACCTTTGTCTAACAATTCTTGCAATTGAGTCATCAATTCCCGCATCTCGGTGGGAGCTAAACGATACGGAGCACGAGCAATTGGCGTCGCCCCCGGCACTAAATCAATCTTGAACTCAACTTGTCTCTCTGGTGGCAAACCGGGTAAATCATCGGGAAACACCTCGGGAAAATCTCGAATAATTTTAACATCATCAACCACCTTCTTTTCTTTTCGGCCATCTAACACATATGCAACAAACGATGCACAACCTTTTGCTAAACATTTCCTCGCCTTAATGGCGGTAATCACATTAGGCATATGATGTCGTTTTTCCCCATACACATACACTTTCTCGTTCTCGGGCGTCTTGACCGACACTATTTTCTTATCACACAATATCTTGGCTTGGTGCATCCCCAACCAATCCATACCGATAACTACATCAAAAGCTTTGATCCCCATGGGCAACAAATCGACCTTAAACTTTTTCCCGTCTATTTCTAATTCACAATTTCCATAGATACATTCAACCATTGAGGTTTTCCCATCGGCTACTTCTATTTCATAAACCTCTTCTAATGATTCCGATACCACATTCAACTTTCTACCAAACTCATGAGACACAAATGAATAATTGGAACCCGAATCAAACAAGATATAAGTTGGCAAGGAGTTAATGAATAAAGTACCTGACACCACATCGTGTGCCTCCTTCGCCTCCTCTCGAGTGAGTTGGAAGGATCGCCCCTTCACCTTAGCCGGTTCCACCTTCTTTTGAGCCATTGACACCATCGACTCGTTCCCTTTCTTCGGGCACACATTGCTATAATGCCCTTTTTCATGGCAAGAATAGCATTCCACATCGGCCGACAACTTGGCCTTACAATCCCGGGCTAGATGCCCCATCTTGCCACAACTATAGCAAGCCTTCGATTCTCCTTGGCACACGCCGGTATGATTCCTCCCGCATTTCTTGCAAGAACCAACACTTCCCTGTTTAGAAAAGCTCGATGTGAACTTCCCTTTCTTGAACGTACTCGAGCCGCTCTCGGCCTTCCTCTTCTCGCCCACATGGGTCCTCTCGGCAATCCTTGCCACATTCACCTCTTCCACACCCCGGGCGGCACTAATGGCCTCATCAAGTGTGGCCGCCCGCTTAACCTCTAATTGGTAGTCCCACGGTAACCCACTAGCATACCGGACCACCCTCAACCTCTCATCCGAATAGGTTTTAGCAACGAACGGGAGAAATCCCGTGAACTCTCTCGAGTATTCTTCCACCGACATATCACCCTTGTTATGGGTCACGAATTTCTCATGCATTTTCTCCAAATCCCTTTCGGGACAAAACTTCTTTTTCAATCTCGTGGTAAACTCATCCCACGACATTTTCTCCACCACTTCCCTCCCAAGGGTTTCATAAACGATATCCCACCAAACCATGGCATATTGTTTTAACAATTGTGACGCATACGTCACCATATCGGCTTTCTTACACTTGCTACTTCCGATGACCCGCTCGGTCTCTCGGATCCACCTCATAGTAACCTTCGGGTCCGAACTACCCGTATACACATTTGGCTTACAAGCCATGAAAGATTTGAATGAACAACCTTCTTTTTCAATGGGCTTTGCCCTAGCATCACTTTGACCACCCGTAGATGATTTCCCTTCACCGGTGCCACTACCCCCGGTTCTCTCATCCGACCTAGCCTCGGATTCACGATCTCCTCCTGACCTCTGATGGTCCCCCATGATTCGGTGTACTTCTTCGGCCACCGTCCCTTTAATTTGGTCAATAATGTTCCGGAGGTCCGCCATAGTCACCGGAGTCTTATTAGCCCCGACCTCCGATTCATCAACTCGATGCATGGACGGTTGACTTTCTTGTTCAACCACAACCTCGACATGAGGTATTTCTCCCTCCCGGTTTTCCGGGGCTTTCCCACTTCGTCGCGTGTTCACCATTTCTCTCAATCAAGACTATACGAAAGACATTAAACATTTAGTACCTTATGTACAACCCATTAGTCCCATAAGACTCGACATCCAAAAACATATCAACTTTCATAGGTCCCCTAGGTTCAACCCTAAACTTAACATAAAGTCTCAAGGTCAACCTATAATCTCAAGGAATCTTACATTCCTATAGCTACAGTCTAAGACTAGGATGGTCATCCAACCTAATTCACTTAAACTATAGCTCTGATACCAAGTTGTAACACCTCAATTTTTAATACAAAACATTTGGCCAAAATAATCATTTAATATAGAGGAGAACTATCTCAAAATACGGATTTACAAAAACCTTTGGTATGAAAATCATAGTATAAAGTTGGTGTTACAAAATAGATCAAAACCAAAGCTAAGTCTAAATCCGTTCTAGTGTTCTTCTACTCTAGGCCCCGCATCTCTATCCATGCGCACCTATACCTTCGATCCTGAACCTGAGTACATAGCAAAACAAACAAGGAGTACGTGAGACAAGAAAATCTCGTGAGATACATGGGTTTTAGACCCAAGGATAACAAACAACAAATTATATAAACATAATTATATAAACAAACACGTCTACTCAGTCTAGTCACCCTATTGTGACCTATCGATCTTGAATCTTAACCATCATATCTAGCTACCGGAATCCACCGCACTAACTAGAAGCAACTTAACTTATTAACCGAAATCCATCGCCATTAATAAGTTCCACATTAGCTTATTAACCGAAATCCATCGCCATTAATAAGCTTCAAGATACCGGCAAGAGGGATTCGCCCAATCTACCGATACCTGCTTTACTCGCCGGAATACGTCCAGTTAGCAAGACTACTAACGTGGTTGAGTCGATGGGAATCCACCCAACTACCCCTCACACCACACCTCACGACCGGGGGTCCCCCGCATCATCACATCATCTCAATCATATCATAACTCAATGGTTATGCCTATCTAGCCCTCGGCTATCACATCATCATCAAACAAGTTAGTCCAATATTATCAATAATATCTATCACTAACTCAACATACTATAAGTCTACACCCATAGGCAAATAGACCATAACACAAGTAAGAAAGTAATTCAAAGGCTATGTACTCAATAAAGTCCACACGTACTCACCTTAGCAAACAATGCTCCAATGTGTGTTCTTCACACCAACCCTTTGCTCCAACAATTGGTCAACCTTCCAAGACTTCACCAAAATCCTAATACAATAATCATAAGATGTTCAACATCACATACTACTAACATTATGACCATTTATCTCTAGATACCCTTTAATAACATTTCCCCCAATTTTGGTGATCTCCAAAACCCTAGGTTTAACAAATCTTAACCATACACTTGTTTCCTTTGTTAAAATACCATCAACAAAGTGTATACCACCTTTATTTCACCATAAATCACCAACCCAAGAACTAGGGTTTCAAACCCAAGACAACAAACCCATAGATCCAAAGCTACAACTATAAGGGAGTGAGGATATACCTTTAATCTTCACTTAGGAGTGAAATCTACCAAGGATTAGTGGAGAAATCGCCCCAAATCAGCTCTTGCACTCTAAAATCGCCAAAGGATGAAAACTAGGGTTTGTGGGCTGCATTTAAGACCAAAACCCAAATTTAATGATGCACAGACAGAAAATCGCGCCGCTAATCCAAAGTTCGCGTCGCGATCTCCTTCCCGCGATAATTCGCGGCGCCATATAGCGTCGCTATCTTCCCAATCTCGAAATCGCGTCCCCCATCAAACGCTAAAACGGGTCGCTGTTCGACCCGGCGACGGATCGCGTCGCGATCTCCCAGATAGCGGCGCTATCTGGGCAATGCAGCTGGGCTGCAATTTTTGTTCCTCGTTTCGATCTAGTTTCGTTCTTAACTTTCACATACGGTGTCCAATTGACACGAAACCAATTCCCACGTTCTTTAAACGATTTATCCTTATTTATCATATTTTTATACAATTTATTTATTTACAAATTTCGGGTCGTTACAACTAATGTTGAAATTGTCTTAATTAAATTTTTTAGTTAATTTAGTGTATGTAAACTTACGTCTCTAAGACATTGTTGGTTCCGAAAAAATGAATGCAACGTTTTAATAATAATATTAAGTTCGAAATAATGTAGAGGGGAAAGGGTGAAAATACTTTTAACAATAATGCAAATCAATAAGTAAATTTTTTTTTTTGTGGTAATTTCAATGTTTAATTATTATTAATAAAGAACAAAGAATTATAATTTATAAATATTAGTTCCAGAAACAAGAAAAATATATATTTAAACTAAAACTTGATTGAAAGTGAAGTATCACACAATCATTTCCTGTTTAAGTAGTGATGATGTATCTGCTGATCAGCAAGTAAACTTCTGAGAGAATATGATCGATAGTATCTTTGAAAGTTTAACGTTTGAGTGTAGTTAAATCTGAATTTACTTTGATTTTTGAAGGAGGTATTTACAACCGAAGTTGGACTTTATAATAACTTTGTATTAGGGATAGATGCCAACTTCTATTTCGCTAACAACTAAGTATTGTGCATGTTAAAAGACATGCACCCAACCTTTTCCTTCTTCTCACAAACAATTAATACCCAAATGATGTACCTTTTGTGCAATGTTAGTGAATGTAACATGTGTACATTAAATGTCATTTAAGGTTCCTAACCATAAAAGATATTTTCATATCTTTTATCTGAGCAAATAAATGATTATTTTTGGGAAAATACTAACTATAAGGTAATTATAGTGAAATTATTTGTGATACTATTTTGTTTACTAGTTTCATCAATTGACGTTTAGATATTATATTGTGTGATCTTGTATTCGATTATTAGTTAGTCAATAATTGTCTTAGATAGTATTTATAATTGTCTATCTCTTTCAAGTAGTTTAGTTTAAATTCGTATTGTTAGCTTTTCCGCAACTACTTGTACTTTGTTAAACCATTATTGATTAATAAGGAAGAGTTTATTTACTTTGAGTGTTCTTTAATTTTTAAATTGATTAGAAAAGTCTGTATAAGTGTATTCACCCCCCCCCCCACCCCCACCCCCCACACTTATTAGCACTTGTTACGGGACTAATAATAAGTCTATAAACAACGAATAACTTAACTGCGGTATAACTATACAATTTATACTAAGTTTTCATAAAGTATTGTATCTATTAAAAGTGTGTATAATGTGACTAATACACACACATAAGAGAGGAATATTGTTGAGGCAAATGCACGTCAGGAAGAGGGGAATATTTGGTAGGGTTATGTGTGAAATTAGGAAATGAGCAAATTAAATTGATTGATATTTATAATTGTTGGGATGTGAGCTTGTATATTTGGGTTAAATAATTAAATGGATTAAAGATATAAATAAAGACGTCATACATGATAAAAAATTATACATATACAAACACACACACACATATGTATGAATATTACTATTTGATTTTTTTGACAATCCGGATTTTACAATGAAAACCAAATCTAATCTGAAACCAAACTATTATGGTTCAAGTCCAAACCGATCCAAAAAACCAATTCAAACGATATCCAATCCAAATTATTCATTTGAACCATCCGGTTATACACCCCTAGTTACAGGACTTAACTGCGGTATAACTATACAATTTAAATTCATTTTCCACCACCGATCTCACTTTCAAGCTATTTCTATTTTCCACTTCTTCCTTCTACACTAACTCCCTATATCTCCTTCTATCATGTGCTTTTTTCACTGTCATGGAAAGCTAGGGTTTAACACACAATTTTGGGTTTCGAGGGATTTCAAATTGAGGATGACGACTAGAAAGCTCCCGACGAAGAAGCCAATTTTCTAGGTCAAGTGTCTCATTGAATCTGATTTTGTCAAGGTACTCACAATAATCATTCAGTTCATAATAAGCATTTTTACATGCGTTTATGTGTGTGTATTATGTCGATTGATCATTATAATGCTAAGTTCATGCTCGATTTCATGTTTGAAATTGCTGATTGATCGATTGTAGTATGGTTTATGTTCCATGGAAACATGTAGAAATATCCAACCAATAAGAAGACTCTGGTTCCTTTGACATCTATTTATCATCTTGTGGATGTAATTACTTTTTAATTCATGTGATAAATTACTCATAATTAATTGTTTTTTATATTTTATTTGGCAGGCAGTGGCTTGTTTCATGTCACGACTTGTGGGAAAAATTGTGTCATTCAAAGCATCACAAATACTGTTAACATGTGGTGCAACTGCTGTTTTTCAGATTCTTTTTTTTTTTTTTTTTTTTTTGCTTTAGCAGATCAAGGAAATGCATTCTTATACCTGCTCCTTAGTACACTGGGTAATTTTTATACATTTGCTTTTATTATCACAATTACGAGTGGCGATTTCAACCTGTTTATTTTGTATGGGTCTTTTTGGGTTATGATTTTATCTCTAACTGGTTAAATGGGTCAAATAAAAAATATAGCTAAAAGGGGTTATGTATTCATACGGGTTTTCTTAATCAAGGATGTAGATTTTTTTGTAATATTATTGTGTTATTCACAACGCATTCATTATTTGTAAAATATATATAAAAACTTGGCAAAAAAAAAGGGCCAGCGCGCCAACGCAGCCCAACTCTTTTCATCTGTACTAAAAATGTCCCATTTGAAACCTTGCCCGTTTTGACTCGTTTAAACTGTTTTGAGCAGTTACCTTTATTATATATCTTATCACTCAAAAATGAATATACAGATTTGATAGGGTTATGAAATGGCAAACAAGAGTCGAGCTAATACCCGTTCATTGACATAGTTATGACAATTTCAATTTAAGCATTCTTGCTCTTGATCAAGCAAGGAAACAAGGCCAAAAAGTCAAAGGAATCCTATTATCAAGCTTGTAATCAGAAGATACTGATAAAGATCGGGTTCATATTGTATACAAGCTATCCAAAGACTTCAGCTCTACCGGGCTTTCGGGTCGGGGTTATATACTTATATTATATATATATATTCATAAAACGAAAGGATTTTAATTGTTTCACAAAAAATGCCCCGTTTTTCCCCAAGTTCAGTGCCGACATGATGGTTAGTTACTTCTATGCTTTCTGAATTCTGACACAAAATTTCAAAAAAGTTACATGGAAAAAACCCAAGAAAGATTGAGACGAATGTATGGTTTATTTGCAGGAGGATTAAAAAGAATTAGGAATTAGTTAGGGCAGTCTATGGGTGTACTGTTGGGTTGATATTAGTGGATTAATTCGCCCAAATAATGTAAAAGGTGAACTTGATTTATGGGAGAAATCATTAAATGTTGTGAAAATTAATGTTACAAACCGGGTTGGTTTAGGTGTTGTTTCACTACATTAGACGGAAATGATGTTGGTGTAGTTACAGAACGGGTACGTATAGTTATTGAAAGCTGTAAATCCCCTTTAACTTTTCAGCTCAGATCAAATTTTCAGTACATTTTAAAGGTTAGGAATTTGCGGTTTATCTATTATAGCAGATTTGGTACAAGACGTACTACTAATCTAAATGTTAAAATTCCTTATGCCAGGTTGCATTACCAAACATATCAGTACATGTTTCATTAGTTCAATTCCTGCAGTTTGTTTGAACAATGCACATATAAATACCTTTTGTTGAAAACATATCATTCGGCCCTCTCATCTGTTGGACTTGCTTTCTGATGTAAGATTTTAACTAAGTTTCAACTTTCAACTCATGCAATGTATAATTTGTTTATCTATAATAGTATAATGTTATATAATCATATTATTAACATTATTAAAAGTTTTATGATTTTCAGGTCGCCAGCCTTATTGGCGAATTGGCATCTACATATGCAGCAGAAAAAGACATACCTTTTTTATGAAGGGATCGATGATTGGTTACGTGTATGCTCGAGGAGTTACCCATTTTCCAACAGCAGTCAAAGAGGTAAGTTTTTTTTTTCTTCGTAATATTAAAAACATTAAAGTGGGTCTTGGTCAAACTGTCATTTTGAAATGGGTCGGGTCAAATAGAGTCATTTTCCTTTTTGGTTAATTTTTTTCTCATTAAGTGTCAACAAAATCTTGGAGTTCAAATGGAGAAATGGGTGGGACCAAATTTAAAAACTTTTAGCAAACCATAAGAACCTTTCGTGTAATTACTCTAATATTTATGTTACATATTTTCCAAAATAATAATTATGTTTTAAACTAACATTTTTTTGTTGAAAAGCTTGTTATTAACAATGGTCGTTATCATTGTTCCCAAAACCAAAATTTTTGAATTCTTTCAAATTTGTTTGTTAGAAATTAGGGAATATCGATCATGTAGTTGTCAAACATGCTACTAGACTACACCTCATATTTAATTTGCAGTTTGTGCAAATAGACTTTAGTGCGTGGGGCTGAACAACAAGCAGCAGAAATGATCTGTTACGTTATGATGATCAACATAGAAATACGTAATGCAATTTTTTTTACTTCATCTTTTTAGATAGCATATTATGTTTCTTTATGAATACAACATAATCATATTAGTAAATGTAGGTTAGTTCCATTTTTACCAAAAATTATAGATCCTACATAAACATATAGTTGTCTTTGTGACTGGTGAAGCATGCATGGATCATATGGTATAAAGGATGCGGTTCATAGGGCATAAAGGACGGGGAGAAAGAGATATCATTGTTCATGTTTTAACGAGAGCAAACACCAAATCTTTGAGACTCACTGGTAGCACCAATTTGGGAGAAAGAGATATGATCACCACAGAAAGTAGAACTGGGAGCAAAATCTTGAGTAGAAAAGATGACATTTTTATGGATTTTAGAGAGAGAGAGAGAGATTGTGGAAACAAATTGGGTTTATATATAGGTTTACATATATAACAAAGAGATACAAGATATTAATGAAAGTTCATCAAACTATGGCTATAATTTGTCTTGGAATTGTCTCATTTTAACTACAGTGTGTATCATGACTGTATCATATCTACATTGGAAAATTTCTCAATGATTATATTACCTCATTTTAACTACAGTGTGTATCATGACTGTATCATATCTACATTGGAAAATTTCTCAATGATTATATTACTAATATTTTCGACCAATTATAACATTGTATTTTGAACTTCTCATGATCATAATATCGCTCTTACACTTGATATTTTGCTTTAGACGTGCACGGCCCAAAACATTATAGTAGATCACATGTGCCTCTATAAATTGAGAATACTAACTATCATTTTCGTACAAAACTGTACAATGCCTTGCCTTTTGGTCATTGTTGCTCTCTTCCTCATCCCGACATTTTCATGTGCTACCTCTTCTTCACCAAATTGCTTTCTAGAACCTGTGTGGCATGTGTTTGTTACAAATGATATGCCTGATAACATTGTACTTACTGTAAATGAACCTGGTCAACCTAGTTTCCCACCTTGTGACCTTTGTCCAATGTCTCCTCATCAACTTTTCGACTGGACGTTTTGTGACTGTACCGAGTTCGTTGGGATTATCTCATGGGGTTCAAAGAATGTAACTTTGGATTTGTTTAATCGTCATATTGATAATATTTGTTTTCATTATAAATTCTTAGGTGAACAACATTGTTATTGGTTAGTAAGACCAGAAGGAATATTGTATCTAGACATAACGTGTCATTTCCCGATTCAAGATGGGTTTTGCAAACCACTTGGCCGGCATTAACTGTCATGTAGTAATTTTGACTTTATGTTCAAAAGTCATATTAAAATAAATATAATGAAATTTCATTTCAAATTCTTTTAGCAAATGATGTCTAGCCTAGCTGGATTGATGCATGGGTTTTACTCCCATATGAGACGTGAGGTCGGGAGTTCGATTCATATAAACACCTCTTGTGGTGCCAAGTATGGGGGATTTTTCCCTGGAAATCTCTATGGGGCTGGATTTGCCCTATAAAGGAGCTCGAACATGGGGGTGCTCGTTGAAATATTGCGAGTAGGCTTCCGTTGATATTATTTGCCGTTTCCAAAAAAAAAAACAAAATAAAAAAAATATTCTTTTAGCCCTTTTATAATTGTTGATATCCTTTTCACATATTTAATTTTTGGGATAATTGCTTTTATATCCTTGTATAATTTATAAATTATTTTTATATCCTTCTCAAATTCCTAATTTATCTCTATGTCCTTCGAAACTTTATAATTACATCCATATCCTTCCAAACCTTTAAAACTCTCTTTTATATCCAAAAATCTATTTTAATATTTATAAATTGTGATAATATCAATAATACATGAAAATAAACATGATTTTTAATACATAATCAACACATATATTGCATACTTATTTGATAATTATTGATATTATAATGATTAAATAAATATTAAAATACGTTTTTGGACATAAAAGAGAGTTTTAAAGATTTAAAAGGATATGAAGGCAATTACAAAGTTTAGAATGACATAGAGATAATTTGGGACATTGAGAAGGATATAAAAATAATTTATGAATTTTACAAGGATATAAAGCATGTAAAATCTTAAATGTCAAAAATATTAAATGGCTAAATTTATATTGAGAAAAAAAAAGAAGCAAATCTAACATCTATGAGAAAAAGAGAAAATACTAAAAGTGACAATACAAAAAAGTACAGGGGCTTTCTAGAAAGTTTCTAAAAACCCTTTAAAAAGCCGTCAACTAAAAGGCCCACAGTCTCAAACTAAATGGCAATTGAGTTAGGGAAAAACAAAAATGGTGACGTTCAAAAAGTCAAGTGCTTTGCAATGTTCACCCGACTTGCAAAATGTAGTATTTCCTCCGTATCACAATAAGTGATACATTTGAACTTTTGCGATTTTTAAGGGAAAAAATTAAAATAGGGGTTTAAATATATTGAAATACATAGTTAATGGAGGTTGGGTCCTACGTTTTTTGAATAAAGTTATATTAATGAGTTTTAAAAGTAAAAGTAAGGGTATAAGGAAAATTTCACTTTATTAAAATTGATAGTTAGTGAAGGATTAGCTCCACATTTTTACCAAATAAGGTAACTTTTGAAGTATATCACTTATTATGAAACATCCATAAATGAAAAGTGTATAACTTATTCTGATACGAAGGAAGTATATATAATTAGTAATAGTTTAATTTCTAAATTCTATAATTTACGTTATTAAAATCTTAGTCGTAGTTTAAAGTAGGGGTGAGCATAAAAACCGAAAAATCGAACCGAAATCGAAAAACCCAAAAAAACCGCCCTGAAAAAATCGAACCATTTGAAAAACCGATGTCAACGGTTTTGATTTTTGGAAAACCCGAATGTTTGGGGCGGTTTTCGGGGGCATATGAAAAACCCGACCGAAAATCCCGCCCCGCCCCGCCATTATATATCCTTCAAATTTTATAAAAATATTCTTATATTTATAAAATATTTGACATTTAATTATCTTTTAAATAAAAGATACGATTGAATTTTTTAGGTGATATATTTGAGTATATTTAGTTATGAAAGATTTTTGGATGTTATTATATTATTAATCTTATTCAAGTTAGCTTAGTTAAATTTATTATTACATTATAGTAAACTTACTAGTTGCTTTTTATTTATAACGAAATGTGTTAACCGTTTGGAAGTTTGAATCATAATATTAATTTTTCAGGTGACAAATTGGTAAATTTAAAAGAAAACAAAAAACCGAAAAAAACCCCGAAACCGAACCGAAAAACCCGAAAACCCCGTAAAATCGAAACCGAAAAACCCGAAACCGAACGGGGTGCAATTCTTAAAACCCGAACTTTTGGGACAGGGATTTGGTTTTAGTTAAAAACCGTCTCAAACCGCCCATACTCACCACTGGTTTAAAGAGAACGTAAAAAACTTGTAAATTTGACTTTTGGCATAATATTAAGTTTGGCTTTTGGCATAAATGTATTAATAGATTAACATGCAAATAGTTATAATTAAGTTTATTTTTTTTAAATATAATTTACTTCTAAATTATACCATTTATGTCCATTATGAAACTTGAAGCCCCAACCTCAAGGATTAAATTATAATAAATTTTTTTGAACGACCAACATATTACTTCCTCCGTATCAAAATAAGTGACACACTTTCCATTTTGGGGTGTATCAAAATAAGTGACACACTTTGAAAACTTTCCTTATTTGGTAAAAATAGTGGGACCCATACCCACTAACTATCCACTTTAATAAATAGAAATTACCCTTATACCCTTACTTTTACTTTTAAAACTCATTAATATCACTTTATTCAAGAAAAGTGGGACCCATTCTCCACTAATTATGTACTTTAATCTATTTTAACCTCTACTTTAATTTTTTACCTCAAAAAATGTGTAAGCCAATTTGTGTCACTTATTTTGATACGGAGGAAGTATATAAAAAGAAAGAATAGCAAACTCTACAGAAAAAGTTTACAAAATAGAAAAGGAATTATATCTCTAAAATTAGTGAAAATTGAAATGATTAATAGTTATATATTTGGGTTCGCTTTTAAACCATATTTGTTACCCGAATCAGAGTTCGTTTAGGTCTTTAAATTAATCATCGTAAAATTAGATTTATAATATTGTACTGTTTTTAATGAAAATTAAATACCCCTCTATACTTGTATACATGTTGTGTGTGAGGGTGTTGAAGACAATTGTTGTTTTTCCACGTAATACCTTAAATTTTAAAACGATATTTAATTCACATTTCATCCCAAAATACGAATCAATATGTCGGTGTCAAATACTGGCTTTACAAAAACAAAAGTTTTTTTGTTTGAGATTATCCGAGTATACAAAAACGGTGTTACAAATTACATCTTAGCCGTAGGATAAGAACTCTAATTATCGACACGGATCTAATCTCAACAAGGCCTCTTCTAATCGGACCTCCTAGATATTCGACCCCGAACCTGAGTACATAGCAAAAACACAAACATAGTACGTGACACAAAATTGCCTCATGAGATACATGAGTTTTAGACCCGATAAACAACTAGTCACATAATATCATTTTTAATAAAGTAACATTATTAAGTTCATAACGGGTCACTTTCTTCATTTCATCATTGGTCAATGTCAAGATAACTGGAATGCCTCCAATCTATCAAGACCGTCATTGTGAAGATAACTGGAATGCCTCCAATCTACCGAGACTCATAGGTATTGGGTAACTGGAATGCCTCCAATCTACCATTAACCTCTAGGTTTCTTCAAAAGATAAGAGCTAACAGACTGTCCCTCCTCATGCTTGCAAGCATGGAAAGCTTTGACAGTGTCAAAGAGCTCCTGATCAGCTTGCTTTTGATACGTGGTTTTTAGTTCACGCATCATATCAAATGCAGTGAGGTCCTCGAGATTCTTTTGAATCTCAGGGGTCATGCTCACTAGCATGAGAGCAGCGAAACTGTAATCATTGATGATTAACAAGTAATCATTGATGATTACAAATTTGGATGTTTTAATGTTTTTGTTTCAAAAATCATATTTTTAGTTGTTGATTATTTGTATCAAATATAAATTATTCACAACCATAAACATTCAAGAAAAACATGCAACATATTTGTGCAAAACCTCGACCGATGATAACCTATGTTCGGTCGCGTGAGTCATCAAGACGGGCCGAAGGGTCAAACTAGGGGACGGACCAACATGAACCCGAGCGGGCCTACATAAACCCAATGGGCTCCCATGAGCAAGTAGAGACCAAAATTACCCAAAATAGTGAAGTAAAGAATCTGCCAGAAATTTCCAGCTGTCTTTAACGCCCGAAAAGTCACTCAAGGAATCTTCGTTGGTCTTCCCTGCCTTCTGGAAAGTTGTAAGCAGCGAGATGGCACGCGGTTTAGGCTGTTGAAACTTCCAAATCGGAGTTGTATAACTTATGGAAATCCAGTTTTCGTACAGCTGTCGCAGAATGACGAAAATGCATGTTGTGTCTTCTTTTTCTACCAACTTTGGTCAACAATTTTACCAAGGAAATAATAAAATTATAACAACTAAATCTATTACTTTTACATTTAAAATTTCCCCAAAAATGGCACAAAAAAGAAATTAAAAGAATTTACAACATAGCCAAAATCGGCTTTCCCAAACACCCAAACAAGCATAATCAATCACAACACACAATGGGTCTAGGTTTTAATGGTTTTGCACAATCAATCAATATTTGAAAAGGTATTGGCTTGGGATATGGAAAAAATACATGTTTTGCCATATGAAAATTAACGAATAAAATAAAAGGCCATGCCAAATAAAATAAAAAATTCAATTGACAAGATTAATATTTTATTTTAAGTTTTTGTAACTAGTAGCAAGTAGGGTTCCAAAAAATCAAATTTTTAACCCCATATTTTAAAGAATTTTACAAAAATTAAAGACAAAGAACCCTAGGGTTCTTTGCCGATCGGCGCAACCATTAGGCCAAAAAATACGAATTTTTTGCTACTTTTTACAAAGAACTTGCTAATTAAATCTTCAATATGATGACTCGTGATACCACTGTTAGTGATTTACGATTTTGATCAAAGAAAACGCAGCGGAAATATAACATAAATCACCAATCAAGGATCTACATATTGATAATCTAATTAAGCAATAAAGATAAAGAGTTTAGTATGAAAAACCATACCCTAGAAGCCTTTATAATCACTGATGATTAAGAATGTAGTACTCAAAGATCCAACGTAGAATCTCTCTAAAGTTGATCCACACTACACCGTCTTGAACACCCTTGTAGATGCTAGTCATTTGCAAGCTTGATAGAGGCAAAACCAAGAACCCTAGGAGGGATTGTTGTTTCGGCTGTGAGGAGGCAAGGGAGGGAGAATTAGAGTTAGTAAAATTGCTCCCTAATCTAAGTATATATCCTCCAATTCCAATTTTGGGGATATGACACTAAGCCCCTTGTCTTTTCTTTCTTTCAATTAATCCCACTAGATAATATAAGTCTTAATAATTAAACTTAATTAATTAGTGAGTCACTTACAATATTATATAGATAATGTAATTACACTAATTACATTATATATATCAAGGTGTTTAGTGTATAAGTGTGTGACCCTTTAGGCTCACGTATAACTAGCCATATAGCTATATGTCATGAACGTGAAGTATATTCCAACAATATCTTCCCATTTTCTGGCCGGTACTTGTAACGATTGAGCTACTCCATACGGTACTTGATGCTCGCCTTTCAATTATGCACACGTGGCACGCTTAGAAATATACTTGGCCACTCTTGCTTTCATTCCGGGCCACCAATAAACTCTTTTCAAATCTTGATATGTTTTCGTACTTCTCGGGTGGATCGAGTACTTAGATTTATGAACATCTTCCAATAATTCTTTTCGGGTACCCCCGAACTTTGGAATCCAAATCCGACCACCAACGGTCTTCAACCCTTGCTTATTTTCTACAAAATGTTGATTCTTACCCAAACGCTCTTGTCTTAACTCGTCTTTTTCCATCACTTCCCGTTGAGCATTTTTTATTTCGTTCAACAATACTCGAGACTACTTCCATCCGCATCGACCTTCCTTTAATCGGCTTTTCGTGAACTTTTCGGTTTAGGGTGTCGGCTAACACGTTGGCCTTTCCCGCATGGTATACAATTTCACATTCATAATCATTTATCAATTCGGTCCACCTTCTTTGTCTCATATTTAAATCTTTTTGAGTAAAAACATATTGAAGACTCTTATGATCCGTATACAACGTACACCTCGTACCATACAAAGAGTGTCTACACAATTTTAAAGCAAACACTATCGCCGCCAACTCCAAATCATGTGTCGTGTACCTCGTTTCCACATCCTTCAATTGTCTTGGTGCATATGCGATCACCTTTCCTCGTTGCATCAAAACACAACTCAAACCTTTATCTGAAGCATCACTGTAAACGACAAAATCTTCCATACCTTTGGGTAACGTGAGAATCGGGCGTTACACAATCCTTCCTTCAACAAAGCTAATGCCTTTTCTTACATTTTTCTTCCCACACGAATTTACTACTATTCTGGGTCAACAATGTGAGTGGAGTCGCCACTCGGGAAAAGTCTTGAATAAATCGACGATAATTCCCGGCAAGCCCGAGAAAACTTCTCATTTCGGTTGGAGTTCGAGGAGGTTCCTACTTCATCACCGCTTCAATCTTTGACGGGTCAACTTTGATTCCTTCCCGTGATACAACATGACCAAGGAATTGGACTTCCCGAATCCAAAATTCACACTTAGAAAAGTTTGCATATAATTTTTCTCGTTGTAGCACTTCTAACGTTTTCCTTAACTGACCTTCGTGTTCTTCTTCGGTCTTCGAATAAATGAGGATATCATCAATGAACACGATGAGGAACTTGTCGAGAAACGGTTTACAAACCCGATTCATAAGATCCATAAAAATTGTCGGTGCATTAGTCAACCCAAACGGCATCACCAAGAACTCGTAATGCCCATAACGTGTACGAAACGTCGTCTTCTCGGTGTCTCTTTCTTTTACTCGAACTTGATGATAACCCGATCTCAAATCGATCCTTGAGAAATAATCGGCCCCCTGAAGTTAATCAAATAAATCGTCGATTCTAGGCAACGGATATCGGTTCTTAATAGCCATCTTATTCAATTCTCGATAATCCATACACATCCTCATCGAACCGTCTTTCTTTTTAACAAACAATACAGGCGCACCACATGGAGACGAACTAGGACGAATAAATCCTTTATCGAGTAATTCTTGCAATTGTGCCATTAATTTCCGCATTTCGGTGGGAGCCAAACGATACGGAGCATGATCTATCAGCGTAGCTCCCGAAACTAAAACAATGCGAAACACAACTTGCCTTTTGGGTGGCAATCCCGATAAATCATTGGGAAACATTTCGGGGAAATCCCGAATCACCTTCACATTTTCAACTTTTTTTTAATCTTTCTCCCATCAAATACATAAGCTATAAAAGACGAACACCCTTTTTCTA
This sequence comes from Calendula officinalis, assembly GCA_963853835.1. Taxonomy (NCBI): domain Eukaryota; kingdom Viridiplantae; phylum Streptophyta; class Magnoliopsida; order Asterales; family Asteraceae; genus Calendula; species Calendula officinalis. Next base: position 37,971,459 of record OY970830.1, on the reverse strand, counting down.
AACACTTTCTTGCTTTAACCGCAGTCATAAGACTTGGCATGTGGTGTCGTTTCTCGCCATACACATAAACCATTTCATTTTCAGAAGTTTTAATCGAGATTATCTTTTTCCCGCATAATATCTTTGCATGATGGTCTCCTAACCAATCCATGCCAATAACTACATCGAACCCCTTAATTCCCATAGGCAACAAATTTATCCTAAACTTTTTCCCATCTATTTCGAGCTCACAATTTCGGTACATATGTTGAACAATAGAGGTTTTACCATACGCAATTTCAATATCATAAATCTCATCAAGAAGTTCTAAGGGCACATTCAAATTCACAATAAAATCATGCGACACAAACGAATAAGTAGCACCCGAGTCAAATAAGATCCGGGAGGGGATAGAGTTAATGAGTAGAGTACGTGATACGACATCATGGACCTCCTTTGCGTTCTCTCTAGTAAGTTGGAAGGATCGACCTTTGACCTTCCTTCTTTAAGTGTATTCATGTACACTCATCCCTTCCTTCTTCAAGTGTACAAACTCCTCTTGGAGCCTTTCCAAGTTTCTTTCATGGCAAAACTTTGCCTTCAACCGTTTCATAAACTCTTCCTAAGTCATCTTGTGCACCGTCCTTTTTCCCAATGTTTCATACATAGTATCCCACCAAACGAGAGCCTCATCTTTCAATAACCAAGAGGCGTAGATCACCATATCACCTTCCTTGCACTTTCTAGCTTCGAGAACTTGTTCAGTTTCACGGATCCATCGGATCGTGACTTTCGATTTGGAGCTCCCATAGTAGTTATCAGGCTTAAAAGCCACAAAGGTCTTATATGTACACCCTTTCGTCTCCCTCGGCTCGGGGTCACTTTCCTCTTCAGTCGAAGACCTTTCAGTTTGAGCAACGCTACCTGACTTGCTTTTAGTTCGGGGCGGAGATTCATCCCGCCTCTCACGCTACCTATGTTTATTGAGGATTCGGTTCATATCATCATTAACGACATCCCTCATTTGGTTGAACATAGTTTGGAGATGTTCCACAGTTATCGGGGTGTGATTCCTTTCAACCAGAATTTTCCTCCTCATCTCGAGCTGGAGGACCGAACACCGGTTCATCAGGTCAGCTTGAGCCTTGATCCTGATAAAGTGGACCTCTTCCACTTCTAGTTCGCACCATCTTACTATAATAAGACATAAATCGATCAATAATCAACCCAATGTTAAAATGGTCGCATAGATAAGACCAATTCCCAACATGAGCTAATGAAAAGGTCAACTCTACTAGCATAAGCCTTAAGGTTCGATAATCAATTCATAACTATCCTATGGAACTTACAGTCCTACTAGCTCAGTTTAAGTCTAGGGTCAATCCAACCTAATTCACTTAAAATATAGCTCTGATACAAAGTTGTAACATCTCAAATTTTAAAACGATATTTAATTAACATTTCATCCCAAAATCCGAATCAGTGTATCGGTGTCAAATACCGGCTTTACAAAAACAAAAGGTTTCTTGTTTGAGATTATCATAGTATACAAAAATGGTGTTACAAATTATATCTTAGCCATAGGATAAGGACTCTAATTATCAACACCGAGCTAATCTCAACAAGGGCTCTTCTAATCGGACCTCCTAGATCTTCGATCTCGAACCTGAGTACATAGCAACAATACAAACATAGTACGTGAGACAAAATTATCTCGTGAGATACATGGGTTTTAGACCCGATAAATAACTAGTCACATAATATCATTTTTAATAAAGTAACATTATTAAGTTCATAATGGGTCACTTTCTTCCTTTCATCATTGGTCAATGTCAAGATAACTGGAATGCCTCCAATCTATCAAGACCGTCATTGTCAAGGTAACTGGAATGCCTCCAATCTACCGAGACTCATAGGTATTGGGTAACTAGAATGCCTACAATCTACCACTAACCTTAAGGTACCATAATAACTCGAATGCCTCCAATCTATCACGGCCCTGGGACATCATCATCATCATATATTAGTCATCATTTCTTATATACCATCATGAGCTTTGAGCTCCATCATTTATTAATTAATTAACAATTCATAATCACATAAACAATTCATCATAAATCACATAGATAATCAAAATACTCATAGGCTCGATAAAACAATTGACCATAAACATTTACTAGCTATGTACCTAGTTTGAAAGTTCACATGTACACACCTTACCCAAGCTTAACCCAAGATGTGATCCTTGAACTCAAATATCACTTCTCAAGACTTGAAGGCCTCAAGTCCTTCACTAAGGTCCTAATATCAAAACCATCACAAGGTTTAACATCAAACATAACCTTGAACAACTTATTCTAGCATTAGCTAGCTACTAACACCATTTTCCCCAATTTTTGTAACTTACAAAACCCTAGGTTTTCATAAATCTCAAGATTACTTCAAATCAATGTTATGAACATGTTTTCCTTGACAAAATCTAAGATCCACAACTAGCATAAGAAGAGATATACCTTAATCTTCAACAAGAGTGTACTAATCCACAAGATTAGGTGTAGAAATCAGCTCCAAAGGCTCTTGTTAATGGTGATTTTCGGTTATTACAAGTAACAAAACGCAGCAGAAAATAGTTTATCACCATAAACGGATCTTGATATCAATCATACAATTAAACTAAAGATAAATACAAAGAGTTAAGATGAATAATTCATACCCTTGAAGCCTTTGTAAATTATGAATCGGATGGTGATGATGATCGACCGAAACCAAGAACACCAATGGGGAGTTCCTCCAAAGCTAGTCCACACAACACTATAGCAAGAACACCAAGAAGGATGCTAGTCCAATTGTCCAAGCAAGAAGAAAAGAACCCTAGAAAGGGTTTAAGGGGGGCGGCCGAGAATGTGAGCAAGGGATGGGATTATGGTTGCCCTAATCCCTATTTAAAGACTTTCATCTTTAATTTAGCCAATCTTGCATTCTAGTCGCTTGCCTTTTATTCTTCTATATTGCTTACAATTAAGTTTCAATATTAACAATTAATATTAAACATAATTAATATGTACAAGCTAGTAGCTTATATTGATATATAATGTAATTACCCTAATTACACTATACATCTCATGGTGTTAAGTGTTTAAGTGTGTGACCCTTTAGGCTCACAAACAACTAGCCATATAACTATATGTTATACGCGTGAAGCATATTCCAACAGCTCCCACTTGCGCACGTGATAACATCAAGTAGGTATACAAGCAAAGGTTAGAGTCTAGCAACCCGCCAATGCCCCTAGAAGTTCATGAGGAGTTTCATAAAATCTTTGTTCAAAGTTTTTCAATCAGTTATCCTTTTGTTACTGATACCATGTTGAATTTTAGACAAGGATTAATGTCAATCTAAAATTTCAACGATTCTATTTCTCGATCTATATATTGAAGTAGATTACCAAAACCAATCAGGATTCATCGTGATTACATTTTGGATGTGGCCACACATACATCTATTCAAATCATCGAGGGGCCCAGTAGTATCTAATCCACTTTCGTGGAGGAACAAATTCTTTATTGACTGCATGTGTCTGTCATATGCTTAATGACAAGCCCGATAATGGTTGTTATAGCAGCCTTATTCAGGTCAGCGTTTAACCACATCAAAGTTTTCCCCTCTACATACACAAACCAACTTGCATCTCAAGTCAGAGGATAAGCGACAAAGCCTTTGTGAGATTCACTTGTGACATAAAACCAGGAAATGATTTCTCATAGGTTGGGTCAGTCCAATTGTGCATCATTATGAACAACATGTGAGTTTGATTTCATTATCCTTAGTCATACTAAGATAATGTCCTCAATGCCCTCAGATTTGTCTTAATAATATTCCCATATTATTAATATGACAATGGACAATTTAGAATATAAAACGCAATAAATATTCATGCATATAAACATGCAAATATAGAACACAGTAGATATTCATATAAAAATGATCATATCAAATATATCAATTTATTCCAATAAAAACTGCTCAATGTTCCATTATCCAAATACTAAAACAGATTACATGAAACTACTAGCTGGTCGAAGCCCAATGTTTCTAGCATGCTCAATATGTTTGGTGCATGACATTGGTTTCGTGAAGGGGTCAGCTAAGTGGTCATCTGTATGAACTTTGAGCAAGCGTATATCTCCAATTAGGATCGCATCTCTAATGTAGTGAAGCTTCCTCCGATAATGTCTGGCGCCTTTCTGAACACCAGGTTCGTTGGCAATGATGATAGCACCTGTGTTATCACAGTACATATCCATAGGTTTTCATTACTGGGACCACTCCAAGCCCAGAAATGAATTTCCTCATCCAAACAACTTCCATTGCAGCTTCAATAGTTGCAATGTATTCAGCTTCTGTAGAAGACATTGCGATAGTGCTCTGTTTAGCACTTTTCCAAACAACAGCGCCTCCGTTCAAAACGAAAACATACCCCGTTTGAGATTTGGAATAATCTCTATCAGTCTCAAAACTAGCGTCAGAATAACAAGTAACCCTTAGCTCATTTTGAGTTTCACCACCATAAACAAGAAACATATCTTTAGTATTCCTATGATACTTCAGTATGTTCTAAACAGCAGTCCAGTGACTCTCACCTGGATTTTGTTGATATCGGCTTGTAAGGTTCTGAGACAACGCTACATCAGGTCTTGTGCACCGTACTGCATACATGATAGACCCTACTGCCGAGGCATAGGGGACATCACGCATACGTTTCATCTCATCAGGTGAGGACGGTCCTTGAGTCTTACTCAAGTGTACATTGTGTTGCATAGGAAGATTTCCACGTTTGGAAGTATCCATTCTAAACCGTTTTAGAATCTTATCAATGTACGCACTTTGACTTAGTCCGATTAACCGCTTTGATCTATCTCGGTAGATCTTTATACCAAGTATATATGCCGCTTCCCCTAGATCCTTCATAGCGAAGCACTTCCCAAGCCAGGATTTTACATCTTGTAGCATTGGAATGTTATTTCCTATGAGTAGTATGTCATCGACATATAGGATTAGGAAGACGACAATGCTCCCACTAGCTCTTACATATACACATGGCTCGTCGGGATTCTGAGCGAAGCCAAACGTTTTGATTTCCTCTTCGAATCTTTTGTTCCAACTTCTGGATGCTTGCTTTAGTCCATAAATGGACCTTTGAAGCTTACGTACTTTCTTAGGGTGTTTTGTACTTACAAAACCCTCAGGTTGTACCATATAGACATCTTCATCGAGGTGTCCGTTTAAGAAAGCAGTTTTAACATCCATTTGCCAAATCTCATAGTCATAGTACGCTGCTATGGCTATGACGATCCTAATAAGGTTTCATAATAGTCAATCCCGTAGGTTTGAGTGTAACCTTTTGCCACCAACCGAGCTTTAAAGGTGTGTACATTGCCATCCATGTCGGTCTTCTTCTTAAAGAGCCACTTGCTACCAACAGTCTGACTGTTAGGAGGAAGATCAACCAAAGTCCATACTTGGTTATCTTTCATGGATTGCATTTCCACGTTCATAGTATCATGCCATTTGTCAGATACAGAATCTGCTAATGCAGCTCGATAGTTAGGGGGTTCATTATGATCCCCTAAACTCAACTCCTCAGCATCGATTTGGAAACCATATCGTTCAGGTGCATGAGGTGTCCTTGCGGACCTTCGAACGGGGACTTCATCATTTTGAGGTGCAACAGGAACAGTTTCATGTTCATCCTCATCTTGATGTTCGCTAGTATCTACAATAGGTTGTGCATCTTCATCGCTTGGAATCTCCTCAAAGTCGATTGTACTCCCACTTGCTTCTTGTGAAATGAGATTGCTCTCAAGAAACTCAGCATAACGAGCAATAATTACTTTTTGCTCAGGTGGGTAGTAGAAATAGTAACCCATCGTTTCCTCAGGGTATCCTATAAAGATGCACTTGACAGCTCTGGGTTCAAGTTTGTTCGGTGTGTCTCGTTTCACGAGAGCCTCACAACCCCAGACCTTCAAGTAAGACAAGTTAGGGACTTTCCCAGGGCCATATCTCATATGGTGTCTTTTCAACCTTCTTGGTGGGAACCATATTCAGTATGCGAGCAGCCGACTTGAGTGCATAACCCCAAAAGGATAGAGACAGAGTGGTAGGACTCATCATCGATCGGACCATGCAAGCAAGGTGCGATTTCTCCTCTCTGATACACCATTATGCTGTGGTGTATAAGGGGGAGTGAATTGTGAGACAATCCCACAATTCTTTAGATGGTCTTGAAACTAATGGCTCATGTACTCTCCTCCTCGGTCAGAACGGAGAGCCTTTATCTTCTTGCCGAGTTGACTTTCTACTTCATTTTGGAAAGCTTTGAACGTTTCAAAGGTTCCATGTTTATGTTTAATCAAGTAAACATAACCATAACGACTAAAGTCGTCAGTAAAAGTAATGAAGTAGGTAGCACCTTCCCTAGTTCTAGTTCTAAAAGGGCCACATACATCGGTATGTATGAGTCCAAGTGGATCATTGGCCCTTTCGCCTACATGGGAGAAAGGCTTGCGCGCCATTTTACCAGATATATAAGAAACACATTTATCAAATGATTCAGAATCATCTGATTTTATAAGCCCATCGTTTTGTAATTTTAAAACGCGTTTCTTGTTAACATGGCAAAGACGAAAATGCCATAGGTAAGTAGAATCGAAATTCTTCTTGGATTTCTTATTGCTACATGTATAAATAGAACTACTGTGTGTGATACGATTATGCATGTCAATCTCAAAAATACCATCACAAGGAATAGCATTAAAATAGAAAACATTTTCCTTCGAAACTGAAATACCGTAATCCGTAAAAGTATGAATGAAACCATTATTCCACAAACATGAAAGCGATACTATACCACTAGTAATACTAGGCGCATAGTGACAATTGTCTAATTCAATAATTACACCACTAGGAAGGATTAAATCATAGCTTCCTATAGCTTCGACCGGTGCACGCATTCCATTGCCCACGTACAAGTCCAAAGCTCCATGGTTTAGCTTTCTACTTCCCCTTAGACCGTACATGGTATTACAAATGTGAGTACCACAACCAGTGTCATATACCCATGATTTCTTAGGGAAAGCATATAGTTCTATTGTGAAGATACCTGATGTGCTAGCCTTGCTAGCTTTGTTCTTCATCAACTCCGCCTAGTAGGCAGGACAATTCCTCCTCCAATGGCCTGTTTCACCACAGTGATGGCAAGCAAGATCCTTAGCAGGATGCTCCTTATTAGTAGGTGGGGGAACCTTTGGCTTGGGCTTCTAAACTTGCTTTCCCTTGCCTTGGCCCTTAGCAACTACTTGCAGTTTTGGTTTTTGGATCTTTCCTTGCCTTATGGAAAGGACAGTAGGGGTAGGAGTTTTCTTGGGTAGCCCAGCTTCCGTTTGTTTCAGCATAACATGTAATTCGGCGAAAGTCTTCCCCATACTATGCATATGATAAGTCATGACAAACGGTGCATAGTCCTTGTGAAGTGAGGTTAGAATCAACCTAATTCCGAGGATATGAGGCATAGGGTAGCCAAGTTTCTCCATCTGGTCTAGGTAACTCTTCATCTTCAAAAGATAAGAGCTAACAGACTGTCCCTCCTTTTGCTTACAAGCATGGAAGGCTTTGACCGTGTCAAAGAGTTCCTGATCAGCTTGCTTTTGATACGTGGTTTTTAGTTCACGCATCATATCAAATGCAGTGAGGTCCTCGTGATTCTTTTGAATCTCGGGGTCATGCTCACTAGCATAAGGGCAGCGGCTTCTTGCTGTTCGTTAAACCTTTTAGTATAGGCCGCACGAACAGGAGCAGTGGCATTAGCAGCGGGGACAGGGGGCAAAGCCTCTTCCAAATGGTGGTATTTGTGCTCGGCCTTAAGGACAATCCTTAGGTTGCGAGCCCAATCAACAAAATTCGATCCATCAAGTTTCTCCTTATCGAGAACGGAGCGAATGGTGTTGTTTGATAGGGTTTGATTGTTTGTAGTCATCTACAAAATTACAAAGTTCATTAATTAGTATTTTTAATAACTAATTTCTTTTAATAAATTAACTACCTAATTAATTTTAATTAAAAGCTAAGATCCCATTGAGCTTCTATCATCGCATCAGTTGATCTGCTAGAGATGATAGATCCAATAGGTAGGTGACGATCAACAATTGCATTACAAGTGCAACTCTTAGAGGTATGGGACTTCATGGCACCTAGTGAACAAGCATCTAGGGTCAAGTGGCATGTTTGTCGTATCTTCGCCTCGAGTCAAGGTCTCACCGTTAACTCGATTAAGTCATCCAATGTGAAATCATGTAAAAATAGATCTAGGTCTCACGCGTAGAGAATAATGACCTCGGATCTAAATTCAAACCACGTCTAACGTGAATTCAAAAATAGAAGCAAGTGATTTGCAACCGATTGGACGGCGTGACTTAAATTTTAGGTTTGGAAAAAAATTTGTGATAAAATTTTATTAAGATATGAATGAATCATGTACTTCATTCATACCACTTCATAAGTCGGTTTAATAAGCGGTAAAAACGTTTAGCGATTATTAAATTATAAGTTTCAAATCATATTTATACTTTTGTATTAATCTCAAAAAACAAGTTTAGATTAATTTCAAAATCATAGATGATTAAACTGTAATCATCATTGATTAACAAGTAATCATTGATGATTAAACAGTGATCATAGGCGATTAAGCAATAATCATTGATGATTAACAAGTAATCATAGATGATTAAAAGTTTGGATGTTTTAATGTTTGTGTTTCAAAAATCAAATTTTTTTAAATGTTTTACTACTTGTATCTAATAGAAAAGAAAACAACCACAAACATAAATAAAACATGCAACAGATTTTGTGCAAACCCCGACCGATGAAATCCTAGGTACGGTCACGTGACTCATCACGACGGACCGAAGGGTCAAACTAGGGGACGGGCCAACATTAACCCAATGGGCTCCACTTGCTCCAAGACATTCTTGAGCAAGTAGAAACCAATACTTGTGAAAAAATGCAATCTGCCAGAAAATTGCAGCAGACTTTGAAGCTCGAAAAGTCACTGAAGGAATCTTCAATAGTCTTCCCGGCCTTCAGGAAAGTTGTAGCCAATGACTTTGCAAGCATTTTAGGCTTTTGAATCGCCCAAAACGGATTCCGTATGCCTCTGGAAAACATGTTTTCGTACCGCCCTCGCGTCGGTGACGGAAATTTGTTGTTTTCTTCATTTGTCTTCAATTTTGGTCAACAATTTACAATAAAAAAAAAGAAAGACAATCTATTCTATTACTTTTACATTACAAATTGCCTCAAAAAATGTCACCAAAAATAAAAGAAAAAATTAAAAGATTACAACCAAATTTAGCCAAAAACACGGCTTTCCCAAATCAACCAAACATTCAACCACAATCAATCACAAGGTCTAGGTTTTCATCGATTTGCACAAACAAGCAACAATTGACAAGGCTTTGGCTTGGGATATGGCAAAAATACATGTTTTGCCATATCAAAAAAAAAAAATTAAACAAGTAATTCCAAGCCAAATAATCAAAAAATACAATAACAAGATTAATTTTTTGATTTGTTTTTGTAATAAGTGGCAATTAGGGTTCCAAAAAATCATATTTTTAACCCATTAAAATTAAAAATTGCGAAAAAATAAAGAACCCTAGGGTTCTTATATTTGCCGTTCGGAATTAGGGTACCAAAAAGGATTGATTTTTGCCACTTTTCACAAAAACTAGCTAATTATATGATTAATATAATGACTCTGATACCACTAATGGTGATTTTCGGTTATTACAAGTAACAAAACGCAGCGGAAAATAGTTTATCACCATAAACGGATCTTGATATCAATCATACAATTAAACTAAAGATAAATACAAAGAGTTAAGATGAATAATTCATACCCTTGAAGCATTTGTAAATTATAAATCGGATGGTGATGATGATCGACCGAAACCAAGAACACCAATGGGGAGTTCCTCCAAAGCTAGTCCACACAACACTATATAGCAAGAACACCAAGAAGGATGCATGTCTTGACCGAGAATGTGCAAGCAAGAAGAAAAGAACCCTAGAGAGGGTTTAAGGGGGGTGGCCGAGAATGTGAGCAAGGGATGGGATTATGGTTGCCCTAATCCCTATTTAAAGGATTCCATCTTTAATTTAGCCAATCTTGCATTCTAGTCCCCTACCTTTTATCCTTCTATATTGCTTACAATTAAGTTTCAATATTAACAATTAATATTAAACATAATTAATATATACAAGCTAGTAGCTTATATTGATATATAATGTAATTACCCTAATTACACTATACATCTCATGGTGTTAAGTGTTTAAGTGTGTGACCCTTTAGGCTCACAAACAACTAGCCATATAACTATATGTTATACGCGTGAAGCATATTCCAACACTTGTACACTCAAATATCGCACACACACACTTGGGAGAAAACTAGGGTTTGAAATGAGGAAGAATGGCTGATTTCAGCCTCCTATCGTGTGCCCCCGCGACAGATAGCGTCGCTAACCTAAAAATCGCGTCGCTAAGCTAGTCTGCGCATCTTTTCGCGTCACAGATTCGCGTCGCGAACCTCGTCGCTAACTCGAATTCGCGTTTCAGTACGTCGCTATTTCGGACCTCTATTCATATACGGTACATTTTGCGTCGCGATCTCCCAGTTCACGTCACGAACTTGGTTAACTAGCTACACTTCGATTTTTCTTCTTGTTCTAATGCTCGGTTTGACCCGATCCCGATTCCAAGGATCATAACAAATCTTAAAAGTTATCTTAGCTATCATTAACTATCAAACCGTCTAACCTTCGATCAAATATGAATATAGTCACAATAAAATCACTGAAATACTTAATACTTAATATACTTAATATATATAGAAGTGGGAACCGGTGAGGACTCAAAAAACGGTGAGGACTCGCGAGGATATCTCAAAAAAATTTCAAAAAATTCCGAAAAAATATATATAACTACCCATGATTATTACTAATTTTTCAAATAAAAAATTTTGAAAAAAACAAATTATGATCCACTTCTTTTTGTGGATCATAATAATGATCCATATTTATTTTTTGGATCAAAATTATGATCCATTTTCTTTTTATCATTTTTATCATTTTTTTTTTTGGGATCTTATAGGGTGTGATTTTTAAGTTTAAAAAAGAATTTTTTTTGGAAACAGTTTGTTTTGGATCGTTTTCAGAGTTTTTTTTGGGGTCCTCACCGGTTTTTGAGTCCTCACCGGATCCGGACTATATATATATATATATATATATATATATATATATATATATATATATATATATATATATATATATATATATATATATATATATATATATATATATATATATATATATATATATATATATATATATATATATATATATATATATAGGGTGCGATTCAGCGCAGAACCATTTTTAGCGACAGAACCACAGAACCCTCTTCCAGCCAATCAAATCACAGCATTTAATAATTAATATGTTTTTATTAATATTAAACGAAAAGGGTATTTAAGTCAAATTGCACAAATCGGTTAGCATAGGAAAATAAATTGGATGTTTGCGGCCTGTAATATTTAACGAAATACATTGGATGTTTCGGCATGTAATCTATGGAACATAAGATGTTTTTGCTATTAGGCAATGAGTATTGTACGAAATGTGTTACGTAAAATAATCATTATATGATGTTGGCCCAAATACATACAATGTTAACGCTTTCAATACATACAATGTTTATACGAAAATACTTTAATATCAAATTAATAATGACAAAACATCAAATGCAGTAATGACAGAAACATCAAATGTAATATCAAAAACATCAAATGTATTACACGCTATTGATTAAGAATTTTTAAGATTCAACACGATATTGCTGCACGAATAACATTAGCTTCATCTCGGTTAGATGATTCACCAACCTTGCGTTCCCTTTCCGTTTATGATCAAGTCGATCCTTTTCTTCATCATCTAAATCTGAACAAATAACATACATTAGATTAAATACATACAATTATAAATCAAACCAACACACCGACTATGACAACCGGTTTAGGCCTATACAATTGAAAACAATAAAAAATCAAGTACTCTCTTCTGCAAACAGTTATAAGGTTAACTTATGCAATTCAACACAAAATGTGGATCAAACACCATATTGTTATACAGCTTTTAATCAACCAATCATTACTTAAATATCTGATTACATATTGTTGTATCTAACCGTAGATCAAATTTTCAGATTAATTCCATCAATCCTTTATCCAAACTGCTTTATTCTACTGATATGATACATCGAGCACATAGATTAAATCTTATTTTCACTAAAAATCCGAAGCTACCAAACTAGGATGCAAAAAACGGCATAGCATTCAATGTATTTCAATTTACTAACGACTATGCAACTATTTCTCGAGACCTAGCTACCATCGGAACGCAATAAATCGATATACACTAACTGAATCGAAAATCATGATGAACATACAGATCTATCAAGTATAACTAGAAGAAAAAAAAAGTGAAAAAACACGATTGAGCCTGTTTCGACACGACTAATAACAAGTTTCACTGATTTAAAAATCAATTAACCAATTAACGTTAATGAAGAACCCTAAATCAAGGACCGTACCTAATTCTGGAGTTACCGACGCCCACCACCATCACGTTTTTCCGGTGACTGTACACCCAGCCACGCAACAGCTTCCGTCGAACCCAAAATCAGCCTTCAAATCTACACTATTTCGCGAATTCCTCGATGGATCCATGTACTTTACATGTTTCTGAGTTGAACCATGTGATTCACCTTCTACCCTGCACATTTTTTCGGCCGATACTGCATCTACGTATCAAGAAATAGAGAGAATGAAGAATGGGAAGTGGGGTTAGGGTTTTGGAGAGAGAAGAAGGATGAGAGAAAGTAGGAGGTGGGGGACGGTTTTTCTAAGAGGTGGTTTTTTTGTTGTTGTAAAATTCCTTCTTTACCCTTTTATTTATTTTTTATTTAAAATATAAAGGGTTTAATTAACAAAAATAGGAGGATTGATCTTGACCGTTAATTCTAAAATCTAAAGGTCTAAAATTGGTTCTGTGGTTCTGTCGCTTAAAAGGGTTCTGCGCTGAATTGGACACTATATATATATATATATATATATATATATATATATATATATATATATATATATATATATATATATATATATATATATATATATATATATATATATATATATACATATATGTGGTCGGATTCAGTGCAGAACCTGTTTAAGGTACAGAACCGCATAACTTCTTTTAGACTAATCAGAATTTAGTAATTTAATTTAATTTATTTAATAATTCAGGGGCATTTATGACATTTTCCCTTTTTATTTTTTTTTCATTTTCTGTAAATTTCCTAAAATTAAGCAATTAAATTCGAATTTTTATTTACGGATATGCATAAATGTATATTAAAAACCTGCATCTATGTATATTTAATGATACACTTATGTATTTACAAAAACACTTATGTTATTTGATGGTTATTTCAACAAAACTCAAAACAAACACTTTAATATAATAATATAAAACACCGAATAACATAAATGTACAAACACTAATGTATCTACAAATAATGAGTAATATAAATACACAAATAACACTGAATGACACACATGTACTAAACAACATCTATGTATCTTAAGGTTAGCATTTAACATTTAAGAACAGTGCCTATCTACAAACCAACTTCTTCATTGGTGTCTTCTTTAACTGCAATTGGTTCCATAATCTTTGAATCTACCAACAGTGGATGTATCATTACTTTTCTTCATACATGAATGTACCCGCAATAACCTGCAAAAACATTAGATGTATCATTACTTTTCTTCATACATGAATGTACCCACAATAACCTGCAAAAACATTAGATGTATCATTACTTTTCTTCATACATGAATGTACCCGCAATAACCTGCAAAAATATTAGATGTATCATTACTTTTCTTCATACATGAATGTACCCGTAACCTGTAAAAACATTAGATGTATCATTATTTTTCTTCATACATGAATGTACCCACAATAACCTGCAAAAACATTAGATGTATCATTACTTTTCTTCATACATGAATGTACTAGCAATAACCTACAACATACACATATGTGTGAGCACTAAACACATATGGTAACATAATAAATTAAGGCTCGCTAAACAACCCCAAAATTTAGATTAACAACTTTCTCAAGTATTTATGCAACATTTCAACAAACAATTTTTGAATCAAAATTGGTCAATGAACAACAATCCAGCTTAAATTTCACTAGTTAACCAAATCAAAGTAAAGAAGAAAAGCATTTCAATTACCCAGAAAATAATTCAAGAAACAACTTTGAAAATCCCATTTTTATTCAATATAGCAATGATTCATTAGAAAAGGAGCTGCTACTTTTTAAAATCTCATTTTTAACAACTTTTAATTAGAGCAATATACAATAACAATAATAATGTTAAATTAAAAGGAAATGAAATAATATATGTTTCATATAGCTTGCTGAAATTACCAAAATGCAAAGGTGAGGTCTTGATTTACAAGGCTATTGCGGTAGTAGGTCAGCAACATCCGGAATATAGCGGACCCCATCAACCAATTTTCCTTCACTAATTGCAATGTAACTTCACCCACAAAATAAGCGATTAAGAATTTCTATACGTTCATTGTATTTATTGAACAAATAAATAGATTGCAAACTTCTTATTAGGTGGACAAAAAATGGATACATAATTGTAACGACTCGAAATTTGTAAATAAATAAATTGTGCAAAAATATGATAAATAAGGATAAATCGTTCAAAGAGCGTAGGAATTGGTTTCGTGTCGTTTGGACACCATATGAGAAAGTTATGGACGAAACCGGGTCGGGACTAAGGCGAGAAAGTGCAGCCCTGCTGCGGCAGGCAGTTCGCGACGCGAACTAGGTTCGTGAAACGCGAACTCGATACAGGGATTTTGGGGTTTTATCAATTGGAGTTCACGCCTGGTTCCCGATCGCGAAGAGTTCACGAGTATGCAAAGTTAGCGACGCGAAGTGGGTTCACGACGCGAACTCTGGACGACCAGCATTAAAGACGGGTTGAGCTCATTTAATGCCATATCAAAACCCTAGTTTTCTCTCTTGGCGATTTTCGAGCATAAAGGCTGTTCTTGGGTGATTTCTTCATCAAAGCTTGGTAGATTTCCCTCCTAAGTGAAGATTAAAGGTATATCTTCACTCCTTGATCTTTGTAGCTTTAGATCTATGTATTTTGATACTTAGGTTTGAAACCCTAGTTATTGGGGGTTATTGATTATGGTGAATAAATGGTGTATACCCTTAATAGATGGTATATTAACAAGGAAAACAAGTGTATGATTTTGATTTGTAAGAATCTTACGGGTTGGTTAAACCTAGGGTTTGGTAATCACCATAATTGTGGGAAATGGTTGATGGGTGTTATCTAGAGGTAGATGGACACATTGATAGTAGTTTGTGATGATAATCTTGTTGTGGTAATCGTTTTAGACATTTGGTGAAGTGTTGAAGTGGACGAATTGTGAGCAAGGAACCGGTGGAAAGAATACGGTTAAAGCATCTTTATTGCTAAGGTGAGTACGTGTGGAACTTTACTGAGTACATAGCCTATGAAATACATTTTGTTACTTGTATTATGGTCTATTTGCTTAATTGTGTAGACTAGTAGCTAGTAGTTAGTTATACCGATAGTTGTATTGAACTAACTTGTTTGATGATAGACGTGATAGCCGAGAGCTAGATTGACATAACCATCGAGTTATGATATGGTGAGATGATGTGATGATTCGGGGGATGAATGGGGAGCATTTGGGCGGATCCCCATCGGCCCATTCCATGATAGTAGTCTTGCTAACTGGAAGTAGTCCGACGAGTAAGGCAGGTATAGGTAGATTGGGCGATTCCCTCTTGCATTTACCTTGAAGCTTGTTAATGCGGGGGATCCCCGGTTAATAAGTTAATGTGGTTCTAGTTGGTTGGGGACGTCCCGACAACTAGATATGATTGCTAGGAAAGCAAGATATTAGAGTCACAATAGGGTGACTAGATAGATGGATGGTTGCTTACATGTTTGTTGTTTGCCATTCGGTTGTTATTACCAACTTTGGGTCTAAACCCATGTAGCTCACGAGACGTTTTTGTCTCACGTACTCCTTGTTTTGTTTTGCTATGTACTCAGGTTCGGGATCGAAGGCTTAGGTACGCATGGATAGAGATGCGGGACCTAGATTAGAAGAGCACTAGATTGGATTTAGTCTTAGCTTGGTTATGATCTATTTTGTAACACCTACTTTTATACTCTGATTTCATACCAAGGTTTTTGTAAATCCAAATTTGGGGATGTTCTTCTATTTATAAAATGTTTTATTTTGGCCAATATTTTGTATTAAAATTTGAGGTGTTACAACTTGGTATCAGAGCTATAGTTTAAGTGAATTAGGTTGGATGACCATCCTAGTCTTAGACTGTAGCATTGGGAATATAAGATTCCTTGAGAGCATAGGTTGACCTTGAGACTTTATATTAAGTTTAGGGTTGAACCTAGGGGACCGATGAAATTTGATATGATTTTGGATATTGAGTCTTATGAGACTAACGGGTTGTGCATAAGGTACTAAATGTTTAATGTCTTTCGTATAGTCTTGATTGAAAGAAATGGTGACCACACGTAGAAGTGGTAAAGCCCCGGAGGGCCGGGAGGAGGAAGTACCTCCTGTCGAGAGGGTGGTTGAGCAAGAAAGTCAACCGTCGATGCATCGGGTTGATGAGTCGGAGGTTGGAGCTAATAGGACTCCGGTCACTATGGCGGATCTCCAAACTATTATCGATCAAATCAAGGGAACGGTGGCCGAAGAAGTGCACCGTATTATTGGAGACCGTGAGAGGTCGGGAGGGGACCGTGAATTCGAGGCTAAGTCGGATGAGAGAACCGGGGGTAGTGGCACCAGGGAGGGGAAATCCTCCACGGGTGGCCAAAGTGATGCTAGGGCTAAGCCCATTGTGAAAGAAGGTTGTTCGTTTAAATCCTTCATGGCTTGTAAGCCAAATGTGTACACGGGTAGTTCGGACCCGAAAGTAACCATGAGGTGGATCCGAGAGACCGAGAGGGTCATCGGTAGTAGCAAGTGCAAGGATGCTGACATGGTGACGTATGCGTCCCAATTGTTAAAAGAAGATGCCATGGTTTGGTGGGATATTGTGTATGAGACCCTCGGGAGGGAGGTGATTGAGAAGATGTCGTGGGATGAATTCACCGCGAGGTTGAAAAAGAAATTTTGTCCCGAAAGGGATTTGGAAAAGATGCACGAGAAGTTTGTGACCCTTAATAAGGGTGATATGTCAATCGAAGAATATTCGAGAGAGTTCACGGGATTGCTCCCGTTTGTTGCTAAAACCTACTCGGATGAGAGGTTGAGAGTAGTTCGGTATGTAAGTGGGCTACCGTGGGATTACCAGTTGGAAGTTAAGAGGGCGGTCTCACTCGATGAGGCTATTAGTGCCGCCCGGAGTGTTGAGGAAGTAAATGAGGCACGTGTTGCCGAAAGGGCCCATGTGGGCGAGAAAAGGAAAGCCGAGAGCGGCTCTAGTTCGTTCAAGAAAGGGAAGTTCACTTCGAGCTTCTCTAAGCAAGGTAGTGTTGGCTCGTGCAAGAAGTGCGGGAAGAATCATGCCGGCGTGTGCCGAGGAGAGTCGAAAACTTGCTTTAATTGTGGGAAGCCGGGGCATATGGCCCGAGAATGCAAGTCGAAATCATTGGCCGAGATTGAGTGTTTCTCGTGCCACGAAAAGGGGCACTATAGCAATGTGTGCCCGAAGAAGGGAAACGAGTCGATGGTGTCCACGGCTCAAAAGAAAGTGGAACCGGCGAAGGTGAAGGGGCGATCCTTCCAACTCACTCGGGAGGAGGCGAAGGAGGCACACGATGTGGTGTCAGGTACTTTATTCATTAACTCCTT
Source organism: Calendula officinalis (assembly GCA_963853835.1). Taxonomy (NCBI): domain Eukaryota; kingdom Viridiplantae; phylum Streptophyta; class Magnoliopsida; order Asterales; family Asteraceae; genus Calendula; species Calendula officinalis. The sequence goes on along the minus strand of OY970830.1, from coordinate 37,953,398 downwards.
GCCAACTCATATTTTGTTTGATTCGGGTTCTAACTATTCGTTTGTGTCTTATGAGTTCGGTTGTAAATTGAATGTGTCGTCCGAAATGTTAGATGAGGTTTATGAGTTAGAAGTAGCCGACGGGAAAACGTCTATGGTTGAATGTGTTTATAGAAATTGTGAAATAGAAATAGATGGTAGAAAGTTTAAGGTAGATTTATTGCCCATGGGAATTAGGGCGTTCGATGTGGTTATCGGTATGGATTGGTTGGGTATGCACCAAGCCAAGATTTTGTGTGGAAAGAAAATTGTGTCGATTAGGACACCCGAGAATGAGAAAGTGTATGTGTATGTGTATGGGGAGAAACGACATCACATGCCTAATGTGATTACCGCCATTAAGGCGAGGAAAAGTATATCGAAAGGTTGTGCATCGTTTATTGCATATGTATTAGATGGCCGAAAGGAAAAGAAGTCAATGGATAATGTCAAGATTATTCGGGATTTCCCCGAGGTATTTCCCGATGACTTGCCCGGTTTGCCACCGGAGAGACAAGTCGAATTTAAGATTGATTTAGTTCCGGGGGCGACGCCGATTGCTCGTGCTCCCTATCGTTTAGCTCCCACCGAGATGCGGGAATTGATGACCCAATTGCAAGATTTGTTAGATAAAGGTTTTATCCGTCCGAGTTCGTCACCGTGGGGTGCACCGGTGTTATTTGTTTAGAAGAAAGACGGTTCGATGAGAATGTGTATCGACTACCGAGAGTTGAACAAGGTAACTATTAAGAACCGTTACCCGTTGCCGAGAATTGATGACTTATTCGACCAATTGCAAGGTGCTAGTTATTTCTCGAAGATCGATTTGAGGTCGGGTTATCACCAAGTTCGGATGAAAGAAGGCGACACCGAGAAGACGGCTTTCCGTACACGTTATGGTCATTATGAGTTTCTAGTGATGCCGTTTGGTCTTACAAACGCGCCGGCTATTTTTATGGATTTGATGAATCGGGTTTGCAAACCGTTCCTTGATAAGTTTTTGATCGTGTTTATTGACGACATTTTGATTTATTCGAAAACCGAAGAAGAACACGAAGGTCATTTGAGACTTGTTCTAGACGTGTTGAAACGGGAGAAGTTGTATGCAAAATTCTCGAAGTGTGAATTTTGGTTGCGGGAAGTACAATTCTTAGGTCACGTGGTGACGTGTGATGGTATTAAAGTTGACCCATCCAAGATTGAAGCGGTGTCAAATTGGGAGCCTCCGAGGACTCCTACCGAGGTTAGAAGTTTTCTTGGATTAGCCGGTTATTACCGAAGGTTTATACAAGACTTCTCGAGAATCACGATTCCACTCACGAAGTTAACCAGAAAAAGTGAGAAGTTTGTGTGGGAGAAGAAGCAAGAAGAGGCGTTTAAGTTGTTAAAAGAAAAGTTATGTAACGCGCCGATCCTTACGTTACCGGATGGTATGGAAGATTTTGTGGTTTATAGCGATGCTTCGAATCAAGGGCATGGTTGTGTATTGATGCAAAGAGGTAAAGTGATCGCGTATGCCTCGCGACAATTGAAGAATGCGGAATTAAGATACACGACACACGACTTGGAGTTGGCGGCGATTATATTTGCCTTGAAGTTGTGGAGGCATTATTTGTATGGTACTCGGTGTACGTTGTACACGGATCATAAAAGTCTACAATACGTGTTTACTCAAAAGGATCTTAATATGCGACAAAGAAGGTGGATCGAGTTGATTGCCGATTATGATTGTGAGATTGTGTACCATGCGGGAAAGGCTAATGTAGTAGCCGACGCCTTGAGCCGAAAAGTTTATGAAAACCCGAACCGAGGAATTTTATCACGTATAGAAGTCGTCTCGAGCATCATCGAAAGAATCAAGAAGGCCCAACGAGAGGTTATGGGAAAAGACGAGTTAAGACAAGAACGGTTAGGCAAGAACCAACATTTTCTCGAAAATGCACAAGGGTTGAAGACCGTAGGTGGTCGTATTTGGGTTCCTAAGTTCGGTGGCATCCGAAAGGAGTTGTTGTATGATGTGCACAAGTCGAAGTATTCGATTCACCCGGAAAGTACAAAGACGTACCAAGATATGAAACGGGTTTATTGGTGGCCCGGAATGAAGGCGAGAGTGGCCAAGTATATCTCTAAGTGTGCTACGTGTGCACAAGTAAAAGCCGAGCATCAAGTACCGTATGGGGTAGCTCAATCATTGGTTGTACCGGCCGGGAAGTGGGAAGACATAACTATGGATTTCATAGTAGGTTTACCGAAGATGAGTAGAGGTCACGATGCCATTTGGGTCATAGTTGACCGGTTGACCAAGAGTGCGTTATTTTTAGCAATTCGGGAAACGTTGCCACTTGAGAAGTTGGCTAAGTTGTATGTTGATGAGGTGGTTCGACTCCACGGGGTTCCATTATCGATTGTGTCCGATAGAGACGCGAGGTTTACCTCGAGATTTTGGCGATCTTTACAAGAAGAATTGGGTACAAAGTTACGGTTGAGCACGGCCTATCATCCGCAAACCGACGGTCAAAGTGAAAGAACAATTCAAACGGTTGAAGATATGTTGAGATCGTGTGTGTTAGATTTCGGTGGTAAATGGGATGAACATTTACCGTTAGTCGAGTTCTCGTATAATAATAGCTATCACTCGACTATTAAGATGCCGCCATATGAGGAAGAAAATGTAGAACTCCATCTTGTTGGTTGGAAGCGGGAGAGACGAAACTCACGGGTCCCGAGATCGTGAGAGTGACAAATGAGAAGATCGGTATTATTCAAACCAACATGAAAGTCGCCCAAGATAGACAACGAAGTTATTCGGGTTTGAAGAAAAGGCCATACGACTTGGATGTCGGTGATATGGTCATGTTGAAAGTGTTACCTTGGAAAGGTGTGATGCGGTTTGGTAAGAAGGGAAAGTTAAGTCCAAGGTATGTTGGACCGTTTAAAATATTGAAACGGGTCGGGCTTCAAGCTTTTAAGTTGGAACTTCCACCCGAGCTTCAAGGTGTGCATGATACCTTTCACGTAAGTTATTTGAAAAAGTTTATCGGGGAAGTTGAAAATATTATTCCGTTGCAAGAGTTGCGGGTTGACGGCCCGAACCGGTTGATTGAGGAGCCCGAGGCTATATTAGAAACGAAAACAAAGAAGCTTCGGAATAAGGAAATCGAGTTGGTGTTGGTCAAGTGGAAGCATTCACTTGGGCCGAATTTGACTTGGGAAGTCAAGGACGAGATTCGGAAGAGGTACCCGGATTTCGTGAACTATGATGAGATTCCGAGGACGGAATCTTCTTAAGGGGTAGATAGTTGTAACGACCCAAAATTTGTAAATAAATAAATTGTGCAAAAATATGATAAATAAGGATAACTCGTTCAAAGAGCGTAGGAATTGGTTTCGTGTCGTTTGGACACCGTATGAGAAAGTTATGGACGAAACCGGGTCGGGACTAAGGCGAGAAAGTGCAGCCCTGCTGCGGCAGGCAGTTCGCGACGTGAACTAGGTTCGCGAAACGCGAACTCGAGACAGGGATTTTGGGGTTTTATCAATTGGAGTTCACGCCTGGTTCCCGATCGCGAAGAGTTCACGAGCATGCAAAGTTAGCGACGCGAAGTGGGTTCGCGACGCGAACTCATGACGACCAGCATTAAAGACGGGTTGAGCTCATTTAATGCCATATCAAAACCCTAGTTTTCTCTCTTGGCGATTTTCGAGCATAAAGGCTGTTCTTGGGTGATTTCTTCATCAAAGCTTGGTAGATTTCCCTCCTAAGTGAAGATTAAAGGTATATCTTCACTCCTTGATCTTTGTAGCTTTAGATCTATGTATTTTGATACTTAGGTTTGAAACCCTAGTTATTGGGGGTTATGGATTATGGTGAATAAATGGTGTATACCCTTAATAGATGGTATATTAACAAGGAAAACAAGTGTATGATTTTGATTTGTAAGAATCTTACGGGTTGGTTAAACCTAGGGTTTGGTAAATCACCATAATTGGGGGAAATGGTTGATGGGTGTTATCTAGAGGTAGATGGACACATTGGTAGTAGTTTGTGACGATAATCTTGTTGTGGTAATCGTTTTAGACATTCGGTGAAGTGTTGAAGTGGACGAATTGTGAGCAAGGAACCGGCGGAAAGAATACGGTTAAAGCATCTTTATTGCTAAGGTGAGTACGTGTGGAACTTTACTGAGTACATAGCTTATGAAATACATTTTATTACTTGTATTATGGTCTATTTGCTTAATTGTGTAGACTAGTAGCTAGTAGTTAGTTATACCGATAGTTGTATTGAACTAACTTGTTTGATGATAGACGTGATAGCCGAGAGCTAGATTGACATAACCATCAAGTTATGATATGGTGAGATGATGTGATGATTCGGGGGATCCCAGATCATGAGGTATGGAATGGGGAGCATTTGGGCGGATCCCCATCGGCCCATTCCATGATAGTAGTCTTATTAACTGGAAGTAGTCCGGCGAGTAAGGCAGGTATAGGTAGATTGGGCGATTCCCTCTTGCCTTTACCTTGAAGCTTGTTAATGCGGGGGATCCCCGGTTAATAAGTTAATGTGGTTCTAGTTGGTTGGGGACGTCCCGACAACTAGATATGATTGCTAGGAAAGCAAGATATTAGAGTCACAATAGGGTGACTAGATAGATGGATGATTGCTTACATGTTTGTTGTTTGCCATTCGGTTGTTATTACCAACTTTGGGTCTAAACCCATGTAGCTCACGAGACGTTTTTGTCTCACGTACTCCTTGTTTTGTTTTGCTATGTACTCAGGTTCGGGATCGAAGGCTTAGGTACGCATGGATAGAGATGCGGGACCTAGATTAGAAGAGCACTAGATTGGATTTAGTCTTAGCTTGGTTATGATCTATTTTGTAACACCTACTTTTATACTCTGATTTCATACCAAGGTTTTTGTAAATCCAAATTTGGGGATGTTCTTCTATTTATAAAATGTTTTATTTTGGCCAATATTTTGTATTAAAATTTGAGGTGTTACAATAATAACTCCAATGGGATTCCCACATACCGTCTACAAGAAAATCAAATCAACAACTCGCCGATATTGATATTTATAAACGAGTCCCAATCTCCACCATCTCTCAACAAAATCACCGCCACATGAAGCGTATTTTCCACCATCATCGGTCTGCGCCGAATATTTGCTAGTGTTTGATTCTAGAAGGGCGGCGGCATACCTATTTCTTCTGGTGGAGATCGCGAGATCGAGAAATAGAGAGAAGGAGAAATGAGTAGTGGGGGCTAGGGTTTATGGAGAGAGAGAAGAAGAATGAGAAAAAGTGGGAGGTGTGGGAGTGGGTGACGCCGTGACGGTTTCTTATAGAGATATTTTTTTTCCTTTTTTTTTTTGGTAAAATACCCATTATACCCTTTTATTTATTTGTTGCTATAAATATAATAAGTTTTATTTACAAAAATGTCAAGATTTATCTTGACCCTTAACTTTAAATTTTAACGGTCTAAGATCGGGTTCTGCAGTTCTGTAGTTTAAATGAGTTCTGCGTTGAATTGTACAATATATATATATATATATATATATATATATATATATATATATATATATATATATATATATATATATATATATATATATATATATATATATAGGGGTGGGTTCATGCGAGAACCTCATTTTTACGAGAACTTGCGAGAACGAATCCTGACCACTAATCTATTTTAATTAGTTTTTTTAATTAAAAGGGTAAGAAGGTCTTTTTAACTTTTTTTAATTATAGTAACTAAATCAAATAAATCAATACAAAAATATATTTTCAAATTTAATTTATTAGCCGGTAGTTCACTAGTGAACAAGTATATTTAATTTAATTGGTATGCTGATAGCCGACTGTTCGCCGGTGAACAGGCATAATTAATTTATTTGGTCAGCCGATCACTAGTCAACAACCCATAATAATAAACAAAACGTTGTGTTCGCCGTTAAATAACAAATTACATGTTCAAAAGTGTTCATTGCTGCCCAATATTATTAACAATGACATAATTCAAAAGCATGAATTCATCAAGAGCACTAGTGAACAAAACAAATTAATCCTATATTACACAAACTCTAACGTGATCAGATTAACACTAGATCAAACACAAATTTTTTTCCCATTAGAACTATTGAACCTTTCACAAATTTATTATATATTGTAATGAAAATTGAATAAAGAAAATATGAACAACCCATGTTTCACAATTTTTTTTCCCGATTAGCACTATGATGACCAGATTAGCACTGGTAAATCCTAATTTTTTTCCGGCGCCGACTTCACCGGCGTTCTGTCGCAACATCATCTTTGTCACCGGTGAACAAACTCAACATCTTCGTCTCCGACAGTTGTGGTCCTTACCCTCCGGTGCAACCTCTGATTTTAACGTCTCCGGTTAAGATGTATGTCCGTGATTGTAGATCTGGTGGAAGGGTGGCGGTTGTGAGGGCTTGCAATCCGAGATCTGGTAACCGAAGAATTTGTAGATCGGAGATGAATTTTTAGATCGGAGTTTGTTCATACTTGCAGAAAAGAGATCGGGGGTTCTCGTTGTCTTCGCCCTGCCGTCCCTATTTTCCCCTTCTTTTTCTCACACATAAACACACACATACCGGGTGTTCGTGCAGCGGTTATGATGTGGGGTGGTGGTGGTGTAGCCGACGAGGGCGGAGGCAGTGCGGGAGGGGTTGGTTTGTGCCACCGGCCACCTTGAAGGTTTGCCATTTCGCCGGAAAGAGAGAAACATTTAACCCTCTTGCTAGAGAGAGGCATGAAAGAGAGAGTAGTAGAACATACACGGCTGAGATTTTGTGTGTGTTTAAAATAAAATAAATATTTTAGGTTTTCCTTCATTAGATTGTAATTTAGTGACCATTTTACCCTTTTGCACGTAACTCTTAACCTGTTATTTTCATATATTTACGAAAGTGCCTTCGTTATTTTCAGCCATTGATCACATAATCTAATGGCCTTAATTCATTCTCGCAATTCTCGCAAATATGATGTTCTCGCATGAACCCACCACTATATATATATATATATATATATATATATATATATATATATATATATATATATATATATATATATATATATATATATATATATACCAAAATAATAGGGAGAAAAAGAAAATTTAGAGGGTTAAAATAGTCATTTGCAAACACTTTCTCTCTCCTAGTGTCACATGTCAAGCCTTGATTTGATGGGGTTTTTTTTACCCCCACCTTTGTATTTCGGTCATAACTTTTTTTTTCTTTGTAAAAAAAAACTAAAAATGCCAAAGTTCTTAAAATTAAAGTATCTACAAAATGAGTATAGTCATGAAATTTTGAAAAAGAAAACCCGGATAAAATATTGGATCATTTTGTTAATTTTGGATCATTGTCATAATTTTGGATCATTTTGTTATTTTTGGATCATTGTTAATCTTGCATAAACATAATTTTATATAAATAATTAGTCAAATAATATATCATATACTCCCTCCGTCCCACAAAAAAGTACCCATTTCTCCTTAAAATTTTGTCCCACAAAAAAGTTCCCATTTCTCAAAATGATGGGGGTCCACTCAATAAAATAACATAATTTTCAAAGACCCCACCACTAACTATCCAATAATTATTTTTCTCTCTCCAATCAAACCTTATATTTTAATCAAAAGTAATACCAATTACCCCACCACTAACTATTTTCTTAAGACTTGTGCCCATGAGAAATTGGTACTTTTTTGTGGGACGGAGGGAGTATAATTTTGGATCATTTTGTTCATTCATGATCATTTTGTTAATTTGTACTATTGTTAATTTTTGGATCATTTTGTTACTTATGGATCATTGTCAATTTTGGATCATTTTTTTCTTTCAAATTTTCATGACTATACTCATTTTGTAGAAAATTTAATTTTAAAATTTTTGGCATTTTAAGATTTTTTATTTTACAAATAAAAAAAATAATTATGGGCGAAAAACAAATTGCGGGGAAAAAACTCACTTCCAATTATAAGAGGAAAAGTGGCAAAAGGAGGAAAGGGGGTTTCGAATATATATATATATAAGTGGGATCCTATGAGGACTCAAAAAACGGTAAGGACTCGCGAGGACACCTCATAAAAATTTCAAAAAATTCCGAAAAAAATATATATAACTCACCATGATAATTACTACATTTGACCAAAAAAAAATTCGGAAAAAAAATTATGATCCACTTTTTTTCGCGGATCATAACTATGATCCATATTTTTTTTTGTGGATCATTATTATGATCCATTTTTTTTTTTTTGGATCATTTTTGAAATTTTTTTTTTTGGATCTTATAGGCTGCGATTTAGATATTTAAAAAAGAAATTTTTTTGAAAAAGTTTGTTTTGGATCATTTTTAGTGTTTTTTTTTTAGTCCTCGCCGGGAAAAGAGTCCTCACCGGATCCGGACCATATATATATATATATATATATATATATATATATATATATATATATATATATATATATATATATATATATATATATATATATATATATATATATATATATATATAGGAGGGTTCATGCGAGAACCATTAAAATTACGAGAACTGCGAGAACAACTTTTTGACCAATTATTTCAATTTGTTAGTTTTTTTAATCAAAAGGACATTATGGTCTTTTAAGCATTAAAATCTTTTTATTAATACCAAATTTAGTTTCCAAAATTATAATTACTTTATCCAAATATTCATGCTTTTTTCTAGGATCGTATGTTGGTCAAGCAATTTTTATGGGTTAATTAATTGATGAATACATAAAAATAATTAAATTTTTTTAACATTTTTTGTGTTGAATAGATTATTAATAGCTGAGTAGATTAATAATAAATATATTTAAATAATCTTATAAAAAAAATTACAGATCACTAATGAACACATTCACATATTACTAAATCCATAATTCATAATTTACAGATCATTAATGAACACATTTACACAGCTCAAACTAAAAATGACAGATCACTAATGAATATATATTCACAGAATAGTAATTAACGTATAATTAAACCGAAAATATATCACTAATGAAAAATTAAGCCATAATTAAATTTATTGGTCAAAAAATTCCTTTTGCAGCAATATATTTGTGTTCACTAGACATATTTGAAAGATGGATGATGAACACTACGTGAGGAGAAAATCCTAAATCCGCTGTTGTATTCAATAGTGATCTCCAGAACTTCAAAGTTATACAAACCCCACAAATTTACAAGCAATTTGCATTCCTTGATTTGCCTAAAATCAAAAAATCAAAAACTAATTAATCAATTATTCGAAGTTTAAAATCGTAGATATGTAAACAAAAAATAAATGTCTTTTTTGCTTCAAAAGTAAAAAGGTTACACATTTAATATCTCAATTAGTTTAATCAAAAACTAATTAACCATTCATGCATGTATACATATATGTATAGATAACACTTATGTATACATACATGAAAACATATACATATATGTATACATGCATGACTGACATCCATGCAAACCAATATTTGGGGGTCCCTCATCAAATACATTAATGTGTCTTCCATGATCATTTCATTTCAAAAATCAATGGTTTAGATTGAGTTCTGCTGGTTCTGTAGCCTTAATTGGTTCTGATTATAATTCTACACTATATATATATATAAATATATATATATATATATATATATATATATATATATATATATATATATATATATATATATATATATATATATATATATATATATATATATATATATATATATATATATATATAGAGACAAGGGTTCATGCGAGAACCAATGTTTTTGCGAGAACTGCGAGAACCAATTTGTGACCATTAGATTAAAAAATGAATGGTTAAGATCATGGATGGCAATTTGCTTAATACGTGAGAATTTAAATTTAAAAAATAATAAGTGAAAAGGTATATTGGTCAAATGTGTATCCATTAATTAAGGAAATTATTTCACACCCATAACTACCACATAAATCCATAACTTCCGTAAATCTCTATCCTCCTAATACAATTTTAATATCTCTAACCCTACATCCCAAAAACTGCCGCCTCCATCAAACACACACATTTGTGTGTGTTTTGAGGCTTCTCTCCCGATCCCCATGTTCGCTTAGCCACTGTGTTTGTCTTTGTTTTCAGTTCTATGTCATCTCTCCCCTTGTGTTCATTTTGATTTCGGAGATGCAACAAAGCACTCCACCATCTCACCACCAGGTCTACGATTGCCGGTGGTTTCATGGTTGTTCACCTGATTTTCAGGCGATTACGACGCCCCGCCGGATCTAGGGTTCCGGCGAACCGCCACCAAAACCCCTCTCTCTCTCTCTCTCACATGGCACACCGCCACCAAAACCCTAGCAAGTCCGCCGCCGGCATCTGGGTTTTGCGAGAACCACATCGACGAAATACTTAACAACGGTTACAGATCTGGGTATTACGTGAACCGATGGACGATGACGATGATTACGGTTACCGATCGTGAGGGTTCACGTGATGGTGGAGAAGCGGCGGAGACGGTGGCCGTATGGGCTAGGGACCGCCGGTGGAGAAGATACCTTAGCGAGTATCATTAATATTCTGCTCAAACTTTTAACCTATTTCTCCTTTTGTTCTAGTTGCAGATTGTTAAAGTTGAATACCATAAATGCAACACATAATTTTTACATCTATTAGCGACTGAGAAGATGCTGTAAATCTTCTTATTGTCTTTTTCAAATTTCAATTGGGAAGCACGTGAACCTTTTTGTGTTTGGTATTGTGTAATGCTACATAAATATTTGTGTTGGTGAGTTTTGTATACATGTAGCAGTGAACTTTTTTTAACTTTTTTTGTTGAATACTGAAGCAATACAATTATTTTGTTGAATACTGAAGCAATCTCAAAGTTCGAACTATGTATTTATTCTTCAGATTTGTTCATCAATGATCATCAATTCATAGTTTGTAACTTTGTTCATTCGTTCATCATTGAATACATTAAATAAGTTTACTAAAATTCTTCGTATCAGTCTAATGTTTCAGTTCATAGTTTGTAACTTTGTTCATTCGTTCATCATTGAATACATTAAATAAGGTTAATAAAATTACCTGTCAGACTTGTTCATTATGTATATTGTAGATTTGTTCATTAGTAAATCTGTAAATTTTGCAAATTGAACACATTATTATTACGCTGAACAAGTTAAATATGGTAAAAAAAAATTAGTTATTTTTAGGCGTTCATCAATGAACACATACGAATTGCGAAAAAAATTACAATTACGAAATTCGGATCCTAAAAAATAGGATTGAGGTTAAAAATGAATTAATTTAATTAAGGAAACTGGATTTAATAAAAAGCTTTTAGTGTTAAAAAGACTACAATACCCTTTAGATTTAAAAATGTAATTAAGCAAAATGATTGGTTAGAAAGTGGTTCTCGCAGTTCTCGCAATTTTAGTGGTTCTCGCATGAACCGCTATATATATATATATATAGAGAGAGAGAGAGAGAGAAGGGTTCATGCGAGAACCATTATTATTGCGAGAATTGCGAGAACCACTTTCTAACCAATCATTTCAATTAATTAGTTTTTTTATTCTAAAGGGCATTATAGTCTTTTTAACATTAATTGTTTTATATATTTTTTAATTATAGTAATTAAGACCAAAGTCAGTTTCCTTAATTGAAATAATTAAATTGTAACCTCCATGCTATTTTCTAGAATCTTAATTCAGAATTTCGTAGGTTAATTTTGCAATTCGTATGGGTTCATTGATGAACGCATAAAAATAACTTAACAATTTTTATCTTTTTTAAAGCGTTCAAAGATGAATGAATATTATTAATGAACAAATATACATAATTGATGAACACATGTACAAAATATTTGAACGGATTATTACTGAAAAAAATTACAACCAATCGATCTCTATAAATGAACGATCTCTGAAAATGTAAATCTATTTAACTTTTGAAAAAAAAAATCTTCGTATATATTCACCAAAGTTCACCGGAAAGTTGAAATCTTGGTGTCTGTTCATTGGTGAACAACTGCAATCAAAGCATGTCCACCAGAAAATTGAAATCCAAATCCATGTACATTAGTTAACCCTATATCTTTGTTCCACAATAAATCTTTGTTCATTTAAAATCCTGATTTTTATAAGATAATAATTACCGGATAGTAGAAATCTTGGTCTCTGTTCATTAATGAATGTATGAGTCATCAATCCCAGTAAAACCTGTGATAATAATGGTGTAGAATTAAACCATGAATTTAAGTCATAAACGCCCTAATTAACCTTGAAATTTGATACAAGTTTTCATATTTCTACAATTTTAGCCAAATCTTATTTGTATTTATTAAATTTACCTTTAATCTTTCTGGCACGTGCAAAGTTGTATAAGCCTTTTGAATCCACAGGCCTCACATAAACATACATGAATATCCATAAATACCTATTAATTAATAATAATTACAAGCCTTTTGTGAGTCATAACAACGATCTCTAATGACTACAATAAATTAAAAATAAAATCAACCTCAATAAAATCTCCATCGGCAAGTATAGATCAAGTTGAGATAGTCACAGATCTGGAACTCATCGGATGAAAATCACAAATCCGAAAACAGAAACTCACCGGTTGCGAGAATAGAAACACAGATCTGAAAACCACTAAATAAAGGATAGATCGAGTTGTGAAGGGGATAGAAGTATAGATCTGAAAACCACTTGATGAAGAACAAATATGAAAAAGTGAAATGGAGAGAGAACCTACAAAACACACACAAAAGTGTGTGTTTTTGACTGCCGAACGTGAAGGGAGGGTGGGTTGGGGTTTTTTCTTTAATTATAATAATATTTCCCTAGTTAGGTGCAATATATTTAGACTAAAATGCCCCTCCGTGAATTATTTTCAAATTAATAGGTGTTCAATTAATTACAAATTTGCCACTAAAGATCTTGATCACACATCTAATAATTTAATGGTTATAAACATGTTCGCAGTTCTCGCAATTTTAATGGTTCTCGCATGAACCCTTGTCTATATATATATATATATATATATATATATATATATAGGGTATGGATCAATAGAAAATGGTCATTATTTGAAGAAGTTGAAGAAGCAATGCATTTTCGTAAAATATACATATATGTACACATATATATACATATATGTACACATATATATACATATATGTATATATACATATATATTCATACCATAGATATATATGTGTGCATATTCATGTCCGATATATTATGTATATATACACGTATATATACACATGCATTTTACGTAACTTGCATTTTCAGTCAGAACTTGCATTTTCATTTACGTAAATGCATATGCATTCCGTATATATATGTGTGTGTATATACATATATACGATATAAATATGAACATATGTATATCTATGATATGAATATATACATATATGTATGTATATGTATACATATATTTATATTTTACGAAAATGCATTGCTTATTCAACTTCTTCAAATAAGGATGCTTCTTTCTTGATCCTTATTATATATATATATATATATATATATATATATATATATATATATATATATATATATATATATATATATATATATATATATATATATAGGGGTGGGTTCATGCTGAGAACACTATGTTTGCGAGAATTGCGAGAACGAATCTACACCAACCATTTAATTTAATCATATTTTAATTCATTAAAGGTAAAAGGGTCTTTGGCAAAATTGTTTTTCTTTATAATAATGTCTGAGATAAAACCCGTATTAATAACTTCCTAAAATTAATAAATTAATACACTTTCCATATATTTAATTAATTGGACATTTGTGCCGTGTTCACTGGTGAACAATACGCACTGATAGACAAACAATGCTGACCATATATGTTCATTAATGAACCAGAACTGAAAACCAAAAAACTTAAAATTGACCCGTAATGTGTTCTCTCTTCGAAAACCGTAATTTATTCACTATTGAACTGTAAATTGTGCACTATTGAACCATAATCATAATGTGTTCGCTATTGAACCGTAATGTGTTCACTCGCCATAAAATCATAATTAGAGACATGATTCATTACTGATTATCAGTGAACACATTTATATTGAACAAATCTGAGATCTAAAAGATGAACATCACATAAACACTAATGAATAAAGACTTATAAGATACCGATCTGAAAAATGAACAAAATACAAACACTAGTGAACAAATATTGTATGTATAAATATGATGAACTAATCGCTAATGGACAGATCTGGTATGAACAACATACAAAAACCATTTATGATGAACAAAAACCAAACACCAATATCGATTTCAAGAAACCCAGATCTCTGATTACAACTTGTAAATGAAGAACATCAGATCTGGTATGAACAATAAGTCGACGTAATGACATGACAACGGTGGTGGTGGTTTGATGGGGGTCGATGGTTATAGGTTGACAGGGGGACGATTGAAGGCGGTGGTGCGAGAGAGAGAACTGTAACAGATTCGAGCAAAAACGTTGCCAGAGTTGCATTTCATAGGCCGGATTTTATGGGAGTTGCATTTCGCCGCCACCGCCGGAACCCTAATCTTCCGCCGGCGCCGCTCTATATATATATAAGTGGGATCCGGTGAGGACTCAAAAAACGGTGAGGACACCTTAAAAAAATTTCAAAAAATTCCAAAAAAAAATATATAACTGCCCATGATTATTACTACATTTGACAAAAAAAATTGTGAAAAAAAAATTATGATCCACTTTTTATGTGGATCATAATAATGATCCATATTTTTTTGTGGATCATTATTATGATCCAAATTCTTTTTTTTTTTGATCATTTTTGAAATTTTTTTTTTTTGGGTCATATATATTGTCATTTTTATGTTTAAAAAAGAAAAGTTTTTGAAAAAAGTTTGTTTTGGATCATTTTTGGAGTTCTCGCAGTCCTCACCGATTTTTGAGTCCTCACCGGATCCGGACCCTATATATATATATATATATATATATATATATATATATATATATATATATATATATATATATATATATATATATATATATATATATAAGTGGGATCCGGTGAGGACTCAAAAGAAATTATGATCCACTTTTTTTGTGGATCATAATAATGATCCATATTTTTTTTGTGGATCAAAATTATGATCCAACTTTTATTTTTTTTGGATCTTTTTTGATTTTTTTTTATCTTAAAGGCTGCGATTTTTATGTTTAAAAATGAACTTTTTAAAAAAAAATTATTTTGGATCATTTTCAGAGTTTTTTTTGGAGTCCTCGCAGTCCTCACCGGATCCGGATCCGGTGAGAACTCTTTTCCCGGTGAGGACTGCGAGGACTCCAAAAAAAAACTCTAAAAATGATCCAAAACAAACTTTTTTCAAAAAAATTTCTTTTTAAATATCTAAATCGCAGCCTATAAGATAAAAAAAAGGTTTTCAAAAATGATATAAAAAAAATGGATCATAATAATGATCCACAAAAAAAATATGGATCATTGTTATGATCCGCAAAAAAAAGTGGATCATAACTTTTTTTTCAAATTTTTTTTTTGGTCAAATGTAGTAATAATCATGGGGAGTTATATATATTTTTTCGGAATTTTTTGAAATTTTTTTGAGGTGTCCTCACGAGTCCTCACCGTTTTTGGAGTCCTCACCGGATCCCACTTCTATATATATATATATATATATATATATATATATATATATATATATATATATATATATATATATATATATATATAGGCAAGGGTTCATGCGAGAAGTCTTTTTTTTGCGAGAAGTGCGAGAACTAATTCTGGCCACTAGATTAATAGATCAATGGCTACAATTAACAATGCCATTTCTGTAATAATCGAAATATCAAAGGACTAAAAATAATGGGGTAAAGTGTGAAATCTTCCAGTTATCTATAATTTAATAGGGGAAAGTTATTAAAAACCAAATAAACACACACTTTGTGTGTGTTATTCTGAATTCTCTCTCTGTCGATCATCTTCTTCAAATGGAGAAAACCCCATCTTCTTCTTCACTGGTTCCAGTAGCAAGGATGCAAGCAACCACCGCCGCCCTCCCACTAACAAATCGCCTCCTCCGCACAACCGTCGCCTTCACAACCACCGTTTTTCATCCCTCTCTTAGTAAACAACGCAACCACCGCCTCCCTACAATCGCAAATCACCGCCACCACTCGATTTAAAGATGCCGAAGAGTATAACGAACACTCTCTCATATCTGGGTAGACGGTTATTTCATTCTTAGATCTGGGTTGTTTCAGATCTAGGTCATTTCATCCTTCATCTATCAAATATGGTCGATGGCCGTTTCGGGTTTTCGGCGATAGTGGTTATGAGGGCAGAGATATGTGTTCATTGATGTCGTAGGTGAACATGGTGATTTGTTCACTGATGCAATTTGTTCGCTACTTTTTTTCTAATTGCTCATTGATGCAACATGTTTAACTGTATTTGTTCATTGATGCAATTTATTCAATAGTTTGTTTCTGATAAGATCCGTTCATTGTTGCGAAGGGTTTATGTTGAATGTCTATGTCTATTGTAGTGTTCATAGAACATTGTTTGGAAGACAAAATAGTTAACCTTTGGAAGACGTGCAAACAGATTGGAATAGTTGCAATTCTACTTAATTTATAGATTGCAATTTTATAAAATAATAATGAAAGAATTATGTGAAAAGTCAAAAGCGAAGGGGACAACAACTAAAACCAGCTTGAGTATATATATATATATATATATATATATATATATATATATATATATATATATATATATATATATATATATATATATATTCATACCATAGATATACATATGTTCATATTTATACCGTATATATGTATATATATATACACATATATATACGGAATGCATATGCATTTTCGTAAATGAAAATGCAAGTTACGTAAAATGAATATATATGTATATATACATATATGTATGTATATGTATACATATATGTATATTCTACGAAAATGCATTGCTTCTTCAACTTCTTCAAATAAGGACCCTTTTCTATTGATCCATACCTTATATATATATATATATATATATATATATATATATATATATATATATATATATATATATATATATATATATATATATATATATATATATATATATATATATATATATATATATATATATATATACACACACACATATACATATACATATAGGTGAGCGTTCATGCGAGAACCATTGTTATTGCGAGAACTGCGGGAACTAACTACAACCATTAGATATCTAGATGTGTGGTTAAGATCATGAGAGAATTTTATAAATGGGTAAATTTTAAAATTTAAAGGTGGAAGGTTATAATTGTCAATTGGTATTTCAAATAATTTATTAATTTACCCCAAACCACTCCCCACCTACACGTATCATCTGGCACACACACATAAGTGTGTGTTTTTAAAACCTCTCTCATCTCCCCCACGAACTCATCTTCCCCGAGAACACCAGTTAAACATCGCACGATTATCATGTGTATCCAAAAGATGGAGATAGAGTTGCTGCCGACGACATCTGACAGAGACGAAACCGCTACGAGGTTACCGGCTGAATTCAGCCTCTCGTCGCCACAGCCGCCGGAGGCTGTTATCAGCGGAATTGGGTCTTCGATCCACCTTGAATTCACTCGGAATGATCGTTTTAAGGGGCTACTCCCTTGATTGATAATGATCTGCTCTCAAACTCGTCAGATCTACAAAAGTCGGTCGGATCAATAATGGTTTTTCTGGCGAAGTCGGCCGGATCTAGGGTTCCCCTTCTCTTCTCTTTGTTTATCTTTTTGTTCATCTTTTATTTAGGGATAGGATTTCAGATTCGGCTATATGATATTGCAGATTATGCTTATTTAGGGCTGGAAATCTTGTTGATTATGCTTCTCCGATCCGTGTTCAATGGCCAGATTTGTGTTCACTAACAAGTTTTGAAGCATGGTAATTTGGGCAGATCTGCGGATTTGTGTTAACCTTCTCACATCTCTTATTTTCTTACAAAAAATATTGTATTTATTATAATATAAACCATTAAAAACTCATTATTTATTGGTTGCAGGTGTGGGCTTTCAATTGCCAAATATTGTGCCAAAACACTACCTTGACGAAAAGAAGTATTTGCTCTCAATAATGGAAAAGTGGTTTCAGATCTGTTCATATTTTTGATTTGTTCTTTTGTTTCAGATCTGTGCATTACTGAACAAAAGACTTGAATGCAGCCTGTGATGAAAATCATGTCAGCGGAAAAGGTGATCTTGAAAGTGATAATGGGGAAGCAATAGCAATGGAATGAAACAAAAAAACAACTAAAAAGCTCGAAATACAGATCTATTAATTTGTATATTTTATGTTTTGTTCACTAGTTTGCATTTACTTATATGTGTGAGTTTGTTCATCAATGAATTTTGTTATGATGTTTATCAATTTACCGTAGTATTTATGAGTTTGTTTAGTAATTTTGCAAACAATCGTCAATTTACACTACTTTGCATTGCTGGTATGTACGGGTTTGTTCACTATATACGGGTTTGTTTACTGCTGAACAATCATCAATTTACGCTAGTTTGCATTTGCTGGTATGTAAGAATTTGTTCACTGGTGAACAGTCGTCGATTTAATTAAATATATAAAATATGTGTATAATAATTTAATTGATTTAATTGATTAACTGACATAATTGAAAAACGGTCAAAAAGACCACAATGCCCTTTAGAATTAAAAAATTAATTAATTGAAATGATTGGCCAGAAAATGGTTCTCGCATGAACGCTCCCCTATACATATCTTCTCCTATATATGAGCCTACATTTGATTGAGATTTGACAACTGTACACTTTGGAGCTCCCTCATTGGTCGAGAATGCCACATGTAATTCAACCATTGGCTGACGAAACTTGATTGAGATTTCCCCAACGAGCTCTCCACTGCCTCATTTAACTGTTCCGATACAACCAACGCCAGACCTTAATCTCCATGGTCTTCCCTTCTCCAAATCGGATTCTCCAGACATGATTCTCCATGGTATCCAATCGAAATCGCCAGACCTCTTTGAAGAGCATACAAATATTTAGTATCCAATCGATGCAACCAACGCCAGATCGAAATCGCCTTCCCCAAATCGAATTATTGTTTTACCGCTGTTCTTATTTACTGAGTTCTACCATCATCTTCATAACTGTTTTCGATTAATCATTCTTTGGAGTCGATCGGGATGGTGGTGTGGGCGATTTGCGAATTTAAGTATAAACGGTACGTTTAATGAATCCAGCCTCTACATGCGTAGATACCGTAGAAACAAAGGTTAGAAACATATACACGTAGAACTATCGAACCGTCCCTCCCCTGATGAGGCCGTGATTTCATATCGTCATGTAAATTTAGTAGCAATTTTATCCTTCAAGCTATGACCATTTACTACATTCATATGTATATTGACTTATGTTTCATTTTAGATTGAGTTAGATCAATTTTTATAACTAAAAAATAAAATTAAAAGTTCCTTACAACAGATTCATGTTTCAGATGATGCTGATAACAAACCCGAGGAACCAGTTGGTAACACACTATTTCACTGGAAAAGGTATCAAAGAATTATATATCATCACATTTTATACATTTTAATTAAACATTTTAATTAAATTTGTCACATTTTAATATTTATTAAATTTGTCACATTCATGTATGTCATGTCATTTATGGTCACTTATTCATTTTTGTTGCCTTAACAGTGAGACATTAGAGTTATTCTTATTATAATATTATGTTTTAAATGTAGTGGGAGATGACTTCATGGTTGGTGACCAAGCTAGGAAGGTTAACTCTGCTACACATTATTTTTATAACACCTCAATTAGAGTTCAAAGGCTCTTTCTATCCGCATGTGGTGAAGGGTACACTCTCTCCACGTGCATGCTTTTGTCTTTGTCTATATGAAATGAATTGGCTCTTTGTAATTATGCAGGTGAAGAATTCACTTGCAGTAATTGGAATCACTAATTATATAGACTTTGGTTTCGAGCTGCTTATTAGTATGCAATATGATATCTATCCTAATATGGTTAAAAAATGAATCTAAGTCTTTGTATTTCTTAACAGAATGGTGGGTGAAAAGAAAAGTAATAATCTCCAAGATGCCACTTTTAATATTGCTAAAGGATTTATTTCTCTTCAATGTTACGTGTTCCTAATTATGCTAGGTTTACTTCAAGGTTCGTAGTTAGTGTTTCATAGGTCAGGTCATTTAATAACAAATTACACAATTTTTTTAAATCACTTTGTAGATATAATTTCATTCCTTAATTATATTTGATAAAGGTAAAATGTTAAAGTTGCTTATTACTATTATTTCTCAAGTCAGATACGTAGAGAATTAGAGATATTGTTTTTGGTGATCAACCAAGGAATAAGTAAGTTTTATAAGTTTTGTAATAATTTTATGTGAATAACTATTTGATTGTATTTTTATTATGTGCAGACTTGATATACGAACCTAAAAATAATGGGAAAAATGATGGCCTAAAGCCCGTTATTGCTTTCATCACTGGTGGATCCTGGGTTATAGGGTGAGAACCACAACTTAGTTATAAATGAAACGGGTCAAATGGGTCGAAAGTGACCCGTATAAAAAAGTCTCGTTTTGACTTGTAGCCCGTATTGCAGGTATAAACCTTGAATTTCTCTTTTAGGACTCCACTAATCAAGTAGATGTCATAGTGGCATGCATACACTACAAGTAGTTTAATATTAAAATGCTAAAATTATTATTATTTTTAATCCATTTTAAACCTTTTCCTTATTATTATAATTATGTTCTTGTGTTAAGAAATTATCCAGAAGCTACCATTGATGACATGATTAAAGATGCTTCACGAGGCATTTTAAACCTTTTCCTTATTATTATAATTATTTACGTTGTAGGGTTTCATAAACGTCTCCACCTTTGATGCGGCAGTTCATAACCGCAACTTCACGCATCTTCTAATCATTTATGTGGGACTTTAGTTATTCTTCACGAGCAGCGGTATTTAACGATTGAAAGTCCAAACCTATTTGGGTGATACCTTAATTATAAACGAGCAGCCCATTTAGCAGAGGTGGAGACGAGCGGCCATTTAGCAGGTATAGATTCAAACTTAATTAGTGATTGCTTAACTAATTAGTGATTATTCTAATTCTTCATATTATACCTATAGGTACAATATAGCTGAATTAGAAGAGTTTGGATGGAGTGAGAAGGCATTTATTGACCATGATGCATTAGTTTGAAAGGATCACTTTGATGATTTCTTAAAGGTATATTGTACCTATAGGTATTCATGTATATTGTGCTGTGTTTGGCAATTTAGCTTAAATTTTATAATTTTGTTAAAACCATTGCTCTTTTTATATTAAATATTTTTCTTAATGTTTTATTTGATTTTTTGTAGTTTCTTGAAGTCAATGTAATAATCATGAAATTAGCGGGTAATTTTTTATTCCATATTAATTACGTTCATCGTAAAAAGGAGCTATCCATTCGCTAGCAATGCCATGGTCTATGCTTTTTGACGAAATCGACATGGTAAATTTACAACTTTTTTATTCAAACTCTCCAAAAAAATTAAACGGTCATCATCGGTTCTGATTTTAGTGCAGTTTATATAAATATGGTTTGTTTGTGATTTTGAAGCGATTTTACGTTGCAATTTTTTGTGAGTGAAACTTCAAAATCTCCAAAATGATCAACTGATTTTTCCAGATGGTAAAATATACTATAAATGTAGCCTAGATTTTCGAATCGGTGTAAACCGATAAACGGATCAAAAACTAGGGCTCCACGAAGTTTGAAATTTTACCGAAAAATCACAAAAACGTGAATAAAGTGTCTAAAACAAGGGCTTTCGTCGCAAGCTTCGATTTGACTACTCGTGGGCTTGAAACGTACACTCGAGCTGAAAGTTATGATCGTTTTAGTAAAGTCCCTTTTTTCACACAATATAATCTTCGGGCCGAACACTTTGTATGGGCCGAAGACTAGATGTTCGGGCCGAGATATGCTAGGAAGTTCGGGCCGAAGTATGCTGGGAAGTTCGGGCCGAAGTATGGTTAAGAAGTTCGGGCCGAAGTTCGGATAGAGAAGTTCGGGCCGAAGTTCGGATAGAGCCGAACTTGCTTGTAAAATTCGGGCCGAAGTTCGAATAGAGCCGAACTTGCTTGTAAAGTTCGGGCCGAAGATTGCAGCAATTCGGGACGAGAACAGTGTTTTGTTCGGGCCGAAGACTTTGTTCGGGCCGATGACTTTCTTGAGGCCGAGAAACTTTCGCAGAACAGCAAAAACTCACCAAATTAATCCTAGTTTGCTCAATTCTCAACCAAAACCATTGATTCCAATCACAAACTGCTCGAAATCAATTCCTAACACTCGAATCCGATCATATAAACCAAAACATAACACATTTGATCGAATTTTGCAAATTAAAGAGACTTTTTGAGTTTTTCACGTTTTCACAAAAATCACTCAATCATGATCAATTGTTGATAGAATTGATCGAAATTTGATTCTATTCCTATTAGAATCAATGGAGAAACATGAATCTTCAATCAAAACATCAATTCCAAACGAAAAATTTGCAAATTACTTTTCAAGTGACGAACAAAACTTTTTCAATCAAAAACTCAGATCTGGATCAAATCATCACGAATTTGGATCTACTCTTAGAGAGTTTATGCTCTGATACCAATTGAGAGATCTATTGAGATTGAAATGAAGCTAATCCATGAAGATTTGAGTGAGATTGAAGAATCAAGTGTGTGTTTGTGTGTGTTTTGCTTGAGAGAGAATGAAGATGGAGGGAACAAGCTTTCTAAAGGTAATACATTCAAATGAGGGAAAGCTTACATCCAAAGACAAACATACAAGTATTTATACCATCTACCACTTAACAAGGGAATCGTTAACTAACGACATTAAAGGTCAAAACTTATTACATAAATGGTCCTAACAATCTCCCCCTTTTTGATCTTTAATACGTCATTCCAGTCTTCAAACTTCAGATTCTTGTTATCATCTATCTTTGGCAAGAAAATGTTTTTTCTGTATTTTAAGAACAAAACATTTCAGATATCTGGAAGTTTAAGGTACTCAAAGAGAATATGTTTTTCGTTGATAATGTTTGAGTGAGGAAATCCTATAACTGATTTACTAAAGAATTGAAAAGTTTGGGAAATGGAATATCAGTTAAGTGTGGATTTGACTGGGTTTGCAGATAATGGAGAGGTTGTTTTTGAAATTTTGTGGTAGAGGATTATCTTGAGTATAGAATGATAATGTTTTTGAATGATTTGTCAGTTAAAGTTTTGGATGTGTGTTTGTTTGTGTACGAATGATTTGAAAGTTAAAAGTTTTGGAAATGTATGTATGTAAGTTTTGTATGTAGCAAAGAATGATATGTACGGTTAAGCTTGTGATATACGTGGTTGAGATTTTTAGAAAGAATGATTTGAACGGTTAAGCTTTTAGATGTGTGTGTTTGGTTTGGTAAGAATGATTTGTACGATTAAGTTTTGAATTGAGTTGGTTGAGGTTTTGGAGAGAGATTCTGTTGATGATTCGGTTTTGCTCTTCTTCACTTGTTTTTCTGTTTAGTACACTGATTAACATTTTCTCTTTTTCTTAATCACTTGATCTAAAACGTTTCTGATTTTGCAGTTGATTTGAGTACATTTGTTATGAATTTTCTTCTTTGATGGGATGTTTGTGGTTCTTTTCGACGTTGTTCAGTTATACATCCGATATTTGAACTATTTGTTGCTCTTTTTCTCCCCCTCATGAGGATCATGTCCAGGGTCCTCATGATAAAGCTGAATAGTTGCGTTTTGGAAACGGAGAGAGGAATGGTGTGTCGGTGAAAATCGAGAGCCAAGATTGGAATGAGAACCAGAAACATGTAGTACTCGACAAATTGATTTAATCCTTTGAATGTTTGAGAAAAATATTTGAAAATGAAGAATAGCAGTGTCAATGATCACGTGAAGTCATAAACATATGCAATCTTTACTGAAGAACTTCAGCAAAGAGATCGTTTACGGATATGACAAACACGATGATTAGAGACATTGTTAATCAAATATTTGAAATTTAAAAGAAATCAATTTATTTGGTTATATCAAAAATCAGTGAAGTATACCACTTACAAAGATGCAATCTTCTCTGTACGTGTGTAGAGAAGAGATCTACGGATATACAAAGATCAATGACGTAACGATGTGCATTCAAAACAATTTTAAGTATGTGAGAACTGGAGAAAGTCAGAATTGAATCTGAGCAGTTTTGAGAAGATGAAAAATGATTTCTCCATGGAGCGTTTAAGAATGAAAATCGTTTAAAAAGTAGTAAGAACAATCAATCCAAGATGGTGTTAAAAACAGATGCAATCAGTACCGATTGAAATCAGTAAAGAGATCAACGAATTTAACAGCAAATTGTGTTGAGTGTTACAAACAAGTCATTTAAAAAATGAAAAATTTATGTTGTGCAAAATCAGGGTTGTGAAAATTTTAGCCACAACGCAAGAGACGAAAAATTTGTCATAAACAGATGCAATCTTTACTAAACGAGACAAGTAAAGAGATCGTTTACGAATATGACAAAAATTTGTATCCTACATTGTGAACACATCATTGTGAGCACAAAGTGAGATAAAAAATTTTGGAATGTTGAGCATCACAGATTAATAAAGAATTTATGAGATTGTGATGTCAACAACTCAATATGAGTAAAAGAAAATGTTTGAAATTGAGTATTGATTTGAAAAATATTAATCGAATTTGAAAGGAGAAAAATTTGATTTACAATTGAAGAATATTAATAATGAAGGAACACAAAGGTAGCAATGAGAAATAAGAGAATTTGCAATAAACAGATGCAATCAGTACCAACCTAGACTGGTAAAGAGATCATTTACGAATATTGCAAAAGCTAATACTCAACATTGATAAGCTTGTGTGATTGTAAAGTTGTAGGAGGTTGAAAAACTGTTTGAGGTAAAAAAAAAATTATTATCAAGATAGAATAAGAAAATTTGTAATAAACAGATTCAATCAGTACCAATGGAGATTGGTAATGAGATCGTTTACGGATATTACAAAAATTGATATCCCATATTGATAATTATAAAAAAAATTGAAATGAGCATTGA
This sequence comes from Calendula officinalis, assembly GCA_963853835.1. Lineage (NCBI taxonomy): Eukaryota > Viridiplantae > Streptophyta > Magnoliopsida > Asterales > Asteraceae > Calendula > Calendula officinalis. The sequence goes on along the minus strand of OY970830.1, from coordinate 37,928,146 downwards.
AACAGTATCTAGTGATCATAAAGGATGCTCCCCCTCGACAGTTGTTTTTCAAAAATCATAGAGCGGTTATGCTCCCCCTTGACATAAGAATGTCAATTTTCTCCCCCTTGACAAGTGAATAAAGATTCTCCCCCTCAACCAATGAATGCATTGAAAACCGGATTTCAAGCTTATGTACTTGAAAGCCATTTTATTATTTATTAAAAAAATTGAAAACAAAAACAATAAAAAAAATAAAGCAGTAAAACGGTTTAAGTTTTGAGATTTAGCATACCAAGCTTAGACACAAGAAAATTAAAGCGTTTTTTCGTCTAAAGCCTTGGTAAACAAATCAGCTAATTGATAATCAGTTGAAACGAAGTACAATTCCACAGTGCCTAGTTCAACATGGTCTTTGATAAAATGATATCGAAGATCGATATGTTTAGTTTTGGAATGTTGAACAGGATTGCATGAAATTGCAATTGCACTTCGTGAATCACAATATAAAGGAATACAGATGTAGAAAAAGCCATAATCTTTTAATTGTGATTGCATCCAAATTACCTGGGATAAGTAGCTTGCAGCAGCAACATACTCTGCTTCTGCAGTTGAAAGAGAGACACAATTTTGCTTCCGTGAAGACCAGCTCACCAATTTATCACCCAGAAATTGGACACTCCCAGATGTACTCTTGCGATCCAGCATACATCCAGCATGGTCAGCATCAGAAAATGCAGTCAATTCAAAAGAAGTTTCTTTAGGATACCAAAGACCAAGATCTCGAGTACCCTTCAGATAACGAAATATATGTTTGACGGCTTGAAGATGTGATTCTTTAGGAGCAGCCTGATACCGAGCACATATGCAAATTGAGAACATAATGTCTGGTCGACTTGAGGTAAGGTATAACAAAGATCCGATCATTCCCCGATAATTTGTAATATCAACAAGTTTGCCATCAGGATCAGCATGCAATTTCGAACCAGGTGACATCGGTGTCTGAATTGGTTTACAATCATCCATAAGATATTTCTTCAAGAGATCAGTTATATACTTGGATTGATTGAAGAAGATCCCGGTAGGTAATTGGCGAACTTGAAGACCAAGAAAGAAATTCATTTCACCCATCATACTCATCTCAAAACGTTTAACCATAAGATCAGAGAACTTTTTGCAGTATTTGGGATTTGTAGAACCAAACATAATATCATCGACATAAATTTGAATAAGAACAATATCTTCCCCTTGGCGTTTGATGAACAGAGTTGTATCGATTTTACCTTTTGAAAAACCAGAATCAACCAAGAATTTAGATAGTACATCATACCACGCCCGAGGAGCTTGTTTCAAGCCATACAAAGCTTTGTCGAGAATATAAACATGATTAGGCAAGTGTGGATCTACAAAACCTTCGGGTTGATGAATGAACACTTCTTCTTTGAGTATGCCATTTAAAAATGCAGTTTTTACATCCATTTGATAGATAGTAAAATTCTTATGTGCTGCATAGGCCAAAAATATTTGAATGGCTTCAATTCGTGCAACCGGAGCAAACGTTTCTTCAAAGTCAATACCCTCCTGTTGAGCATACCCTTTAGCAACTAAACGTGCTTTATTTCGAACTACAATCCCATTCTCATCCTTCTTGTTTTTGAAAATCCACTTCGTACCGATTACAGATTTACCGGGTGGTTTTGGAACAAGACGCCAAACTTTTAATCTTTCAAATTGATTTATTTCTTCTTGCATAGCAAGAATCCAGTCTGGGTCCGAGAGTGCTTCACTGAACTTCTTTGGTTCATTGGAGCTTAAAAATGCAGTATAATGACATTCATCAGCAGTGGCTCTACGGGTTTGAACAGAAGATTCAGGATCACCAATTATCTGATGTAATGGGTGCTCTCTTGTCCATTTAAGAGAATGAGGAAGTGGATGTTGACCTGGAGTGATATTTGAGGTATCAGTGAATTCAGGATGAGGGATTATTGCAGTTTGAACAGTTGATGTAGAAGGTGGAGGATCAACACGTTTAACATTAAATTTTGAGAAATCAATCACCAAAGGTGGAGGTTGTGCTGGAACTAAAGATAGATCTAGAGTAGTAGCAGCTTGACCAGAAGTTGTCAAATTGACCGGAGATGATTGATTATCCGTGGGTGGGGAATCATCCGGACATGATTGATGTTGCAAAGGTGAAGAATTTTCTGGAGATGATGGAATATCATTTTGTGAAACAGAAGGTGAAGAAGAAAAATTGTTATTTGGATGAGTAGAAGTAAGAGAAGGACAATCCGTTGAACTCGAAGTTTGTATATCAGGTACAGTAATAGATTGAACTTCAACGACTGTTGGAAAGGGAACGCCAGCCTCCTCGAGTAATTTATGTCGAATGTTATGATATTCATCATAAAAATGTTCAAACAAGATATCATAATCATTATCAGATGTTGAAGGAGATGACGACGAAGGTAAAGGAGATTCAATTTCTGAAGTGATTGAGTCAATTGGAAAAGTCTCATCAAAATTAACGTTAACACTTTCTCTAATTGTCCGTTTTGAACGATTATATATTCTATAGGAAGCGGATTCTCTTGAATATCCCACAAAAACTCCTTCATCAGCTTTTTCATCAAATTTATTCAATTTATCTTTATCATTCAGGATGAAGCACCGACTCCCAAAAATATGTAAAAATTTGACATTTGGAATGCGGTTATTGATTAGTTCATATGGAGTTTTGTTGTATGCTTTGTTGATGATTGAACGATTTTGAGTGAAACATGCCGTCCTTATGGCTTCTGCCCAAAGAGATAATGGGAGTTTGGAATATGAAAGCATGGTACGAGCAGCTTCAACTAAGGTACGATTTCTTCGTTCAACAACCCCATTTTGTTGAGGTGTACGGGCAGCGGAAAATTGATGGGTTATACCAACTGAAGCAAGAAAAGAATCTAAAGTTTGGTTTTTAAATTCAGTTCCATTATCAGTACGAATGGTATGAACTTTTAAGTCCAAATTTGTTTGAGTTTTCTTAATGAAGGCGATAATGATATCGGCTGCTTCATCTTTTGTACGTACGAAATGAACCCAAGTATATCGTGAATAATCATCAACTATCACCAATACATACTTTTTACCACCTATTGATTGAACGCTCATGGGACCACATAAATCCATATGTAGTAATTCAAGCGGTGTTGAAGTACTTTGAACTAGTTTGGATTTATGAGACTTCTTAGTCATTTTGCCCATTTCGCACGAAGAACATAGATGTTCTTTTTCAAACTTAACATCCGGAAGACCAGAGACATGACCACCTTTTACCAATTTATTGATGGTTTTGAAGTTAAGGTGAGAAAGGTGACGGTGCCATAACCAGGATTCATCCGATGACGCTGTGGATAACAAACATACTTCTTCAAGAGGGACCACGTCATTCAGATTAATTGTAAAAAGATTCGTCTCACGTTTTCCGATTAGAAGTTCTTTGCCTTCACAGGTACGAACAGCACATTTCTTTGTGCGAAAATTGACTTCCAATGTTTTATCACAAAATTGACCAATACTAAAAAGATTGTGAGCAAGATCTTCAACATAGGTCACATTTCGGATGATCAAATTTTGACGAATTATATCTCCAATACCCATGATGGCAGCTAAATGGTCATTCCCAAACCGAACAGTTCCTAAATATTTATCTCTAAAATTTGTAAACAACGTCTTGTTTCCGGTCATGTGTCGTGAACAACCCGAATCAAGATACCATATATTCTACATAAAACAATTAAAACAAAAAGGTACCCAATCAGATATGGGTCCTACACGACTAGTAATACATGTTTTATGAAGAATATTTAAAGCGGTGTAAATTTAGAGATTTGGGGAACTGCAAGGAGGCAGTTCTGGTTTAGGTGATTTGATGGACCATTTTAATGATTTCTCTGGAGAATTTAAAATCCAATGTGATTGTTCATTTTGAATCCATGTATATTTAACAAATTTGGATGGTTTTGGAGACACAATGCGATAGACTGATCTTGTCGATTTGGGTGTTGATACCACTCGATAAACGGATTTTGTCAATTTAGGTGTTGAAACCACTCGATAGACGGATTTTGCCGATTTAGGTGTAGATACCTCGCGATCGACTGATTTTGACAATGTAGGTGTTGAAACTACACGATAAATTGATTTTGAAGAAGTAGGAGAAGAACGTGTAGTTTGAGGTGTTTGAGATCTAGCACGAATGGTTTTGCAAGGTTCTGGATAACAAATTGTGCAAGAATGAATGATTGAACCATTTTTATGAAGTACATCATGACGACGACCACATGAAGCATCTTTTCGTACAAAATATCGTGTATCATATTGAGAAATTGGCTGATTCGTTTTTCTATCAAAATAAACTTTGTTTCCATTTTTATCTATTTTAACAACCAAGTTTACACCATTAACAGAATGATTAACAGGACGATATAGTGCTGAATCATACACAATTCCATATAATGTTTTTGGAGAAATAAAATCTGTTGAGTTATTACATTTATTGGAATTAGAAAAAGAAGAAGCTAAAAATGAAGAATATCTAGACTTCTTAAGCTCCTTGGACTTAAGCGTACTAGATTTACTCGAACTAGACTTCTTCGTCTGCTCAACGTCTTTAACTCTCCCTTGCACTGTCTTCATTTACGTGGATTTTAAATTTCGATCTGAAAAGTTGAAAACAGATGAATTAGAATCTCGTCTTAACAGAACTGGATTTTTGAGAGAAGAAATCTTAGATTTGAGAGACGTAGGCTTTGGAGAAACATCTGAAGTAGAAACGTTTTGATTTGAAGTAGATTTAATTGCGATAATATTAACTTCTAAGTCATGAATTTTGGTTTGTAAATCAGATTTTTCTTTGTCAAACGCCTTGTGAGTTTCATCGATTTCCTTTTCAAGTTGACAAATTTTCTTTTCAAGAATGAGAGAAGGAACATAAATTTTTGGTATCTTCTGTTGAAGTACAGCATCACCTTTTATCTCAAATTATTTAGGTGTTATAATTAGAAAATACTCATCATTTTGAAAATTTGCCTTTTTAATTTCATATATTTGATTTAGTTCAGTGTAATTGAAACTAATTTGTGCATTCTCCTTTTTGGCCCTGTTGAAAATCTCAACTTCTTCCTCATCTGTCATCCGAAGGAAACTCTGCCAAGCATCTACATGAATGTATTTAGAATCATACAATGTTGGACGCGCATTGCAAGCCTTCTTAAGATATTCTGGATTGTTGGCTCCCAGTCCTTCTCTCAAATTGAAATATTTGAAATCTTTAGGTTTGTTCAAGTGAATAGTCTGATCAGTTTGTCCTCGTTTGGCGATTAGTTCTTCAAGGTGTTTGATGTGAGAAGACAATTGAGTTTTTTCATGTTGAATTTGATTTATGACATGTTGTTTGTTGTTTAATTCTCGTGATGTGTTAATGTCATTTTCGTGTAAGGTTTCAGATAATTCTTTTATTTGAGCATTTAATGATTTAAACTGTGATTCATTATCATCAAATTCTTTTTGTTTACGTTCCAACCAGTTTTTTGTGATTTGATAATCATGAAAAGCTTCAACGTACAGCTTGTAATATTTATCCTTTTGATCATTTGATGTTGAATTTTGTGTATTTTGAGATTGGTGATTTCAATTTCTTTTTAAGAGATTGTATGAGACAAATGCTTAATTTAAGTCTCATATTTAACCGTCAATTCTGATACTTGATTTTGTAAATCCAGATTCTTTTGTTCGATAGTTTGATGTTGGTTGATATGATGTTCAAGTTGTTTACCTATATGAGTAAATTTTTCATGTTTGTTTTCTAAAACAGTCAACCTTTCTATTAGTTCAGTATTTAAATTACGTTCAATTAAAAGAGTTTGTTGTAAAGAATTAATTTCAGAGATCTGGTTCGTTACAAAACTATTATCAGAATCAATTAAATGTGAAGAATTAGACAAGAAAGAGTTAATTACCTCTATGTCATTGTTGGCATCTTCATTTGTACGATCAGAAAGTTCAGCATTTTCACGTGCCATGAAGCATAAATTGGCTGTGTGTTCTTCATCTTCAGGATCTGAGTCATCCATCCAACTTAAATCTTCAGCTAATAAAACCTTTCATGCTTTTATCTGCTTAGCCATGAGCATCTTGCGTTTAAAATATTCTGAATTACGGACTCTGGGCTTCTTGCAATCACATGAGTAATGACCAGCAATACCACAATTGTAACACTTCTTTGTTGGATCCAAAGGTGTGATTGGTAATTTGTCAGATGTGATTGAAGCAGATGGTGCAGATTTAAAAGTGGATGAAGACCTCTGATTGTTGTTTGTTGGGGTTGAGTAATACTTTTTCTCATACCTAGAGATGAACGACATAGCTTCCTTAAGTTGTTCCAGTTCTTTCTCCATTTCATCCATTGTATCCATTGTAGGTTCTGCAGTTTTTCCTTTCATTTTACTCAATGAATTAGACTGAAATTGTTTTGTAAGAAGAGCAAGAGTATCAACAGTGTTGGCATTTTCTTGTTTTGTTTTGACTATCTCTTGTACCATGGGGGCATTTTGAAGTAGATATTCATACAGTTCATGAACATCAATCGAATGAAGATCCGTGTGTTGCATTGCTCTGATACCAATTGAGAGATCTAATGTGATCGAATTCAAGCTAATTCATGATGATTTGAGAAGAATTGATGAATCAAGTGTGTGTGTTCTTGGTGTTTTAGTGTGTGTAGTTGAGAGAGAAAGATGGAGGGAAGGAAGCTTTCAAAATCTGTAATTCAATAAGTGTGGGAAAGCTTACATCCAAAGACAAACATACAAGTATTTATACCATCTACCACTTAACAAGGGAATCGTTAACTAACGACATTAAAGGTCAAAACTTATTACATAAATGGTCCTAACAATGTGCTTGACGGCACAAACGATTACGTTAGGGTTACACATCATGGTAGGGTTTTTGGCGGAAAGTGATCAGTAAAATCCACAACGTTGCCAAAAAAACCAATCCATGTCATGGCCGAAAAAACAATACCGGGTGTCTGGCAAAATATAGCAAAGATAGAAGATCTACATAAAATCGGGCTCTCATACTCTAATTTCTTTTCTATGTGTGTAGGTTCAGGAGATAAAACATTATTTTGGAAAAATATTTGGCTTTGTGAGTCTCCATTACAGGCCGAATTCCTGAGATTATATGGGCTGGAATCAAAAAAATTATGTCGAATTTCTGAGAGATTTTCATCTAATGGGCCCTCTTGGCGATGGTCTCGTACCATATATGATCCCATAATTGTAGCTGATCTAGCTAGATTATGTGATATGCTCGCCAACTTTAATCTATCCTCTGATCATGACGTGATTAGATGCCACTTATCCACTGACTCGGAATTTTCAGTTCACGTTGCAAGATCAGCTATCGATGAAAAACTTACTACACCTGGCGAATTGCGGTTCGGAACAAGCTTGTACCACTTAAGGTATCCTGCTTTACATGGAGGTCGGGTCTCGGTAGACTCCCAGTAGCAAACTATCTCGTGGAACGTGGAGTTCATATAGACAACACCCGGTGTAAGAGATGTGATACTATGGATGAAAGTGTTGCTCATGCCTTAATCAATTGTCAGCACGCAATAGACACTAGGAATTGGATCTTCAAATGGTGTAACATGCCCGATCACTTCTTGATTATATAGCTAATTGGGGAAATTGTCCAAAGAAAAGAAAGGTATTTGATGCAATCTTGCAATGTATGTTATGGTGCACTTGGAAAGCAAGAAATGAAAAGATTTTCAACGGGCGTATAAAATCTCCAATGATGGTGGCGGATGAAATTATATCTACATCGTATACTTGGGCTAAACATAGGGGTAATAATGGATGTAATTGGCCTGAATGGTGTTGTGGTCTTATGTTTTCCTTGTAATTTGCACTCGTTTGTACTCTTTTGCACTCCAGCATTTAGCTCCTTGCTAAGTAGGCATGCTCTCATTTAATCATATTTGCCGTTTCCAAAAAAACGTAACTTTAAAGTATAACCAATTAAACATGTGACTCATTTTAAATATAACCTAAAGCTATCATTATCAATATCATGAATTCTATACATAAAGATGGAAAAGTAGGTCTGTTTTTTTTTTATAAAAAAATAGGGATTCTAGATTTACTAAATAAATATAATTATCATGCTCTCTCATATATATACATACAAATATACAAGCATAACTAAAAATAACTAAATACTCTCCCTGTCCCATAAAAAATTTCTCATTTGGCTTTTGCACAATTTTTTAGGTGATAGTTAGTGGTTGGGTCATTGATAATACTTTTGATTAAAATATAAGGTTGGGTTGGAGAGAGAGAGAGAGATAGTTAGTGGATATTAGTGGTGGGGTCTTTAGTAATAATAGTTTTTATTGTGTGAAGCTCATTAAATATGGGAAATGAGAAGTTTTTTGTGGGACAAAAATTTAGAGTGAAATGAGAAGTTTTTTGTGAGACGGAAGAAGTATGTGAAAAGTACGTAAATAAAGATAACGGGCTAAAGTAATTTGAAATAAATTTCATTACATTTATTTTAATATTACTTTTAAACATAAATTTAAAATTACTACATAACAGTCAACGCCGGCCAAGTAGATTGCAAAACCCATCTTGAATCGGGAAATGATACGTTATGCCTAGACACAAATAATCCTTCTGGTCTTACTAACCAATAACAATGTTGTTCACCAAATAAGAATTTATAGTGGTAGCTAATATGATAAATATGGTGATCATACCAATCCAAAGTTACATTCTTTGAACCCCAAGAGACAATCCCGTCATATTTAATATCGTTACAGAACGTCCAATCGAAAACTTCATTAGGAGACATTGGACAAAGGTTACAAGGTGGCCAATTAGGTTGATCGGGTCTATTGACAGTAAGTACTATGTTATCAGGCGTTTCATTTGTAACAAACATATGCCACTGAGGAGATAAAATGCAATTTGGTGAAGAAGACGTAGCACATGAAAATGTCGGGATGAGGAAGAGAGCAATGATGACCAAAAGGCAAGGCATTGTAAAATTTTGTACAGAGATAGTAGTTATTGTTCTCAATTTATAGAGGCACATATGCTCTGTATAGGCACAAAATTAAAGTGTTTTGAAGACTTCGTAATAAATCCTATCAATATCATTAACTATGAACAAAATTTATGAGCTAAATGCCAAATTATAATTAAAATGAGAACGTAGAATCTTTAATTATGATAATGATAAGTATAATGATAAGAATAATAATATGCATTAAATGCAATTTTTTGTTTGTTTTCATGCTTAGGTTTTGGATAAATGTGTGTTAATCATTGTATAGAGTTGTGATGATGATAATATTTTACGGATATTTAGTATGAATTGTATAGTTATATGAAGTTAAGTCACTCGTTTTGTATAAACTTAACTTCAATAAGTATAGGTTATATGACAATTGTATAGTTGTGTCTATATACTTAGAATGGTGTGATCTTGTTGATCAAAGTGTTTAGAATAAACACTCAACATAATAGAAGATAAAGTTGAAGAAAGAACTCAACTGTGAGCGGACTCGCTGATGTGTTATTGTTCATCAGCAAGTGGGACAATTAATTGTTTATTAGAGTTTTCAGGTACTTTACTAAGATGTGTGAAGAGAAAGGTTGACTCCGAGCTACCCATAAAACGGGTGATTACTATATGATTAGTTGGCTCGTAAACCTAGTCATAATCGACATTACCAAAAAAAAAATGTCAAAAAAATTGAAACACGTCTTAGTAACCAATAGAAGTAACACCATTAAACTATGTTTCATAAATGTGTTATTTATAATGTACATAGAGTTGTGTTCTAGGTAGTCTATCTTTAAAACATAGTCACAAGGGATAATTCCTATCCATTGGATCAAAAAATCTTTTAACAACCATCATCATTAAATCACATGTAATTGAATACACAACCACCACCGCCGGCCACCACCACTATCGTCGGTCGCCGATGCCGCCAACCACCGCCCGCCGGCCTTCGCCGTCGCCCGCCTGCCGCCACAATCACATCTGATTGGATACGTAATCACAATTGATTGAAAGCCGCCAACAGTGGCGAGGAGTTATCGGTGGTGGAGATAGTGGCGGACAGAGGTTGGTGGTGGTGGTTGGCGGTGTTGAATCACATGTGATTTAATACAATAGGGTGGTGATGCTGGTGGTCGGCAGTGTGCAATCACATGTGATATAATACACATGGGGTGCTGATGATGTTGATGTATTGAATCACATGTGATGGTGGTGATGATGGTGGTAATTTGGGGTTTATTCATCCAAGAGCTGAGATTTTTATCCTTCAGAAGTTCATCAAAAAGATAGACTACCTTGAAAATTTTACAATATACATATTAAATTATATAATAATTCGAGTAAAAGAAATTATTCGTACTATAAGGGTAGTGCAGTCACAATGGAGAAACAAAAGATGCAAAGTGTAATCAAAAGTTGCAACGTGTCATCTGAACAAGTTCTCATTTTACTTAGATCATACTTTTTTTTTAAATAGTACAAATATTACAACTAACTATATAAGCATATCAAACAATAATTGTGGTATATGAAATAAAAATTGTGGTGTGAAAATCACCCCCTATATATTTTGGAGGAAATGTGTTCATAGTGGTTATTAATTTTTTTATAGTCCAAAAGAATAAATCTCAAAAATTGATTCATAATAACTAATGGGAACTGATTTGTACTAAGCAATTTTTATTCATGTTAAGTAATTTAATATCAAATGACAATTATATCCTTAATGAGAGAGGTGAAATGAAAAATGTGTTTTTCTATTATGTGCCCCTAGGGCACATAATAAAGTTAATGATGTTAAACAATTCCAAAAATGAAGTAATAAACATTAATGATGTCTACATTTTTTATTTTATTGTGATGTATTAGTTGTGTTTTGTAATTTAATTGGAAAGTTTAACATCATTAAATGACTTTATCATGTGCCCTAAGGACACATGTTAGAAAAATCCATGAAAAATATATTAAAAGGAAAGTAAGGATATAATTGTCCATTGATATGAAATTGCTCTTCATAGATAAAAATTATTCTATACAAATCAGCTCTCATAACTAATTTTTAAGATCAATCACATATTAATCACAAATCCCAAATGACACCCCTCGCCAATCACATATTAATCATAGATAAAAATTATTCTATACAAATCAGCTCTCATTCTTTCTTTATTTTGTTTTTTAAGTTTGATGAAATTACGTTTTACTCTCATAAACTTTCATATTTAATAACTATATTTTTTCTAAAAATATGATTTACAGTTAAAACTTTTATATAACTAATAAATTTCTATATAATTAAACTAATGTTTTTTAACTAATTCTCGCGTGATAAAGTCACTTGCAAATTACAAACGATCTTATGACAATCAACCTAATTCTATCTTATCCCGTACTTAAAGATCAAAACAATCTCCCTTCTCTAATTTGACATCGAAAATTAATCTCCAGCTACAAGTTGTAACATGACAATTTTAACATCTGAGAATGAACCTCTCAATTTAAAGTTATAAAATCTAGCAAAATGTCATTGACCAATGAATTAAATATGTCACAGTCCAACTCGAAACCGACATGTTCTTTCTCGACTTCATCATCGTATTTTAACCATTTCTCCGTCTTATCCATTTCTCGTATGTAAGTTTGCCTATTATTTTCAGACTCCCAATCTAACGTTATCGCTTGCAAGTTACCGTCCATCCAATCTTTTGCAATCCACAAAATTTCATAATCAGAACAATTTTGGTCGGTCAATCTCTCTTTGAAAAACGCTAATAAGAGGCTCTCCACGGCTTCGTCTTTCAATAAATGATTTGAAAACAACGTTGATTTCATTAGTTGGAGTAATGCCGTTGCTTTCTTTTCAGATTGGTTCTCTTCTTGAGCAAACTCTAAACATGTTTGTGTTGAAGAATCAATAACCGATTGAGCTATTCGGTCCTCTAGTTTGACGGGCTCGAGTTGTGTAACACGCTCAAATCTTCGACTATTGTTTGTTAATTTTTTAGTTCCTATAAAAGTAAATTATAGAAGTACTTTATATATGTCTTCTTAATAACAAAGTAACAAGATGAAAAAGAAAGAAAGAACAACCTTCAACTTCGAGGTGTCTACATTGGAACATAGAAGAAACTTCATCATCGTCATTATCATTGTCGTTTGGAAAATCCATCACAGAAACCGGACTAAACTGTTCATACTCCTCGTTTTGCCACTTTTTCTATCAAGTATCATCGTAAACAAGTCAATAATAACTAATGTAAAATTAAAGCATCTCGACATATAATAAGCAATTACAATTTGCTCGTGATTACTTAGAGGTTCAAACTTAAATATAAGACTTAGGTAGAGTTGTATTCAAGGTAGTCATTAATTTTTATAGTCTCAAGAAACAAATCTTGGTTATTTGATTAGAAAAAAGTCAAATCATCAAGATCAATCTCTAAACCACCACAATCATTAAATCACATCTGATTAAATACACAACCACCCCCACCGCTGGCCACCACCACCATCGGCGCCTGCCGCCGACCACCGCCGCAATCACATCTGATTGGATATACAATCACATGTGATTGAAAGCGGCCGGCGCTGGGTTGCCGGTGGCGGAGATGGTGGCCGACAGAGGTTGGTCGTGGTGGTGATCGGCAGTGTGCAATCACATGTGATTTAATACACAATCACAATTCACATGTGATTGAAAGCGGCCGGAGGTGGCGAAGGTTGCCGGTGGTGGTGACGGTGGCCAGCGGCGGTGGTGGCCGACGATGGAAGTAGGCGGTGGGTAGCGATAGTGGGGGTGGTGGTAGTGGTGGTGGTGGTGATGTATTAAATCACCTGTGATGGTGATGGTGATAATTTGTGGGTTGATCTTAACCATTTGATCCAATTTATAAATTTTATCCCTCAGGACTTTGCAAAAGTTTGATTACTTTCAACGTTTCCCTACTTAAATATTTCCCAATAAATTTAAACTTAAAATGATGCATATCATCGCACCTCAAACAATGATTAATTGTATTAAAAAATTACAAAATCGACCAATATAACACAAGTTGACCCTTAAGCTCGAGCTATTTAGCAGACTCAATTACAAATACTCGCGTTGTGAAGCTAGTTAGTATTGCCGAGCTTGTGCTATTATATAATTTTATCCTTTATGTACATATTTACATAATTATAGTATTATATATTCTTATTGAATTGATTAAGCCAAACTGGACTCGAAAGTAGATACTAATAATCGAGTCGAACTAACTTCAAGATTATCGACTAATTAATCAAACTTGAACTAGAACTTGAAAACAAATGCTCGATCGAATTTGAGCTTGAAGTTTTCTAGTCAAATTATGGTTGACCCTGCCTCTGTGTTATCTCATCTTAATTACAACATATGATTGCTAACGAATATGGAATACATTATTTAATATGTGATTTGATATATAAAAAAAATTTAACTAATAACTAAATACTTAATATATCACTAATATGCCATACGAACTGTGAACAATATCCATCTCCTTACCAAATTCTATATTTCCTATCATATTGAAACCATGTCAACGCATCGTGGCCGACATAGGAGGTTAAAACGTACTTCTATTTCCGAAAATACCCTCAATCTTATTCAATGAGCATACCAAACTCATAATTGGTACTTCGTGGAGGGGTCCAAAAAGGACGAGGGTCTTGTGGTAATTAAATAAAAATTTATTGTACTATATTTACCCAATCCTCTACTGCATGTTCCACGAGCTTACACTATTTCGTCAAATTTCAACGGGCTAGATTCCATCAATAACTTACAGTAAGCTAAATTCACGGTTCAGATTAACCCTAAGTCAATACTTGAAAATGACGTACTACACACGTGAGGTCATAAAGAAAAGTTATTAACCCCCTCCCCGGTCCCCGCAGCTGTATTTCCTCCTCCTTCTTCGCTGTGAAAATTTAATGCGTAATTTAATTTTTAATAATATTTCAAATTTGAAATCTTACATGTTCATGTTTCGGTTTTCAGATTTTTATACTTTTTTAATAACGTGAGTTTAGATTTTTAAAGAGTATAAACAGTATTCAAATGTCTCCTACTTTAATTACAATTAACTAAAATAGTATTTGTTGTTCAAATTTAGGTGGGAATTTATAAGAATTTGACTAACGTACGAGTAATCAACGGTGGAAGAGAGAATCACATTGGTGTTATTGTGGGTGCGAAGCATTGAATTATAACTCACTCACCTTTGCATTTTCGGTAGTATTATCACAATAGTTGGTGGCGGTGGCGGTTACGGTGGTTGCGCCAACTCTGTTTCCGTTTGTCGTCTTCTTATTCTCCGGTAAATCATCTACTACGTCGTTTTGAGCTAAATTAATCTCTGAAGAATTACCGGTGGTGAAACTGTCAGTTGTTACGCTCAGATCGCTGCCGGACCAGCTGTTATTGTTACTGTTACCGTCGCTGCTACTCGCAAATCTGTTCAGCTCCGGCGAGGTGCTGGTGGTAACGGCTGTGGAGAATCGTGGCGGTGATGAAGGAACACTAATTTCTGACTCTTTAATTAAATCCTCCAATGATATCAACCGTTTGACCTCTGTGTTATGATGAACACTTTTCTTCCAGAAGCCGTGTTTCAATAGCTTCCGAGATAAACTTCCGGTGCCGGCGAACGGAAAATGCTTAAATGCGTTAATCATCACAGTAGAAGCTCGTTGAAGCATCGATGATTGTCTAGATTTCAAATTCAGTTTCCATTTAGATTTGCTTTCCACAATCAATCGTCGGGGTTGATTTGGAGGCGGTTTATAGTTTCTGTTAAGATCTATTTCCATGAGGAATCGAACGGTGGTACAACATTGACGGCGAGGATATGACCGGAAGCCGTTTGAAGAACACGAGCTCATGTCATCGAGTAGATAATCCCTGAGCAATAGAGCTTTCGGCAGTTGCTTCTTGGTCATTCTTGAATCATCAGAAAATGAAGCTCTAGGAACTATTGACATGATGAATTATAATTCAATTGATGCTAGTTTCAGTTACGGTTTAGGATTGAAGAAAGATATAGAATCAAATTGGGGGGAGTGAGAGAGAGGTTGTAAATTATTGAAGATCTTAAGTGGAGATAGGAAATCTGAATTGAAAGTAATGGCAATGGAGGAAGCATAATACGAAGAAAGATGAATGAAGATTGGTAGAAAATGGGGGGAGGGGGTTGGGAATGGTTCTTATTTGAACCTTAAATTAATATTATTAATTATTATAATGCTTGTGGTTACCAAATTGTAGAACTTTTGTAATTTACATAGATAGTAAACTAAATGCAATTTGTTAGAATACTAGGAAATGTGGGGTTGTTACTCGGTTCTAGCTCGAAAGAGTTTTTAAAATTGTGCTCGAGCTCGAATTTTGATATACTGTTCGAGCTCAACCTCGATACTTGTTTATAATTCTTAATTTTTTAAATGAAGTAATTTACAAACTTGAAAAGCTCGTTAATTACTCAACTTGTTAACACCCTTATTAATATATGTATATTATTGCACATATTGTATCAACACTTGTACTTATTGTATACAACACTTGCTATGATCATTAGGATCGGCTCATTAAGATCGTCATGCTCGTTCGGCTCGAGACTAGTAAACGAGCTTTCGAACGAGCCGAGTCGAGTATTAAATTATAAGGCTCGGATCGTGTGATTAATCGAGTATTGTTTTATGTTCGACTCGACCCGAGATCGAATTACTATAGGCTCGATCTCGATATAAACGAGCTCGAGTTCGAGCTCGAGTAACTCGTTAAAAGCTCGATTTGTTAACACCCCTAGTTTCACCCTTGATGTTGACGACTATGACCTGCTAGGGTGATCATGATCTAAAAACTGAACCGAAACCGAAACAGATAAAACCGAAATAAAAAAGTGATGAATTTTCAAAATAAAACCAGTTACATATTTTCGATTTTAGTTCGGTTTTGATTCGATTTCAGTTAAGCTTTTTAGCACAAATGCTCATGTTATCCGAGTGGATTCAAACTTTTTGGCAGAAATGTACATGACGTAACTAATATAGCAAGAGATATTTCGAACTATGATATACTCTTACTAGTTTCGTAACCCGCCCGGGTGGGCGGGTAACTTCGAGATATAAATTGCATAACTACGAAAAAAATGTATAAAATCATATGATTAATTATTATTAAAATGATGAATAAAAAAAACCATGCAAGAGTTTACAAATTAAGGTATTCAGTACACTCATAAAATTGACGAGTAATATTACCACAATCCATCAACATAGTACGAAGGTTGCACTAAGACGAACCTTATAAATAATTTGCACTTTAACTTATAAATCACTAAGTCGTGATTTGCTCTACATATTTTGATCTGCGGGATATAATATATTTGATAGAAACTGGTAGCTTAAAACTGATTATTAGTTCCTTAGTTATTACTCCGTATATAAATTTGTAGGCTCGATACAAAAGAAAGATGGGAAAGGAAATCCAACATGTAGCAGATTACAACCATTTATGGCTCGGCTCCTTCAATCAAAATTTTTATAAAAAAACAGACTACAAACATTTAATATATTTAATCTTTTTTACCTTCTTTTGTGTTCATTATGCTAAGCTGTTTTTTTTTCTTTTTCTTTTCTTTTTCTTTGATGAAACACATGTGATCAATAATGAGTGCCAAATAATTTCCGTTATTTTAGATCAGTCAAAAATCAATTAATAAAATCTCCTTAAGATGATATTTATTCATATATCAAAAAACACACTTACACTTCTACTTACAAATAAATAAAAAGTAGCCATAGTTGAAGGAATTTACAAATTTGGGCAGATTTCATACAATGAAGAAGAAAATGATAAATTTCACTAACAAACCTTATTATTGCCAAAAAGATTAACTTGTTAAACAGGTGGATCACATCAGATTCAGAACCCGCACCCAAAAGAAAGCACAAAGTTCAATCAAGCTTCACCGCAAATACTCTCCTTTAACCCTCCGACGATGTATAAGGTACGTCCTCAAATCTCAAAACTTGTAATTACTTTTGTTTTGTCGAGGGGGAGAAATATTAATTCTAGGGGGAGAATTATTATTTTTAGGGGGAGAAAATATAGATAAACAAAATAAAATACCCAAATCAAAAAGTTTTATGTTTGTAACGTTAATTATAAGTCGTTGTAATATCCGTAAACGATCTCTTTACTAGTTACCTAGTAAAGATAGCATCTGTTTATTACAAATTCTTTTAATTCTCGTTACCTACTATTTCAAAAAGACATACCTTCCCATTGTTTGCCAGATCCGGCCTTACCTTCCCAGGGAAATATTTTACTGCCAACTGGAAAATGTGAGGGCATAGGTCTAGGGTATAGTAATAGGTGAGTGCAAGGTGATGTGAAAACATGATAAATCAAAGAAAACACACCTTTGAGTGCATCCAAACCGTCAACAAACCGGGCAACCATACAAATAGGAGATCATTCATGCGTTGAATGTTTCACTAGACTTTACTGGCCCAGTAAAGCAAATGCACGCCACCACCAACTACTCAAATTCCTCTCAACAGGAATTTGTTTCATTTCATTAGGGGACGTAGCACAAAAGCTACTGACTACTCATTCGGAGTATGTCGGTATTGAATCAAAATAACCTCCTGCCCCGGGTTAAGTCTCTTTGTATGCACAGTGTGTCTAGTTCTCACCCCTAAGAATCTTTCCAAAATAGGACACTTGCACTACAAACATGGATCTCTGTGAATCCATCGGAACACTCGTAGTGGCATCACAATCTGATGTTTCACGAGGATCGAGTGGAAATCCTGCTAGAGCTAACATGACGCCAACTCTAAACGCAGGTCACATATTTGAATCAACGGTTGTGCAAACGACTACCGATTCATACCGTGTGCTAACGGATACTCTATGTGAGTATGGTTTTACCCTAAAAAGAACAAGTTGTTGTGCCTTAAAATCCAAAATCGTCCAGGCAACAACTTTTACCGGAAACACATAAAATTCCGAAGAAAAATCCATGTGAACTCTTAAAATGCAACATCTTGAAAAGCTGATTAAATTGCACATGAGCTTAATAGACCACTCTCAAATTACTCCTATGATCTGCTATATCCAGCATGATTTCCCCCTGAGCCACCGACAATATAGAAACTAAAAAGTGAGGGTCCCTAGGTCTAGGTGAGCAGAATCAAGTATCATGGGATCTTGATTGGGGTGCGCTGAGGTAAAAAATTAAGAGGGTGTATGAAGTATTGGGTGCAAATCAGCTTATCACATGGTAAAAACAAAAACGAGGGTGTGGTTGAAAATGAAAAGGTGAGTTGAGTGAGGAGCGTGTGAGAAAGGGTTAAAGAAAACGAAAAACCCTCCCTAAACCGAACAAATGACCGGGTAGCCACATCTATATCAGACTGCATGAGTTGCTGTCTGATTAAGACATCATTGACCCAGTGATGCAATGCACAACCCCCACTGACCACTCAAGTACAAAAAGTACTTGTTTCAAAATCACGGAGATAACCACATCCACTATCGACATCTCATTTGGAGATTGTTGATATTGAAAAAGATGACCCACCTCCAGTCCTCGCCTTCGTCTGTCCACGTATAGAGTCTAGAACCGAATTAAATCTCTCTAGGACACAGGCACTCTACCAAGCATATCTTTGTGATATTGCCGGAACATTCATAGTGATACCAAAAATATTGGTATTTCACGATAATTGAATGGAAATCCTACCAGTGCTAACATCAAAGCCAACACTGAACGTAGGTCACACAGTTTCTGTAACTGTTGTGCTAACAGGCAATCTATGTGATCATGGGTTACCCTGATACCTTCTCGTGCGAAGATCAGACGACCGTACTCCATTCTTATCAACAACGGTCACTATGTCTGATAGAGATCTGATGACTGTACTCCAATCTTATCAACAACAGTCAATACATCAGATAAGGGATTCTATGACCGTACTCCAACATTATCAACAACGGTCAGAAAATCCAAATCATATCAATATACCGCACTGTTTCGACTTCAACAAACATCATGAACCAAGGATCTGCAGCAAATCGACAAACGCCACAACTGCAAGAAAGGACTTCCGCTGCTAACCGCTCTATATTTTGGGTCTACATTCCATCGATTTGTATGAAGTCTTCTGGAGTACTTTATATTGGTTGAAAAGTCAATTAAAGGTATATCTATCACTGATGATCAAAAGCTGATGCTGATTATTCAACAAAACTGCACAACGGTTCAACACTCAGCTCCAGCTTTACAATTAAGGAAGACTTCAAAGATATGCAACCTAGATTATTGTTACAAAGGGGGAGATTGTTAGGTACTAATTATGTTGTAAAGAATAGTCTAGGTGGTAGATGGTAACATTGCATATTGTATTAGATTAGTTTAGTATTAGACTTAAGCTAATTAGGATTAATCAAGAGAATTAAGGTCAAGGTATATAAGCCTAGATGTAAACCTTAATTCTCAACTTTTGCCATTAATCAATCTTATCTCTTGCAATTATTCTCTCTCCCTTCTCTCTTCTTTCTCTCTCTAAAACCCTCTCTTCTTCATCAAGTTTTCATCAAAACTCATCATCTAATCATCAAGCTATGGATTGATTGTTAGTTTTAAGCATTACAGCATGCAAAACAAAAATTACCACTTTTGTCCTAAGAGAGTAACCATTGACTTTAAAAAGTCAAACTAATCAATTTCAAATTTTAGATTTGACTTGGATTATAAAAACTATGAGAATATTATGAAATTTCATAATTGTTATATGTATGACAAAATCAATAATATAAACATGATAGATATGATATGTATGATAAAATGATAAATGTGAAGCATGAAATAGAAATTTGAATAAATGACATAAGAGTAAAAAAAAAATGGATCACCTGATTTCCGTTTCGTCCAAGAATCATGAGAAAAAAATGGTGCTATAAAGCAACCGTTAAGGTAATTTGATCCGTTTTAACCCGTTATAGAAAAACCTCTATTTGAGAATCAGGAAAAGATTAACTGCATTTTATATGTTGTGATATATAGTTTGCTGGATTATGATGGGATGAATAACAATAGGATATAAAGCAAGTTGCAGGCTGCTGCATATGTTAAAGTTGTGTAACCGATACCAAAAAGAAATAAAATCTAGTTCCAGAATATCCTCTTTTTTACATAAATTTGAAGAAAATAAACTAAAAAGTAGATGATGAGCTGGCACCTGAAATAAACATAAACCCAAAAGTAGCAATTCCCTCACTCTTGTTCAAAATGCAAAAGGCTAATAATTTGTATAATCAGTCTCCCAAACACCCCCAAAGAACTCAACAAATTTCAAATTATAATTTCATGTCTTGCCCCATATATATAGGTGGGTGATTGGTACTTAATAACCTGCAACAAACGTTTTGCAAATGCTTATTTCACAAGTTTTTTACCCACATTATGCAGGCAGCTAACCCCAAATGATTTATAGCTTTAAAACCGAAATAATGATCCAATTTAACTCTTTTACATGTGATCAGGAACTGGAATTTTAGCTTTTAAAAAAACGAATTCAATTGACATAAAAAATCAATGAACCTCTCCGGCAGTGGCAAGAGGCGTCGTCATTGGAAGAGTCAGGCGGCAGTCGTTGATTTGAGGAGAAATTAGGGCTTGGTAGTTGTGAATCTGTGATCCCAATTGTGAATTGACAGAAAAAATAAACCCGTGAAAAACATACCGAGAGTGATGACATGTAATTTTTTGTTCCTATATTACCTTTTGAGTCACTATTTAGAGCCAATCATAAGCAGCCACATTGACATGTCATCAAAAAATTGCTTAAAGTCTTGCCCCATATATAGGTGGTAGATTAGATGTTGGAACCTTTAGATCATCTATGAGATGATTTTCTAAAATGATACATATTAACCCATATTGTAAAAATTTATCTATGAAGTCTACTCATGTATAACTTTATATAAACTACAAAAATTAAATATCTTCTCTATAAATTTTAAAGGGACTAGATTTTAACAATGGTTGGTGTTTTGGTTCTCAAATTATAAAATACCAATATAAATATATGTGAACCAAGTAAAGGTTTTATTTGAAATTTGAAATACTGAGATTTAAGGTACGCTTAAAATTTTTATAGTCTTAAGAGACACATCTCTACTATTAATCAATAATAAATAATAATTTACGATTTATTTTTATTTTTTTATTATTTTTTAAAATTAAATAATTTTGTTTTTTTTATTTTTTCATATTATTAATTCTTTTTATTTTCAAAAAATTTATTTTTTCATTAAAAAACATCATGTTATTGTATATTTGATCACATGTGATAGGGTTACAACAACTGACCCGACATGAATCTGACCTAAAACGACACAAAAATAAACAGGATTTGGTTGAGGTAAAAAAAATTTGGGTCAGTCCTGGGTCGACTCAACAGACCCGTTTATTAAACGAGTTAAGTTCGGGTCAATGAAAATTTAAATAATTCGACCCGTCAACCCGTTTATTATACTTAGTTTTTAGTAAATAGTTTAAAAACATAAAAGGACTACTTAGTAATTTTGGTGTTTCAGTATTTTGTTATGAATTTGTGGAATTATACCCTGTTCAACCCGTTTAACCCATTTGACTCGCTTAACTCGCTAACCTGTTTAATCCGTTTAATTGAACGAGTTATATGGGTCATGTTTGGGTTGATGGTATACAAATTAAGGTTGAGATAGTTTATATAAACATGTCGGATTTAGGTTGAACGTTTCTGACCCGCCAGACCGTGAACCCGAAACCCACCAACCCGAACCCAACCTGAGTTGTCACGCCTAACATGTGATCTGATATACAATCATGTGATTATGCGAGAAAATCACATATGATTAAGTATATAATCATATATTCATATGTGACTATTACATAATATTGATTTATAACGAAAAAAAGTAATAAAAAAATATAATTTTTTTGATAAATTTTATGTAACTGTAAATGATCAAAATAACATTTCATGTATAAAATATGTAATTAATATTGACCTCTATATTTTATTGATCGATGATTGATATTTATCTTTTGAAAGTTTGAGATTATAAAATATTAAGAACTATTTTAAATATTAAAAAATATACTACTTCTATATACTCCCTCCGTCCCTAAATAAAGTTCTCATTTGTGTTGGGCACAATATTTTAGGATATAGTTAGTGGTGGGGTATTTGATATTACTTTTGATTAAAATATAAAGTTTGATTGTAGAGAGAAAGTGTTTTAGGAGATAGTTAGTGATGAAAGTATTTGTAATAATATTATTATATTAAGTGGGCCCCTTAAGTTTGAGAAATGAGAATTTTATTTAGGGACAAAACTTGAAGGAGAAATATGAACTTTATTTAGAGACGGAGGGAGTATGTAGCAATAATCTAGTATTTTAGTAAGGAAAAAAATAATAATGGAAAGGTTCTATTGATTATAAATTAATATTGGCTAACTTGTTTTTAGTTGTTTCACGAGAAATAATAGAATCCATATCCATATTGCATAACATCTTGATCCTTCAGCTGGCCTTCTGTTTATCTGCTAATTATGCAATATAGATTAATATCAAATTACGCATTTTTATAGGAAATATAAAACTCTCGAAATCAAGTTTTGAATACGTTAACAACAAATCATTGTTAATTGTTAATTCATGCATATAATACGACTAATTAAGATAAGCTTCCGAAAAAATATACCGACTTGATATAATACAACTACATTTAGAGTTAGATTAGAACTCTAAAACAACTTTTTTTCCTCTATAAATAAAAGCTTGTTTTATCTTCACAAATCACAATTCCTTATTCACCGTTTTGCTATTTGCTATTCGTAACTTTCTGCTTAATTTGTTAATACGATCTTAAGTTTCTGTTTTTTTAATTCGTAAGTTGGTCTATTATGGCGGGTGGGGCAGTAGTGGGTCCGGGTAGCTCTAAAGCGTATCCCGGAGAACTTACCAGCAATGTGATTATCGCATGCTTATTGGCAGCCTTCGGTGGTTTGATTTTCGGGTACGATATCGGTATTTCCGGTGGCGTATGTCTCCGTTTCTCAAAGAGTTTTTCCCTAAAGTTTATAAACAGCAGTCAGAAGTCGAGCAACCAATATTGCAAATTCAATAGCACGGCATTAACCATGTTCACATCTTCCTTATATCTGGCTGCCCTCGTGGCATCATGGTTTGCCGGCTCCATAACCAAGGCCTGGGGCCGGAGGACTTCCATGCTTATCGGCGGTTTCACCTTGAGCACTCGTTAATGCCTTTGCGATCAACTGCGGTCGTTTGCTTCTCGGTGTCGGCATCCAATCAGGTAATTGATTACTTCATTTAATTATATATATAATGTTTTATTAATTACATACGTAATTTTAGGCTGTACATATCCGAGATTGCTCCTTACAAGTATCGTGGTGCTATGAATGTGATGTTTCAACTCTCCATCACCATCGGAATCCTGATTGCAAACGCCGGGTTTGCCCAAATAAAGGGCGGGTGGGGGTGGCGGTTGAGTTTGGGTGGTGCCATCGTCCCTGCTATTTTCTTCATCCTTGGCTCCTTTTTTGTGGGAGATACTCCAAACTCGCTTATCGAACGTGGAAAACTGAAAGAAGCCAAACAAAGGTTACTTGTAATTCGTGGTGTGAATCTAAGTTGCACGGAAACGGATACGGAACGGGGAAACGGATACGTAACGGATACGGGAAACGGCAAAACTTAAAAATTCAAGATACGGATACGGCAGAGATACGGCGCATAAAATATAAAAATATATATATATTTTAAAGAATTCCAAATAGATATTATTGATTTAAAGTATATAAACTCTAAAAATACTAAATCTTTCAAATGTAATTAATTATCAATAATCAAATCATTTTTTAAATCCGGTTCATCTAGTGACAGATCAGCAACTTCTAAAACCCTACATCTTCCATTAAATCAAAAGCATCTCCACCTACATCCCACATCTTTACATC